>CM061141.1:289652208-290252208 GCA_030789695.1 Scilla litardierei
AAAAACCCTAAAAACTTTAGTGGAATGCTCCCATGGAACAATTTGAAGAAGGGGCAAGTTTGAAATGCCGCTTGGGGTGGTACAAATGGTATTAGAGCTCAACATCGGCCTTTAAATGTAACAATTAAAGTGTCGCATGGAACACCATGCTACAAAAATCGAAGTGACATACAACATAGGGATGCAATAGGGATGTAATGAAGGTCACCTCTAAAATCCCACTTCGCCTTGTGAAATGGTAGTATGACGTGGATGCCATACTCAAGATCAGATTATATCACACTTCAAGAAGTGATGGTCTTATATTGAAAGAGGGTCTCTTGTATTTGATACTCTCCCAATGGACTCAAAAATTGATCCTAAGATGATAGGCATTGGATCACCTCACCCTCCAAGTAGAATAAACCGATTAAAATTAAATGAACGTCAGCAATAAAATGGATCAAACATAATCAAATATACAGCAGGAATTTGTAAAAGGAAAATAAGACTGAAAGAGTCTGTATACAAAAAGGCACTATAACAATCCTCCAGTTCACACAAACACTGGTGCAAAACTGCCATGAATGTCACTAAGATTTGAATAAAAGTACACATACTACATATTACACGGCAAAAAAAAAATTATCTGGTTAGAAACAGTTGTACCTGTTATCATCACTTGAACATTTGTCACAACGATTAATCTATTTCCTTGATATGTATTCAACAAGGCGTCTATCAAGCTCAAAGTGCTCGCAGAGAAGGCTCTGCAAATGGGTATGCAACATAATGATGCTTAAACTTCTAACCGACACTTTATATTTAATATTTTGAGCTAAAGAAATTTGGTACTAGTGCTAAGACAGGAACCGAACATAAATGAGTGCAAATAATCTTCAAAAAACATACAAAATGAATGTACTATGCTAATGCAAAAACAAATGACTAATAACATCAAATGCATGTGTGGTATCATCTTAAATAAATATAACCTTCAAATTTCACATCGATACAATATATCACAAGAGTTCTAGACAACAAAATATAATTTCTCACAGCATATACTTTGGTGAGTGAAATTCTTTATAATATTCTTTTTGGGATTCCTCTTTTCGGGTTGAGGGATTATTTGTGAGAGCTTTTAGGTTTCTTCTCTTTTGGTGAGATTTGAGATCTCTTATGTTTTTGGTGAGAAGAGTTTGAACTCCAACTTTGGAGTTGTTGGTGCTCTCCATTGTTGAAGAAGATTGAAGGAGTCAGGTGTATACTCTTGATCACTCCGTATTTTACACCTTTTTTCTGCATGTTTGCATGCCATTTAGATCGCTCAAATCGTGTTTTTTCATGTTTATTTGACAATATTGCGATGCTTTTCACGATTTGTTGTTTTTGTCGTATTTCAGGAGATTTAGAGCGATTTGGAGTGATTCTGAGATGCACCCACTCCGGAGTGTCACCGACGACTCTCTTGAGGGGTATTCTACGATTGGAGAGGAGTGGAAGAAGAAAGAACGTCGTAAGAGCGACGAGGAGGCAAAAATACGAAGAATGGGCATTTTCAGCATGCCACTCGGCCGAGTGAAGGAGTCACTCGGCCGAGCATAGACAGCCCGCTCGGCCGGCCAGACCGGACACACAACATAGCTCATATCAGCGTGCACTCGGTCGAGCATCGCCAGACAAATCGGTCGAGCACCGAGTCACCCCTCGCCCGAGTGGAGCCAAGACGACGGCAACCAAAATTGTCCAACTCTCTGGAATCCGTCAGTCAGCCCCAAAGACCGACTCGGCCGAGTGACGAACGACCGTCCGCCCGAGTGAAGAAATCTCACTCGGCCGAGTGACTCCCGAGGAGACGACCCCCAAGACCCCCAACTCTCTGGAATCCGTCAGGGTCTCACTCGGCCGAGTGACATTTGTCACTCGGCCGAGTGAGCCGCGCTGCCTGTAGCGTAAACTGCGATTTTGAGGCTGCGCAGTGGCATTTTGGTCAGGATTTTTTGGGCGATTTTGGGGGGTATTTAACCCCAGTTTTTAACCTAGTTTAGAGAGCCTTTTCAGAACTTTTTGCAGCCTTTGTAAGATTACTTTTGAGGAATTAGATTTAGCTTTTAGGGAGGAGAGAAAAGTGTTGATTTGTTGGATGCTCTTTTGTTCTTCATTGGTTTGTCTCTCTCTCCCTCAAAAACTCCATTTTTATTGATATTTTGGATATTGCTATGAATTCTATTGATTTTGATTGTGAATTTTTAGTGCATTTTATTATGAATTGTGAGTAGTTCTATCGTCTTAGGGCGTATGGATGAACCCTACGAACCCAATTTCAAATTTGTGATGAATTGGTGAAATTATTGCTAGAATTGATTAGGGTTAGTTTGGGATCGATTTAATACGAATAGCTAGGGATTCATACCGATTGGGATTTGCAAGAGATTGGATCCCAGCTCGATAGGAAGCCCTAGAAATTCGAATTGGGTTGCGATTGAATTTCTTCGGAATCGGTTTGCAAGAGATTGGACCGAAACTAGGGTTTTCGATTGTAATTCTATACCAATACCCGTTTGCAAGAGATTGGACGGGTAGGAACTATCCCAACCTAGGTCGTAGCTCGAGTTTGCACGAGAGTGGGCTCGAGATACGATTGAACGATGATGTTGTTCTTCACGCTAGTTTGCCTAGGTTAGGCTAGGGTTTGCACCAAAATGCAACCCAAGAGCACCTGCTACTATTAGTTTAGAACGATTGTAGTTTGCCTAGTTTGCCTTGGATAATAATAGTAGCAGGTGGTGGGGAAAAAAATCTCTCTCAATGTTTTTTTGTTTAATGTAGTCTAATCAACCTAATTGTGACAAATTGGCACCCAACGGGAAAACACCTCCCCGGCAACAGCGCCAAAAACTTGGTCGCTCCAAAATGCAACCCAAGAGCACAACCTAGTATGGCGCAAATTCACGATGATGTTGTTCTTCACGCTAGTTTGCCTTGGAGTCTCCTAAAACCCTAGCAAATAACCCTAGAAAACCCCTCAAATTCGTGCCCAAAACAGCCCAAACCGCAACTTAAAATTTGGGCCCGCCGCCGACTCGGCCGAGTGGAACATGTGACTCGGCCGAGTGGAAATTCCAGCACTGCAGCATCAACTTGCAGAAATTTCCCAGATTTCATCCGATCTCCGATTGACGCGTTCTTGGCGGCGTTGGAACCGTCATGAAGTCTATTATCCATAAAAAATATGAGAAACATACTCTGACCTCTGGAATGATAGCGGATTTCAAAAGAGTAGAAGGATGTCTGAAAATCTAGGCGCTCGTGTCATCGGCTTCACTCGGCCGAGTGGGATTCTTCACTCGGTCGAGTGGACTTCTCCACTCGGCCGAGTGACAGACCCTTTAGAAAAATAGTAACTTCGAGGTCCTCAGGGGTTTGTCTCCGGGGGTGGCTCGGCCGAGTGGCTTTCATCATTCGGCCGAGTGGTAATGTGTACTCGGCCGAGTCAGAACCGTCAAAAGCCTGTACATTTCCAGTAAGCCGGCCATTTTTGATGGTGGATTTTCCATGCCACTCGGGCGATACGATCTTCAAACTCGGCCGAGTGGGATATCGTCCCTCGGCCGAGTGCACGCCCAATTCCTTCTGTGGTGCGTGTCCGGTCTGGTCGGCCGAGCGGTCTTCTTGCATCGGCCGAGTGAGTGCTTCACTCGGCCGAGTGACATGCTGTAGATACCCATTCTTCTCCGTTTCTCCTCATCGCTCCTATGAAGTTCCTTCTTCTTCCACTCATCCTCCATCGCCGATAAGTCTGCAAATGAGCCGTGGGCGACGCTCCGGTACATGTGCAAGTCCTTTAAGCTCATTTTTGCTCCCGATTGCTCCATATTTCCTGAAATCCGACAAAAACAAGAAATAGTGAAAAGTAACGCAATATCGTCGAATACTCGTGAAAATCGCAATATGAGCAATCGAAATGGCGTGAAAACATGCAGAAAAAAGGTGTAAAACATGGACCGATCAACTCTCTGACCATATTAGTAGAAACCATCATTGGGAAGCTAGACGTATGCGCCGTTAGTAGGCCGAACTAGGATAAATTCTGTGTTGCTTAATTTGTTGCTTTCATACTTTTGTTACTTTTATATTGCTAGGATTTTGCTATTATGATTATCTTTGTAAGATTGCGGTATATCGATTGTTGTGTAGCTATTCACCAAGGGCTTCCGTTGTGTGCTTTGGGCATCGTACCTCAACATTTGGCACACTAGAACTTATCCTCATCAGTTGGATCAAAGAAGTAACAAAGAAATATTCCAACAAGAACTCACTTTTCATAATAACCTCTGTGTAACTTTACAAAATAGGAAAGGCGTGATACCTTCAAAGCTTAGTTTTATAATAAATTTGCAACCATATAAATGATGATATGTACAGTTAAAGTTCATTAAAATATACTAAAATATTAGAAATACATATTACAAAGGATAAACTTTGTGTCACTTGATTTATTACTTTCATACTTTTGTTACTTTTATATTGCTAGGTTGGTGGATTTTGCCATTGTGATTATCTTTGTAAGATCGCGGCATATCAATTGTTGGGCAGCTATTCACCAAGGGCTTCCGTTGTGTGCTTTGGGCATCGTACCTCAACATTTGGCACACTAGAACTTATCCTCATCAGTTGGATCAAAGAAGTAAAAAAGAAATATTCCAACAAGAACTCTCACTTTTGATAATAACTTCTGTGTAACTTTACAAAAATAGGAAATGTGTGATACCTTCAAAGCTTAGTTTTATAATCAATTTACTACCATATAAATGATGATATGTACATTTAAAGTTCATTACAATATACTAAAATATCAGGAATACCCAAAGGTAGATAGTGGCTCGAATTGTCGATTATGAAAATTTTCAAAGTTAATGTAGCTTTTTAAAAAAATTTCTGAAATTTATAATTGACTTTTGACTCTACTTTGAATTTTTTTCTTTTTCCTTCTCTCCGTTTTGATTTATCTCATTTTTCAATTTTTTCCTCTCATTTTGGATTTCTCTGTCTTTTACTCCCTTTTTTGATATTTTGATTCTTGTTCTCTACGCACTTTTTGACTATCCGTTCTTTTTATCAGAGTTTTTTCTCTTTTTTGAATTTTTAACTAAATCCTAATTAAAAAGAAAAGAAGAGGATGACGATGAAGAAGAAACGAGATTTTTTTAAAAAAGGTCAGGATTTAGTTCTTATACCAAATATGACACGGGAAGGAAGTGGAAAAATTATGATGGAAAAATTGGGGAAGAAGAAACTAAGAATTTGATAAGATTTTAAGCATCTTACCATGAGAATTTGACAATTACCGACTCAACACCTTGCCCGCGGAGATTCTTCAGGTCTCACACCCTGACAACCAAGCTCACTCTCATGACTCTCACGTTCAAGAGTTCAATTGGTAAACAAAAATTTATACAACTCTAATTCAATTTAATAAGTCATCATAATTAAAAAGTTGAATATAAAGTCATGTTTATAAACTAATATAAAGACTAATTTGATTCATATTCAAACTCCTAAGGGCGTGTTCTTTTGCAAAGAAAACGGCTTGGAATTGATGTTTGCGCACTATTTGAGTACTATTCACGTAGATTCTGGGTTCAGTTTCTCAGCGCCCGTTCTTTTGCAATTTGCTTTTTTCCGGAATTTTTGCCGACGTGGCCCGTGGCAGAGGAATCCGAAGGAGCCAAACGCAATCGGAGTGAATTGCTCCGATTACGGCTGATTCCAAAAGAACCGGGCCCCACCCTCTCTCCTCTCACCAATCAGCTTTTTTCCCTTTATTTTTCCAAAAAGAAACGCACTAATTATTTAATATAATTTTAAGTGTTTAGTTTAGTTTTAAATAGTACAAATTAAATTTGAGTGGACCCCACACCACTTTCTTCATCCAACTTTCTTCAACCAAAAGAACGCACTACACGGAGTGGGTCCCACCACAACTTTCCAACTCCACAATCCAACCCACTTTCCAACAAAAGAACACACTACACACCAATTTCTATCTCATCAGATTCCACACTCCCTCAACTTTCCCAATTATACTTTCCAACAAAAGAACATGCCCTAAATAGACGCAAGTAAAGACTCTTAAATAAAATAAAAAAATTCCTTAGAATATAAAACTTAAAAAAAGACTCAAATTTCTTTAATAAGAAAACTTTAAAAGACTCAAGTTCATTCCACGATGAACTCCTTTAAAAGGAAACTCTAAAAGACTTACATTCTTATAAAAAGAAAACTCTAAAAGATTCAAATAACAAATTCTAAAAAATTTTAGAGTGTAAAATATATTCTAAAAAACTTAAATACTAATTTGAATCTAAATTGAAACTGGATCCCAATCAGTTACTTTGAGCATCCCAGTTAGTGATCGAGGAAGGCGCAATCATCGCTGCTTCCTACAGACCATGTCGTGTCCACCATCGCTACAAATGAAGCATCTATTTCGATCTTGAGCCGAATCCGATTGATTGGCTTAGATCTGAGCTGCCATTGTTCATCAACTCAAATCCAAATCGATCGAAGCTAGACTGAGCCGATCGGAGATAGAGCTATATACCAACCTGACTAGTGCCGATGATTATGCAAAGCTATTGACTGAAGCCAAACTGCTAACCAAGTTGGCGGCTTTGATCGAGCCATGCCCGTTGATCGAGTTGACTTCTATAACATGAGTTTTAATTTTAGATAATTTTATGCGATTATTGCAGTGAACATCGCTAGATCTTTTTTTGGTGATTTGAAGCCATTTTGAGCCTTTTGCGTCAAAATTTTACCTTGAGTTCATAGACTAATTCCTTAACGACTCCTACTGATCGTTCCATCACACACATACTGATCTTCATTATGGGTAACTTCTAATCTAATCAAGCACCTTAATTATAAATTTTTTAAATTTCTTAGTATTTTGCTTAGATTAGTTGATATATTATTATTCATTGCAAATAACTTTTTTGTCAAATTTGTATGTTTGCATTATCATCTTGGATTGTGACCATATTTTAGCATACAGAATCACACCCTTATGATTATAATATATTTTTCATAATTAGTGCATGAATACGTTTTTGAGTTCAATATGATTGATTGCTTGCCTTGTAATTGCTTAGCTTGTTGCATGTTATTATGAAGTTGTAAAATTGTATCATCTGACATGGCAGATAAGGACATCCAAAATAACACATGGGGTATGAATATGCAAGTTAATGATGAAAATCGAGATAGGGATGGAGGTAGGAACCAAATGAAATGTGTTGATTATGATTATGATATTGTGATCAGGATGATATCACACATATGATCAAAATAGATGTACCTAACTTTGATGTCACTAATGATTTCTAGTTTTTTTAGATTAGTTGACTGATATGCATCACTTTTTGAGTGACATACGATGTATTAGAGATGTATAAAGTAGATTTGCTAAGATGAAATTACAAGGATCAACCAAAATATATAGACTTCCGTAAAGGGGCAGATAGAAAGAGAGTACCAGAACACCATACGTACATGGATTGACATCAAGACTAAGCTTAAGGAAAAATATCTTCCTAAGTCTGATGAAGATAGCCTATCTAGTTTAACATGTTTGTAGTATGTCTTTGAGGGAGTATATGAAAAGCTTGATGATTTGTTATCAGGTGTGTGTGCACATGAAGGCCCATAAGTCACACTAAGTTGAAGCTTGAACTCCAACATGACGTGCTCTGAATGCGTTATGTCTGGCCAAGGACCGTAAGTCTTATTCAAACATGCCTCTTGATAGGAACTTCAATTCTAAAGTTAAGAAGCAACCTAATCGGTCACTTGAGAACATGACCAAACTTGAAATAATGACTGCCAAAAAATCTACTGATAAGGTTAAGATTGGAGAGTTCTTATGGTAATTCAAAAGGAGTTCAATGCTTCAAATATTATATGTATGGCCACTTTATTAGTGAATGTCCCAATAGAAGCTTACACATTGAAGAAAGTCTTAACGATGATAAGATAATTAAGGTAGAGTATCTTCGATCTATGTGCGCTAATGATGCAGATGATGATGTACTTGAGTCGAGTGCCCGATTGAATGTCATTAAGTACTTAGCTGTCACAACTAAGTGTAAGAGAACTACTGAAAGGGTAAATATTTTTTTATCTACATCAAAATTAGGGATATGTTATTTAGAGTGATGATTGATAGATGTGTATAAATTTAATCACCAAATCAGCTATAAAGAAGATGTGACTTAAAGCAAAACCTCATCCGTTGTCATACAACGTCATATGAGTTGATAAGAATTCACATACTGCAACCTAATGTTATTAAGTGCATGTCATGCTTTTGGCTTACTAAGGCCACATCTAATGTACTATCTTATCGATGAATACACCACATCTTGTTAGGTAGGTTAAGGCTGCATGACCTTGATATTTCATATTTTGGAAGATTTGACACATTCATTTATGTTTGAAGGAGAAAATTGTGTTGATTCCTCACAAACCTAGTAATGTATTTAAAAATTAAAATGATACATTAGCCACTAAAATGACACATACCAAATCAGTTAATCTTGTGGTCCGATTCACTAGAGTTAGACACTCATCATTGACTTACTGCATTCTCTAAGCATTATGTGATTGAATTGCATTCAGAGACTTACGAAATCATTGCTAATAATACTAATCATCATAATTTTATTACAGAATCCAATAGAAATTTGCAGATATTTGCTATCGACGATAGCGTGATGACTAGAAGTTGCTCAGAGAAAATTGTTCTAAAACTTATGATGAGGCTTTGCACAATCGTACATGTTCTTATTTAGTTCATATGAGGATCGGCCCAGATAATACGACCGAGTCGATCACTTCACATGAGCTTAATGATATCCCATTACCTATAATTCTGATGTCTCATCTCTCACCTACACCACATTAGAGATGATCGATCAGTTCTATCCAATTATGCACATTCAGTCATCATTCATTAAGAGATAAATCTTCAAAAGCCGATGAGAATGATAACCATGTGATTCGATTGCTTCATTTCCGACTTGTATTTTGATTCTATCCGATAGTGCACTTTAGTAATCATTCTTTAAGAGATAAGTCTTCAAAAGCCGATGAGAATGATAAAGATACGATTCAAGTGCTTCATTGTAGACTTAGTTTTATTTTAATTTTAGTTGATTTTTGAGTTCATGTGTTGCACACATGCTTATATTTTTAGAGATTTTTTTATTCTCAGTTACTTGATTTGTACGTGTAGCATAGATTTTCCTTTAAATAAGGATGTCTTGTAACTCTTTTATTCAATGTATTGAAAATTGATAATTTTAAAAAATTCTAATTTGGTTTGCGAGTGACCTTAAATTTTTCCTTAAATCTCTTTTCACGCAGTGTTCTAAAAATCGGCCTGGGCGGCTGCATAGGCGGCCAGTAAACGCTCCGAGTAAGGCTAAATCGGTCAATCTGGACGTTTTTGGGATTAATCGGCTGCCTAAGCGTTCTGGGCGGTGTCTGGGCGCTCTGAACGGTTCCTAGGCGGCTGGACAGCTTTTCAAAATTAACTAATTTTTTTACTCGTACTTCTGAAAAGCCTCTCAGAGAAACACGGGAGGTATTTTGAAAAAAGCAATCCAAACTAAATATTAAATATTTATTAACTATTAAGAAACCCTGGGCTAGATTATAGAGGAACTCATTATTAGACCTTTTTTATATAATGAACTCATTATTATAATAATTTATATTAGATTATTAGTATGTATTAAAACTTGCTTGCTGCCAGATTATAGAGGAAAAAGATGATTGCCTCATGCCAAAAAAATTTGGTCCTGGAACAAAAAAGGGTCAAACATGCCGGTCTGCATTCCCCATGTACTGTATTCATTTTCGCCTAAGTTCAAGTTTGGTAAATGGCTTAATTGCACAAGAGTATCTTTTAAATTTTATTTTGTTGCACACAAATACTCTAAAGTTGGTAAACTGGATTTGATTTATTATGTATTAAATATTTGATGTATTTTAAATAATATATATATATATATAAATATATTATATAAAAATAAATAAAATAATTAAAAAATGCAAATCCGCCTAGGCCGATTAATCCCCGATTAATGCTCTGGGTGCTAGGCGCTAGCAATCCGAATGCCTAGCGCCTAGCGTTTTTTACAAGCTTGTTTTCACGTGAAGGGTTGAGAGGGTGCGTGAGGAGCTTGGGCAAGGGGTATGAAATCTATCCCTTAATTATCAAATCCCTAGCTTTCTATCTCTCATATCCAATTTCTTCCCCCAATTTCTTGTTTCCCACCACATTAGAACCCTTGATTTAGAACACTAAATCTATTTTTGCTCATGTTAAGTCACCACTTCCTTGACCTAATTTACAAGTTTGCCTGAGTAGATGGGAGTCAACAAATTTCGCGACATAACTTATATTGTTGTTACTATGACATATGCACTTAGGTGAACAGTAATTGTACTTTGATCTTATGTTCAATCCCAAATCCAACATGTTGATTTCAAATGAGGATCAAATGTTGTCAAAAAAACTAGTAGGCAGACATCAATTGATATTTGTAAGACTTCAAAACGTAGAAGTATAAAAAAGGAGTACAATGCAGGCTTGCACATAATAAAGACATCTTAGAAAGGAAATATAGGTACAGGCTAAACCTTGGTAATCCTTGGTGAGGACTCCATACTGATATCAGGTAATCGAGCGACTTCTGAGGCATTGTCAAATAAAATGTACGTTGGAAGCTGGCCTCCAGCTACAAATCCGAAGAGGCTAAATGTTACAGCCACATGGAACAATAGATTCTAAACTAATTATCCAGATACCAGCTGATAATGCAAGGATTAAATTAACTAGAATGCAAAAAAAAATAAATCTGAAAGGTATCAGAATACTTACCACTCAGAGATATTCCAAACTTTTCTGCAACATTTGGGAAGTGTCCAAGATCTATTATCCCAAAAGAAATATTCTTATTTGAATATCTGCCAGTAATTTCAGTATGTTACGTGCCATGAAGTCAATAACTTTATTTTAGGAAACCAATCAGCAAATTTCATTATCAGTAATGATAATGAAAATCAACAACATAAAAAGATTTTTTAGATGCTAATTAATAAAATGCGATATTTTAGACAACCAAAGGGGTGGCATGCTAACATCATGAAAAAGTTTCTGAAAGAGTTTTCATGTCATGGAGGCATGTGTAAAGACTCCATAAGCGCTTCATGTTCCACTAAATTATGTTACAGAAATTTAGACCACCACATTCATAAAAATTATGCACTAAGGTTTTTTCTCATAGTGTTGATTAAACTCACGTAATGGAGAGATCAGGGAAAATCTGACTTGTGCGAATACATGCCGAAGAACACATAGCTCGAAACTCAACCTGCGAAGCAGTAAACTTGGAATTCTCAGAATATCTCAACCTGTATAAAAAGCAATCTATTTGTGAACAATTTTTGACTGGCCTGGGGTCAAGCCACTTGAACAAAAACAGAAGTAGTACTCCAAGAGGATATCATTTAACAAAATTTTTGTATATAACTGGACTTCAATTAGTGGCATGCTTCTCCAATGTTATCAAACACATGGAATAGTGGTAATTTTTACCATAGAATATGCAAACATTTTACATTAAATGGCTTGGTTTTCTATTTCTGAGGCTAACTTATCGTCTCCCAAAGGAGAAATTAGTTAGTGGAGTTTAAAGATTAGATGGAGAAACTGGGTAGATGAGCTTGAAAATGACATAGTGTAGGTATTACTCTTGAACTAGAACTTGAACACCATCCTTACTACCCTTCCAGTCTGCCTAAATTTGGAGAAAGCCATTATGCTTCAAGATATACCTCTTTGCCAGAGGTTTAAGCCATATCTCTGAAATGATAAAGGATTCGGCATAAATAATAGGAAATCACACAATAAGCTCACGTGACTCATCTACAAATCATCTAGTGAAGCGGCTTAGTGCACAGGCTAATGGAATGGGCACACAGTGACTGTATATGAGTACAGAATGCCATATCTTAAGCTATCATAGCAGACCATATGATAAAGTTTCCCCAAAAGGTATATGCAAATTCTCAAATAAGGAAGATGAAGCATATCAGAAGTATAATAAAAAAGCACATATTTATTATGAATGACGAGCGCAAAGAAGGATCATGTCTCTTAACTATGAGCCTAGACCATGTTAAGCAGCATTTGATCACTGGTATGAGTTTCAATCTTCCATAGTTTAAGGCACTACAACAGACAGAAAAAGATGGCGCGGCCATAAGGTCAGTAGGATCTTATGGGGAACTGATACGATCGTATACCGTAGACGGCGCGCGGGCACGGGTCGGGCCGCGGATCCGGTGTGGGAGCTACCAATGGGGAGACTTAGTCGCCTTGCTTTATGCACTATCTTTTATGCTTTTAATTTGTAGTGTGTTTAGTCGTTTGTTAGGAGAGTACTTAAAGGAATTAGCCCTAATTGTGTGGGCATCGAAGAATTGAGATATTTCGTCATTGTGACGGCTAGAGTTTGGGGGAATAGACTTGATCCCATATTTCAAGTTGGGGAGCGATCTAGTCCAGAAAAGATCATTTATCTCATTTCTTTTTATCAATTCCATTGTCCACTTTAAATTTCTTTTCCTTCTTTCCACTAAAAATCTGAACTTTTTGTTAGGATTAACCCTAATCGTATCAATTTGGTATCAGAGCGTTAAGATCCGATGGCGGGGACTAGGGCAAAGACGGCGGCGGAACTCGTAGAAGAGAGATTCGACGGCAAACTTGAAGAAGTGAACAAGAGGATCGATGGGCTTCAAGGCGAGATCCAAGGTATCCATCAGGAGATGAAGGAGGTTGCTAAGGCCTCCAACATCCAAGATATTCTTCAGATCATTCGACAACAATAGAAACAACTCGAATCTGAAGCTAGGGCATCAACTTCGACAAATCTTAAATTTCCCTCAGATCTAGGGCCACGTGAAGAAGATCCAGAGAATGAAGAGCCCGAACGCTGTATCGTGCAGTTCCACGAGATCGGCAGACCAATCGAAAGAGTCGCTGGCCACCGCGGAGACTTTGGGTAGGCGACGAGGCACCCCCAGGGGGCGGCAGAACCTTGGCAGACTGCCAGGGGGCGCGCGCCCATCCCATGGACCGAGCGGACCCGCGCGGCCCAGATCTGGGCCGCGCAGGTCCGCGCGGTCAAATCTAGGGCCGCACCGACCCTCGCGAGAGTCTGGCGGGCAGTCAGATCCTTGGCGAGGGCCGGAGAGGCCCCACAGCAGGCGGCGGGGCCCTGGCGACACGCCAGGGGCCCCGCGCGACAGGAATAGCCCCCGGCGGGGGCTTGATGGGCCGACAGGCCCCCCATTGGGTTGCCGCTAGGCATGGAGGGGGCGTTGGAGACTTTGAGGTACGCCAAGGAAAATGTCAGGAGGCTTCAGGAGACCGAAGAGGATGTGGGGCATGTACCAGAGTACGAGTAATACACACGCTATGCCAATAACCTTTAGGAGGAGGAGTGTGGAGATGGAGACGAATGGGATGACGTGGACGTACTAGCCAACGAGATGGCCAGGGGAGATGAAGGGCAGTGGAGAGCAGACGAGTATCCTTACCAGAGGCGTCCGGCAGCCAACAGGGAAGGGCCACCACTAGGTGACGCCAACCCAGAGACGCGGATGAGAAAGTTGACGGCACCGATGTTCGATGGGAAGGACCCCAATGGGTGGATTTACCAGATAGAGAGGTATTTTGAGGTCACGGGTTTCACTGAGGCGGAGAGACTTAGGGCAGTAGTATTGAGCTTTGAGGGTGAGGCTCTTAGGTGGTACAGGTGGACCCAAAAGCAGAGGCCTGTACAGATGTGGAGGGAGCTGACAGAGTGCCTCATGTAGAGGATTCAGGAGACCCACGCGGAAGGGCTGTTTGAACAGTTATACACCTTGAGGCAGGAGGGGTCCGTGCGGGACTATATCACGAAGTTCAAGACGCTCTCGAGTCGAGTAGATGGTGTGTCTACGAAATCACTGGAGGGGAATTTTCTGAAGGGTCTGATGCCGGCTGTGAGAGCTGAGCTGAGGGTGCAGGACCCTCAGGGGTTGACTGCCATGATGCGTGTAGCCAGGAGAGTGGAAGACAAGCTGGCCGAGGAAAGGAGGTCCAGGGGGAGCATGGGACGGAGTCACGGCGCGCAGTCCAACCCCGACTGCAGTACCCAGGATCACGGCAGGGACTCCAGCCACCCCTACTACAGTGGTGATTTTAGGGGCAGCGGCCAGGCTAGGAGGGCAGACTCGCCGTATAACGGAGGAGGAGATGAGGGAGCGCAAGACCAAGGGGCTGTGCTTCAAGTGCGACGAGAGATTCACACCAGGACACATGTGTGCGGGACGAGCCATGCAGTTGGAGGTGACGACCGAGGATGAGGAAGAGGGAGACACCTTGGTGGTACTCGACGGAGGGGATGAAGAGGCAGAGCCGCATCTACACTTGGACACCGTTGATGTGTCACTTAGCTCCGTGGTGGGATTTACTCCCTATCACACCATGAAGCTGGCGGGCAAGTTGTCAGATCAGGAGGTGACGATACTGGTGGACAGTGGGGCAACCCACAACTTTATCTCGAAGTGAGCGGTGGAGCAGCATGGGCTTGAGATGAGGGAGATGGCCACCTTTGGGGTGGTTTTGGGCACAGGCCAGAGGGAGGAGAGCAGGGGGTCTGCAGAGCGGTGATACTGGCAATGCAGGGGACTCAGATAGTGGCGGATTTTTACTCGCTGGAGCGGAGAAAGGTGGATTTGGTGTTGGGAATGCAGTGGTTACAGACCTTGGGCGACACCAAGTTCAACTGGAAGATGCTGAGGATAGAGTATCAGGAGGACGGAGTATCAGGAGGACGGAAGGACCGTGGTTCTGTTGGGGGGCCCCAGCCCGTGCTGTCGCGCGGCGTCCCTTAAGTCCTTGGCCTGGGCAGTACTAGTTGGAGGGGAGTCATTTTTTATGGCCTATCAGTAGCTGGGGGCAGTGGCAGATGAGCAGGTGATGCCACCCGAGGTGGAGGAGTTAGTGGACAATTATGAGCATGTGTTTCAGATGCCACAAGGACTCCCTCCTCAGAGAGACCACGAGCACGTCATTGCGCTGCAAGAGGGGGCGGCCCTAGTTAGCGTTCGGCCTTACAGGTACCCACATGTTCAGAAGGATGAGATTGAGCGGCCGATCAGGGAGATGATACAGGCAGGAGTGATACAGCCGAGTGTTAGTCCCTTTTCTAGTCCTGTGCTCTTGGTGAAGAAGAAAGACGGTAGCTGGAGGTTCTGTGTAGACTACCGTGCCCTCAACAAGGAGACGGTGGCCGATCGTTTTCCCATACCGGTGATAGATGAACTATTGGATGAGCTACATGGGGCGACAATCTTTTCGAAGATTGATTTGAAGTCGGAATATCACTAGATCAGGATGAAGGCCGACGATGTGTAGAAGACTGCCTTTAGGACTCATGAAGGGCACTATGAGTTCCTCGTCATGCCATTTGGGCTGACGAATGCGCCTGCTACCTTTCAGGCGTTGATGAACAAGATATTTCAGCCATACCTACGGCAGTTTGTCTTGGTGTTCTTCGACGACATACTGGTGTACAGCCGTACGGTGGAGCACGTACGGGATTTGGAGACTGTGCTGCAGGAGTTGCAGTCTTACCAGCTATATGCTAACAGGAAGAAGTGCATGTTCGGTCAGGAGAGGGTGGAGTACTTGGGACATGTAGTGTCGGCAGAGGGGGTAGCAGCTGATAGAGCCAAGATTGAGGCCATGTTGGACTGGCCGCAATCGACGACATTGAGAGCGTTGCAGGGATTTTTGGGCCTGACGAGATACTACCGCAAGTTCGTACAGGGCTATAGTACCATCGCCTGGCCCCTGACAGAGCAACTGAAGAAGGATGGTTTCCAGTGGAATGAGAAGGCGACCGCGATGTTCGAGGCATTGAAGAGGGCGATGACGACAGTTCCAGTGTTGGCCCTTCCCGACTTTAGCAGACCCTTTGTTGTGGAGAGCAATGCCTCGGGACATGGACTCGGAGCAATGCTGATACAGGATCAGCGACCAGTGGCTTACTTCAGCCAGGTTTTGTCATTACGGGCGAGGCAGAAGTCCGTGTATGAGAGGGAGCTGATGGCGATTGTCTTGTCGATTCAGAAGTGGCGTCCTTACCTTTTGGGACGGCCTTTTGTTGTGCTCACAGATCAGAGGTCGCTGAAGTATTTACTGGAGCAGAGGTTGGTGGCGGCGGATTATCAGAAGTGGCTATCTAAACTTGTTGACTACAAGTTTGAGATACACTATCGGCCGGGGTTGGAGAACAAGGCTGTGGATGCGCTATCACGAAGAGACGAGGTCACATCCTTGGCAGCTTTGTCAGTACCACTGTTGGCGGAGTGGGAGCCTTTATGGAGGGAGGTGGATGCCGACGAGGAGTTGTCTAGGATTCGTGAGGATTTGGCTCGGGGTGCGGCTGAGCACCCGAGCTACTCACTGGAGGGGCGGCAGTTGTTTCGGAGGAGGTTAGTCATACCACAGGCTTCAGTGCACATACCGCTGATTTTTCAGGAGTTCCATGGGAGCGCGGTGGAGGGACATTCTGGCGTCTAGCATACCTATATGAGGATGGCCAGAGAGCTGTTCTGGCGAGGGATGAAGAAAGACATAGTGGAGATGGTAGCTAGTTGCGACGTCTGCCAGTGTCACAAATACCTTGCTATGGTGCTGGCGGGGCTGCTGCAGCCCTTAGCTCTTCTTGAGCAGGTCTGGGAGGGAATCTGCATGGACTTTCTTGACGGGCTGTCCAAGTCGGAGTGATACACGGTGATCTTGGTAGTGATTGACCGTCTGAGCAAGTGTGGGTATTTCATCGAACTGCGTCATCCTTATACGACGGTGACAGTTGCTACGTCTTTTATATGGGAGGTGATTCGCCTCCACGGGTTTCCCACCTCCATAGTGTCGGATAGGGACACAGTCTTCTTGAGCCATTTCTTGAGGGAGTTGTTTAGGGTCCAGGGGACCGTTCTGCGAAGACGCACTGCTTACCACCCCCAGACGGATGGTCAGACGGAGGTCGTCAACAGGAGCGTTGAGACGTACCTAATCGTACGATTATTTTGGCCTCTTTGCAAAAATTGTCCTTTTATCAATCCTCAATGAGTCACCGAATTATAGATATCCAAATCAGTCAGATACCTAGTACCTAAATCACACAAATCAGAAAAATGATGAGTGAGCTAATTGTTTAGTAAGTGAATGAAGTATGCTAAGCAGTTTATACTTAAAACATGATAAGAATGATATGCAAACTGACATAAGTACCTTATATATGCCAGACAGAGGTAATTTGTCATGTGAAGATTATTGTTGAAGTAATGCAGATACAGTGAAACTAAGCATGTCATGTCTTAATACGATCAACACCTCATACTCCGGTTGATTGGGATCTCACCACTATTATAGCATATGGCTGGGATGTCCTAACTAAGGCCTGTGCAGAAAACATCCTTATGAAGGGGGCAAATTGAGATCTTACCTGGCTTGCTTAGCTTTAATAAATACCAGTATTAACTAACCAGAATCATACATATACATGGTCATAATATAAGCATGAAAAGTTTTATAAAAATAGTGTATTCAACACATTCAGAACATGTGCGTCAGTACAATAACCAATAGCTAACAAGATCATCCATGCATTTGCATCCTTACCTATCTCTAACAAGAAAGATACAATCAAACTTAGAGAATCCAAATGCGTTATCAATTCATATGCATGCTATAAATGAAGTAATCTGTTAGATCCACGGACCAGCCAGCAAGCCGACGCGCGCACAAGGGAAGCCGCCTCAACTTAGGGGCATTTTCGACTTTCCTTGTTTTAATAAATTTTAATGGCAAACTTGTAATTGATTGGGAGGGGGTTTTATTCTTAAACTAGGGCTAGCCGTCATTTTATTTTTATGCTTATTTTGATAAATTGAGAGAGTTCTTTGGGAGTTCTTCGGGGGATATTAGGAGTGTGGACGTCCTCGCTTCCGGCGTCTTGGGAGAGTGGTTGTCCCTATATTGTAGCTAAAAACTATCTTTTATTTGCTATTTTATTCAATTTAAGTTCAGATTTGGATAAATCTATCAATTTGGTATCAGAGCGCGTGACGATCCATGGCGGCTTCGACAAGATCGCAAGACAAAATTGAGGCTTTGGAGGCAAAATTTACAAGCGAGATCGACGGGATCAAGAAATCATTGGTGGGAAATGATGAATCCATAGCAAAGTTGACGGCTTCCATCGAAAAATTGACGGCGAGGCATGAGAAACACGACTAACAATTCGTGCAATTAATTTTTCAATTGACGGCAAACGTGGGAAAGAATGGAAAAGGAGAGGGAAACCCTAAATCAGTGGGAAATGCGCCAGCTTTAGACAAAGGAAAGAAAAAAGTTGAGATTTTTGATGCGGAAAATGTACACGTGGAGGAGGAATTCGTCGAGGATGAGGAAGGGGAGCCGTGAAAGGTCGATTACCGGGAGGAAGTGCGACGGAAGGCAGTGGAAGCACGGAAGTGGGGCGACGGCCCTAGCCAGGCCCCCATGGGGCGCGGACAATGGCGGGGGGGGGAACACTTTCCGGGCCCCGCCGCCTCCCAGGATCACCGCAAGGGGGGCGGCCTCCCCTGGGTTTGCCCAGGGGTGGCGAAGGCCCCAGGGGGGGCCGGTGAACCCCCCCGATCCACCGGGGGGCTGGGGACCCCAGGAGCACCAGGCGGGGCTCCGGCCCTGCCCCAGGCAGGCTGCAGCCCCATAGGCCACAGAGGGCCTGGGAAAGATTTTTTTGAGGCAGTGGAGATGATTTTCAGCAGCTACACGACGACCAGCCCCATCGGGAGGTGCCGACGAGTGATTTTGAGGAGGAATGGGACCCTGAGGAATTCCAGGAGTACAGAGACTACGAAGAAGGGTATCGGGACCCTCCCGACCCTCGATTTACCGACGGTAGGTGGCAGCCTCCACCACACCACTAGGAGGGACATATAGTATGCGGGGGAGGAGGTTACAGAGACTTCCAGGAGAGGCCAGAGGGCAGGGTTGGAGGCGACGAAGGGGGTGGATACGGGGACCGGGGAGGAGGCCCACATGGGGGTTACGAGCGACACCGTGAGAGATGGCAGCACTACCACCAGCCTAGACACAGTGGAGGACGCGGGGACCAGGGGGGATTCAATATGGACAGACTGCGGAAGTTGAAAATGCCTATATTCGATGGGGTGGACCCAGTGTCGTGGATCTACAGAGCAGAGAGATTCTTTAGAGTTTCTCGCATGACGGAGGAGCAGAAGCTAAAGGCAACAGGTATCTGTCTGGATGAGAAGGCCATCGCCTAGTTTCAGTGGAAGGATGCGAGGCGTCCTTTTCGCTCGTGGGAGGAGATCGGGTATCAGATGGTGGAGAGGTTTAGGGATCCCCATCTGGGGAACGTACGTGAGCAGCTACTATCACTCAGGCAGGAGGGAACCGTGAGGGATTATCTAGAGAGGTTTGATGCCCTATTAGGACATGTGCACAGGGTGTCAGATGAGACGATGGAGAGCACCTTCATGAAGGGGCTGAAGGCCACGGTTCGAGTAGCCGTTCGCATGCAGAAGCCTTAAGAGCCTGATGGAGGCCATGGAGTAGGCTCAGATGGCGGAGGACTGGCAGATGTAGGAGAGAAAGGCAATGGGTGGTTGGAGTGGACCGGTTTCGCGGAGTGTCCCGTCCGCGACAGGAGAACAGAAGGCAGCTACAGGGGCAGATCAAGCAAGTATTGAGAAGACTGGAGAACAGAGCAGCGCACCACCAGCGGGGGGTCAGTTTAGGAGGATGACTGACGCCGAGATGAGGGAGAAGAGACAGAAGGGGTTCTGTTTCAGATGCGAAGAGAGGTTCACCCCAGGACACCACTGTGGAGATCGCAAGCTGCAAGTGCTGATAGCTGGGGCAGACGAGGAGGATGACGTGGAGGATGAAGAGGTCAGAGTGGAAGACGAGTCCACCTGGAGTAGCACCGCCAGGAGCCTCATGCATCACCTTGAGTATAAAGTGGATTTTCGGGGGCAGAGTAATGTTAGATCCACGGACCAGCCAGCAAGCCGACACACGCGCAAGGGAAGCCGCCTCAACTTAGGGGCGTTTTCGACTTTCCTTGTTTTAATTAATTTTAATGACAAACTTGTAATTGATTAGGAGAGGGGGTTTATTCTTAAATTAGGGCTAGCTGTCATTTTATTTTTATACTTATTTTGATAAATTGAGAGAGTTCTTCGAGAGTTCTTCGAGGAATATTAAGAGAGTGAGGACGTCCTCGCTTACCGACGTCTTGGGAGGGTGGTTGCCCCAATATTATAGTCAAAACTATCTTTTATTCGCTGTTTTATTCAATTTAAGTTCAGAATTGGGTAAAACCTATCATAATCATATGCCATGCACAGTCTCAGTAGATTAAAATAAATACATCTAGCAAAAATAAAGAATATAAAGATGGTATGCATGCATCAGATAGTCATAAGAATATATATGCAACAAAACATGTATTTATCACTTACTGATTAGTTGGTGACAATATCTTTTTTCTTATAAACTTCATTGCTTCCTCTTTGTTATTACCTTCATGCCTTCTCTAAACTTTACCTTTTGATTTGGTTGGATGAAAAGAGAACCCTTAAGCATATTTATAGGAGTTGGAACAAAAGATCTTTTATAAAATATCTTTATATATTTCTTGAATATCAACATATCCCCAAGCAAATATCTTTAGATATTTCTTGGAAACTAGAATATCAAAATATATTAAGAAATTTCTTGAAAACTCAAAATATCTCTATTATTATATCTTTATATATTTTTGAAAATCAAACATCTTTAATAAAATATCTTTAACTTCTTTGAAAATATCTGTGACTTTAAGAAAATATCTGTGACTTTGACTTTGACTTAAAAAATATCTTTGATTTTTAGAAAAATATATTTGACTCTGAGAAATATTCTACTTTATGAAAATATCTTTGACTTTGACTAATAATTATCTTTGATTTTAATAAAATATTTTTGACCTTTAGAAATATTTTTAATTAAGAAAATATCTTTAACTTTTAGAAAATATCTTTGAAATTTAGAAATATCTTTTACCAAGAATCTTCTTCTTAAGTTATTACATTTTCATTTAAGAATTACTTATATTATATGTATTACATCTTAAGAGATAATAAAACTATGTTATGTTACATTCTCCTTACCATATACTAAGTCTTGTCCTAAAACTTGACATATGCTAAAATGACAACACGATCAACCAAAAGTCACTTTTTCTATTATATGAAATCATACACAACATAGTATCCATACACATAGCAAGACATTCATCCTCCATTAGAATACTTTAATCAACCAAATTCTATTGAATATATTTGTATATATTCATGCATCCTATTCCTTTCATCCAAGCAAATAAAATTCATATCATCACACAAATGCCTCCATTAGAATACTTTAATCAACCAAATTCTATTGAATATATTTGTATATATTCAAGCATCCTCTTCCTTTATTCCAAGCAAATAAAATTCATATCATCACACAAATGCCAATCAAAATATAATACATGTTCTTGTTTCATAATAAGTAAAACATCAATGTCCTTTATTAATCATGCATTATTCTTTAAGTTATGGTGCATTCGATCCCATTGACTCAGTGGCTTTTATCTATTTCCTTCTTCACTTCATCCGTAATCCATAAATACCACATGATATAAATCAATATCAAACATAAAACTATTCTAGCATCCTACCCTCATGGACAAGCTGAGCTTTTTTTGATTGCTCATCACACCCGTAATTTATAGAAGTCTACCATACCTTCTGTAAATCCGTTAATAGACATAGTGCATGAGAATTACGCCTTAAATGTAGAAGCTTAGCTCCATACCAACCTCTTCAACTTGATTATTTCTACACATTCTTCTCTCTCTTATGGTATTCTGGCACTACGATATCCCAAGGATACAAACCTTAAGCTCTGATACCAACTTTATGATATGCCTCAGGCTATTGAAACAATAATAGTAAGTAGGGGACTGGTGACAATCAGTCATAATTCCCATGTACCGGAGAACTGCAAAGCCTAAGTCAAATAAACACATCAGAATATCAAATTGAATCATGTTCAATGTTCATACGTTAAACATCCATTGTTGCGTTAGATAACCAATATCACATCACAATATGAAAGATTAATCTCTGTTGTTAAATGGCCAGCTAAGTTATCTTTTCACTAAATCATTAATGAGCAACATACTTATAAATATCAAATCCAGTCATCTACTTAGTATATGAACTATACAAATATGAAAAATGATCGGTGCGCTAATTGCTAAGCGAATGAAGCATGCTAAGTAGTTTAGGCTTAAAACAGGCTAAGAACAACGGTATGCAAATTGACACGAATACTTCATGTGTGCCAGATAAAGGTGGCATGTCATGCAAAAATTATTATTATAACATTTCACCCATGGTACCACATAGACAAGTATCGAAATTCTTATAGCCTAATATTTCACCCAATCATCGACTTATGATTTTAAAAGGACTATGATCGATCAAGTATAACTTCCCTGTTAAAAGAAGACCACCTGATCGGCCACCATCAGTTTGTATTCATGGGGACATTGATATATCTTGTGAGGGAAGTGGGTAGAATATGTAGAATATTCATAGCTTAAATCATTACAAATCTCGTTGCTAAAATCCAACTCACATAACATCATAAGTAGAATATTAATAGCTTAAATTGTGATATATCTATTCATTTGTTCTTTCTTTACATTTCTTGTATATTTTATGGTACATGTATTATTTATAATGTTTGCATATTATAGAACTCTATCACATGGAGGATGTGAGCCCCATATCTTAGGTTTTGTATGACTATGCTCGTTATCAGTTTGAGCATCTTTTGCATGTGCATGTATGAATATTAATGATATTATTTGTTGGTTGCATGATGCTATCATTTACAATATTAATTTTCTCATTTCTTGCTTGCATGGGGTTTGGCACTCATAGGCACATTCAGATGGGACCTTATGGTCGTGTACGTTACTACGTCGCAGTGGCTGCGTTTTTGAAATGCTCTTCATTGCAGTGGATTAAGTTGGACTGACCGCTCATTAGAGTGTTGATGAAAAAATAAAGATTCGAGACCAACATATTTCATCATTGCCATGAAAAAAATATGATCACGCTTCAAGATGCAATAGTTATTACGGGTCCATGTGTTGATGGTCATGCCATACTCTCTGATGAGCATACTTCCACTTGAGAAGAGTTGATAGTATGTCTCATTGGGTAAGTATCTACCGAAAACCAATGTGGTAAAGTTAAACTGTCATGATTTCAATAGACATTTATGAATGTAGCTACAGAAGCTACGGGTTTGCAGGTTCAGTAGTATGCTCGTGCCTACATCCTACACCTGATCATTACTTTATTAGTTTTTGATCTAAGTAAAGGATCGGACCACCTACCGTGATTGATGAAGTTAGAGTATTTTAATTTAGTTTTTGAGTACTTGTGGAGAAGTGCAGTTCTTGAACATATATATGCTGAGTTAACAAAGATTGCTCGTATGTAAACTCGATATATATATATGCAACACATTGTTACAGGTAAATACTATCTGTTACTTAATTAAATTATAAATATAATGATAATCATCTGAAATTTTTATATATTAAGTGTGGTCTTGGGAAAGATTACTTATGAGAAGGCAATCGACCGAGGAGCATATTTTACCTGGAAGATTGCCATTAGAATACAGATGGAAATGTAGTGATCTTTTACACTTAATCTAAACAGGAACATTGATATATACAGCTATGAACTTGATACATTAGAGATGTCACATGTTTGTATTACTAAATTTTATATCGTAATTTAATAAATTGGCAAATTTAAATTCCATGGTCTATTGATTTACTTATCTTATTTTGAATACGATTACCATGATTAAGTTATCTGAGAACAATACAAAACTTGGGTGACTTTTTTTCCAGAAGTTTGTAGTAAAGATGCTATAGCTTGGCACACACATGTACTTATTTTCTATGGGAGACTATACAAATGCATGTACCAGATCAGATATTTCGGCAATTTAGAATTATGCGGCATATTCTAGATCCCGTACAATAAAGTCTAAAATGGCTCCGCATTAATGAGATCACGTGATAAGCCCGCTTCTCCAAGAGAGGCAACTTAGAGATCAAAAAGTGATAAATATGAGGTAACTTTCTACATCAACTGAGGATTATATGAGATGATATTGGGAGATCACCAGAAGATAGATGTTTACTAGGCAAGAGCTTGCACATACATATATATCACATGGACCTATCGAAAGAAAATTGGTAAATAATATCTATATAAATATGATTATGTGTTCTTCATTTATTTTTTACTTGTTATATGGTACCTGAAAGTTCTAAATGTTTTTTCTCGTATTGCAGATCGATACTACTAGATATTGATGACTTAGCAACGTAATCTCCACGAGCATAAAACATACCGCCCTCTAACCAGACATACATTAGCATCATTAAAAATCGGATTAAATCTATGTTGTCATACTAGACTTCTACGTGATACCAAGACGCGTCATCTCTGTTGGTTCTATTGATGTGAGTCAGCTCAACCTAGGAGTTTTGATCACGCATGACCGTTTCAACCATAAGTTGAGATTGATCGTGAAGAAGGGCCGATTCGGTAGCAATAACAAACTCAACTGGAAATAAAAAGAGACACTAGGACTCAACGAGGGCAATTGCTTACCTACACCGCTAAATCGAAATCAACTGTTGCAAAAAGAAACGACGACGAAGCTAGACCTTCTCAATGGCAAACCCAATAAGAATATCAACTAAGGCCTAAAAACATTTCTCGTCAACAATAGATGTGATATGTACAATTTAATTTGTTCACGTGTATGATATTATATATGTTTTATTGAAATTCAATATGAAAAAACTTGTATGGAAATTGGATTTGATTTTATATTATTGATGTTGGTAGATCTACTTATTATGAAAGTGTTAGACTTGTGCTGTAAATGATTCTTTGTTGAATTATGATGCAGATTATATGTATTTTGTTGAATTGGATTAGAATATAGTGTTCAATATTTGTGATATGATATTGAATTAATTAAGGTTGTAGGTCTCGGTTTCGGTACGATTATCGTTCTTCCCAAAATTTAGGTTTCGGTATCGGTATCGCCCGTTTTGGTGGTTTCGAAAGCAAGTTTCGGTTTCGTCTGTATCGCTAGTTTCGACCGTTTCGTTTCGGGTTTCGGTTTCGGTTTCAGAGATATTTTAAATATGTATATACTATCTACACACAGTGATGGTTTCAGATGTTCTTAAATCTAAACCTATCAAATACAATTAAATACTTAACAAACTAAAATATTAATCATATACTATCAAATACTAAATACTAAATAGATAAACTAAATTTGAGTTCGTAATCATATCAAATACAAAATACCTAAAGTTTGGTACTTAAATACTAAATATTAGATAATTGAATAGATCCTAAAGCTTGCCTTGCGCACCCACCATTTTACCTTGCGCACATACCACTTATTTACAAGTTTGCCAAAAAAATCGCTGGGCGTTGCTCTGCGCAACCACCATTTTGCTTTGCGCACATACCACTTATTTATAGGGTTGCCATAAAATATCCGCTTGATATACGCACCGACTGTTTTACTTTACACACATACCACTTATTTACAAGTTTGCCTTTTAAAAGAACGCGGCATCTCCTGAAAGGCGACTTGGGCCTCTCTCTCTGCTCTTTCTCACTCTCACGCCAGGTGATCGAGGCGGGATCGGCGAGGCAAGAGGCGGGATCGGCGAGGCGGCGACGCGATGAAGTGAGTTCAATTTTTTCATCATATTCTTTTTGTCCCTTTTCTTCTTTTTTCAGCAATTTGTTATTGGTTCTGCCTATTCTTCGTCTAATTCTTCATCATTTTCAAGCCGAAATCCTATGGGTTTCTCCTCTCTTTTAACCGAGCTTTCTATGCAACCTATTGATTCACGAAATTTTTTGGGTTTTTTAGAGAATTTTTATTTAATTACACATTTTTCTTCCTCCGTTTTCGACCGGCACTGAACGGTATCGGTCAGTTTCGGCAGGTATCGGCCGAAACTGACCGATACCGTTCAGTATCGACCGATACTGAAACTAACCCTTGGTTTTGGTATCGTCAACTGCCGATACCGATACGATACGGCCGATACCTCAAACCCTGAAATTAATAACTATGACTTAATTCAGATTTATATGTTGTACATGAATTTGTTGAGTTGAATTGAGTTTATGAGGCTAGAGGAAAGTGAATTAGTTGGTTGTGCTGATATTTTTATGTTAGATTGGGATTGTAGTTGGAGGAGTATGTATTATATGGTTGGGGTTGTCAGCCCTAACGATATGATCTCTTCTTGGTTGCACTCCAAGTGACACATTTTTCCTACTAGAGAGCAGCCAAAGAAACCAGAGTTGGTAACCCCTGTCATTTTTGATTGAGAATACCAACTGGGGTTGCCAACCCTGACCAAAATGTCGTTGTTCACCATAGTTAAAATACCACACAGAATGACTGTGTCAAAACTAGATCGATTTTTGTAAGTTTTTTAAAACTTGTACGATTTTTTAATTATGTCTAATTTTTAGTTTTTAGTTAGAAAATTAGTCAAAATGAAAATACATCTTGAAGTCTAAAGATAGTGAAATCTTTTAACTATATGTATATATCACATGCATTTGCACATGACAAACATCTAGAAACCCTAACTATCTCTAGTCACTCTCTATCTTCCCCCCGATGCTTCATATGAAGAGAGGCTAAATTAAGGTTTAGTAATAGTGTCTAGATCTAAAAGCTCTCTAAATTCAGACACAAGTCTTATTCATCTTTGATCTATCCATATTTAAATTTGAAATATGCTCTGACCTATTTCATCCATATCTCCATCTTCTTTTCCTAATTTTACTCATATCAATCTTACCTATTAGTTTCACATATCGTATCTCCACAATAGCAATGCTTTGGCATGATTTTGGGTGCTAGCTTTCTTATTTTTCTATTGTTCTATCAAACGAAAACGTTAGTAGTAATTGTGTTCTTATTTCTTTTCCAGTCCTAATGATATTTATTTTTAAATATGAGATGAATGTTGGTAGTAAATTGGGTTGTATGTTATATGAAGAATAATTACCAAATCCACACTTTTGTTGTTTTTCATGCTTCAAAGGATTAAGGCTAAATTTCAAGAACCTTCCCAGAAATTTGACATGATTGAAGAAATCCCCTTGAACTTTTTTTGTGCTTTAACCGCCTTAAACTTTAGATTTTTCAAATAACCCACAAATAGAGTTAGATTGGTTTTTAAAACAAATACTCTTTAAAATATTTTCGATATGAAATACTTCTTCCTTCAACATTAATATTTTTTAAATAGTAGTTCTTTTTATAAAAATTATATACAATATCAAGATAACTAAATAATAATTTTTATTTTTAAAAATATTTTCAATATCTAATGCCGTTAGGGGTTTATTCGAAAAAGAAAAAATGCATAGGGCCAGGGGGTTAGAGCACAAAAAAGTTCAATGGGGATTTCTTCAAAGCACATCAAAGTTCTGGGGGTTTCTTTTTAATTAACTTTTTCTGCAATTTATGGAAAGATTTAAAAGGTCTAGGTAATTGGTTTAGGAAAGAAAGCAGAAAAAAGTTCTCAAGAATCTTTTTTTGCACCTGATCTATTTAAAAAAAAGCAAACATCTGAATCCAAATCTGAACCTCACTATGTTATTAGATTTGGATAGGGTAAATCCTTAATGACGTTAAATGTGGGTTTTGCATGAAACAAACCCCAACCATACCTGGTTACAGCCTTACCTCAATCTGATCTTCATGGGTCAAAGCATATGGTCAGCAAATTCTCATCTGTTTGTGGAGGCATTTCTTTAACTGAAATAACTCACACTCTTCAAACTTAAAGATGGATAGTGAAATCAAGACAATACTCCCAGCTTCAACACAACCTATTAGAGAAAATGACATCGAGTTTCGTGAAGAAAACTGTTATTAGTGTCAAAAAGTAGGTTGGTGAGCTCAATAGAACACATCATCAAAAAACAATTTGGAATAAGAAGGTAAACCTGATATCTTAGATCAGCTTCAGCTAAACCAATTAAGTTGTGAACTGCCACAAAATTCTCTCTTTTGGCTATCTATGGGAGTGTTTGTGTGTGGTGCATGTGTCTGAGAAGGCACATGGCATTCTGTCTTCTTCTTTCCTCCATCGTTCCATAGCCTTGCCTTTCATTTCCTTTTTAGGTTAAGGTATTTTTTGGCAAAAAATTTAAGTATTGCAACTGAATGACACCGGTCGCTACCCTTTAATACAAACTGAAAGAAAGCTGAGATGCCAAGCGCCATTTGTTGACACCTAGGTAGAACGAACACGTCAATTAAGGAGCCATGACATTTTGGACATGTGTCAGACACATGTATCAAATTATTCGATTTTGAGTACACTTTACTTGAATGTTACTGTGTTGTGTTGTGTTGTTCGGTTGGCATGGCCCTGTCTGTGCAACATATGTTGACACACTACTTTTCCCACCATATATAACTTATATCCAAAGAATACGACTACACATGCAGACAAGCTGTCTTTGCATGAGTGCATCTGTCCGTTGTGTGGATACACATACATTCATTTACTAAAAGAAGTGCACAACATAGTGCCATTCGTATATCACATCCCATAATTCATAATTATACCATCTACAAAACATGTTACATGGATTATAATTTGCATTGGAAAACCTATTAATTTCTTGGCTTTTAATAATAGTCGCATCCGCTGTGTGCACGAAGAAATATATTTCACCAATTTTTATGGGTGTAAAAAGTTCTGTAGACTAACCAGCCAGAATCTTGAGGTATTTCCTTCAGTCAACAAGCTTTCCAGTTGCAGTGGAGTCAAATGACTTGAATCGCCTAATTATGCCAATAGAATAAGGTAAGAAAATGTCATAGTTTTCTGCAAATGAAAGAAGCATAATTCAATTAACACAAGATCAGGAGACCTGAAAATTTAAGCAACTTGTAATGTTTTTGTGCTCCTCAAAATATGACAACTTCTCTAAATATGATATCATGATGTTAGTATATTACAGTGAAAATTCACTAGTCAAATCTACCATGTAGAACACAAATTTCAAAAAGCGTTCATGGGACACAACAGTTGGGGTTGACAAGATATGATGTGTTTCGATAAGAGCATATGTAAGCACATATATTCTGTGTTTCAGGCAAATACTCCAAGTGTATGAAAGAACTCACATTCATGACAAATGTATTAGCTCTATCTCTATACATCGAACAGAGAATGGTTTAAAGTATTTCATGTGCGGGCAGACAATTAGTAGCTAAATGTCTGATGGTAAGATGTTTCAAAGACGGGTTAATTGAAAGTGTCATAAGTTCCACACAGTTTATACCTATCTCTTGTCTCCAAAATTGTTGGCGACAGCTGCTATGATTTTTGAAATAGCAGAAACTGAAATGAGGAAACTGGGACCTATGCCAAATTGCCAATCTCATCTCCACAAATATTTCCAACGAATTATTACTCTCTTTTACATAGAATGCTTTTATAAAAGAATTGTTACATATCACAAGTAAATATGTTAAAACTTATCAAAAGAAAAAAAATGGAAACCTGTATACACGTATGACTTTTTATCTTTTTTGACTAAAATTCTAGCATCAAGTCTCCCTTTGCATGTGAAGATAAATATATCATGTCATTTGCATTTATATGCTGGATCAAAATATAATCATGTTATACATGCAATGTCCCATGTTTGGGTGCCGATACATTTTTCATTATTTGTGCATGTCCTGCAATGTACCAGTTAAAGCAATATAGAGCAAACGAAAATTTTTATAAATGGAATAAACTTTTACGCATCATTCAAGAGGGAACAAAAGCATAGCTAACAAACGAAAATTTTTATAAATGGAATAAACTTTACGCATCATTCAAGAGGGAACAAAAGCATAGCTAACAAGAACTAATAGTCTTTCGTTCTAACAATAAAGAAAAACAAGCTAAAGAAATATAGATAACACTATCCTTACTAATCTGGTCTCAAAAATCAGCACGCTCTACTGGAAACTCTGACTCCTCGAACAGTGTAGCCTCCTTGTACACTGGTTCACTACATGTTGAACAACATTTAAAAGAGAATGAAGTAGACGATATTTATAATAAGCAACAATTATAACTTCACATGCAACCATATCCTTAACATGACAATAACAACTAAACACTAATCTAGTCTATCAAACTAAAGCATTTCAATATTATTATACTCACAATATAAAGGGAAAGAGCGAACTGAAGAACCACTTCGGGTCCACAGGCGAGCTCACCTGTGCCCTAAATTTAATAATCTAAAGAGGTCAATCGAGGACTCAGTCACGTCATTACAATTCCGTCAATGAGCGTGGTCTCCACCACTCTTCCTATCTTTAATTATGAGTTTCCAAAACCCCATGTGTCTTTTTTTATTTATTTCAACACATTTTTCAGTTATCATTTATTTCTATACTTTTTAAACTACGTAAAAAGAATCGTGCACCAAAAACTATATGGTCTATAGCATTAAGTCCAATATATCAATATTGTACAAAACAATAACTTTATTTGCATGATTCTAATTACAAAGTTTATCGTCAAATTACAACAGTTCTATAAATCAATTTCTATGGTGGAAGGAACTCTATTCAAGGCACTCCAAAATAATTCTAAAACAATCAAATCTTTCAAACATTAAAACTGAAACAAATCATTTTTAAACGGACTAAGACATTCCAAAGGATCAGATTCGTATTATTAGGCATCCAGGTTCTAGGGGTTTCCAACTCGAGGGAAATTCCTCAAAAATCCTGATAATAGGGACAATAAGTGATATGAATAAAGTCCCACAAATTGGCCACATGTGCTACTGTAATTCACTGAACCGTGAGTAGCAGTATACTAATCACCCAAAGAAAAGAAACACAGCCAACATGAAAAAGACAATCAACCATACATCCCATGAGAAGAAAAGAATCGCCACAGTAAACCAACACCACGAACAGGGAAAGAGAAAGTCACAGCTCACAGTTCAGATCCTCACGAAAAACATAGCCAAGTGGAATACAGCCGACAATGCAAAGCCGCAAGAAAACAACCGGCAGAGAATTCCACAGGAGGGAGACACCTCAGCGGCCAACCCTAGACCCCACACCCCCAAAATCCCCAAATCAAAGGTACGAGCTGCGGCGTAAGTTGTCGCCTTGCTCGTAGAATGCCATAGCTATCCAGAGGAAGGAAAATCCCTTCAAACAAAATCGAATCATCAACTCATTTTCCCAAAAATCCTAAAACCCTAATCCTTCGACAATCTAAAAAACATGAAAAGAAATAGTTGAAGTTTAGAGTAAATAAAGTCTACCATGCACCATAAAAGCCAAGCCGAAAGTACTCAGAAATCCAAAACCCAAATCAGAACTCGATCAAAAGATTTTCGAAGAGGAAAATCAGTTTTTTCGCATTAATAAAAACCCTAACTCAAAAGAATATAAATAGGAAATCAAACCGCGTAAGGGCATCAGGTTTAGAATTCTTATCGGATGAGAATTCATCACGAAGAGGTGGCAGAGATAAGGGATTTGAATCGGCTAGGGTTTTAAAATCGTCGACGCTGTCGACTACTTCAATCACCATGCGAAACAAAGGGCAAAAGAAAACAACGGTCGGATGTTGCTGCGGGTGAGTGGGGAGAGAGAAGAAAGAGAGATTGTTTTTAAGTTAATAGCTTGGGCTGGCCAAATGGGTTATAAATGTGCTTTTTTTGAAAAAGGGCATTACACCTCCTTACAATAAATTCCTTCCTCGGAATTGGAAGGATCAAGACTCGTCAAATAGGTAGGGCTAGAGCTTCTTTATCTCTTCGTCTCTTTCCCAAGTGGACTTGCCTGGCGCATTACGATGCCACAATACCTTCACTAAGTTGACCGTCTTGTTCTTCAAAGTCTTCTGTTGTCGATCAATAATTTCCACAGGCTGCTGCTTGTATGTCAGGTCTAGGCGGTTTAGGCGCACTGAAATCTCTGAGTGGCCCACCATATGTGCGGGATCTCCCACATATTTGCGTAGCTGAGATATGTGGAACATATTATGTACTCCTTCTAAGGATGGAGGCAGTGCAATCTTGTATGCCACTTCTCCCACTCGTTCAAGCACGTCGAACGATCCAATGTAGCATGTGCTAATCTTTACTTGCCGACCAAAACGAATCAGTGCCCGATTCGACGAGATCTTTAGAAAAACCTTGTCTCCTGGCTGAAACTCTAGATGTCTTCGTTTCGAATCTGCCCAGTGTTTATATCTTTATTGCACCAATTGCAATTTCTCTTTGATCATCCGTATTACGTCGACTGCCTCTACTATCATCTGAGGTCACATCAATTCTCGATCCCCAACGTCATCCCAGCTCAAGAGAGAACGCCACTTCCTTCCATATAAGGCCGCAAATGGTGCCATCCTGATGCTCGCCTGATGACTATTATTGTATGCAAATTCCATGAGGTGCATGTGATCTTCCCACGACCCTTTGAAATCCAGCATGCATTCCCGAAACATGTCCTTTATGATCTGAATGGTACACTTCGACTGTCCATCTGCATGGGGATGATAAACAGTGCTGAACTTGAGATGAGTTCCAAGATTCTTCTGAAAGTACTTCCAGTTCTTCCAGAAATGCGACGTGAACCTGGTATCTCTGTCTGAAACTATGCTCACCGGTACTCCGTGCAGTCTCACAACCTCCTCCATGTACCTTTTGGCAATGACTATCGTAGATTGACCAACTCTGCAATGGATGAAGTGTGATGACTTCGTCAATCGGTCCACAATTACCCAAATAGCGTCATTCTGTTTCTTTCTACGGGGTAAGCCAGTCACGAAGTCCATCGTGATATGCTGCTATTTCCACGCAGGATGTAGTTGCTATAATAGTACTGCAACTCGTTGGTGCTCAGCCTCCACCTGCTGGCACAGTAAACACTTGGCCACACTCCGCACAATACTCCTCTTCATTCTGTGCCACCAATAATATTGCTTCAGATTCTAATACATCTTACTTCCACCTGGATGAATGGAATAAGGCGAACTATGAGCCTCCTTCAATAGCCCCTCTCTAACATTTTCATAAGGTATGAAAAGTTTATTGCCAAATCTCAAATATCTGTCTGCATGTATCGTGAACTCTGGTTGCTGTCTAGCAATCACCAACTCACTGATCCTCTGTAGGCTTAGTATCTCTTGTCTGCGCAGCCTTAATCCTGTCTACCAAGATGGACTGTATCTGAAGATCCATCAATGAGGAAGTTAGTCCTAGTAATACCACATCAATCTCCATCTCCCCTAACTCCTATTGTAGTTTCTACTGAGTTGTAAGGGTAAGTATCGCTGGAAGCCGACTCAGTGCATCAGATACATCGACTTTTCCTATGTGATACTAAAGATCAATGTCATAGTCTGCCATCAACTCGATCAATGGCCTCTGCCACTGGTTAGCTCCTTCTGTGTGAAAATGTACTTCAAACTCTTATGGTTCGTGAATATCTTCACACGCTTTTAGAGAAGAAAGTGCTTCCAAATCTTCAATGCGAAAATGACGGCTGCAAGCTCTAAGTCATGGGTATGTTAGTTTTGCTCATGTTTCTTCAGTTGTCTTGATGCATAAGCTACTACACATCCATGCTGATGCAGTACACATCCGAGACCCTTGTCGGATGCGTCGTAGAAAACTTCGAATCCTCCTGTTCAGTTTGGTTAAGCACTGGCGTGGTAGTCAATCTCTTCTTCAGCTCCTGGAACGCTTCGTCGCAAGTCTTAGACTAAACATAGATCACATCATTCCGTGTCAATCGAGTCATGTGGTCAGCAATCTTCGAGAAGTTCTGAATGAACCTCTTGTAATAACCAGCCATATTCAGAAAACTTAGAATCTCGGACACTGTCTTAGGAGCTGGCCACTTCAAAACGGAAGCTATCTTCTCTGGATCTACTGCAATCCATTCTCTTAATATTACATGGCCAAAAATTCCACCTTGTTCATCCCAAATGCGTATTTGCTATACTTAACATACAACTGGTGTTGCCTCAAGGTTCCTAGGACCATCCTCAAATGTGATATGTGCTTATGTTCGCTCTTCGAATATATCAAGGTGTCGTCAAGGTAAACCATCACGAACTTATCCAGATACTTGTACAACACTTGGTTCATTAAGTTCATGAATACCGCATGTGCATTAGTCACACCAAACGGCATTACCAAGAATTTGTACTGTCTGTATTTGGTGCTGAACGCCGTCTTGTTAATGTCATCCCGCTTGACTTTTCGCTGATGATAACCACTCTGTAGGTTCAACTTAAAAAAGATGGATGATCTCCCAAGCTGGTCAAACAAGTCGTCGAAGCGTGGTAGAGAATACTTATTCTTCAACGTCACTTTATTCAACTCTCTGTAGCCCACACACATCCTCCTAGTTTCATCATTCTTCTTTACCAATAATATTGAGACACTCCATGATGATGAGCTGGGTCAAGTCCAACCTTTCTGCAAAAGATCACCCAACTGGGTCCAGACTTCAACCAACTCTGATGGGGCCATACAGTAAGGATTCCTAGCGTAATGTTGAGCTCCTGGCACTAGCTCAATCACAAACTCCACGGCACGGTCCAGAGGCAATCCCGTAAGGCTATCTGTAAATAAGTCTAGAAACTCATGTACTATCTCAGGCCTATCAGGCGTAGCATCCATAAAAGTCAACACAGTATCTGTAAGTCTGGCCATGTACTCCACTGGTCCTTCAGATCGTCTCCCGTTAACGAATTCGAACCTCGGGTGGTTCGGGATCTTGAACACAACTCTCCTGCGTCGGCAATCAATCGTGGCATGGAAGGTCCATAGCCAATCCATCCCGAATACAACATCGAAACTTGGTATATCAATGACTAGAAAGTCGGTATAGAGCTTTCGTCCACAAATGACTATGAGACAGTCTGGATATCTACTAGTCGTCTGCAACACACCACCTCCCGTATTGACTTCACAGCCAAAAATGAGGGGTGGGAACATCGTGTCGGTTGGTAAAACGTGGCGCCATAAAACAATGTGAAACTCTGGAATCAAAAAGCGCAAGGACGAGTTTGATAGCTACTAACACAATACCTACGGTCGCGAAAACTATGTCTAAGTATACAACATACCTTATAACAAATTGAAAGATAATGGTAAATTTCTTGTCCGTGTTGACCTGGCCTGTAGCCTCGGCCTCCTCTGCTGTCATGGTGAATGTCTGACGCTTAGTGGTGAAGCATGTGGTCGCACCTGCTGAAATCCTTTCAGCTGCGATGGGGTCCACGTTGGGTGTTCTCTGTTGGAGTTGTAGCTGGTGTAGCTATCGGCGATGGAGTTGCTGGTCTTTATCCCTTCTTGGGGCAGTCTCTAGCAATGTGGTCATCTGCTTCGTAGATCAGGCACTGGTTCAAAATATATCGGCACTCAGACTTGACGTGTCCTAGTTTGTTGCAGTTGTGGCAAACAGTCAGCTGTCGATGCAGTTGTGGCGGTTGTAGATGAAGTGGGGTTTGCCTCTTAGAAGATGCCTGATGTACCGATCGGGGCGCATGTCGGTTAGGGGTGGAAGAGGTCGTCTCTGAGGGGCATTCGCTTGTCGTTCTAGCTCTGCCTTCCGCTGCACGTATTCATAGTCTCGAGCTGTAGAGAGTACTTCGGTGTGAGTCTTCAGCTTCAACCTCACTAGTTGTTCTTAAATTTTGATGTTCAAGCCTTCTAGAAAACGATGAGCTCTGTCCAATGGGTCGGACACCATGTTCTTCGCAAATCTGCGAAAACAGCTTGTTAGTAAATTACATACATCCATATATCAACTTTGCAAGTTAAATACACACCTGCTGAGTGTAGAAAATTCAGAGTTATACTATTCCACTGTCATGGAGCTGATTCGAATGTGGACGATGCGTCGAACGTGGATGGTGCGACGAATGCAGACGATGCGTCGAACATGGACGTGATCTTATTTGGAAATTATTTAATGCGAGAAACAATGCGTTCGAACATGGACGGTGCGACGAATGCAGATGATGCGTCGAACGTGGACGCGATCTTATTTGGAAATAATTTAATGTGAGAATCGTGTCATTTAATGGGAGAATAATATTAGAACTTTATTTTTGCAATATTTTAAATAGGGAGGGTGAATTAGTCCTTTTGACTAATTACCTAATTAGTGGGAGTCTTATTATAAAATGGGGGAGATTAAAGAGGGGGCTAAGCATATTTTGAGAGTAATTTTGAGAAAGAGAGGAGAGTTCATCGTTCTTCGGGAGAGTGCTGACATCCTCTTCAATCGGCGTCTTGGGAGAGAGATTACCTCTACAATTGTAATCAATTTATCCCCTTTTATTTTCAGTTTTGAATAATAAATTTCAGATCTTTCTTTGGTTCCTATCAATTTGGTATCACAGTGGTTCGGTCTTGATGGAGGGGAGGAGATCCGTGAAAAAGGATGTGGAGGCCATCATGCAAACCACCTAAGGGCACATACAATCGAAGCACATACAATCGAATCAATGGCTCGTACAATTGATGGAGGAGCTCAAGAAATCAAATCAACATCTCATACAACAAATCACATCATGGTCAAGAGCGAAAGATTCAGATCTGGACAAAAATCAGATTTAGGGCTAAAGGCGACACCTTTGACGGAAAAGGAAGAAAAGAAATCTGGGAAACAACTCTTTCAGGAGTTGAGGGAAGCCATTGAGGAAAAAAGGCCGAGGAAGCGGCGACGGAGGCAAGGAAAAATGGGAATTTTTTGGAGGCCGGCAAGCTAGATCCGGCTTCAGATCTGAGCCCCAATGATGACGTCGACCCAGATTTGAAGGCCACGGTCATAGATTTGAATATCTCAAACTCAGATCTATCATATTCGGTGGAGCAGATCTGAAGATGTCGACATTGATAGGTGAAGATCTACTGCCGACGAAGACATGCATGCCCCTTCCGGTGCCGATGGACTCCTTAAGGCCCGCTCTTAGTTGGACGACCCCCCTGAGGGCCGCCTCGACTCGAGCGACCCACATGAGGGCCGCCCTGACTAGGGCAAACCACCGGAGGGCCTCCGCCCCATATTTTGAGTTTTACCGGCGGCTCTTATGGCAGAATCTGGGACTGTCGCCACCACCAGCACCTTCCTCTCGTCCCGATGAACCCAACAGACCCATTGATCCTGGCGGGGAAAATCATCCATTCGATCCTGGAGGGAACGAGCAACACATAGCATGCCCATGGACGTCATGCACCACCTTGAGGACAAGATGGTTTTTCGGGAGCAGAGTAATGATATAGATGTGGGTGCGTCGAATGTGAATGGTGCGACGAATGCAGACGATGCGTCGAACGTGGACGTGATCTTATTTGGAAATGATTTAATGCGAGAAACGATGCGTCGAATGTGGACGGTGCGACGAATGTGGACGATGCGTCGAACGTTGACATGATCTTATTTGAAAATGATTTATTGTGAGAATCGAGTCATTTAATGGGAGAATAATATTAGAACTTTATTTGGCAAAATTTTAAATAGGACGGATGAATTAATCCTTTTGACTAATTATCTAATTAGTGGGAGTCTTATTATAAATAAAGGGGGAGGTTAAAGAGGGGGCTATGCATATTTTGAGAGTAATTTTGATAAAGAGAGTAGAGAGTTTCTCGTTCTTCGGGAGAGTGCGGACGTCCTCTTCAATCGGCGTCTTGGGAGAGTGATTACCTCTACAATTGTAATCAATTTATCCTCTTCTATTTTCAGTTTTGAATAATAAATTTCAGATCTTTCTTTGGTTCCTATCAGGAGCCTTGCCTCAGATTCATAAATTGGGCTAGCAAATCCCTCTTTGCCTCTGATGAGAAATACTGAACATTAAAGTTCTTCTTGAAGGTGCTCCAAGCAATTTGTTGTACCAGACGATCTTCTTCTGAATCCCACCATGCTCTAGAGTCTTGAACCAATTGTAACTTCGCCATATCTACCCACGAATCTGTCACGATTCGTACTGCTTTCAAGATGTCAGCAGTGCAGCACAACCATTCTTCTGCTGTCAGGGGTCTTCTGTTTCTTTAAAAATTGGTCGCAGTGATTGTAATTGATGTACTCCTTCACCCCTGTGCTCAGGCTCCCTTTGTAACGCTCTGATCATCTCTCGTAACGTCTGGCATGATATCTGTATCGTTGCTGCAGGCTACTCATTATTACTGTCGTCATTGTTGTTGCCATCATTTACATTATCAATGTTGTCATTAAGCTGGTTGTCGACGTCGTGGTTATGTCATTGCCATTATCGACGTTCTCATGAAGGTTGTGGTTGACGATGTTGTTGGTGACGTTGTTCACAGTCCTAGATCCACTCACATCACCTTGTTCCCCTGTCAAATTCGCATTGATGACGATTGGATTGCTCCAGTAGTGCGTCCATGACGATTATATGCTTTCGACATTCTGTATTGCAAAGAAGGATGTCAGTTCAATTGTTCATTTCATGTTGGATCTAAACTATTCACGAGGTGTTTTGCGGGGACCTGCATGGGCTACCACTTGTAACACCACATGTTCAGGTGTCGTTATATTTTTCATTATTTATGTAGGTCCTGCAATGTACCCGTGAAAACAATATAGAGCGAACTAGAAAATTTTATAAATGGAATAAACTTTATTCATCCCTAAGAGGGTACAAAAACATAGCTAAAAAGAACTAGTTTTTCATTCTAATAATAAAGAAAAACAAGCTAAAGAAATATAGATAACACTCTCCTTACTAATTTGGTCTCAAAAATCAGCACACTATACTCAGAACTCTGACTCCTCGAACAGTGGAGCCTCCTCGTACACTTGTTCATTACCCGATGAAAAACATTTAAGAGAAAATTAAGTAGACAACATTTACAATAAAAAACAATTATAACTTTACATGCAACCATATCCCTAACATGAGAATAACAACTAAACACTAATCTAGTCTTTCTAACTAAAGCATTTCAATATTATTATACTCACAATATAAAGGGAACGAGTGAACTGAAGAACCACCCAGAGTCCATAGGCGAGCTCACATGTGCCCTAAATTCCATGGTCCAAAGAGGTCAATAGAGGACTCAGTCAAGTCATTACAATTCCGTCAATTAGCGTGGTCTCCACCCCTCTTCATATCTTTAATTATGAGTTTCCAAAACCCCATGTGCATTTTCTAACTATTTCAACACCTTTTTCAGTTATCCTCTAGTTCTATACTTTCTAAACTATGTAAAAATAATCATGCACCAAAAACCGTAGAGTCTATAGCATTAAGTCCAATGTAATATTCTACAAAACAATAACTTTATTTGCATAATTACAATTAGAAGGTTTATCTTCTAATTACAACAGTTCTATAAATCAATTTCTACGGTGGAAGGAACTATATTCAAGGCACTCCAAAACAATTTTAAAACAATCAAATCTTTCGAACATTAAAACTGAAACAAAATCATTTTTAAACGGACTAAGACATTTCATAGGATTAGATTCGTATTATTGGACATCCGGGTTCTAGGGTTTTCCAGCTCGAGGGAAATTCCTTAAAAATCCTGATAATAAGGACAATAAGTGATCTCAATAAAGTCCCACAAATTGCCCGCTTGTGCTACTGTAATTCACTGAACCGTGAGCAATAATATACTAATCAACCCCAAATAAGAAACACAGCCAACATGAAAACGATAATCAATCATACATCCCATGAGAAGAAAAGAATCGCAACAGTAAACCAACCCCACAAACAGGAAAAGAGAAGGTCACAGCCCGCATTTCAGATCCGCAGGAAAAACACAGCCAAGGGGAATACAGCCGACAATGCAAAGCCGCAAGAAAACAATTGGCAAGGAATCCCACAGGAGGGAAACACCTTGGCGGCAAACCCCAAAATCCCCAAACCCCAAAATCCACAAATTGATGGTACGAGCTGCGGCGTAAGTTTCCGCCTTGTTTGTGGGATGCCATAGCTATCCATAGGAAGGAAAATCCCTTCAAATGAAATCGAATCATCTCATATTCCCAAAAATCCCGAAACCCTAATCCTTCAGCAATCTAAAAAACATGGAAAGAAATAGTTGAAGTTTAAAGGAAATAAAGTCTACTGTGCACCATAGAAGCCACGCTGAAAGCACTCAGAAATCCAAAACCCAAACCGAAACTCGATCGAAAGAATTTCGTAGAGGAAAATCAGTTTTTTTGCATGAATAAAAACCCTAACACAAATGAATATAAATAGGAAATCAAACCGTGTAAGGGGAACAAAACAGATTTAGAATTCTTATCGGAGGAGAATTCCTCACGGAGAGGCGGTGGAGATAAGGGATTTGAATCGGCTAGGGATTTCAAATCTTCGATGTTGTCGGCTCCTTCAATCACCGTGCAAAACGAAGGGCGAAAGAATAGAACGGTCAGATGTTGTTGTAGGTGAGTGGGGAGAGAGAGAAAAGAGATTGTTTTTAAGTTAATAGCTTGGGCCGGCCAAATGAGCTATAAATGGGCTTTTTTTGAAAAAAGGTCATTACACTACCTATTTATTAGGTTATTTATTTTCCTTAGCACCTGGATAATTATTTTAGTTTATATCCATTTCTTTCATTTTTTTTGCAACTTCACATAAACTACCTTCACACCTTTTTATATCATTCCCAGCCTTTAGGAAGACCTTGTTAATATGCATTAAGGTTAAGGCAGCATTGTGTGTTTTCTTTCACATGTTTAACTTCTAAAATTCGTGCATATGCAAGTGCTCAAAATCTAATTCTTCCCAAGAAAGCAAGTTCTTGAAACTAAAATACATGAAAGAACTTATAGATTATAGGATACTACCTTCACACCTTTTTATATCATTCCCAGCTAAGCTTTAGGAAGACCTTGTTAATATGCATTAAGGTTAAGGCAGCATTGTGTGTTTTCTTTCACATGTTTAACTTCTAAAAGATGTGCATATGCAAGTGCTCAAAATCTAATTCTTCCCAAGAAAGCAAGTTCTTGAAACTAAAACGAAATTATAGATTATAGGCCTCATTGCCATAAAATTAAGTGAAAACCTACCTATCCCAATCTCATACTTGGTATATACATAGTGGGTATACTAGGACAAGACATTTTCAACGTCATAAATGGGCACAGAACCACCCGATTCCAACCCTTATTATTGTAATATATTCCCTAGTGTGGAGAGAACATGGTCCACTTTGATCTCGAACTGAGGATTTGATAGCTTTGCACCCTGACTAATATTGCTTTAAATTAGTGTAGGTTGCAGCCTGTCGTTAGCAGTCTCTGTTGAGATGTCGACAAAGTTAGTTTTTTCAGAAGGAAGGAATTACTTCTATATGTGCAAAGCTCACACATTGTTCTGATTAGGAGTTTTTTTATTGAAGGTGTTGCACCCTTGGGCCGGCTCTCGAGTGATTCGTTCGGTGGGCGATAAAAGCCCGCAAAGCCCATGAAAGAAGCCCGAAGCTGACTCAGTCAAAGTCCACGTGCCATTCGTCTGTTGCACTTCCACCCATCAAACGTGGAATTGAAGGAAGCTCATAAATAGCGGGAACGTGGGCGATGGTTACCCCTATTAAGGGGGATGATCGTGGCGCCATAATTGGTGACCGTGATCCTACCAACGTCACTGAAAAGACCTCGGAGGTCTATAAATACACGGGAGATGAACAGAACAAGGGAGGTACGAAACTTAGTACTCTGACATTCTACATTCCACTTGATATTTCTTCCTCCAAATAGCTTGCAACGTCTTACTCGAGACGAACATCCGTGGGTCGATCTCGACAGCTCCAAGCTTTCTCTTAAGTTCCCATTCTAACTCAAGCATCGGAGGGGATTTGGGTCGGAACACAGATCCGACCCCCTGACCTTCTTTTGTAATACATGAAGCTCGTGGAGTGATTCAACAGGAGGGTCGTATCTCCATTAACGACCGTTTGAGTCTTGATCAGCTCGAAAGGTCAGATGTGCATCGCATACTCGCTTCCACTACCAAGGACCCCGGTTCTACTAACCAGGGTCTCATACAACCTGCTGACGAGCCTCCACCTCGACAGAAGAGTCCATGTCAGCTTCAATACCGTTATCACCATTTTTGGCCTTAACAGTTGGCGCCGTCTGTGGGAAACTCAGTCGACATCTCGAATCATCACACAAGCAATGTCGGCTGGACCCACCAACCTCGGACCAAACCTTGGTCCAATTGAGAACTAGAATGCGAACAGCGTCCAAGTCGAAGACATTGCATACTGTGCATCTTCATCAAAGGGGGGCCAGAGTACCCAAAGTGTCGCAGGAACAATTCGATCGATTTATCGAGCATGTCGAAAAGAGCATCAGGGTATTGGCTGCCGTGATGCAGCAAAGCATTGAGCGCCTGCCACCAACAAACGAGCAGCCACCGCTTCCAAATCCAGCTTCGACACCTACGAGGCAGGCTGCTACTTCTAGGGATCCTTGAGATCCAATGGCAGATCGACAGGAGAATGCACCGCTCAATACAACACCTACATCTCATCAGAATGGGGAGATGGGAAACAACAACCGTGCCTTTGGACACCAGAGAGGTCTTAGTCCATCCAAATATGGACGAGCCAACTGCAGCATCCTGAAGCAGGTAATAGACCGGATCACTCAGGTCCCCAACCCCTTTGAATTTGCAGGTGGCAACGAGAGGAGGGAGTCGGAGGAAATCCCCAACCGTTCCTCTGACGCTACTCACCTGCAAGGCAGAGAAGGGCGAAGCCAACTTACCCAGCCCACCAACTGGTGAACCCCGCTGAAGGAGAATATCACATCTTCTCCTTTCCTCCCGAAATTCAAACTACTCTCCCTGTAGACGTACGACGGCAAGGGCGACCTATGGGAGAACATCCGTAGATACCAAAGCATGATGATACTTCACGGAGCTGACGAACCATACCTTTGCCGAGCTATCCACACTCACCAAAGCGACAGACGGATGGTACAATGGGTTACCCGATGACTACGTCGGGTCATTTGACGAGTTACCTGACCTGTTTTGCATGCAATTCGTTGCAGAGCGACGCCCTAAAAGTAAGTCTTCATATCTCTTCTCTTTGAAGCAGAAAGAAAAGGAGTCGATCTGATCCCTCATCCAACGATTCAACGACGAAAGGCTAGAGGTGGAAGATACCCCAGACATGACTGTCATTGCGGCTTTCATCCAAGCAATCCAAAACAAACACCTGCTGAGGGCCCTCCACTAATTTCCACCGAATAACCTCGTGGAGATGTTCAACACGACCGATCGGTTCATAGTCTAGGAAGAGGCAATTGAATCTTTGGAGAACGGCAATCCCACTCGTCGTGGAGAAGCAAAGTGAGAAAAGCAACCCCCCTCGTCAAGAGCTTCGGGATAAGCGACGGAGTGAAATGAGCCCTCGGAGAAAGGAACGCCCGATCTATGCCAGAGAAAATGCCCCCAAGGCAGAAGTCCTAGTGTACGCGCCACGAGAAGAGCTCACCAACGAACCTGTTAAGAAAAGTAGGTATGAGAAGAGAGATGATCTCAAATTCTGTAAGTATCACGACTATGGGCACGACACCGACGATTGTTGGACACTGAAGAAGGAAATCGATGCGCTAGTTAAGCGTGCTCATCCCAAGAAGCCCGGTGACGACCAGCCAGGCAAAGAAGGGACATCGAAGCAGAAAGGCAAAGGGCCGATGGCCGGGTCACCTGCCACCAAAGTGGTCGATTAGTAAGCTTCTGGACAAAAATCAAATGAGAGCCAGGCGAAAATAGCCCCAATCAAGATCAAAACACATGTACGCTCTTTTCTTTTATGTCAACGCATTTATTCCGCATTAATAAAGTTTGTTCTTTCCTTCAAAAATGTCTCTCTTGACCATGGCACTCATGAATTATGTGAGAATCACTCTGCCTAACGCTCAATAAGCATACTAATCATGAAGATACACTCCTTAGTAGGAATTTAAATAGACCGTACGCATTTCAATTCATATTGTCTCAATGAAAACAGACTTGGACCCAACTACGTCGTCAGCCGTAAGACGAAGGGGCCACCCCTCGCAACTGAACGACCCAACTACGTCATCAGCCGTAAGACGAAGGGGCCACCCCCTCGCAACTGAACGACCCAAAACGGTGTCGTCAGCCGTAAGACGAAGGGGCCACCCCCTCGCAACTGAACGACCCAACGGCGTCGTCAGCCGTAAGACGAAGGGGCCACCCCCTCGCAACTGAACGACCCAACGGCGTCGTCAGCCGTAAGACGAATGGGCCACCCCCTCGCAACTGAACGACCCAACGGTGTCGTCAGCCGTAAGACAGAGAGTGCCCCCTCGCAACTGAACAACTCAACCGTGTCGTCAGCCGTAAGACGAATAGACCACCCCTCACAACTGAACAACTCAACCGTATCGTCAGTCGTAAGACGAAGGGGCCACCCCTTCGCAACTGAACGACTCAAACTTACTACGACGACTAATGTGGGTATGATTCAACGATTCAACTACTACCATCTTGAGCAATGGCTTAACCCGTTGAAAGGGGCCAAATGGCAATATAGCCACCCACACGAATAATGACAAACAAAGAGGTATATGTCAACTTTTGACAATATTTTACATTACAAAATGGTCATTTTCCTACGATAGTATATACCACCTATACACTCAAAAATTTGGTGGGGTAAAACTCTTTAAAATCCCTTAGCTGGATCAGTATGGACTTAGTCTCCTTCAATTGAAGCAACATGCTCTTGATCCCTTGGAGCACCAACATCTATAACATTATCCATCACGGCGACAGATTCCTTAACGGGAACAGCCCATTTCATGGCTTGGCCCTAATCATCGTCATCACCGATCGGGAAAAACACTGGGATTTTGTCAATCTCAGAAGCAAAATCGGGGAATCGATCTTTTACCTGTAACGGTCACTTTCTGGCCGTACGTTTTTAGCGCGTAGTATTGTTGTTCTTGTGCGTCTTTTTCGTATTCGATTTTTATTATTATTCTCTGTACCTCGTGACCGGACCCCGTATTCACAATCCTCTCGGAGACGCGATCACCCCAGTATTTTCCTTTTAATTTTTGGATGTCTGTGGACCATTCTGCGTAACACATTATTATTATTAAAAACATTTTTTTATTATAAACTTTTGAAATTCAAATGGTCTGTGTGCGTTCCTTTTAAAACGAATTTAAGATTATTAACTATCTTTAAACTCTAATATTAACTAACTAATAAATTCTAGTGCTGCAGTTTTGTTTTAAAGGAAATCAGAATATAAATCAAATCTTTTTTAATATCTAAACTAAATATAACAAATACTAACTAATCCCCTAAAATCATAACAAACCAGATCTGCCACGTGATCCCCCTCTCACCCCACGTACTCTCTCACTTCCCCCTACCTACTAATAGCAACCTAAGGCTACCCTTTTCAACCGCACAAAAGAGAAACTCCCAAGCCCAGCCGCACAAAACCCATACGTTTCTTCCCTGGGCTCACGTAAACTATCTCCTATTTTTAAACCTAAACAACAGCTCAGGAGCCTCTCCCGTCTCATCTCCACGGCCGCGCCTCACCCTAAACCCAATCGAAACTGAAACCCCAACTCCCCACGTGACTTCTTCTCTCTCTCCCCCCTCTAAATTTCCCTACAAAAAGCAACCCCCACTCCCACTCCCCAGGTGTTTAAGGTCTTACATCTGCATCTGTGTGAATGATTGTCATTGCATGTTATTACATAGTGGCAAAACCTTAGGATCAGACAAAGATCATAATGCAATTCAAAAGCTAGAAAACCAGCTTCAAAAGATATATTTAGAACTTAAGGCTAACATAAATCCAACAGGAGATCGCATATAAGCCATAGAAAATAAATTGAGAAAAGAACATAATTTTTAGGATGACGCACATGGTAATTTGATGAGGAACCTAGGATGATAAGAAATGAAAACAATCGAAATTGTAATACCCCTTTGCGTGAAATACTACATGTGTGTGTACTTGCATTGTATGCATGGTTATGTGTATGCCCATATGTGTACCTACAGGTAGGGTGTGTGTATATGCATGTGTCTATTCGTGATGTGTCTACGTGGATAACTACTTGAAGGTTATATTGTGCGGCTATGTTGTGATTAGCCATTATATGGGGGGGTGTGCGCATATTGGGTGCATGTATGCATGTATATACTGATATGATGTGTATTGTATACATATATGGCCTTGCATAGATTATAGTGTGTTGTATGTATCCTTGGATATGGGTTTACAAGTTGTGTGTATGTAAGCTTGGGGGCATATGTAAATATATTATGTTGTGGAACTTTTGTGCATATGGGCTTGAATGGAACTAATTAGACTAGTAAGGGGTTTTATGTAATTTTGGACTTTAGGACATGGAAGGTATTTCCTACCTTGGTGAAGGGTAGTTTAGATATTTTTCCCCCAATGGAATATTCTTAGCATATTCTTTTCTTAGAAGTGAAGAGAGAAGAGAGAAGAGAAAAGAAAGGAAAAGAGAAAAGAAAAAGAAAAAGAAAAAGAACAGAACAGAAATGAGAAGGAACTAAATAGAAAGGCCTAGAACCCTCTTCCTTTCTCTCTTCTTTTCTCTCTTTCTCCTCTGTAACGTCCCACTCCCAGCGGGTGCCGCTACGACTGAAACTAGAGTGTGCAGGTCCAGTATGTGCCAATGAAGTCAATGTAGATCAGTACAGAAAGTAAGGAGATACTCTAAACAAAACAGGTCAGAACAGTAAAACAGGCAACGCAGTAATGAACAAGAAATAGACAAGTAAAAGCTACACTACTACTGAAATATAAATGGAACACGTACCTGCCACTAGGTCAAGACTGAACCGTCCTGAACTTGAAGTCTAACTTCTCATGCTCAAGCACCTCTGTATGATCATGTACGTCGTACCTAGTGGCAGCAGAAGTCGCACCATGCTCAATAGAGTAGACAATATCAAAACAAGAGACAAAAAAGTAAGTGTGCACCAAAAGGAGATAGGACAGCTACAAATACGATAGCACTGAACAAAGAAGTAACCTGGCATGGTAGTTAACAAACCCACACGACAGAAAAGTAAGAGGTACAAAGGTGATGGGACAGCAGTTAAAAGATACAGAAAAGAAACATGTTATGAAGATTAAAATGTGCACAACTAATGTAAAGATGATACTTACTAAAGTGAACCAATCTTAGGCCGTGACTTACGAGGGAGAGTACAGTAAGCAACACGAAGACCCTTTTGAGACCGCAAGGGTGCTACCCTGGGCCGAGTCTGAAAATAGAAAGTATTGTAATGTAAAAGTTGTAAAACTGTAAGAGCTGTAGCACTGTGAGCCGTGGCAGGGGCTCCAGAACCCATCAAGATGGACGTTCATGTCTGCCCCAGGACTCTAATACTCATCTGAAGTGATGGATGTCCCCTCCCAAATCTCAGGAGAGCCGAAGACAGGTCCCAGTCGCTCCCGCACTATCCAATCATAAGTTTCCCCAAACCCGGTGAGTCAAGCTGAAGTAATCATTTTATTAGTTATTGTGTCGTGATGTTCAATATTGATTAAACTACGTAGTGAAGGGTGATCCAAGATCCACTGTTATAGTAATAGTCCACCTCAAATCCTGTCATGAATGCAATCAGTAACCGACCATGATAGTCCACCTCAAATCTTGCCAAGCAAGCAACCAGTATAAGTGTCATCCCAAGTAACAACACACGACTACACAATTCAACACAATATTAAACTTAAAGGTACTAGTAAACTCAAGAGGAAACATGATAACGAAACTGTCACATGATAAAGTAAAGGCATGTATGTTTCTCATGGCATGATATTCCAACCTGAACTGAAAGTGACAAGAGACAATGCCAACTGTTCCATGCAATGAACCAAGAGACGAAGGAACATAATGATTGCTTGAATAAGAAAGCCCGAAAGTCAAACCCAGGATGGCGCTAGGCCAGAGGGATTAGATCCCAAGTAACCCACACCGAAACCCAAACCCACAAGCGATGAAACTAGCCGAGCCCAACAATGATCCAGGGAACCAAGACAGCACGTAAGAGAAACGCCAAACCTAATCAACAAGTAAAGAACCCGGAACAGTAAGTAACCAAGCCAGCCACACCCCACACGCGAGGGAAGCTAGCCGCAACTCAACAACAAGCAAGGTGGCTTACTGGACTCATCAACAACCCAGAACCCCAAAACAGCAACAAGGAATTCAGCCGATCCCAACAAGCAACAGAAAGCCAACCACAACTCAACAACCAGCAGTGAGCCTAAAGTCGCAAGCAAGGGAAACCAACGAAAGAGTAAGGAAACCCCAACCTGTAAACAAGGGAAGTCATCGTACCTCAACCAGCCAGGCAAACCCGACCTGCAAGCCGAAGAAGCCACCGAACCTAGCACAAGCAAGAGACATCCCAACCCAACAAGCAAGACCAGCCCAACCTGCAAGCAAAGGATGACCCAAACCCACCAACAACCGAAGGAATCTAAATTGGAGTATATGGGATAGAGTCTACTAAAGTCGAAGCCGAAGAACCCAGATAATTAAGATCGAAGCCCGAACATCAGCAGAAAGCCTAAGCCACAACCATTAACAGCGAGGGACCCCAAATCTGTCAATAAGGAGCGCCACCGGAACCAGCAATCAGCAATAAGGAACAGACAGCAAGCCGAAGAGTCACTGCATCCCTAAAAAAACCAAAACCTGCAAGTAAGAGAATCAGTCGAACCCATCTCATGGAAGGAAATCTAAGACCGCAATTAAGGGGACAAGTCAAACCTCAACAACAACCCAGAACATCGATTAAAACCCTCAGCCGAACTCAACGACAGCAGGAAACAACAAGCCACAAGCAACAGCCAGCAAAGGGCCACAGAGCGAAAGCAAGAGGGGACCGCAACACTCCAACCCAGTAAGCAAGAGACAACCTATGAGCAACCGAGCCACCAACTACCGAATCAGCAAGCAAGGGGAGCCACGAACCCACAAGCAAGAGGGGAAGGGGCCGAACTCCAAACAGCGAGGAGTGGAGCTACGAACCCAAACAATCAGCAAGAAACAGCAAGCCGCAGGCACTGACAGCAATGGATCATAGACCACAAGCAAGATGGGAGCCACAGCACCCTAGTTCCGCACGCAAGAGACAACCCGCAAGTAAAAGGAAGTCAGTCGAACCCTAAAACAGCAAGAGAAGGGACAAATCGCAAGTAGAGGGGAAACCGTACCTCAAATCAGCGAGGAAGGGATAGACCGTAAGCAAAGAGGAGCCGAACCCAAGCAGCAAAAAGAAACGTCAAGCCGCAAGCAAAGTCAGAAAGAAGACACAGACCGCAACCACCAAGGAAGCCCAAGTCGCAAGCAAGGGGAGCCCCAACAGCAAGTAGGAGGAGGAGATGGGAGATGTTTATAAGGGGGAAGAACCCCAGCGGAAGGACGAGAGGATGGGGGCGGTCGCGTCCAGTCGCTGTCGCTCGGGAGAGGACGGAGGGGCTGTCGACGCGTCGAAGGACGGAGGGAGGCTCGTCGTGTCCAATCGAATGAGGGGGCTCGTTGCGTCCAATCGAAGGACGGAGGGGTGAGGGAGAGGGGACGAGGGCGCTGCCGTCATGTCGAGAAGAACGAGGGGGCGGGATGTGCCGCTGTTGTCGAATTGGAGGACGGAGGGCGCCGTGCGAGCGTGTGAGATTGAGAGAGGAGCGATGAAAGCCCATGGGGCTGCTGCGAGCGTGAAGAATCCCTCGAGGGCTCGTTTGCTGTGGAAAAGAGGGGGGATCACAATCAGACGAAGCCCAAGGGCTTGGGCTTCTCGTTGAGTGGACTGAGGTGCGATGGGGGACGAACGAGCAAAACAAAGCCCGAGCGGGCTTGGGCATGCTGAGTGGGCCACTAAAAAAGAAAAGAAGAAAAGAATATGGAGAGAAAAAATGCGGGTCATTACATCCTTTTTTCTCTTTTGCATTTTCGTTTTCCTCCCCCTTATCCCTTATTCTTTTATGTTTAAGTCCTAGAACACCTCACCTCCTTCCCTTTTTCAACCATGGTGGTGACTAGATGTAGAGGAGGATTTTGGAGCTTTGAGGGGATAGTTTTGTGAGCAAGGTGCTAGCTTTTGGAGTCTTGAATCTTGAGAATGATGGAGTCATAGAAAAGACGAGATCTTGGAGGGATTTGTTAAAGGTAGCTTTCATTTTGAGGTAGGGAGCCTCAATTCTATAGCATCTTATTCAAAAGTTGCATTTTTCATATGAATCTCTTTGTGATTATGTTAAAGTTTGTCTTTTATGCAAGTCCTCATGAAGTGATAATAAAGTTGTGTTGATAGTCAAGTAACCTAAAATACATGCTTAAAATGTCACATTCTTTGTGAAAATAAGCTAAAGAGGCCACCTTTGCTCATTATTGTTGTTGTTTATTGTAGTAGCTACTCTGCTGTTTTATGAATGTGCATACCTTTTATTCTAATGTCTAAAAATTATGCTTTGAGACATTCTGGAAAACCCTTGAAGTTATCTAAAACTTTAATTTAGAGACTACATTCAATTAGACTGAAATTGCTGATTTCTATCATAGTATTAATTATGACAAATTCTGCACCATGTTATATATAAAGTATAACTTTTCTCCAGACCTCAAAATGATATAATTTAAGAAAATATGGAATCCGAGTTGAACTAGCTACGATGTTCTTGTTGAAACCTCAATAGGATTTTGCTTGCAATTAACTGCAACTAAATGCTCTTTACAGCTAGATAATTCAATTTTAGGACAGATTCTGCACCCTATATTCAATATTCTGAAGACTAACTATTAGCACGGTTCACTAAAAATTATGGTTTAGTCGATCTGGAAACATATTTAGATTATCTATAATTTTTATTTAGAAACCTATACCAAATTCTAATTACAATTGTTGTTGTGTTGTTGTTGTGGATGCATGCCATGAAGTTATCACTCTTGCATGTTATTAGTATAATTCATGCCATGCTTTATTGTTATTTTACTCTAGTTGCTAGTTACCATTGTTGCTACATGGAAGAAAACTCCATGTTATTTCCTAATGAATTAATGTCCATGCTATGCCCACCACGTGTTTCTGAAAATGTCCACATGAAAGCAAGTTGAAGAAATATGAGAATTGCCCCCTGTATATTTAGGCCATGGGCCGAATTATGGATTGGTGATGTTGGAGGCATGTGTGACATGGATCTATATGTTATAAATTGTTGAGATGATGTGGATATGCTAATGGACATGGCACATGATGCATGGCCCTTGCTTATGAAAGAAAGATATGGAATATATGAAAGAAAGAGTAAGATAACATATAGACCATGCCAACACGACTCCAAGAAATATGTTGAATGTATGATAAGATTACCTAGAAAATGTTCCTGGAATGTCTCAATCCTCTCTAAAGAGGGTGAGCTCCCAAGATGGGGTATATGGGAATACCTGAGTTAGGGCAGGAATAAGGACTGGACTAGAAGGTGGAGATTCTTAGCACCCATTCACATGCATGGAGTGAAGTGACCTGTGGTATTTGTCGTGATTATTCTCGCCCGCTTTACATGAAGTGATTTGCTATGTGGTACTTGTGGTGATGTGGAGGATATTCTCATTCCTGCCAGGGACATGAGAGTTCGAAAGGTCCAGTTAAATAAACAGTGCTCGTGTACCACTGGCAGGGTAGTCTGTTTCCACCCCACCTTGAGGTGAGGTCCATGTTCTTATATCCTACGTTTACCTAGGTTTCCGAATAAATATCAATAACTGAAGCACTCTTAATTTAACATAACGCACTTGTTGTTCTTTCTATTACTTGTTATAGTTGTAAGCTGCATTTATGTTCTCCCATTTTATGTTTCCTTCTATGTTTACTTCTATTATGTCCAGTGTTCTAAATATCAGACCGAAATCCGATATATCGGCCACAATATCGGTTTTATCACTAGGCCGACACGATATAGGCTTATATATTGCGGTTTCCGATATTTAGGAAAATATCGCCGCAATATCGGGTTGCGGCCGATATTGCGGCCGATATATCCCTTTGAAATAACGGCCGCGATTCATAGTTTTAAAAAAAATAAAGTTAACGGGTCGGTCCACTTAAAAGTGGATCCGACCCGAGTCACTCGACACAATCATTTACTCAAAACGAGTAAAGTCATCGTGATTTTTGAGAGATAATCGCTGCTTTGCCCTAATTTTAATCACGCCGCTCCGCTCCTCTCGACGCTCCGCTCCTCTCGACGCTCCGCTCCTCTCGACGCTCTGCTCCTTACGCTGCTCCTCTCAACTCTGGCCGGCGAAAATTTTCGATGACAATCGATTGAGCTTCGGCGTCCAGCATTCAATCTTTACAAGAAAGTGCTTTCCGATCAAGCTGAGTAGTCGAGCCCCTTTTTTAGTTTTTGATTTTTTTCCTTCCAGTTTTGGGTTTTTTCCGTCGTCGAGCTTTGACATCCGGTGTTCGATCTTCGCAAGGGATTTTCCGATCAAGATTAGTACTTACTACTTGGTATTTTTACCTTTTTCATTTTTTTCGTTTTTCCTTTTTCTGAATTTTTTCAATTTTCGGTGTTTTTCAATCCAGCGTTTGTTTTTCTCAAGAGAGGGTTTTCCTATCAATGTGAGTATTCTTTCCCTTTTTTACATTTTTACATTTGTTTTACATTTTTTTATTTTCATCTTCACACCGTTAATCTTCACACTGTTAATATTGATCCACATGAATAATATGAGAAGTTGCTTATTTGAGCTATCAGTATGTGTCCATTTGAATAAAATTGACCCTCATGAATAATATTTTTCAGTTTTTAAAATGTTTTCAGAATCGGCCTAGTGTAAATTCCCAAATTGCAGTTTTTTTACATGTTTCAGACTTAAGGGGAATAGCTTTTTGCTTTTTCAGTTTTGGATACTTAAACAGCACCCCATACATCAACAATCAACGCATAGAAGGGGGTATACATATTTAAACAACACCACCTATATCAAGTGGATGGCCGGTGTTCATATTTAATGAGGTAAGTATACCCAACACATACTTTTATTTGAGTTTATATAGTTTATATTTTTTAAGACACATCTATGCTTTTAGTTTACATCAGTTTTAGCCTCTGATATGACACTCCGATATTTAGTCAATATCCCTGATATTCATGTTTAACGAGAGAAGTGTTAGACCCGCAGGGTCTAAACCGCCGGCCCATCTTGGGCCGGCCCATGTGGGCCGCCGGCCCCCTCTTGGGCTATTTTGTTATCGGAGTATAACGGAAACATACTTTTATTTGAGTTAGTATAGTTTATATCTTATTAGATACATCTATGCTCACATATGGCATTTTAAGCCTCCGATGTGACACTCCGATATTTAGTCAATATCTCCGATATATCTCTGATATCTGCAATCAGATATCAAATTTCCTAGGCCGATAAGCGACCGATATCTGATATTTAAAACACTGAATTTATGTCACAAATGTCACATATTGTCATGTGCATTCATTGTGAAATACTATGCCATATGAGTTAGGCATCCATACTGACACGCTTTGATGTGCCATCTCCAATTTCCTCACATGTAGTACATGTAGTGCAGGTGGACCTTCAAGTGTTGGTGACTTGGAGTTGGAGATGTGGGTGACTATGATGTGAGTTGTACCTTGGGTTAGGGTTGGGCTTTTGTGTTGTAGTGTGAGTGATGATTATTTGTATATGAAGTTGTACTTTTAACACTGTTTGTTATATCTATATGCAGTGTTCTAAATATCGGATATCGGTCGTGTTTCGACCTAAGAAATTTGATATCGGATTGCGGATATCAGGGATATTGACTAAATATCGGAGTGTCACATCAGAGCTTAAAAATGATGATATATGTAAGCATAGATGTATCTAAGAAGATATAAACTATATTAACTCAAATAAAGGTATGTTTTGGTTATACTTCTCTCGTTAAATATGAATATAGGATATATTGACTAAATATCGAAGTGTCATATCAGAGGCTAAAATGAAGCCAAATAAAAGCATAGATGTGTCTAAAAAATTTAAACTATAGAAACTCAATCAAATGTCGCCGGAATTTTTCGCCGAACGGAGTTGAGCGGAGGAGCGTAAGGAGAGGAGCGGCATGATTAGAATTCGGGCAAAGCAGCGATTATCTCTCAAAAATCATGATGCCTCTCTTCATTTTAAGTAAGTGATTGGGTCGGGTGACTCGGGTCGAGTCCACTCTTAAGTGGACCGATTCTTAACTTTATTTTTAAAAAACTGTGAATTGCGGCCGATATTGCGCCGATACTTCACCAAATATCAGAAACCGCAATATATAAGCCAATTCGTATCGGCTTAGTAATAAAACCGATATTACGGCCGATATATTGGATATCGGTTCGATATTTAGAACAATGTCTATATGAGATGGTTCTATATTGTACTTGTTCTCTGTGCACTTCTATGTTGTCTCCGTGGTTGTTGTTGGAGCATTACAAGTACTATCCCAGCATGTATGCAGTGGCCTGCCTCCGTGTTTCTCTCTATCCTTTCCTTCTTTATCACCCTCGCCTCTCCAGCCTACCTAGGTAAGTTCCGCATATTCCGGGTATCCTGGAGAGCAGGACATCTCTGAAATAATAGGAGACAAGATGAGAATATTGAGGATAGCTTTGGACGAGATAATATTGCACAATGGATTATTGTAGATGCTCCTAATTTTGATGGAACTTATAATCCTTAGATTTTTCAGATTGTTACCAGAGATGCAACATTTGTTTAAGTGGTACCAGTTATCAAATGAACGAAATGTCCAATTTGCTAAAAGATAAAATTGATAGGATCTGTTAAAATTTCATGAACATCTAGAGAGACAATGACAGAGAGCATCAGAGACCTATAAATAATTGGAATGAGATGAAAATCGAGCTCAAAGAAAAATATTTGCCTCATACCTATAGAGATCGCCTACTAGAAAAACTGAACGACCTACGTCAAGAGAGCATAACGGTTGAGAAATACATGACTAAGTTCAATGACATATTTGTTAGGAGTGAGCTACAAGAAGACCCACAATATACCCTTGCTAGGTTTTATTCTTGATTGAGAGCAGACATTAGGCATGAGATGCTTCCCCACAATATAGACATTTTGCAACAAGCATTTAACATAGCCTTAAATTTATAATCCGAGCTCACGTAGATAAGAAGCCCCCTTTTAAAGCCAGTGAACAATTTAAACGGCCTAGTGACAACATGAATAAATCAGAAATGAATGCCGCTAAATAGATAAATGGAAAGGCTACGCTTGTGGAATAATCACAACAAAAACTTAAAGGGATGCAATATTTTAAATGTCACGACTTTGGTCATTTTACTAGTCAGTGCCCCAATAAAAATTTATTTGTGGGTGAGATTAATAATGATAATGAAATTGAAGAAGAATATACTCCTGAGGTTATTGATATTACAGCTTCTAATGAGATGATTCTCGTGCACGATTACAAGTTATTAGGTGTTTGGTTGCTACACCTAACAGTGAGTTTGATTGGAGAAGGGCTAACGTTTTTTACATACAACAAAATTGAAGAGAGATTTTTCAAAATGACGATGGACGGAAGTAGTTATATCAATTTAGTTGTCAACTCAGCTATTGAAAAAATTAGACTAAAAGCTGAACCACATCCAACCTTATAAAATTACATGGGTTGATGATCAGTCACATTTTGTTATCCAATGTTGTTTGGTGTCTATCCAGTTTTTGAGCTATCACGATGGTATTTGATGTGATGTCATACCTATGTATGTTTTCCATATTTTACTGGCCAGGCTTTGGTTGTATGGCTTAAATGTTGCACATTCTGGAAGATTCAATACGTACACATTCATATTTTAAGGAAAGAAAATTATATTGACTCCTTATAAACACAAGAACATAATTGAAAAGCAAAAGAATGTGTTAATCCTTAGAAAGCTACTTACTCAAATATATCATCATAAGAGTCTCAGTTCCTTAGAGTCTAGCTTTGACCTTATTCCTACTACATTCTATGAGCATCTTGCATATGATTTGAGTGCCTTGCATAACGAGACTTATGAAATTTTTGTAATGAAATTTTTGTAATCAACAATGATACTCACAAGTCTGCTGCAGAATCAAAGGGAAATTTTCAGGAATTTGCAGTTAGAGATGACGAAATGATTTGAGTTTGCCTAGAGAGGTTCGTACTAGAACCAGCAAAGAGGCTTTGCATGCATCATACATGTTCTCGACGAGCTTTACTTAGTGACAATCCTGATAAGACTGAGTCGAGTATTTCACATAAGCTTGAGAAGATCGAGCCCATCAAGTTTGTCATGCCAGATTCTCAACAGCCCAAGAAGATTCTATATGCTTTCATCTCTTTTACTATTTAGAAAAAGTTTACATAAGAAATTCATCAACAGCTCAACATCCTATTGTACTTCAAAGTTCATGGAAGCATCTTCTCCAGCCATAAGGGACTACTGATTTCTGCTCAGCTATGCTATTCATATCACATTTCACCAGGTAATGAAATTTTTAAGTTGGGAGAATGATAGAGATCGAATTCGAGAAGGAGTTCAATTCGAGGAGGAGTTCAAGTTAAGGAAGATTTTTTTATTTGATAGAGTTTTAGAGAATTCATATTAGTTTGAGTCTTTTGTTATTTTGATAATTTTAGTTATTTGAGTCTTTTTATTATTTGAGTCTTTTGGTTATTTGAGTTTGAGTCAGTCTGGAAGTTCTAGTCATATTAGATTCTAAGAGTAAAGGTCACAAACTCATTATTTTTTATGAAGAAGTCAATGAAAATTAGTTTCTGGTGAAAACTTTTAGTTTCTTCACAAATTAAATCTTTTGCATTTGTGTAAGAGAGTGTGCTTGATTGCCTAGACGAGAGGTCCGAAGAATCCATATGTGCAAGGCATGAGAGTCGGTGATCGAAAGATTTCTAGGGTGCGAGATCCGAAAATTTATCAAATCCCTAATCTATTTTTTTCCCAAATTCCCACCACATCCCTATCCGCTTCCGTTCTGCGTCAAATAGTTGGCTTTCATTTTTTATTATGATGTTCGAATGTTGCCTTGTCATTACAAGTAGTATGAATGCACATTGTCGTTTGGTTAGCTTTAATGGATCGTGTGGTTTGTATTCGCCTTAGCCATTGTTATGATGGATGTCATGGTTAGTTCAATTCTTCCGTGCCATTTCACACCGCATGTGAATCCATGCACATAAACATATATACATGTACATTGAATATACATACATCTGCTAATTGATCATATACCGTGGATTCTCATAAATTTTTAATGAGCTACCAATGCATACATACATCAGATTGATCTTTTTTTCCTAATTATGGACTTATTTATAATCCGTTCCAATTTTGGGGGATCCTCCATCTCAACCACTTCTGCAATTTCCCTGTAGTGGAGATTTTGACGAAACACAATGCCATCCTCAGTCTTCCCAAACAAATAACCAAAACCGCTTTACAAAAAACATTGCTAGAAATTCCATGCGACCAAATCAAAGTATTTCTATTCTCTTATTTTTTTAAAAAATCTTCTTGACGGACCGTGACATCCAATCATGTGCATCATAAGGGATACATCAATGCAATGGGCATGAAGCTAAATTAAATATTCAATTCATTGTCAGCATCTAAACAACCAAGAATACACAGACAAATGTGATCAATGAATTATTATGTATTTACATTATCACAGTAAATCACCGAACAACCAAGAATACACAGACAAATGTGATCAATGAATTATTATGTATTTACATTATCACAGTAAATCACCGATTTCTTGAGGAATACCACATACAGATCCCTGAAATCAAGCTAATTCATATACCATTATGTGAATGCAAGGAAAGTAGACATACCAAGGCCGTCATATGGTGGTTGCTGAGTTAAAACAAATATAACTGCAAAAACAAAAGAAGTTAACAATATAACATACATTTATTTTTTGTTTGACCAATTCAATATTGTAATGAAGGCAAGAATTACCAATATTCATATGCCTCAACAAAAAGTCTCATTCACAGAATGTTGGATCTATGTACTTTTAAAAAATGACAAAAGACCACACCACATGAAAGAGAACTCGAGCACCCAACTAAGCTGATTTATAAATGTCGATGTATTTTAATCAGACCCAAAACCATTTGGTTCGGACCTGGATTTGACCAGTTTGCACGAGTTAGTAGGTTCGGATTTCTTCGCCTAATAAGAGAGAATAAACGAAAGAATAAACGAAATAGAAACGAATTAGGGATTCTGTTACTATTTTGTATTGGATTTGACCCGTTAAAAATAAATAAATAATGGCTGGTTCTCTATCTATCCATCCCCCCCCCCATTTGTACTCTTCTCTATGTTGTTATTTTCCTTTTGGGTGAAAATTTAGGGCTTAGACGAAATAGTTTGGAGTAATTGTGATTAGGGTTTGGTAGATCTCCACTTTGGTACCCCTCATAATTTCATATAGTGTGACTCTCTCTTTTGCCTATTGATTTACATCATGTAAGAGAACATGCTAGATTTTTTAAGCACTTTAGAAAGCAACAGAAGATGTGAAAAATAAAAAAATTATTCTAGCAATACACCAAAGATCATTGTAACTCCATGTTTCAGATATACGAAGTATTGTACTAAGTATTTTGATCGTATTTGATACTCGTATTTTTCTGAAAATTTTTGGGGATTTTTCCATAATTTTAGAACACGATAACAATGATAATAACTATGTTTATACATTTTTTTAAATAAACATATTATGTGTAATACTACATATTCTACATCAATATTACATTACATGTATTTATAATTTTCTATAAATGGAAAACCAAATTTTCTAACCAATCCACATCATGGTACATGTGTCCTAATTATCCTCACATACCATAATCCACTTGTCATACTCATCATGCTTAGTTGCTTAGCTTAAGACACCTAACTATCCACATGCCATGCTCTCCTTCAATGGCATTAAGTTTAGGAAATACAAAAGAGAAAAAAATGAAGGAAAAAGAGAAGGAAAAATAAATGAAAAATAAAAAGAACTAACTCTCTCTTTCTCTCTTTCTCCTCTCTCCTAAGCCAAACCATGCTCCCCTCCCCTTTCTTCATCCCCTTAGCCAAAAACACTCCCTCCTCTCTCATTTGGAGTAAATTTTAAGTTAGACGGAGAAAGAAAGGAAATGGAAGGAAGAAAACATTGAACAATAAGAAAGGAGGCAAAATATTAGAGGAGGAGGAGAAGCTTCATTGAGGTATAGCGATGAGAATGGGCATGCCCAAAGCCCGATTGGGCTTCCAATGGGGCATGCCACATCATCATCCCTACAAATCCTTCACTAGAATTAGTGAAGGATTTGTCGGGATGATGATGTGGCATGCCCCATTGGAAGCCCAATCGGGCTTTAGACATGCCCATTCTCATCCCTATTGAGGTAGGAATTCACAACCTTAGGTGTAAGATCATGTTAGTATCTCTTATGACATCTTTAGCATGTTTCAAGTTAAGGAAATTATCCATGCTTACATGTTATACATGCTTACGTGCAAGTATGTTTCAATACCATACTTAGTATGATTGTGATGGGCTCATCACATATTCGCAGCGGCGCACTAAAGGAGGAGTCGGCTCAACCAATTGACTCAGGGACGTGTTCGCACCTTTATTAATTGATTTCTATTGTTTTATTAGAAATAAGGGCAAACTTGTAATTTTCTTATTTTCGCAAGAGGGTATATTAGGGGGTGCGACGGCTGGCCCTAGGGCATGCCAATTTTGAGATTTGAGTCATCTTAGGGAAGAGTGCGGACGTCATCTAAACGCCGTCTTGGGAGGGTGGTTGCCCCTAGAATTGTAACCAAAGTTATCATTTTATGGTGTTTTCTTCAATAAAGTTCAGATTTGCTTTCGAACCTATCAATTTGATATCAGAGCTTTCGATCCATGGCGGCATCAACAAGGGCTAAAGATCGGAGCAAAGCGGGGGAGGAGAAGAGCAATGGAGAGATCGTGGAGGTAAAGAGAACCCTAGCGAAGAACGGTGAGTCAATTGCAAAGTTGGCGGCTTCCATTGATCGGCTCGTGGCTAAACAAGACAAAACTGACGAAGCCCTCGCGCAGATCATCTTCCAACTTCCGATTCTCAATGAAAAGGTGGGAAACGAAGACGCAAACCCTAGTTCTTCAAAAAAGGTTCCACTTTGGAGAAGGGGAAGGAAAATGTGGAGTCTTTCGATGAGGGTTTGCTCTCCAACGCTGATGAGTACTTCAAGGATGAGGAGAAATAGCCGTGGAGGGACGAGGAAGTCACGGGACCCCACCAAAGCATCAGAATTGGCCGGCCGAACCCCCGGTTGCAACCCAGGGATCGACCGACCCCTATCGGGGGGCGGGGGCTTTCGCCCGCCCCAGAAATTGGCCGACAGGGCCGGCTGACCCATGCCGATGGTGCCGGCCGAACCCTGCCAGCCATCGGCAGGGTCGGCCGACCCTGCCCGACCCACCGGAGGGCCTGCCGGGCCTCCAGCAGCCCCGGCAGGGGCCTAAGGCCTGCCGGGGGTCCGACAGCCGTAGCCCTTCGACAGCCGCCAGGGGTCTTCGATGACGGCGGCGCCCCCGAACGGCCCCTTCCAGGCTTCCGCTGATCCGTCAAAGGTACGATGAGCACTTTCAGGAGCCCCGCGAGTTTTCTGGACATAGGCATGGGGAAGGTTATCACTATGGGGATGGAGGAGGGGGCGAAAATCACATTGACGATGGGGGGAACCTACGTGGGTGACTTTGGAGCTGGTGAGGGCTGGGAAGATTACAGTGAAAATGGAAGAGGTCCACGAGGGGGCTATGGAGACCGTGGTAGAGGGCCACGGGGAGGACATGAGACACATTATGAGAGGTGGCATCATTATCACCAGCACGGACGCACAGATGGTAGGCCCGACCAGGGACATTTTGGGGGTGATGACATGGTAATGAAGTTGAAGATGCCCCTGTTCGAGGGAGATGACCCGTCTACATGGATTTTCAGGGCGGAGAGGTACTTCACTGCTTATCGCTTGATAGAGGCACAGAAGCTGGAGGCAGCAGCCATATGTATGGAGGGGAGAGCCTTAGGCTGGTACCAGTGGAAGGAAAAGCGTCACCATTTCCGGAGTTGGGAGGAGTTTAAAGATCTCATTTTGGAGAGGTTTCGACATCCACACCTTGGAAACCTACACGAGCAGTTGTTTGCACTCAGGCAGGACGGACCAATGAGGGAGTACATCGAGAAGTTTGAGATCTTGTCTGGGCGAGTGCACGGGATCACTGACGAGTCACTGAAGGGCACATTCATAAAGGGCCTGAAGCCTATTATTCGCTCTGGGATTCGACCGTACAAGCCCAGGGGACTGTCAAAGGTCATGGAGATGGCGCAGATGGTCGAGGACCACCAGGCCGAGGAGAGTAGAGCTAAGAGCGGGTATGGGGGACAGGTGCAACGTGGAGCTTCAGCAGTTACAGGATGGGTGAAGGCTACATCGGGGACAGATCAGACTAGCAGGGAGAAAACTGGCGAGAGGAGCAGTGCGCCACCAGCAGGGGGTTAGTTCAGGAGGATGTCCGACGCAGAGATGAGGGAGAAGCGTTAGAAAGGACTCTGCTTCAGGTGTAACGAGAGGTTCACCCCGGGCCATAAATGCGCAAGGCACAAATTGCAGGTACTGCTGCTGAAGGATGAGGATAAGGATGCGGAGGTTGAGGACGAGGCTATTGAGGACACAGAGGAAGGAGGACACAGAGGAATGACAGCTAGATGTAGCGGATGTCTCCCTTAACTCTGAGTAGGGTTCACACCGAATCATACCATGAAGTTGAGGAGACATTGGTGACCAAAAGGTGACAGTTCTCATCGACAGTGGGGCGACCCACAAATTCATCTCCAGGAGGGTAGTGGAGCAGCAGGGGCTACAACTGGTAGACCGTGGCAGTTTTAGTGTGATGATGGATACGGGCAAGAAGGAGAGTAGCATGGGTGTATGCCGAGGACTGGTGCTGACTTTACAAGAGATACAGACCATAGCAGATTTCATGCATCTAGATTTGGGCAGCACAGATATGATTCTGAGCATGACTTGGCTGCAGACGATGGGAGAAATGAAGGTGAGCTGGAAGCTTCTCAGGATGGAGTTTCAGGAGGACGGGAAAGCAGTGATGCTGCAGGGGAACCCCCAGTCTGAGCAGAGTGCTGGTTTTCCTGAAGACTATAGTACGCACCATCCAGGCAGAGGGGCAGGCTTTCTGGTAGAGCTACACATGATGGCAGGAGAGGGTGGTGCTGACACAGGTAGAGAGCAACCGGTCCCACAAGAAGTGCAGTCAATGCTGGAGCAGTTTGGAGATGTTTTTCAGGAGCCACGGGGTCTCCCTACACCCAAGGACCACGAGCACGCCATAGTGTTGTGAGAAGGTGTGGCCCCTATCAGCGTCAGGCCCTATCGCTACCTCCATATACAGAAGGATGAAATAGAGAAGATGGTTGCAGAAATAGATCAGGCTGGTGTCATCCAGCCCAGTGTGAGTCCCTTCTCCGGTCCGGTGCTGTTGGTGAAAAAGAAGGATGTGAGCTGACGCTTCTGCGTAGATTACAGAGCGCTGAACAAGGAAACTGTGCCAGACAAGTTTCCCATTCCGGTGATTGACGAGCTCCTCGACAAGTTACATGGGTCAGCCATATTTTCGAAGATAGATCTCAAATCAGGCAACCATCAGATCAGAATGAGGAAGGAGGATGTCTCCAAAGTGTCCTTCAGGACACATGAAGGCCACTATGAATTCTTAGTCGTGCCCTTTGGTTTGACTAACGCACTGGCGACGTTCCAGGCACTGATGAGCAAGGTATTTCGTCCATACCTGGGGAGATTTGTACTTGTATTCTTTGACGATATCTTGGTATACAACCGCTAGTTAGAGGAGCACTTGGATCATTTGCAAGTAGTGTTCCAGGAGTTACAGTACCACCAGTTGTATGGGAATCGGAAGAAGTGCTTATTTGGGTAGCCACAAGTAGAGTACTTGGGCCATGTGGTGTTCGTCGAGGGTGTTGCTGCAGAGGGGGCGAAGATTGCGGCAATGTTGGACTGGCCACGCTCCACCACTCTTAGGGGGCTGAGGGGGTTCATAGGCCTTACAGGTTACTACCGGAGATTTGTAGAGGGGTATGGTACGATCGCCTGACCACTCACAGAGTTATTGAAGAATGATCAGTTCGTGTGGAGCGACGAGGTGACACTTGCTTTTGAGGCCTTGAAGAAGGCCATGACTATCGTACCAGTATTGGCGCTGCCAGACTTCTCGAGGCCTTTTGTGGTGGAGGCTGATGCCTCGGATCATGGACTGGGGGCGTTACTGTTGCAGGATCAGCGTCCGATTGCATACTACAGTCAGGTGCTGACAGCGAGGGCCAGATTGAAGTCAATTTATGAGAGGGAGCTGATGGCAATAGTCCTGGCTATTATGAAGTGGATGTCGTACTTACTTGGGAGATGCTTCTTAGTGCGCACGGATCAGAGGAGCCTCAAGTACTTGTTAGAGCAGCGCATGGTGGCAGAGGAGCACCAGAAATGGCTGAGAAAGCTGTTGGGGTACATATTCGAGATAGAGTACCACCCAGGGCTGGAGAATAAGGCTGCTGACGCTCTGTCACAGAGGGATGAAGATGTTCATTGGCGGCTATATCTATTTCAGTGCTTCAGGTCTGGGAGCCATCGCAGAGGGAGGTCAAGGGAAACCATGAGCTGGCATACACTCGAGCGACGCTTCTGCAGGGTTCAGCAGATCACCTAGGCTATTCCTTGCAAGACGGGAGATTGGTTTATTGGGGACGCCTAGTGATACCGAGGACTTCCACCCACATTCCAGCCATACTTCAGGAGTTCCATTGCAGTGCTGTGGGCATGCATTCAGGGGTCCTCAAGACCAATCAGAGATTGGCTAGAGAGATATATTGGCAATGAATGAAGAATGACGTTTCGAAGATGGTGGCTGAGTGTGACGTATGCCAGCGTCACAAATATATGACGATGTCACCAGGGGGTTTATTGCAGTCTTTGTCCTTGCCCGAGCAAGTCTGAGAGGACCTATCCATGGACTTTATAGACGAGTTGCTGAAGTCTGGGAGATTCTCGGTGATTTTTGTTGTGGTGGACCGCCTCAGCAAGTACGTGCATTTCATACCGCTCAAGCACCCTTACAACGTAGTTTCAATAGCAGAGGTCTTCTTGAGGGAGGTCATCCGCTTACATGGGTCACCAAAGTTCATTGTTTCTGATAGGGACAAGGTCTTTTTGAGCAGATTCTGGCAGGAGGTTTTCAGATTGCAGTGGACAATTCTGAGGCAGAGTACCGCCTACCATCCGCAGATTGACGGCCAAATGGAGGTCGTCAATAGGAGCATCGAGACCTACTTACGGTGTTTCATCTCTGAGAGCCCGAAGGAGTGGGCCCGTTGACTGGCGTGGACAGAATATTGGTACAATACTTCCTATCACACGGCTGTGCAGACGATGTCTTTCAGGATTTTGTACGATCGGGATCACCCATCTGCTGCACTACGGACAGGAGACGACCCCGGTATCAAATGTGAAGCAGTATTTGGCAAAGCGGGACATGATTTTGGAGGATCTGAAGCTCCATTTGGCCAGAGCTCAGCATGTCATGAAGGCGAGAGTGGACCTACACCGCCGAGACGTACAGTTCGATATGGGAGACATGATAAATCTGAAATTGTGCCACTATAGACAGAGGTCTCTCGCTCACAGAAGAAATGAGAAGCTCTCTCCCCGGTATTTCGGTCCATTTGAGGTAGAGGCCAAGGTGGGACCAGTGGCTTATAGATTGAAGTTGCCCCAGGATCAGTCATTCATCCGGTGTTTCACGTGTCCCAGCTGCACCAGGTGATTGGGGAGTATATACCTTCTCTATCTCTTCCGGCGACAATGACCGAAGATATGGAAGTTTTATTGGAGCATGAGAAGAGTTGAAAGGGGTGCGTAAGAGGGGCACTTGAGAGCGGGAGGTGTTGGTGCAATGGAAGTTCTTGCCGGAGCATGAAAGCACCTAGGAGTTGGTGAGCGTCATGTGACAGCAGTTTCCAAATTTCCACCTTGAGGACAAGGTGGCTCTTTTGGGTCGAGTAGTGATGGGCTCATCACATATTCGTGGCAGCGCACTAAAGGAGTCGGCTCAACCAATTGACTCAGTGACGTGTTCGCACCTTTATTAATTGATTTCTATTGTTTTATTAGAAATAAGGGCAAACTTATACTTTGCTTATTTTCGCAAGAGGGTATATTAGGTGGTGCGGCAACGGCCCTAGGGCATGCCAATTTTGAGATTTGAGTCGTCATCTTAGGGAAGAGTGCGAACGTCCTCTTAACGACGTCTTGGGAGTGTGGTTGCCCCTAGAATTGTAACCAAAGTTATCATTTTCATCGTGTTTTCTTCAATAAAAGTTCAGATTTGCTTTCGAACCTATCAGATTCATGTTAAGGAACTTCTCATATTACTATGTTTTCATGCCATATATAGTATGTTCCGTGTTAAGGAAATTCTACATGCTTTCACATTTGGTAGGCTACATATCATGTTTAGTATGATTAGTATGTTTAGTACGTATTATGTTAAGGAAATTATTCCATGCTTCTATGTTTTATGCCATGTTTAATATGTTTCATGTCAAGGAATTGGTTCATGCTTGAAGTCATGATTAGTAATCATTATGTTATGATGCCATGTTTAGTATGTTTCATGTTAAGAAAATTACTTTATTACACGTTTATTAATCCATGCTATGTTTTGGGACCTTGTACTTTTGCTTGTGCATGTAATAGTGCTATAAGGAGAGGATTCTAGTTCATGCCAAGATTATGTCACTTCCTTAAGCACGAGCAATTTTATGTAATGCAATTATAGTCATGGAAGTTGTAGAATTGACATGATAATGATGATATATGAAATGATGTGCAGCGGTGGTTATGACCGCATAAATATTGAGATGATGGACCTGATTATAATTAACTAAGTAAGAACACGAGAGTATCATAATAACATGGATGTTTTGATCTACCCTAAGGTAGGTGAGTTATTCCAAAAACGGGCTTTGGGGGAGACTCGAGTAAGACGCAAGCACAAGGCACTAGACTAGACGGCACTTGCATCTCACTTGCACTCTTGAACTATGGGAGTTGTGCAGAGTTGGAGGGGCTCATGGGTGTACTCATGATGCACCATGAGGTATTTAATGTGCAGTATATTCTCACTCCCAAAATAGAGGAGTTACGAGAGGCTCTGTTTCATTGTGCTCGTGTCCACTAGTGCGGTAACATGTTCCACCCACCCTGAGTGATGTCCAGAGCCTTATGTCTTACATCTCATCCTGGATTACAAAACGTTAGTTCAACAACCAAAACCAAAAACAAGATGAATGGTAAATGATACACCTTTATTTTTATCGCAGTATTTTATTTACTTCCATGCATGTGATCATCGCATGTTTCCTTTTTCTGCTTAGAGTTATTAATTTATTTCAATTGCCTCTAAATTTTCCCAATATAGAAATTGATGACATAGCTGTAAATAATGTTAAATATAATGTTCCATGCCTGAAGTTGTGTAGTTACTACTTGACATGCGTTGACGTGTCCGCACCTGTGTCCCCAGGACTAGAGCTAGAGGCCATGAAGCAAGGTCTCCCCCAGGAGACTGTCCAGAACCTTGAGCTAGAGGTCGAGCCCTTTGACGGCGAATTCATGGAGTTGGCTACTCAGGGCTAGCGAAGGAAGTGAGTTGTACCTTGGTTGTGGACACCTTTTGGGGGTTTGGGAGTCTTAAACATTTTGTTCCCCTATGTACCCTTTTATGTAGTTATCAAATGTAGTTTTGAAATAGTCAGATATATATATATATATATATATGAGATTAGTTGAGAAGTGCTGACAGTGATGGAAATTTTTCCAGCGCTGTCAGCGATCTGGGGTCCGTAGAGTATTTTTAAAAAAAATTTTGCAGTTGGTAGATATACTTGTTAGGAAGCTCCCCACAAAATTTCAGGTCGATCCAACACCGTTTGAGCATCCGTTTATTGATTTCAAAAACGTTGTGTAAAACTGTGGACAGTTTTGTGCAATGTTTTTGAAATCGATGAACGGAGGCTCAAACGGTGTTGGATCGACCTGAAAATTTGTGGGACGCTTCCTAACAAGTATATCTACCAACTGCAAAAAAATTTTAAAAAATTCGGTAGCAACCCCTGATCGCTGACAGCGCTGGAAAAATTTCTAGCGCTGTCAGCACTTCTCCATTAATATATATATATATATATATATATATATATATTTGTGACTATGTGATGTGACTATGTGATCTTTCTGTATTAGAGCATGTACAGTTATTTCGTTATCGGTTGTCTGTATTGTCACAGCATTTGTAGTGGCCTACAATAATGTATGATATCATGATCATGCTGTGTGTATTTAGACCCAAGGGGTCAAATCCTTAGATCTGAATATTACCGCACCTTTGTCAGTTTTCATTCTCAAGATGGTCTTGGGAAAGTTTCATATTTTCCAAAGTTTCGTATTTTCCAGGTATTTTAGAGAATGAGACGTGACATGGTTTATATGGTGGCCTCGTGCAGGTCCTTTTTCACTGCGTTATGTGTAACAATAGTACAGATGATGCTCCGATACTATATTAAGTTATATTAATTCGTGTTGTTCCGTTCTCCTTCCGCAGAATGGACGATAAGAACAGGACATCTGTTTCGGAGATGGCGACCCTGAGCCCTCCATGTTAGAGATGATTTTGATGGGAATTCAGGAGAGCCTGAGTCGACAGACTGAGATGCTCGCCAAGACTCAAACTCAGAAGAATCCAAGCTTCAAGCAGTTCAGGGAGATGCATCCGAGGTTCTTCTTGAGCAAAGAGAGTCCTCTGGATGTCGATGAGTGGCTAAGGCATACAGAGGATGATTTGGCCACAGTCGAATATCCACAGGATAACTGGGTGGATGCTGCAAGGAGGCAGCTGACTCACCAGACTCGAGATTGGTGGGATGCAGAGGAGCGGCATTTGACCAAGCATGTCTCTTGGGAGAAGTTCAAGGACGATTTGAGACCAAGTTCCTTCCAGAAACTGTGAAGGATGAGTTGAGCCAGCGCTTTGAGCATTTGGACCATGGTCATAGGAGTATTAATGCTTATGATGCCTAGTTTTCCTTACTAAGCAAGTTGGCTCTTGAGCTAATTATGTTTTTCGCCATCCGAGCTCGTCATTTCCGTATGGGCCTCGATCCTGAGTACAAAGGAGCTATGTCTACACTTGACTTATCTATTTATATGAGGTAATGCTGAAGATGGCAAGGATGCATGAGACCCATTTGAGGAGCATGGGGAAGACTCCAATGGATGATGATAGACACTCGGTAGGACAGCAGAAGAACTCCCACCGGCCCATGCAAACTGTCCAGTTTAGGAGGCCGAGAGCCCCATCACCTTCCCAGAGACAACTGTCTTGCCAGTATTGTGGTAATTATGGGCACGAGAAGAAGGATTGCAGATCCTTGACCAGGCGATGCTTTGCATATGACGAGTAAGGGCATATCAGCAAATTTTGCCCACAGCAGATCCCCTCTCTAGTATTGGCAGCACATATGGGAGTTAGGCCTATGCAGCAGAGGACTCTTCCACCTACTTCGCAAAGGCTTTCACTTCCAGCACTATCAGGACCGAGTCCTCCAGCTCCTAGAGGACGTCATCTGCATGGTCAGTAGTGTCCTTTCCAAAGGACAGCCCCAACTCCCCAGAGGCGCCAGGCTTTTACTATGTCTGCAGTAGATGAGGAAAATACTGGTCAGGTTATCACTGGTATATCTCCAACCTTTCCTTGAATTATGCATGTTCTATATATGTCATGTTCTTGTTTAGGATTGCCCTACTTCACTTCCCGTTTAGAATTGTTTCTTGTCGTTCTTATTCTGAATTGTCTTTTCCCAGGCATTGTTAAGGTCGCCTCTATCTCTGCTCTATCACCCTTCGATTTTGGGGCTTCCCATTGTTTCGTGTCCCAGAGATTTGTGACCGAGCATTCGATACCAGTGGATCCCCTCACCACCACTTGGAATATCAACAGGGGAAATGGAGTGCTTCGTAGCTCTTTCGGTTGCCACCATTGTCCCGTTGGAGATTTTTGGGTGAGAATTATATGCTGACTTTCTTGTAATAAAGCTGCCTAGCTTTGAAGCTGAGTTTGGGATAGATTGGCTAGGAATGTTCTATGCCACCATTGACTGCAGACGAACGACGATAGTTTTTCAGATCCCAGACCATCCGGAGTTCGAGTTTGTCAATGGTAGCAACACACTCGAGCCCGTGAAGTTCAATGTCAAGCCAATAGAAGTCATGACGATGGCGATGGAGATTGAGCTAGACATACCGAGAGTTGTCCGAGATTTTCTCGATGTCTTTCCAGGTGATATTTACGGACTTCCTCTAGAAAGATTCTTGGAGTTCACTATTGATTTTGAACCATGCACGCAACAGATTGCTAAGGCCCTGTATCGTATGGCCCCTCCTGAGTTGGCTGAGGTTCGTTCATAGTTAAAAGATACGTCACAGCGAGGACTAATATGTCCCAGTGTGTCTCTGTGGGGAGCACCAGTGCTCTTAGTTAACAAGAAGGAAGGGTCATGGAGGATGTGTATATAGGGAGTTGAACAATGTGACAGTGAAGAACAAGTATCATCTCTCTCGTAGTGATGATGTCTTTGACCAGCTTAGTGGGTCTCAAGTGTATTCGAAGCAGGATTTACGGAGTGGGTAAAATCAGGTGAATGTCAGGGAATCTGATATCCCGAAGACTACTTTTCGGACTCGTTATGACAATTATGAGTTCCTGGTGATACCCTTTGGTGTAACCAATACACCTGCTACCTTCATGAGGTTGATAAACCAGGTTTTCTATGAGTACCTGGATAAGTTCGTGGTGGTCTTCATCGATGACATCTTGGTGTATTCGAAGGATGAGGAGTATACCGAGTATCTGGGGATTACATTAGAGACCTTGAGGAAGCAACAGTTGTTTTCTAAGTATATCAAGTGCCAGTTCTAGTTGCATACTGTTGCTTTCTTTGGGCATGTGGTGTTGGGATAAGGGATATCTGTTGATCCAGAGAAGAAGGTTGCTGCAATGGAGAAATGGTCGGTCCCTCGATCAGCTATAGAGATGGTGAGTTTTTTGGGATTGGCTGGCTATTACAGGAAGTTCATCAGAGATTTCTCCACGATTGGTGTACCGCTGACTGACCTCACTAAGAAGGATGCTGCTTATGTTTGATCTAAGGAGTGTCAGAAAGCATTTGAAGAGTTGAAACGAAGGTTGACCACTGCTCCGGTCCTGATGATTCTAAATCGGTCAGGAGGCTTTGAGATTTTCTGTGACGCATCTGGCAAGGGACTTGGATGTGTACTTCATCAGTATGGCAGTGTTGTAGCATATGCCTCCAAGTTGTTGAAGGTACATGCGCGGAATTATCCTACCCATGACCTGGAGTTGACAGCTCTGTTTTTTTACTTTGAAGCTGTGGAAACATTTTTTGTTGGGAGAGCATGTAAAGATATATACTGATCATAAGAGTTAGAAGTATATCTTCACTCAGAATGAGCTTAATAGGAGGCAGCGTCGATGGCTCGAGTGATGGCAGAATACGATGTTGACCTTCAGTATCACACTGGGAAGGTTAATATCGTGCATGATGCGCGTAGTTGACTTCCAGCAGTGATGATGTTGACTTCTCAGTGATATCTTTATTGGGCAATACGTCAGATGGAGATAGAGGTCATCCTTCTAGGCGTCACCGTAGCTACGATGGGTTTGTAGATCCAGTCTGATCTTATAAACAGGATTACAGCCGCACAGTCAGGAGATGAAACACTTAGGGAGACTTGGAAACATGTTGAGGCCGGACTTCGTACTGATTTCCTTATTCATGAGGACATGTCTCTATATACTTTTGGAGTAGGAGTAGGAATTGTATGCCAGTCAGTGCCATTTGGGATGAGTTATTGAGAGAGGCCGACAGCTCTCCTTATTTTATTCACATAGGAGGTACGAAGATGTACCGCAATCTGCGGCAACATTACTGGTGGCATGGGATGAAGCGTAGTGTGGCCAAGAGTATGGCCTCGTGCTTGGTTTGTCAGCAGGTGAAAGCCGATCACCAGAGTTGCAAGACTGGTACAACCTCCTGATTCTGGAATGGAAGTGGTAGCATGTGACGATGGATTTTATAACTGGTATACCCCGTACTCTCAAATGAAATGATGCTATTTGAATGATCGTTGACTGATTAATCAAATCAGCACACTTCATACCTTTTTGGTTTGGTCAGTCTATGGAACAGCTAGCGAGGAGATATATGGAGGAGGTCGTGAGACTCCACGGAGTACATGTAAACATTGTCTCTGACCGTGACACCAGATTCACCTCTCGTTTCTGGAGGAGCTTACAGGTCAGCTTGGGGCTCAGCTCCGTTTTAGTACTGCATACCACTCTCAACAGATGGCCAGTCTAAGCGCACCATACAGACCCTGGAGGACATGTTGAAAACATGTATGCTAGACTTCAAGTGTTCTTGGAAATACCACTTACATCTTGTGGAGTTCACCTACAACAATAGTTACCAGGCGAGTATTGGCATGACACTGTTTGTAGTATTCTATGGGAGAAGGTGTCGCTCTCCTCTGAGCTGGGATGATGTTGAGAATCGTGAGCTATTGGGGTATTAGATGATCATCGAAGCAGTTGATGTGGTGCAGACTGTCAGGGACAATCTTCGTATTGCCCAGGATCGATAGAAGCATTGACAGATAAGGCAACATTTGCAGTTCCAGCCAGGTGACCATGTGTTCTGGAAGATCTCACATATGCGTGGATTGATTCGTTCGGCAGACGTGAAAAGTTGAGCCCTAGATTAATTGGTCCATTTGAGGTCTTGGATCGCATTGGTAAGGTTGCTTACAGACTTGTTTTTCAGATAGCCCTCGAGAGTATACACGATATGTTCCTTAAGCACGAACAATTTTATGTAATGCAATGATGGTCGTTGAAGTTGTTGAATTGACGTAATAATAATGATATATGAAATGATGTGCAGCGATGGTTATAATCGCATAAATATTAAGAATATGGACCTAATCATAATTAGTTGAGTGAGAACACGAGAGTATTATAATAACCCGGATGTCTCGATCTACCCCGAAATAGGTGAGTTATTCCAGAAACATGGTTTGGGGGACTCGAGTGAGACGCAAGCATAAGGCACTAGACCAGACGGGACTTGTATATCACTCGCACTCCCGAAATATGGAAGTTGTGGGTGTACTCGTGATGCACCATAAGATATTTAATGTGTATTATATTCTCACTCCCAAAATGAGGGAGTTACGAGAGGCCTTGTTTCATAGTGCGCGTGTCCACTAGCGGGTTATCATTTTCTACCCACCCTGTGTGAGATCCAGAGCCTTATGTCTTACATCTTACACGGGATTCCAAAACGTTAGTTCACCAACCAAAAACAACATGAATGGTAAATGATAATCCTTTCATTTTATCGCAGTACTTTATTTACTTCCATGCATGTGATCATCGCATGTTTCCTTTTTTGCAAAGAGTTATTAATTCATTTCAATTGCATCTAAATTTTCCCAATATAGAAATTGATGACATAGTTGTAAACAATGCTATGATGTTCCACACCTAGAGTTATGTAGTTCCTACTGAACATGTGTTGACGTGTCCGCCCATGTCCCCAGGACTAGAGCCAAGTGCCACGAAGCAGTGTCTCCCCAGGAGATTGTCCAAAACATTGAGCTCGAGCTCGAGCCCTCTGAGGGCGATTTCATGGAGTTGGCTACTCAGGGCTAGAGAAGGGAGTGATTTGAACTTTGGTTGTGGACACCTTTTGAGGGTTTGGGAGTCTTAAACATCTTGTTCCCCCATACACCCTTTTGTGTAGTTATTAAATGTACTTTTGAAATAGTCGGATATATATATATATATGTATGTATGTATGTATGTATGTATGTATGTATATATTTTTGTGACTCTGTGATGTGACTATATGATCTTGCTGTATTGGAGCATGTACAGTTATTTCTTTATCTTTATCTGTTGTCGGTATTGTCCAAGTATTCGCAGTGGCCTGCAATAATATATGATATCATGATTACGCTAATTGTATCTAGACCCAAGATGTCAAATCCTTGCATCTGAATATTACCGCCGCCTTGTCACTTTCTATTCTCTAGATGGTCTTGGGAAAGGCTCGTATTTTCCAAGAATTTTAGAGAATGTGGCGTGACAATCATGCTAAAAAGTATAAATTAATGCTGAAAATAAAAACCATACCATTGCGCAGATATACTCAAGCGATTCCCGCGGATTCAAAGTCTCTTTTAGTAAAGACAGCCTTGCGCGCTAGTAAACACTTTAGATGAGTCACATTAATGACGCATTCCTTCACGAGCTCTAATTTGAACCGGCTCCCAAACTTTGCTAGGACTTGAGAGGAGGAGAAGAAACAATTTATTTTTAGTGCGAAAGATTATCTCTCGTAGATGTTTAAATTTCTCCTTTCAAAAGATCTTAGATGATTGATCTTTGACCTCAAAGATTGGGATATCTTAGTGTTTATTGTTGTGCATTGAGATGTGAGGAGAGGACCCATTTATATAGTGCTAGTGGTCTCCAAAACTAAACAGTATTTGGAATTCGAGTTGGATCCCAACTCTATCCCTAAATGCGTTCAATAAAATGGCTTTGTTAATTGTGTGTTTTAATCCAATTAGAACTCTAGATTTAATTCCAAATCTTTCCTTAAACCAAGATATGTTTGTTAGGTTCAAACTCTAGAAGTTTGGTTCGAATTACATCTAATGTTTGAATCAAATCATGTACCAAAACACAAACCCTAAGCTATTCTGTCGGCCGTTAGTCAACTAACAAAACCATGCTAGTCATCTAACTGCCGACAAAAAGCAGCTTACACATTCAGCACTGATTAGTCGACTAACAATACTGATTAGTCGACTAATCAGTATTAGTCGACTACTGATTCTTCATTAGTCAACTAACTGATGCTTAACTCAGCTTAGCATTTTCTTATTTATTTGTAACTCTTTACGATTATTTCTATCACGCACTCGCAACTCTTTGCGACACGTTATATCCTCTCGATGTTGTTGACAACTCTTGTGATCGATCCCTTGTATATCTCATATACAAAAGTTACTTCCTTCGCTTTTCATGAAGAGTCATAATCTGTATGAGACTCTAATAGCTTGATTCCTGCTCAGCAGTGACATGATCAAATCGTGTCACGGGTACAGTAGTGGCGTTAGATGTGAGTGCCGACCCCCCTGTTTTGGAACCGTCAGTATCCAGTAAATGTGAGATTGGAATCTCTTCCGACCAAATCTGGGCCGTACAGTTTTGGTTATTGAGTCATTGTAATGGCCTCAAACTTTAGAAAAGTTATTTTCCTTGATTTTTATTTTCCTTTTTCCCTTTCTTCTTTTTATTTTCCTTTTGTTCTCCTTTAGCCCATGACGGCCTAGCCCACTTCCCAATTTCTTTTTTTCATTTTCGTTTGTTTAAGCCCGTCGGCCTAAGTACTTGTCGAAAAATCGACCCATCTCTTCTCTCGATCGACGACCAGATCCGCAAAATCAGTCGAGCTCAACAGCTCGTCGCCCCACCCAACGCTCACCTTCAATTCCCATGCCTCACTCCTCGACGACATATCTTCGACGCCCTATTAAATTCGTCAGCGGCCCCTTCGCTGATTCCAACCACTGCCGTCATAAGATGAGTCCCATTCTCCCCTATCGCACTCTACTTAACCCCCCTTCTCCTTCGAGAGTTTTCATGTGAACAATTTGGGGTTTTCTCTTCTCAAACTATTTTCTGATTCTTTTGGGATTTTCGACAGATTTCGGGGGTTTTGGCTTGAGTTTGGGCTTCTCTTCTCAGCTCCTTTACTCCAACAACCAAGCCGCAGCCGCACGACGGCGAGGTGGCATGGCTCGCTGATCACTCCATATTTTACACCTTTTTTCCGCATCATTGCATGCCATTTAGATTGCTCAAATCACGCTTTTCACGATTTATCGACAATATTGCGATGCTTTTCACGATTTGTTGTTTTTGTCGTATTTCAGGAGATTTGGAGCGATTTGGAGTGATCCCGAGATACGCCTACTCCAGAGTGTCACCGATGACTTCCCCGAGGGGTATTTTGTTATTGGAGAGGAGCGGAAGAAGAAAGAACGTCGTAGGAGCGACGAGGAGGCAGAAACAAGCTGTTTGGGCATTTTTGGTGTCTCACTCGGCCGAGTGAAGGAGTCACTCGGCCGACCAGCGAGACCCCGCTCGGCCGACCAGATCGGACACGCTTCATGTGTGCACTCGGCCGAGCATCGGAAGCCACATCGGCCGAGTGACGAGACTTCGTCCGGCCGAGTGGCACTCAGACGACGCCCATCAAAAAGAGCCAACTTACTGTTTTTCGTCTGCCTGAGCTGCCGAAGACCCATTTGGCCGAGTGGTAAATGCCGACCGCCCGAGTGAATAGACGCCATTGGCCGAGTGACGACAACTCACTCGGCCGAGCGACCCCCGAAGTGAAGACCCCCGAAGACCCAGACTTACTGGAAATTCTCAGGGTTTCTTACTCGGCCGAGCGACTTTTGTCACTCGGCCGAGTGAGCCGCGCTGCCTGTAGCGTAAATTGCGATTTTCAGGCTGCGCAGGGGCATTTTGGTCACAGTTTTTTTGGACGATTTTGGGGGGTATTTAACCCCAGTTTTTAACCTAGGTTAGGGAGCTTTTTCCTTGGCTTTTTGCAGCTTTTTAGATTAAACTTTTTAGCTTTTGATTCTTGTGATTGGAGAGGAGAGGAAAGTTGATTTTTGTTGGATTCTTGGAGAACTCTATTGGTTTGTCTCCCTCTCCATTAAAAATCTCATTTTTATTGCTTATTTGAATATTGTGATGAATTCTCTTGTTATTTCAATTGATTATTTTTGCAATTGTGATATGAATTGTGAGTAGTCTATACGTCTTGGGGTGTGGGGATGAACCCTACGAGCCCAATTTCAGATTTGCGATGATTTGGTAGAAATATTGCTAGAATTGCTATTAGGGTTAGTTTGGGATCGATATACTACGGATGGCTAGGTGATCATATCGATTGGGATTTGCAAGAGATTGGATCCCAATTCGATAGGAAACCCTAGAAATCCGAATTGGGTTGAAATTGAGTTTCCGTAGTATCGGTTTGCAAGAGATTAGACCGATACTAGGGTTCTCGGTTGCAATTCCATGCCGATACCCGTTTGCAAGAGATTGGACGGGTAGGAACTATCCCAACCTAGGTCGTGGCCCGAGTTTGCACGAGAGTGGGCTCGGGGCGCGATTGAACGATGATGTTGATCCTAATGCTAGCTTGCCTAGGCTAGGGTTTGCAAGAGATTGGACCCAAACCTAGGTAAGCGATATACCGGCAACAGCGCGAGAGCGTGAGCTAGGTTTTACATTCAGTTGCAACTAGTTCGTCCGAAATTCTACCCTAGCAATTTTGATACCAATGAATCACGTTGATGAGATACGGTGAGTAGCGGGGATTCCCCATTCCCTAGGCGTCTTCATTTGATTTGATATTTCCGTACTTTGTCTGACGATTGTGACAGGATCGCCAAAGGCAAATTCCCTCTTTTCTGTTCTTATAGCCAGGTTGTCTGGAGCAGGCACTTTCATTCGTCCTCCCTGTGTTCGATAACCCGCTCGCCGCTACACCGTGCGCTTGCGGTAAAACTACAATCGTCGCACCGGGACGTGTATCCGGGGTGCGATCAAGTTTTTGGCGCCGTTGCCGGGGAGGCGATTGCGTTTGACCCTACCACCCTAGCTATTTCTTTCTTTTTGTTTTATTTCTTTATTTTTTTATCTAACCCTTCCATTGTGCTAATCACTTCTTTGAAACTTTGTTTTTCCGTGCATGTACACGAGATCCACTGCGGACCCTGAAGCTATATTATTTGATCCCGAGATTGAACGTACTGTGCGGAGAATCAGAGCGGAGAGGAGACAAGACCCGGAAGGGAGGTTTATGACCAACCCGAAAACTGCGGAACAATTAGCGGGAAGAATGGCGAGGATTATTTCTATTCGAGATAGGCTTCGGCCTAAGACCTCTTCTACGACCTCATCCATTGCCATGCCGGAGTTGGCGGCTGACAAGAATTTTGAGCTGAAGACTGGACTAGTGGTTCTGATGCATCAGGATCCATTTCATGGGAATGCCCATGAAAATCCCCACTACCACATCCAGCTATTTTTGTCGAAGTGCGCCACATTTCAGATGACGGGGGTCTCCATCGATGCTATCAGACTGCGCCTCTTCCCCTTCACATTAAAGGATAAAGCTCTTTATTGGTTGAGGACGCAAGCTGAGGGAGTCTTTACCACATGGGACGAGTTGGCGAGTGCGTTCATTGACAAGTTCTATCCGCCCTCCAAGACGGTAAAGATTAGGAGTGCTCTTATGTCCTTCAAGCAAGGACCTCAAGAGACACTCTACGAGGCTTGGGAGTGTTTTAAAGACCTGCAGCATCAGTGCCCCCACCATAGCATTGAAGAATGGGAGCTAGTGCATAGCTTCTACAATGGTCTCCAACCGGGGACCAAGCAGATTATTGATGCCGCGGCAAATGGTGCCATCCTATCGAAGACTCCCGACGAAGCTACGGCCCTAATTGAGGAGATGGCCTCAAACAATCAACAATGGGGCGACGAGCGAGGACACTCTTCGTCATCCTTGAAGCCATCTAGCATCTATGAGGCGAAGGCCGTAGCGGAGCTGACAAACAAGTTTGATTCTCTCCACAAGGTAGTGGAGAGACTGGAGAAGTATATCACGGAGCCCCAAGGGACCCCTTCCACATCCGCACCAACGAATCAAATGTGTGATTGGCAAGACCAGTCTCAAGCTATGTATTTGGGAGGAGAACAAGGAGAGGGATCTTTCGAGCAAGTTCAATACGTCGCGGGGAACCAAGGATATTGGGCCAATCCGGCCACTAGAAACCATCCCGGTTTCTCCTATGCCAACAATGAAGGAGCGTTGAACCCACCGCAACAACTACCTCAACAAGCTCGACCACCACCACAACATTATCCACCGAGGGGGCCTCCACAACAAAATTTCCCACCGAAGCAACAAGTTCCACCCTATAGGCCGCCCGGATACAATCAAGGGTGGAGAAATCAAAACCCTCCACAAGCTCAACAACGATCCGAATTTGAAGCTAAGGTGGAGGAGTTTATGGTCGAGCAAAAGAATATCAACGCTTCCTTGAAGGCGGGCCAAGACTCCCTTACAACCGTTGTAGCTCAAATCTCGGAGCAATTGGCGTTGCTCAATCGAAATACTCAACAATTGCCGGCTCAACCCGAGCAAAACCCACGAGGCAACACCGGCCACCAAGGTATGAGGTATCGCCCGATACCTAGCGGTATCGGGCGTATCGGACCGGTACCGCCCCATACCGGTCCGATACAGCCTCTCAAAATCGGTATCGTCCGATACCCAACGGTTTCGGGCAGTTTCGCCCAGTTTCGGGCGAAACTTGGCCGAAACCCTTGGGTATCAGTCAGAAAAGGGTAAAAAAAGAAGAGGAAGAAAGAAACAAGCCGCAACCTAAACCCTATCACAAAACCCTAGCGAATCTCCCAACAGCATAATCCTCGTGAATGAACAGGACCCCTAACCCTAAACCCTAACACTAAATTCTAAAACCTAGCAAATCTCCCTACAGAAGACATCCCCGTGAATGAACAATACACATTGTCTGTTCATTCACGGGCTGGGTTATTGTTCAATCACGGGGGGTTCATTCAATTATAAAAGGAAGGAGGGGAGGGGAGATTCAGATGGTTACCTCAGCAAGCAGAAACCCTCGAGCAGAAGCCCTAATTTCGTAGCCCACTCGTCTCGTTGCCTTCGGAGGGAGAGCCCCTAAGTACGTAACCCTAATTAAGATGTGCCGCTGAGTCGAGTCGAAGCCATCGACGAGACAGCGAAGAAGTCAAGAAGTCGAAGCCGCGAAGAAGTCGAGTCTCGTCGCCGCTGATTCACGAGCCTGGGAGAGGATGCGAAAGTTTCGACGCTAGGAGGAGAAGCCGGAGGAGAAGTCGACGCCTCAAGGAGAAGGCGACGCTGGCAGCAGAAGACGCCTCGAGGAGAAGTCGTTGCTAGCCGAAGACGTCACCGCTGGAAGACGAGGCGGCGGGATTATAGGGCTCTTAATTTTCTTTGCCGTTTCGAGCGTGAGAGAGGTAAGTAACGCAGAGTTAATAAATTAAATTAGATGAAAGTTATTAATGGATAGGCAAATGAATAAATTGCCCTCGGGTTTTAGCGTATTTACAAGTACGCCATTATTTGACAAAACCTAATAAACTGTACATAATGGCTTACTTGTAAATATTTTGAACTCTATGGAAAATGATGAAATAGCAGAAGTAGTGCGGTTGGCTTCAATTACTAAACTACCCTTTATATTCGTTACAATTACAAGTTTGACATGAGTTGAAAATAGAAGTAATGTTAAGAATGGCATACTGGTAAATATAGGGCAATTCTTTAAACTAATTAGGCAGTGTAGAAAATATTATTAAAAACATTATAAATTCATTTTAAAAACTGAAAAATAATTTTAAATACACAGTAAATACGGGAGAAATACCCAAAATTATGGAAAAATACGAAAAATACTTAATAATTACAGAAAAAAATACTATAGAATACATATAAATACGAAAAAAAATACGGAAAAACTAAGAAATAATAATAAATACGGAAAAATACTTTAAAATACGTAATAAATCCTTTAAAAATACTATTTAAACTCCTTAAAATAATATTGAAAAGAGTAACATAATAAATATGGAAAAATACTTTAAAATACATAATAAATACGAAAAAATTATTTAAAATACAAAATAAATACAGAAAAATATGGAAAACACATAATAAATATAGAAAAATATTTAAAATACATAATAAATCCTAAAAATACTACATGGACTCCTAAAGATACTATTTAAAATACATAATAAATACAGAAAAATTAGGTAAAATACACAATAAATACGGAAAAATACGGAAAATGCATAACAAATATAGAAAAATACTTAAAATACATAATAAATCCTAAAATGCGATATGGACTCCTAAAAATACTATTTGTCTACCATCAATTTAATTACATATAATACGTGGTTAGAGGAAAAAATACTAAAAACAAAAGAGAAGCTACATTAATTAATGATCAATTAACTACTTAAAATACTAAAAATATGTTAGAACTTAAAATACTAAAATTTTCTAATAATAGTACTTAAGGGATTGGTTATAAAAATAATAGTGTATACGAAATACTTAAAATACTAAAATTTTCTAATAAAAATATGTTATAACTTATAACAGATTGGTTATAAAAATACAATAGATATACGACAAATTGCATGTTATTATTTATGGGATAAATTTTTAAGTTGCATGTTATTATTTATGTGATATTTAAGTTGTTTATCTGCATGCTAAATTTTTTGAGATAAAATTTAGTTGACATGTTTTAATGGTAATTCTATTTTCTTACATATTATATGATAATTCAAGAAAGCCCCTTAGGTTAGCCATTAAAATTCTTCTAAAACTTATGAGATGAATTTTAGATTGACATGATATGTTTAGTAATTGTTACAACTATTAAATACCTAATTCATGATTAGGGTAGTCCTTTCCAACGATTATTATTTTAAACGTTCTAATTTCTAATAATAATTTTGATAAAAGTGTACACTTTAAATTGTTGTACTGTGAATCTATTAAAATCCAAATACATGATTAGGATAGCACGTTGAAACAAATAAAACTTTATAGTTGATAAGGACTCTAATAAAAGTTATTAACGAATCATAATAAATTCGAATTTTAGGATTCAACTAGTTGATAGGATTAACTAGTTTTAATAAAAGCCTTTTAGTTGATGGCAAACATATGAATGATAAGTTTCCTTCAATGGACCATGATCCGGCTCAATGTGCTTGGCTAAGTTTGCTGGATCAACCTAGCTAGACTGGGTATAAGTGATCCTGGCTTAGTCAATTCCCTGACCGTGTTCCGCTGGACCGCAAGGACGCAAATCATGATTATGTGACACCGTCGACTATATCTAAGTCTAATACGTTAATAATCTTTTCAAGATTAATTGTAACCCTTGGTTTATGGTGCAGTAATTAACATGTCTCGAAGAACTCCAAAGGAGAAGACGGTGGATATTGGGTGGGCTCACTGTAAAATGATCGCAGATAACCATAGACAAGTAAGGTGCAACTATTGCCGGAAAGAAATGCATGGAGGCGTGTCTCGCCTTAAGGATCACTTGGCAGGAATTACCGGGGATGTGCTGACATGCCCCGAGGTACCTAAAGAAGTGCGTGAAGAGATGAGAGCACACATATTTCAGAAGAAGACCGAAAAGGTACAGGCCAGGTTTGAGAAGAAGAGGATAGAGGAGGAGATAAGGGCAAAGCAGACGGAGGCAATATCAGATGACTCAGATGAGGATGAGGATGAGACCGAGGAGGCGAGGGACCTTAGAAGAGCTCTTAGAAGAAGTAGACAAGAACTTGTCGAAGAAGAGATTAGAAGTGAGGGCAGAAGGATGGGAGCAGGATCGTCTGGGTCTGGAGCCCCTGGGCTAGCCAGATCGGGTAGTCGTGCCGCCTGAATGGCCGGTATGTTCGCGTGCGGTTCTGCTCGCGATGTTCAGCCAACCGGTAGACCAGCCGGCGCTCTCAGACCCGGTGCCGACCCTTTTTCTCAAACGAAGAAGGGTAAATCCCAATCAACCATAAAGAATACCTTCATGAAGAATGCCAAGGCATATGTCGGCCGAGCTATGGCCAAATTTTTCTACTTCAACCACATCCCATACAATGTGACCAATAGCCCATATTACAGGCCCATGGTGGATGCTATTGCGGAATCGGGACGTGGCGTTGCTCCACCCACTGCTTGGGAGCTGGCACACACATACTTGGACATGGAGTATGAAGAGTACAAAAATTATGTAGAAACTTTTCGTGTTCAGTGGGATGAGTATGGTTGCACACTGATGTGCGATGGCTGGACAACACAAAACAGAAGGAAGATAATTAACTTCCTTGTGTATTCGACCCACGGGACGGTGTTCCTGGACTCTGTGGATGCAACCAACCAATTCCAGAACGGTCCTTACATATTTGATCTTATGGATAAATATGTAGAACTAATTGGGGAGCATAGAGTAGTCCAGGTAGTTACCGACAACGGGGCAAACTACAAGTCAGCTGGGCAGCTGCTGATGCGAAAGAGACAGCATCTGTATTGGACCCCGTGTGCGGCGCATTGTATCGACTTGATATTTTCTGACATGGCAAAAGAAGTAGTCAAAAATATCGTCGCACAAAGTCAGATGGTAACAGGATTCATATACAACAAAGGATGGGTGCTCAGCTTGATGAGAAGAGAGACGGGTGGAAAAGAGTTGATCCGGCCCGCGATAACAAGATTTGCGACCCACTTCATTGCTTTGGACTCTCTGTACGCGCACCGAGATGACCTGCGGAGAATGATCACATCCAGGGACTGGTCCGATAACTTTCCAAGGCTTAAACCAAAAGATAGAGAGGTTGGAAACAACGTGTACGATCTGATTCACAGCGATGAATTCTGGCAGAGTATCTCTAATGTCATCGCCGTATTTGAGCCCCTGGTGAAGGTTCTTCGAATGGTCGACAGCGATGATAAGGCCGAGATGGGGTATCTCTACGAGGCCATGGACCGTGTCAAAGAGGAAATTCGGAAGAATGTTGGTAGGGGATACAGAAAATGGTGGGACATGATAGACAAGAGATGGGATAAGCAGCTACATCAAGATATTCATGCTGCAGGCTATTTTCTGAATCCTCGCTTTCAATACTCCTCCAATGCAACAAACGACAACGAGGTGCTTGTTGGACTCAGACGCGTGATCGAGAGGCTTGAACCAGACATCTTGAAGCAAATTGACATTGACAGAGAGGTAAATGAAATTCGGATATTTTTATTTTGATATATGATTCGATGTAGCAGTTCACATTCTAAAATTATGATTGATAATTGTAGCTGGAGGCCTATAAGATGAGAGTTGGTTATTTCGGCTCCGCTAAGGCGGAAATGGCGATAACAAGGGTCACTCCAGGTATCTATATGGATCTTAGATTTCTATATGTTCCCCATAAAACGGTCCATCTTTTCTAACCACTGGAACTTGTTGCAGCTCAATGGTGGCTAAGCGTTGGGTTAGAGCAAGCTCCAACGCTTACACGATTAGCTGTGCGTGTGTTGAGCCAAACTGTCTCGTCGTCCAACTGTGAACGAAACTGGACCACCTTCTCCCTCATTCACACAAAGACCAGGAACAGGCTAACAATGGAACACCTTAAAAGGCTGGTCTATGTGCATTATAATATGAGACTGCGACATAGACATGCGAGAAGGAGCGAGAAGGCCGATCACCAGCTGATCGATTTGGATCAGATTTTTCACGAGGATGATCCATTGGAGGAATGGACCAGGGAGACAGAAGACATGGTGCTCGATGACAGAGACAATCCTTGGTTGGACGAGGCGCTTGCGGAAGCAGAACGTACACGAAGCAACCAGCCGCGGCCAAGTCACGCCCCTGCGAATATCACGTACAAGCGAAAGAAGGCACCCACTCGGGCTCGGCACGATAGCGATGATGGTTCGTCTCCCGATGACCAAGGTCCTACAGACGGAGGTTGTGGTGCGTCGGCATCCGTTCGCCCTGCTGAGAGACGTGGAGACCATACTTATGATACGCATGGGTATAGAGAGCATGATAGGCAGCACAGTGAAGAACGGGGGGACGATGCCTACGGTAGACACTCTGAATATCAAGGGTATCAACGTGCTTCTGATTATTATGGAGGTTATGAATCTTATTCCGGTGGATACTCAGGAAGCCAAGGCGATTATTGCGCACCGTACAGACACTCTGATGTCTATGCTGACTATGATAGTCAATACAGGTACGGTCTGAACGTGACTGAGCAGTCCAGCAGTCAAGGCAGTCATGACACGCCTTTCATCGAGCAGAGCCGGCCCTCAGCATATGATAACATGATGATATCTTTTTTAGGCCCGGAACAGATGCAGTATTCATATCCTCCATACTACCATGCACAGCAGCCGGATGATGAGAACTACGAATGAGATTTTTGTATCTTTTTATTTATTTTCTTCATTTTTGTATCTTTTGATGTATTTTATTCAGCTTTTGTATTATGAAGGCAGATTTATGGTTCATCAATATTTATTGTTCTTTTATATCTATTAATTAGTTAATTGTTGTTACAAATGAGTAATGTGAACAGAAAAATACATGAAAAATACATGAAAATACATAAAAAATAAAGAAAATGCATAAAATACAGAAAAATACAGCAAAGTATCTCCGATACCGAAATACAGGACAATACAACAAAGTATAAAATACAGGAAAATACTGTTAAATACAAGAAAATACAGTAAAATACAGCAAAGTATAAAATACAAAAAAAATACAAAAATACAGGAAAATACAGGAAAATACAAAAAATACAAAAATACAGGAAAATACAAGAAAATATCTCCGATACCGATACCGATACCGAAACGAAACTACCGATACGGACGATACAGACGATACCGAAACTTGCTTCCGATACCGCCGAAACGGGCGATACCGATACCGAAACCTAAATTTTGGGCAGAGCGATACCCTCTCCGAAACCGATACCTAAAACCTTGCCGGCCACATCAATGCCGTGGTTGCCGTTACAACTAGAGACGGGAAGGATACCACTCCCGTCATGATTCCAACTAAGGAGCTCGTGGAGGAGAATGTAGAGCCAAGTGAGCCGGTCGTTGAAGTTGAAATGGAGAAAGAGCCGCAAAGGGAAGAAAAGTCTAGAGCGGAGCAATTGATTGAAGAGAGGCGTTTTATGCCACCGGTCACATTCCCTCAGAGGCTTGCTAGAGCAAAAATGGAGAAACTGCTAGCAAAGTTTCTCGAGTATTTGAGAGGGGTAAGCCTCAACATTCCTTTCCTCGACGCTATCGCGGAAATCCCGACATACGCCAAGTTCCTTAAAGATTTGATTACGGGAAGAAAGAGAAAGGAGAAAATTATGCTAGTCGAGGAGGGCTCTTGGTTCACCAAGAGAGAGAAGGAGCCGGCTAAATTCAAAGACCCGGGGAGTTTTCGAATTCCTTGCACCTTGGGCGGCGTCCCTCTACAAAAGGCGTTGGTGGACTTAGGGGCTAGTGTTAGCCTCATGCCTCTCTCTATGTTCCTAAGGCTAAATACCGGCACGAAATTGAAGCCTACCGACATGCGGATACAACTAGCCGATGGTCGGATCACAAGGCCGGTAGGGATCGCAGAGGACATCCCGCTACAAGTCCCGGGGGGGCATATGTTTGCCATGTGACTTCGTGATCATGGATGTTAAGGAGGAGGGAGACACGTCGCTAATACTTGGACGCCCGTTCCTCGCCACCGCCGGTGTCATTGTCGACGTACGTGAAGGAACTCTAACATTGAATGTCGGCAACATCGAGGTGGAGCTTCATATTCCCCAGGCAATGAAACACATGCCTTATCACGAGGAGTTGGACTATATGGACCTCCTTGACGAGGTTATTGAGGAGGCGATCCCCCATTCGATCGGCGCTCTATTCAAGGAAGATTTTGAGGAGGAGCCGGATTTGGACCAAGAAGAGAAGATGGAGCATTCACCCGACTCTCCATGAACATTGATGAAGGCGACGCTGATGTCGCGAGGATACGGGAGCTCTGCAAGCTCTCGAAGATGAAGGCTCCAAAGAAAGCCACACCGACACGAAAATCGGTGTCACCGGTGAAGCCGAGGACCGGAGCAAGCGCTAGCTTGGGGGAGCCACCCCCCAACACTATTCGAGACGAGAGACCACCGAGGGAGAACACGCCGCCGCAACTTCCGAATCCAAGCGTTCTCCCCGGAAAATTTGACGGGTGCATCTCATATGCACCAAACATCCCGCATTAATTGAAAATCATAGGGGGTCGAGCTCACGACCTTAAATGAGCGCTTGTCGGGAGGCAACCCGACGGTTATAGCTTTATTTTTACTTTTCCTTTATTTTTGTTTTAGAAATTATTAGTGTTTTGAGTCGTTCGCCCAAAAATTTCGTGATAACGGGTCCTATTTTTCTTTGACAGTAGAGGAGAACGAGGTACCTATCATTAGGAGGATGAACGAGGCGACGAGGAGCGCTCCAGGAAGGCGCTCGATGCTTAGGAGGAAGATGAAATCGACTGGAGGAAGAAAAACAGAGTTTAGAGCCCAAACGAAGCCAAACAACAGAAAACAAACTTCACTCGGCCGAGTATACTAGTCACTCGGCCGAGCACATAAGTTCGTCCGCCCGAGCGGCTCACGAACGAGGGAAATCTGCTGTACCCAACTCTCTGTTTCTTTTCTTGATTTCAGTATAATTGCTACTCGGCCGAGTATATATATTCACTCGGCCGAATAAAACTGATACGCTCCTAGGGCGAGTCTTGCCGAGTATCTTGAGCAACTCGGCCGAATGGACTTACTCCACTCGGCCGAGGGTGGCAAGGCCACTCGACCGAAGCGTAAGCGGGGAGGAACTTTTCCGTCGAGTTCACTCGGCCGAGCGACTTAGTCACTCGGCCGAGTCGTAACTTTTTCTATAAAAGGGGGCGTGGGGGGGCGCGTTTTTCGAAACGAATTAAAACGCACAGCGCCCGACCCTTCGACTCCCTCGGCCCCGATCTTCCCCCTCACTCGCCCGACCACGCACCCCGCGCCGGCGCTCGGCCACCCAACTCCGGCCGATCGTCGCCGCGCCTCGCCAGAGTCGCCGCCGGCGGCCACACCTCCGGCCAACTCCGGTAACGCCTTATTCGCCCTATTTTCTCCTCTCTCGTATTTCTTGACGATCCATGTGTTTATCAAACCCCAAACCCAAATTAAGTTCAATTTCTATCTATTATACCCCTAACCCCCCATACGTTTTGGATATTACACGCTAATCTCTTCGTTTGATGTGCAGGGTATATTGGGGAGTTTAGGGGAGCCCAGGGGAGCTTCCGGGGATTGTTTTGGGCTACGTGGAGGCGTCGTCTTCGCACGCTTCCATAGCTTTGCTCTCGCGGCGTGTCGCGGTATACTCTTTCCTTTATTTTACGCACGCCGCATTTTTATTGCTTTTGGTGAGCACCCGGGGGCCATATGCCGCCCCGGATACGGCCGCGGTCGAGGAGAGCTTCCGCCAAGCGGAAGCGGTCGGATGATGCCGGCCCCTCCCACGAGGTGGAGGACTCTCCTCCGCCTACTCCACCACACACCATTCACCCAGCACAGCCTGCAGAGCCCGCACAGCCCATTCACCCCGCACAGCCACTCCCTGCCGTCCCACAGCCACCACCACCGGCTCCACTTATCGGGCCGCTGGGGATTACGTTCCGGGATGACGCACACCGCGTCGTTTTCGAGCGCATTTCCCAGCGCTCGATCGTACCCTCCAAGTTCGCACACCTTACAGACCTAGGACGCCTGGGGGTACTCGAGGGGATGCTCACGTTGTATGACAACGTGGGTTGGCGAGATTTCTTCCAGGTGTCGACGGACACGTTCGTCCGTCCGACACTTGAGGTGCTTAGTTCCATCGCCCGGACCGACGAGGGATGCTCGTTTAGGTTCATGGACCGAGAGTGCCAGGTCACTCTCAGTATGATGAGAGCCTTCTTCTCGTGGCCCGATGTCCCCGGGGCCGACCGTGGTTACGCCCCCACTCACATCCCCCCACCTTCCTTCGATGCCGGCGCTTTCTGGGCCCGGATCACGGGTCTTCCTGCTGCCTTCGACCCTAGTAGGGCCAAGGCCTCGGCCATCGTCCACCCTTGCCTCCGCATAGCTCAGCGCCTTATGGCGACTACCTTTTTGGCGAGATATGAGCCTGTGACGATGTCCACGCCGGAGCTTTATATGCTCTACGCGATGACGCGCCCCAGAGCTCTATCTAGGGAGGGTGACGAGTTGGTCCCCGCCGTCGTGATTGATATCGCGAGCTGGTTTTTGGATCGCATCATCATATCGGTGGGCGCTCGCTCACCGATATGCTGCGACGGTCTGATCACTCTGCTCGCCATGATGACCGGCGAGGACTTTCCGGCTGACGTGCGACGAGCCCCGGGCCCCACTTCACTGTCCATAGATGTTATGGCCCGGATGAAGATGCTTCGTCCGCATGGTCAGCGGCACTGGGTTTGGTTGCACGGTCCATTTGGTGCAGATTACATAATCCTTCCGAGCCCAGCTCGGACTCAGATTGCACCAGCACAGGTGGACTGGCTTCCGGCGATGGATCTCCTGATCCCCGCCGCCTATGTGCTTGAGGCCGAGGAGGCTGAGCAGGCAGAGCAGGCCCACGCTGCCCACGCTGCACCCGCTGACCCTGCTGCTCCTGCTGACCCGGTGGCCCCTCAGCAGCCTGATATTTCTGCTGCTCCCGACACCTCTGTCCACACTTCTGCCGGTGTCAGGAGTACCCTCGCTGAGCCCACCTCCACTACCTCCACGCCTACGACCACCCCCACTACCTCCACGCCCACCACCACTGCTGGCCCTCTGTCCATTGAGCCTGTTTCCTCTGCCCTACCCGAGCACCCACCGACTATAGTTGAGAGCGAAGAGCCCTCTTTTGCCGCCGCCGTGGAGACCGTGGTTTCCGCCTCTGTCTCCACCGCAGCCGTATTTTCTGAGAGTGTCATGGCGTATGTCCACACGTCTGTGTCACCGACCTCTCTGGTCGCCTCGTTGCCACTTTTATACTCCACCTCCGCTGCTGCTGCCTCCACCTCTTACCAGCCTGCGCCCCGGCCTCACACTGAGGCTAGGCCCACTTTTGCGAGCACAGCACCTTTCCTCCACCTACCTGCTGAGCCCATCACCTACGCCACCCGAGTACGCCAGCCCCGTCCTGCACAGCACAGACAGGTGCGTCCCTCTGCACCACCTCCCCCGACACTGTACTTCAGAGCATTCGTGCTCTCGAGGGGGCGGTGAGTGGCCTCAGAGGTGACCTTAGGACCCTGTCCGCCACCGTCACCGATATGGCTCGCCGCTTCGACCTGCTTCCGCACATTCACTATTGTCTCACCCAGGTTCTCGAGCGGCTCCCTCGCGTACCCACTCCCACTCCCACCCAGCAGGTACCCACCCCCTCTACCACACACGCCCAGCCTGCTACCACACCCACACCCACACCCGCTCAGCAGACTGTTCCCCAGCCACCACCACCACCTCCTCCGCCTCAGGACGGAGACGGCGCAGCCCCACCCTCTTAGGCACCCTTGATGCCATTGATTCTTTTTGCCGTTGTGCTGCCCGTCTCTGCTGGGTACTGATGATTTTTGCCCACCCACCCTCCCCTCACTGTTTTTGGGTACACATTATGTTCATATCCTTATATATCTATATATATCATTTTTGGGAGCGAGTGAGAGTTTTTGGTGTCACACTTTTATATCTGTATCACTCCTATATCTGCATGCATCATGTCCGCATCATATTTTTCATTTCGTTATTATTTATTTTCTTTTCCATCATGCATGCATCCTCACCTACCCCTCACATTACACGTCTCTCGGTGTGCGAAGTGACACTTCGCACATTGAGGACACTGTGCACTTTAGCTTGGGGGAGTGAGTTCTCACGTTCTTTTCGATTTACCACCTTTATTTTTGGTTTTTCACGCCATTTTCCGCTTTTGCACTCACTTTCATCACTTTTTCTTTTTTTACCATGCATCACGTTTTTCTTATTTTCTTTGTGTGCTGCATTGTAAATAGCTTTATTTTCTCTCTTTATCTCTATTTCTATGACTTTTCTGTGATGATGATGACGTGGAGTCAGCTTTCTTTATATGCATGCTATATTTGTCATGTCTTAGATTTTATTTCTGATATCATATGCTGTGATTTGCCTTGCATTTAGAGATAGTAACCCACACTTTTCCCGCATGAAAATGGATGAAATTTTATTATTAGCTGAGTCTGAATATTCATATGTATGCCATCACAGAAAACACACCAAGATTCACGCATTGAATGCTTATATCTGGAGTACCGTTTTCTTTTCCTATATCACTTCTATATGCATGATTTGTACGTTTCACTTCAGGATGATTGAATGATGTTAGCTATAATAAATCTGGATTAGTTAGCTTTTTTGTGATCGAAACTGAGTAGATTAGATTACCCTGCTGAAGTTGTCGTGCACGTCTTATAGAGTGAACTGAGAGACATATTTATTTCTTTCTCCACATATCTTGAACATCAATTCTCTATTTTAAAATCATTGGTGAATCTCCCCTTAGCGATTCTATTATATGGCATTTCCCCCGCTATTAATTCCTAGCTCCAAATTCCCCAAAACCAAAGAAAGAAAAAGAAAAATTCTTGTATATCCTTATTTCTCTTTGATTTGGGATCATTGTGTACAAATGCTATTTGAAAAAAAAGGAGAAAAAGAAAAAAAAGAAAAGAAAAGAGAAAAGAATCTCAATAAACGATCTCATCTCATGTTCTCTCTTTCTTCTCTCTTTTTGTTTTTATTTTCGTTACTTTTGGAGCTTCATAAAAAATGGGGATGTAAATATTGTTTTTGTGTCACCACGCTTATAGATAAGCTTGGGGGAGGGAATCCAATGATGTGAGAGAGAGTGACTACTTGACGTTGCACGACAACCTAGGCTAAGTAATATTCTATACTCGGTGAGATCGTTTTAGCTTTACGAAATCCAAAAATCTAAGCCTAGCACTCATTTCATGAAATCCACACTTTTCTATTCTTTCTATTCTATTGCGTGATATTCTTATACTCCTCTTAGAAAGCGTTCAATTGAAAAGTGTGTGATCTGCGATGTTGTATACCGCTTTAAATGATTCAGACGATGTTAATTCTAAAATTATTCCGTTTTTCATGTTATATCATTATTCTTGGGTTTTCTATTTCTATTTGCACCATTACTCTATGATATCGTAATAAAATTCTTTGACATGTGTTCTACATTCGGTGCATGCTATATGAGTAAGCAAAACCCACGTCCTGAGAAAATGATCTAGCAGTTTCCCTCTTCGCTTTCTTCTTTCTTCTTCGTTTTTCGTTTTTCTTCGTTCTTCGTTTTTTCGTTTTTCGTCGTTTTCGTTTTCCGAATCCACCGGGTTCGCCTTTTACTTATCTTCCTCGAGGACGAGTAAGAGGTAAGCTTGGGGGATTTTGATCACTCCATATTTTACACCTTTTTTCCGCATCATTGCATGCCATTTAGATTGCTCAAATCACGCTTTTCACGATTTATCGACAATATTGCGATGCTTTTCACGATTTGTTGTTTTTGTCGTATTTCAGGAGATTTGGAGCGATTTGGAGTGATCCCGAGATACGCCTACTCCAGAGTGTCACCGATGACTTCCCCGAGGGGTATTTTGTTATTGGAGAGGAGCGGAAGAAGAAAGAACGTCGTAGGAGCGACGAGGAGGCAGAAACAAGCTGTTTGGGCATTTTTGGTGTCTCACTCGGCCGAGTGAAGGAGTCACTCGGCCGACCAGCGAGACCCCGCTCGGCCGACCAGATCGGACACGCTTCATGTGTGCACTCGGCCGAGCATCGGAAGCCACATCGGCCGAGTGACGAGACTCCGTCCGGCCGAGTGGCACTCAGACGACGCCCATCAAAAAGAGCCAACTTACTGTTTTTCGTCTGCCTGAGCTGCAGAAGACCCACTCGACCGAGTGGTAAATGCCGACCGCCCGAGTGAATAGAAGCCATCGGCCGAGTGACGACAACTCACTCGGCCGAGCGACCCCCGAAGTGAAGACCCCCGAAGACCCAGACTTGCTAGAAATTCTCAGGGTTTCTTACTCGGCCGAGCGACTTTTGTCACTCGGCCGAGTGAGCCGCGCTGCCTGTAGCGTAAATTGCGATTTTCAGGCTGCGCAGGGGCATTTTGGTCACAGTTTTTTGGACGATTTTGGTGGGTATTTAACCCCAGTTTTTAACCTAGGTTAGGGAGCTTTTTCCTTGGCTTTTTGCAGCTTTTTAGATTAAACTTTTTAGCTTTTGATTCTTGTGATTGGAGAGGAGAGGAAAGTTGATTTTTGTTGGATTCTTGGAGAACTCTATTGGTTTGTCTCCCTCTCCATTAAAAATCTCATTTTTATTGCTTATTTGAATATTGTGATGAATTCTCTTGTTATTTCAATTGATTATTTTTGCAATTGTGATATGAATTGTGAGTAGTCTCTACGTCTTGGGGCGTGGGGATGAACCCTACGAGCCCAATTTCAGATTTGCGATGATTTGGTAGAAATATTGCTAGAATTGCTATTAGGGTTAGTTTGGGATCGATATACTACGGATGGCTAGGTGATCATATCGATTGGGATTTGCAAGAGATTGGATCCCAATTCGATAGGAAACCCTAGAAATCCGAATTGGGTTGAAATTGAGTTTCCGTAGTATCGGTTTGCAAGAGATTGGACCGATACTAGGGTTCTCGGTTGCAATTCCATGCCGATACCCGTTTGCAAGAGATTGGACGGGTAGGAACTATCCCAACCTAGGTCGTGGCCCGAGTTTGCACGAGAGTGGGCTCGGGGCGCGATTGAACGATGATGTTGATCCTAATGCTAGCTTGCCTAGGCTAGGGTTTGCAAGAGATTGGACCCAAACCTAGGTAAGCTATAGACCGGCAACAGCGCGAGAGCGTGAGCTAGGTTTTACATTCAGTTGCAACTAGTTCGTCCGAAATTCTACCCTAGCAATTTTGATACCAATGAATCACGTTGATGAGATACGGTGAGTAGCGGGGATTCCCCATTCCCTAGGCGTCTTCATTTGATTTGATATTTCCGTACTTTGTCTGACGATTGTGACAGGATCGCCAAAGGCAAATTCCCTCTTTTCTGTTCTTATAGCCAGGTTGTCTGGAGCAGGCACTTTCATTCGTCCTCCCTGTGTTCGATACCTGCTCACCGCTACACCGTGCGCTTGCGGTAAAACTACAACCGTCGCTCCGGGACGTGTATCCGGGGTGCGATCACTCGCCTCCCTTTCCCCCGATAGTTTCGATAAATCACGATAATTCTAAAATTTTGGTCCTTTAAATTTTGCTTTCTCTTCTTGTTGCAATAATGTGAATTGAGCAAATGAGCTCCGCCCCCTTTGAAGACTTCTCAGTGCTTAGTGGTGACCCTCGTTGTCGCCCCCCGCTGCGGCCTTGCGGTTGCCTTACTGTTGGTCTGGGGGGTTTCTATTTGGGTTTTGCTTGTATGTGTCCTTGGCCCCTTGCGTTGGACTGGGGCCTTGCCCCCGGCCTCTTGGGCCTGTGGATTGTCCCTCTATTTGGGTCATGCCCCTAATTGTTGGCCTATGGCCGTAGGTGTTGGTATGGTACTAGCTAGCGTTGGTCGTGGCTGTTTTGGACTGGGGTGTGGTGTTTGGTCTGTTGCTTGGGGATTGGCTTGGTTTTGGTGTTATTGTTTGGCCTTGGCTTGGCTTTAGTGTTGTGATGTTGGTGTTGACTGTGGTGCTGTGGTTTGGTGTAGGTGTTGGGTGATGTTGGTAGTGATGATGGCCTTGGGTGTTTGGTGCTGGCTTGGTGTTGACCATGTGTGTTGGGTGTTGATGGTGTTGGTGATCACTGTGGGTGTTTGGTGGTTGTTTGGTTGTTGATTTGGAGATGGCTGTGGGTGTTGGGTGGTGATTGGTGTTGGTATGTGGTGATTGGTATTTAGTGTTGGGCTTGGACTTAGGCTTTGCCCTATTTGTTGGACTTGGGCGTGTTGCCCTTTTACTTGTTGGACCCATAGGCTTTGCCCAGCTTAGGCCATGAGCCATGCTGGTTGGGATTACGGGTTCTGCCCTATTGGTGGTTGGTTATTGGATTTACTCTCAGCTTAATTTTATGCTTACATTGAAATCATTTGGATGATCACGTTGGCTGGTGATATAAAAAGCATGAAAATATGGATATGACCCTTATACGATCGATAATGACAGTTTTCTGATATCAATACAGTTGTCCCTCTCCCCGTTTACCCCCATGTATTTAAACTGTTTAATGTCTAATATTGATTATGTTAGAATCTCATTACATCAAAACTTAGAAATATGCTTGGATGTGCTATGATAAGAAACATGAACATGACCACAGTGTTATTATTCATATATATGACATGTTATTTATGTCACCTTGCAAGTGGCATATGATCGATATTGAGCATGTTGCCATAATAACCCCTGAAATTGCTATAACTTCACTTACATAGCGCACCAACCATATAGCTAGTTTTGAAGTGACTCGTAGACTTGTTTTAGAGACCTTATCTCATATTGCATGCTTGACCAAACAGATACTGGAACCTTGAACATCACTTGAACTACACCGTTGTGACACTGAGAGTTGTACACTTAAACACTTGGCACTTCAGACTCATTGGTTTTGGGGTAACTCATATTAGAGAGATTGTGCGCGACAGAAGCCATGTTTCTGATTACATGACCACATCAGGTGTTCTGACCTGGTCACATCATGCATCACATGTGACCCTAGTCACCCTACTAGTATTGTCGGACATAATTTTGAGTCATGTATGTCCTTGCTATGGACTCAGAGCCCCTCATGTTCCTATTTTTGGTGATAATCTGAGTTTGATTCACGGAACTCGAATTTCTAAGTGAGTTTGTGCGTGTATTCATATGTACTTTTCTTTATGTATTTTTTGGTGATTGTATCCACTTGTATTGTATCAGAATTTGTAATTCAATGTATTTATTAATGAGAAATTTTTGTATGAGTATTTTGGTACATCTCTACTCGTGGCATGTATTGTTTTCACTGATAACCAGCAAGACCTGCATCATATGTGAAAAACAGCCATGACCATGCGAAGCAGGACGTGACAGTCACCCTAGGTTTATTTTGATGATGATCAAATAATTAGTGTTGCTAATGTGATTTATGAGTGTAGCATAGTCAACAAAGCCAAAGAAATCCATTCAAGCTTACAAGAATTGGAGATATAGAGCTAAATCTTGAAGTTAAAGAGTCAAAGGATTTAGAGCTCAACAGAAAGACTAAAAGCTAATCCAAGGACTTATGGTGTGCAAAGACTTCAAAAACACAAGTTAAAGGTCCAAAGAACGCATCAAAGCCTCTAAGTGTAGTGTGAGTAATTTATATATTTTGCAACTTGTCTTAAAGTGTTAAAGTCATAGAATTAAAGTTTGCACGCACTTAGGAAAATGGTTTTAAATGTTTTAAAATGATTTAAAGATGTTCAAAACTCATTTTTCTAGATTCTAAGTCAAACCTTAGTTGTATTAGGCAAACATTATACATCAGTCGACTAGTTACTAGTCGACTAGTTACTGAAACAGAATTAGGCTAGTGCAATATAAGAAACCTAGTCGACCAATATTATGAAACGGGTCGACTAGTGGTTATGCTGTAGTCGACTGGTACTTGTACTGAGATCGACTACTGTTCTCGAAAATTCTGACAGTGCCAAACTAGTCGACCACTATTCTCCAACTAGTCGACTAGCTGACTGCTAGTCGATTAGTGGTTGAACTATAATCGACTAGCATTAGCTGTTAGCCTATAACAATCACATTTTGACTAGCTGTTTCTTAGCTATTGAGGGCAAATTCGTCAATTTTTTATGCAGATTGAGGGGCTATTTAAGGGGTATGATCTGAGGTTTTTCTATAAGATTTCAACAAGATTTCAACAAGCATTTCAATCATCTAAAAGCAATTTTTTAAAGAGAAACCCAATCTTTCTAAGCTCTCTTGTGCTTTAAAGTTTTCAAGTAAAACCTTATCTTTTTTGCCAATTCCTTTAAAATCTTTTAAGTAATTCTTGGCCTTATTTTCTTTTGATCTTCCTATAGCTCTCATCTTTATTTTCATGAGATCAAAGAAACATTTCCTTAGCTACATACATCCACACTTCAAGCTTCAATTGGGGGCTATATGTGCTTTGTAACGCCTTTACAAAAGTGTTAGTGGAAATCCACACAAATGTATGGTGGTAAGTGTTTGCAAAATCCTCTTATGTTTGAGGTCCTCTTGTTGAAGATGTTGGTTGGTTGTTGAAGTCCTCTAGTGAGAGAGGCAAGTGATAAAGTCCTCATTTGTGAGGAAAGTGTACTTTACTCCTAATTCGAGTCTGGTTAATGGAACTCCAAGCGGTGCTTAGGATTGGACGTAGCTTAAGGATTGAGTAAACCACGATAAATTTCCTTATGTTTGCATTTGCTCATTGCCTCTCAGTCTATCTCTTTTATTTGCATAACTGTTTTACATTCTGTTGCTTTTATCTTTATGCAAATATTAAGATTAGTTGATTAAAAATCAAGGTTGGTAACACCAATTGAATTCTTAGGTGAACATAGTGGTGATATTTTTAATTTAACATTTTTATCAGATAACACTATTCACCCTCCTGTAGTGTTGTAATGACCCTTTTAAAAAAAGCCCACACTCAAGGTCTAGGTCGGCCCATTTTCTTTGTTTAAAAAACCAAAACAAAACCTCTCTCTCTCTCTCTCGCCCTATCCCAGCAGAAACCCGACCTGAGTCCCCCGTCTTTTTCGCTCTCTCGCTCTCTTGCAGGCACCGAACGACCAACTAACCGACAGCGTCTCGTGTCGAAGTAAAAACCCTAGCTCTACCCGACTTTAATTCCCCATCACGCAGCCCCTATTGGAGGATTTCTTCTCCGATCTCACAGTTTGATTTTCCTATTTAACTACACTCGTTTAGGGTTTTGATTCATGCGAAAAAATTGGGGTTTCTCTTTGAAATTCTCCCGATTGAGTTCGATTTATTTTTGGATTTTTGGGTGTCTTCGACTTGCCTTCTACGGTGCACGGTAGGCCATATATACCCTAAACTTTGATTATTTCCTTTCATGCATTTTAATTTGCTGAGAAGTTAGGGTTTTCGGAAATTTTTGTTGGGTGTTTTCGTAATGGAGATGATGATTCGTTGCTAAACGAAGGGATTTTCTTCACTATTGATAGCTAAGGCATCCTACGAGCAAGGCGGCAACTTACTCCGCATCTTCGTACTATCAATTTGGGGTTTTGGTTTTTTTAGGGTCGACCGCCAGGGTTTTTCCCTTCAGTCGATTGTTCGGCTGTGTGCTTCCTTGCAGCTTGTACTGTTCGGTTATGTTTTTATTGCAGCTTTGTATTGTCGGCTGTTGTATTTTTCATGTGTGTTGTTCGGTTGGCTACGGTTCCCTTTTACAGTCTGCAGTTAACTATTTTTTCTTATGAAGTCGGTTGTTTTCTTGGCTGTTCTTCCCCTGTGGGTGTACAGTCCATCATATGATGATTAATTTTAGTGAGGACTTTCGGTTCAATGATTTATTGTAGTATATGGAACTGATTTGTGGGATTTTTAATGAGGATATTTACTGCTCCTATTATCAGATTTTGGGAAATTTCCCTCGAGCATGGTAGACCATAGACAATCATGGATGCCTAATAATATGAATTTGATCCTACAGTTGTCTAAATATTTTTAAAATGATTTAATTTCAGTTTTTAATTGTTCGAAAGATTGAATGATTTAGAGATTTTTTGGAGTATATTGAATGGAGCTTTCTTTACTATAGAAATTGATTGATAGAATTCTTATAGTTAGAAGATAAACTTTGTATTTAGAATTATGCAAATAAAGTTAATGTTTGTGGAATATTGATACATTGGACCTACTGTTATAGGCATTACAGTTTGTGCATGATTCTATTTACATAGTTTAGACAGTACATTAAATGAAAAAGAACCTAAAATAAATAAAATGTCACATGGAGTTTTTGGGCTTCATAATTAAATATAGGAAGAGTGACAGAGACCGTGCTTATTGACTAATTGCAACGACTTGACTGGGTCCTCTATCGACTTCTTTGGACTATGAAATTAAGGCACAGATGAGCTCGCCTGTGGACCGAGGTGATTCTTCAGTTCACTCTTTCCCTTTACATTCTGAGTATAATAATATTGAAATGCTTTAGTTAGATTGACTTAGATTAGTGTTTAGTTGCTAATGTCCTGTTAAAATTAGAGTTGCATGTAAAGTTATAGTTGTTAGTTTATTGTAAATATTGTCTACTTCATTGTCTCTCTAAAATGTTTTTCAACAGGTTACGATCCAGCTCACGAAGAGACTCCAGTGTACGAGGAGTCAAAATTTCCAGTAGAGCTTGCAGACTTCTGAGCTAGTATCAGTAAGGAGAGTTTTATGTAAATTCTTCAAGCAAGTTTTCTTTCATCAGTGTGAGAGATTAGTAGTCCTTTTCAGTATATACTTTTATACCCTCTCGAAGGATGAATAAAGAACGCTTCCATTTATAAAATTTCATGTTTTATTATATATTGAATAATGAAAGAAGTAACTGCATCCGAACATGGGACGTTACAAGTGTTTACTTATCATCTCAGGATCCCTAACATGTGGTATCAGAGAGAGGTTATCTAGATGTCATAAACAAAGAGAGAACCAATGTTTAGATCTGGTCTTAACCCGAGCACTCCACTTATGTTCTCACAGACAAACTTTCCAATTTGAAAGAAAAGGATCGAGATATTTATTGGAAACAAGAAAATTGAGTATGGATTCTTCTTGCAAGAGCCTTATGAAGAACCAACCACGCCAAGAGTGACGTTGACATTTAACCAAAATAAAGCCTACTCCATAAACATCAAGATAATAAAAATTATTTATGTTGGTATTTCTGATGAAATTTTTAATGATGTTATAAATGCAACCACCACAAGCCAAATATAGAGAATCTTAGAAGAAAAATATCAAGAACGCCATATAGAGACTCAACCAACGGTGGCCAACAACCTAGAAAGTACCAACAGTGAGGTGTGCTTGATGGCACATATAGATGATGAGGTAAAAGACCTTGATTCTTCTGATAATGATGATGATAACATTGAGTTAGAAGAAAGCTTTTGAAATGTTATATAGAAAGCAGGAGAAACCTATTAGTAACAAGCTAAATTAAAGAAAAATCGTAAAAAGTTAGAAGAAAGTCATAGTGTTTTGATTATTGATCATGACAAGCTTAAAGTTGATTATGATGTTTTATTACATGATCATGAAGGTGTGAAGAATGAGCATGCTATCTATATTACTAAATTGAGTGAATGTAATGATAAAATTGATATACTTGCTAGTGATATTTTCGAGAGTAAGCTTAAGCATGAAGAATTGGTTCTTAAGCTTGATAAGTTTTAAGAATAATCCTAGTGCAAGAGCCACTTCCTCATACATACATGGTTCTATATCTAGAAATGATATTGGACCTAATCATGTGCATGCTAATATTGTTAAGAAGAATTATGCTTTTACGTATGGTAGATTTGCAAGAAATAAAGATAGTAGATCCAATGCTTATAATGTTCATCATAAACATTTGGATAAATCTCGTGTTATGCATCATGCTAGAAATTATATTTGATTTGATTTGCATGATAAGATATGGGTTCTTAAGAATTTAAGCTTATATGATAAAAATACATATCTATTATACATGTGACAGCAATTTTTGAATCCTAGGGCTGACTAGGACAAGCTGACTAGGACAAACAGGTTGATAGAAAGACGGTTTGGATTTAATCTTGGAAAATCAACGGTTGAGATGAGATTTTTGTTTAAACTTTTGAGGGAAAACTTTTGTATTTTGGGGGGAAAACGTGTGGGAGAAAACCAAGATATCTTCCCTTATTTAATATTCTTTATAAAAATCATGATGAACCGTCAATCTCTATCTTTTCTGGGAAATGATGGCTCTGGGGGGCCACCCGCTCATCTGGGAAACTGAGGAGATAGATGCCACCTCATCGATCCGCGAAAATGGCAAAACGCGAAGCGCCCACCTCATCGATCCGCGGAAAAACATTTGTAAGGGAACAAAAAACCTCTCATCGATCCTAGGGGCAGCCAGCCAGGCTTAAGCTGGATCGAATGGGGCCGAGGGTTTCAGTGAGGAGGCGGGAGATCAGGGAGAGTAAGGTGGATCCGCATCCGGAGAAAAGGAAGCGGATGTCAGTGGATGCCCTCGGACTGCCGAGATGTTGGAGGTCGCGTCTTCTCAGGCGATCTTGATGGTGGCAGGTCCATCTTCTCAGGCGATCTCCCCACTTGCATAATCGCAGGTAATCAGTTCCTAAAATTTCACTGTTTTTCATGATCATGAGGAGGTGATTTTTAAGGTATTTTGGGCTAATTTTAGGATTATCGCTTTTTTTCTAGATCTTTTTGTACAAGGATTGTTTTAGCTGACCAAGATATGAGCTTTCGTTTTTCTTATTGCCGAATATGCCTGGCTTTCATTGTGTTTCATTGTGTTTCTTGCAGAAGTTCAGCTATGGTTCAAGCAGAAGTTCAGCAAGCAGTCAAGTAAGCTTTATATATAGATAATTCCCCCTTTAAAATATGTCATTTGTAGTCGTGGGCGTCAATATAGAAAATGAAACATACGCTATATTACTAGAAGAATTGGAGTCATACACTTTTTTATATTTTATTGATATTCTGTGAATCAAGCAATGTCCATTATCCTAAACAAAACTCATGAAAGGGTGGGGGACGATGCTTGAAAAAGATGAAGACTGTAGGCAGATGTGCATCTGATACGATCCGGTGGATCGAATCAATAAAGTTCAGATTTTTAAAAGAGAAAAAATATAAAAAGAGGATTTTTAGTGGACTTGAGATTGTGAAGAACAATATTTTGATAGATAATGAGTCTCTTTCGAGAGGAGACTCGCTCTCCTAGCTTTGACTGTACGGAACAAAGCCTAAATCCCTCACAAAAGATGCCTACAAATGTCTTCACAAAATAAGCATAAAATAAAAGAAAGATGGCTAGCCCTAATTTATAGAAAAAGTGGGGAATTACTAATCTAGTCTAGAATGACTAGAATACCCCTAGGCTAACCCTCCTACGTGGTACCGTGCCTCCTACGGCGCACGTAAGTAACTAAAGGAGGGGGGGTCCCACCATCATAGCCGCCGGCCCCTATTGGGTGCGGATGCGGGTCAGGCTCCGCATCAATACCCCCCCTAAAAGAGCCACCTTGTCCTCAAGGTGGAAATGGGGAAACTGCTCCTGAATCACTCGATATGCCTCCCCTGTCGCATCACAGTCTGGTAGCCCCGCCCAGTGTATCAGCACCTCCCTCTGTCCGCGCGGCCCCTGACGAACAGCTCGGACCTCCAGTGGCTCCAGCATCACCTCCATCTCCTCAGTAAGTGTAGGCGGTAGGGTAGAGGACACTGTCTGCTCCCCGATGGCTCGCCGAAACTGCGACACATGAAAAACCGGATGTATCGTCGCAGTCGATGGCAACCTCAGCCTGTAAACCACCTGGCCAATCTTGGCCGCAATCTCAAAAGGTCCATAGAATCTCGCTGATAGCTTCTCGTTCCGCCTCCACGCTAGCGACCTCTGTCTGTAAGACCTCAGCTTCAGATAGACCATGTCACCCTCCTGGAAGTGCACATCCCGCCGATGCCCATCCGCCCTAGCCTTCATCACCTGCTGAGCTCGCAACAAATGCTTCTTCAGCTCCTTCATAATGCTCTCACGCTCCCTCATATAGTCCTCTACCTGGGAGACCGGTGTCTGTCGCTCCCCAAATCGAAGTAGCTCTGGTGGGTCCCTGCCATATAGTACCCGAAAGGGGGTCGTACCTGCTGCTGAGTGGTACGAAGTATTGTACCAATACCCCGCCCAGGCTAACCACCGATACCACTGTCGTGGTGTCTCCGACGCGAAGCACCGCAGATATGTCTCGATGCTGCGGTTCACTACCTCCGTATGCCCGTCGGTCTGAGGGTGATATGTGGTACTCCTCTTCAGCACTGTACCCTGGACACGAAATATCTCCCGCCAAAACCCACTCAGGAAAACCTGATCTCTGTCTGTGACAATGGAGGCTGGGATCCCATGTAACCGTATGACCTCTCTGGTGAAGGCTGCAGCCACTGAAACAGCCGTGTACGGATGTTTCAGCGGTATAAAATGGGCGTACTTGCTCAACCTATCCACCACAACAAAAATCACGGAGTACCCCTCTGACCTGGGTAGCCCGTCTATGAAATCCATTGTCACCTCCTCCCAGACCCGCTCAGGTAGTGCTAAGGGCTGCAAAAGTCCGGCTGGCGCCATGGCCATGTACTTGTGACGCTGGCACACGTCACAAGCAGCAACCAAATGTGCTATCGCTCTCCTCATACCAGGCCAGTAAACCTCCTGTGACATTCTCATATATGTCTGCTGCACCCCGGAATGTCCCCCAACCACCGAACTGTGGAACTCCTGAAATAATGCGGGTATGAAGGTGGACGCCCGCGGCAATACCAACCGCCCCTGGTATAATAGTCTCCGCCCCTCTAGTGAGTAACCCTGCGGGGCCTCCCCGCCTCCCTGCAGCTGCTCACGAATAAGTCTCAACTCCGGATCGGCCTCGGCCTCCTGCAGCATGGGCTCACTGTCTATCCATACCGGCAACGAGAGTGCTCTCAAGTGCACCCCCTCCTCTCTGCGTGATAAGGCGTCTGCCGCCTTATTCTCCAACCTCGGCCTGTACTCAATGACGAATCTGTACCCCCACCAGCTTGGATAGCCAGCGCTGGTGCTCCTCTGTCACCAACCTCTGCTCCAATAGATACTTCAAGCTGCGCTGGTCGGTCCTGACCACGAACTCCCTGCCCATCAGATACGGCCGCCACTTCTGGATCGCCAACACAATAGCCATCAGCTCCCTCTCGTATACAGACTTCAGCCGTGCTCTAGCTGAAAGCACCTGGCTGAAGTAGGCTATCGGCCTCCCTAGCTGCATAAGGACCGCCCCCAATCCTACTCCTGACGCATCAGTCTCCACCACGAATGTGATGCTGAAGTCAGGCAACGCCAAGACTGGTGTTGTGGTCATCGCCTCCTTCAAGGCCTCAAAGGCCTTGGCCGCTGCCTCTCCCCACTGGAACCCATCCTTCTTCAGTTGATCTGTCAGTGGCCCTGCAATGGTGTTGTATCCCCTCACAAATTTCCGGTAGTAACCTGTCAGCCCGAGAAATCCTCGTAGTGCCCTCAGAGTGGTGGGTACCGGCCAGTCTAACATCGTCTCTATCTTCGCCCGGTCTGCTGCTACCCCGGCGGCCGACACCACATGTCCCAATTACTCTATCTGCCTTTGACCGAAACTGCACTTCTTTCGGTTGGCATACAGCTGATGCCTCAGTAACTCTCGGAACACCACCTCCAAATGGCCCACGTGCTCCCCCATAGTCCTGCTGTAGACCAGAATGTCGTCGAAGAAGACGAGTATGAACCTCCTCAGGAACGGCCGGAAAACGTCGTTCATCAACGCCTGGAATGTAGAAGGAGCATTCGTCAAGCCAAACGGCATGACACGAAACTCATAGTGGCCCTCGTGAGTACGAAATGCTGTCTTCGGCACATCCTCTGGCCTCATCAGGATCTGGTGATACCCCGCCTTCAGGTCAATCTTGGAGAACACCACTGCTCCATGCAGCTCATCTAGCAGCTCGTCTATGACAGGGATAGAAAACCTGTCAGCCACTGTCTCCTTGTTCAGTGCCCGGTAGTCTACACAGAAGCGCCAACTCCCGTCCTTCTTCTTCACCAAAAGGACCGGGCTCGAAAACGGGCTAACGCTGGGCTGTATCACCCCCGCCTGTAACATCTCCACGACCATCCGCTCAATCTCATCCTTCTGCACGTGGGGGTAGCGGTAAGGACGCACACTCACCGGTGCAGCGCCATCCCTCAGGACTATCGCATGCTCGTGCCCTCTCTCTGGCGGTAGCCCCTGTGGGTCCTGGAAGACCTCCTGGTACTGTCCCAACACCTGCTCCACCTCCTCGGGAACCCCTGACTGTGGCTCCTGCTCTGCCCCTGCTAAACGGCACTCCACCAAGTACCCCTCCCCCTCTCTCCGTAAGGCTCGAGTGATGGCCTTGAAGGCCACCATCGATAAACATAGGGTCGGGTCCCCAGTGAGCACCACTGTCCGCTCTCCCTCCTCGAACTCCATCCTGAGTCGCTTCCAATTCACCCGCATGTCCCCCAGTTTCTTCAGCCATTGTACGCCCAGGATGATGTCAACATTGCCCAGCTCTAGGGGTAGGAAATCCTCCATGATCTGTACTCCCTGCAAGGTCAGGCACAGACCCTTGCAGAGCCCCTTGCTCTCCTCCATCTTCCCTATCCCCAGCAGCACGGTAAACTTCTCCTGCGTACTCAGCTGCAGCCCATGTCTCTCCACTATCCGGCTGGAGATGAAGTTGTGGGTGGCCCCACTGTCGATCAGCACCGTCACCGCCGTGTCTCCTAGCTGCCCCGTCAACTTCATGGTGTGGTTCGGAGTGAACCCCACCACAGAGTTTAGGGACACCTCCGCGAAGTCTAGGTGAGACTTCTCCTCCTCTACTGGCGTCTCCTGCTCCACCTCGAACTCCTCCTCATCACCCACGTACCCCTCCTCGTCGGGCACTATGGTGATCTGCAGTAGGCGGCTCGCACACATGTGCCCAGGGGTGAACTTCTCGTCGCAACGAAAGCACAACCCCTTGGCTCTCTTCTCCCTCACCTCGGCCTCCGTCATCCGTCGCCCCAGGGTAGCTAGGCGGCCCTCTCCTCGCGTCTCGGGAACGGCCGCAGGTGGTCTCGGTGCCGTGGCTGGTGGAGTAGGGCGGGAGCTCTGTGCCCCCCAAGCGCCCCGTATCCGCCTCTCCTCTGTGTGCTTCTCCTCCGCTTTATGTGCTAAGCGAAGGACGTCCTCCAAGGTAGCCGGACTCTGCATCCGCAACTCAGCTCGTATCGACGGTTTCAACCCCCTCATGAAGTTCCCGATCATCACCTCGTCGGTAACCCCCTTCACCCGGCTATTCAGCATCTCAAATCTCTCTACATAGTCTATCACTGTCCCCTCCTGCCTCAGGGCTGACAGCTGCTCGTAGAAATCCCCCCTGCCGTCTCCTGGAATCGATCCACGATCATCGCTGACAACTCCTCCTAGGTCCGAAAGGGGGACCAGGCTATCTTCCACCGGTACCAAGCCAGCGCCTTCCCCTCAAAGTAAATCCCGATGGCCTTCAGGACCTCCTGCTCCGTCAGCCCCATCACCTGGAAATACCTCTCTGCTCGGTAGATCCACCCATCAGGGTCGGTGCCGTCAAAGGTCGGCATCTTCAGCTTCATCAACCACTGATCTGCGTTGATGTCGCCTAGCTGCCCCCTATCTCCGCCTCGGTCACCACCTCGGACCACCTCGCCACCCCGAGCCTCCCTCGGGCCTCCCCCGTCAACCCCGTACAGCTCCTCTGGCCATGCAGGTCTCTCCCACGCCTCAGGCTGGTAGTAGTGCCCCGGAAACTCTGGTGGCCGTGCAAAATTGGGTATCGGCCCAGGCGGAATGGTCTCTGCTCTCCAAAACTGGCCCGCCTGGGTCCCAATAGCTGCTCCCGAAGCCCATCCGCCTCACATAGTCCCCAAAGTCCTCCCAGAATGGGGAACGAACCTCGCCACACCCCCGAAAGGGCGGGACGAAGTCGCCGGGCCCCCAGGTGGGCCGGCCCAGCCCGTCACGGCCTCGGAAGGCCCGGCCCAACTCGTCGGGCCCTGAAATGGGCCGCAGCCCTCTCCCGCACCTCCCGCGGCCCCGGCGGGGGGTGCCGCCTGCACCCCGGGCCCGTCGGAGTCGGCCGAGGTCCCTGGTGGCCCCGGCGGCTCCACCCAGGCCAGGGAGGGCCTGGGGAAGCTCGTCGGGGGCGCCGAGGCCCCCGGTTGGCCGGGCGGTCTTGCCCAGGCATGGGGGAGCCTGGGCGGGGCCGTCGGCCCTAGGGCAGGCCCGATTGGGCCTGCCGCAACTTGTACGGACCCGCGCGGGTCCGTTGGTCCTTCCGCGCCGTCGATTTGATGGGGGGTTGCCGCCGTTGTTCCCGTTTGCCCTAGAGAGGCTGATTCTAAGGTAGATCTGCCCCCCTCTAGGGTTCCCTTGCCTCGATCTCCTCCCTTCCCCATGGCGAGGGCTTGGATCATCTCCTTCAATTCTCGGAGATCTCGTCCTTGTTGCGCGGCATCCGTCCTCATCCCCCTAAGCTCGATCTGGATGTCTTCTTGCGAATGGGCATGATCCTTGAGTGAATCCCCCATTGTTTTCTTCAACCCTTCGAATCGCTCTTCGATCTCTCGGTTGAGATCCTCCCGTAGCCCTTGAATCCTCTCATCAATCGCATCCGCCTTCGATCGAGTACTCGCCGCCATTTGGATCTAGAGCTCTGGTACCAATTTGATACGATCCGGTGGATCGAATCAATAAAGTTCAGATTTTTAAAGGAGAAAATATAAAAAGAGGATTTTTAGTGGACTTGAGATTGTGAAGAACAATATTTTGATAGATAATGAGTCTCTTTCGAGAGGAGACTCGCTCTCCTAGCTTTGATTGTACGAAACAAAGCCTAAATCCCTCACAAAAGATGCCTACAAATGTCTTCACAAAATAAGCATAAAATAAAAGAAAGACGGCTAGCCCTAATTTATAGAAAAAGTGGGGAATTACTAATCTAGTCTAGAATGACTAGAATACCCCTAGGCTAACCCTCATACGTGGTACCGCGCCTCCTACTGCGCACGTAAGTAACTAAAGGAGGGGGGTCCCACCATCATAGCCGCCGGCCCCTATTGGGTGCGGATGCGGGTCAGGCTCCGCATCAGCATCATACAACCATAGGGTATAATTAAAGAAACATCAACAATTCATTATATTAGAGAGAGTTTCAACATAAAAAAACCTCATACAAGCAATACATATGATTCTTGCTAATTTTTAACATAGGATGGTCAGTAAATAAAACATACAAACATGAACCTATCCATATTTAGCCTTACAATCTATCACCATTTGGCGAACTTTGTATCCAACCATCATCTTTTAAAAAGTCAGGCCAAAAATCTGACTTTAAGCTTTAGCCCTACAATGACTTGGTGATATTTAGGAATTTTTTGTTGTTGTTGGCCTTGAAACTCTTCCAGGACTTATTTGCTTTGGTATTTGGCTAATTTATCAGAAACTCGATTTCTTATAATCTTCCTTTTGTGAAATCCCTCAATTGCAAATTTTGTTCTACTATGTCTATTTGATGCTACTCGATTGTGTTTTGGGTTCATTGATGCAGAACTCTGTTATAATGTGAAATCTTAGATGATGATTATGTCAGTTTACTTTTGCTTTTGGTGCTATAATTTGTGACTATGTTAGTTCTGTTGTAAAGTGAAGGCTAAATCAGAACATATGATACGAGTTCTTGGTGGTTTAACTGATTCCTATTTGTTTTCAAAGTAATACATGGGCTTTCTCAATTCCCTTGCTTCAAAATCGAAAAGCTAGAAGAGCTCAAGATCCATCATATCTCAAGTTATTTTGAGTTATGTTGGAAGTTCTTTATCGGCTCATATTTTTGGGTTTCATCGAAGAAATACGAATCCAATGCATTTTGTCATAGATAGGAGTTGCAGAAACATTTACTCGCAAAATTGAATGACTTCGTAAATTTTGAAAAGAACGCCAAATACCAATTTTTTATTTAGTTGTCTGTATTAGCACTTATTTTGCTGTTTTTTTCTGAAACCAACAGGAAAGATGATTGATGATGGTGAGCTTACAGAGAAGGAGATTATAAGATTTGAAAGACACTCCGGTATCATCAGTAATAGAGTAAGGGAAATACATGTATTTTTCATATTGCAATTATGATGTTTTATTCAATAAGAAAAGAATCATGGGTTTTATTTCTTCTTGAGGAGAACTTCTGAGGAAAAAACTTGGGGAGAATAAGCGGAAGCTGGAAGAGCTCAAGATCCATTACCACAATGGGAATGGTGAGTACTGATCAGGTACTCTCTCTCTCTCTCTCTGGTTTTTTTCAATCGAACCCCAAACCCTAACCCTAGATCTAATCGATAACGACGAAAAAGATGAGCTCACAGTTATGTCGATCTGCTTCCAGGTCCGTCAGGTCTCTCCTCTCCGCCTCCAAGGCCTCCCCTCTATTTTCGGGGAGTTCTTTTCAGTACCATTTCTAGGGATATTTTCTTGATCAATGCTTCAATTCGTTGATTAATATCATCACTTAGAGCAACTTCAAGGAAAGTTTGTAATTTCTGGGGAAAACAAAAAAAATGTTGCATTTGATATGTTAGAAAATACCGATCTTTTATGCCGATTTTTATATCTTATCCAGCTCATTTGCATTGTTGTTATTTTTTACATATGTGTTTGTCCCTTGCAAAATTCTAATACTAACCCTAATTTGGCCCGATATCAGGACCAGTGCTTTGGGAATATGCTTTTGGGATGGTTGCTGCTATTGTTATAAAATATTGAACTCAATGGGCTATTTCCGATGTGCATTGCAGGAGTTCCCCAATGGGCTATTTCCGACAGGTGGGGAGTCGGACATCGCCGGCATCTTCCCCTCTCCCTTCTTCGAGTGGTTCCAATTCAGCAATGTATTTTCTGATATCTAAATTTATGTTGCTTCTTAGATGATAGATGATAGTATCTTTTGATAGTTACGTCAGTTTAATGACATTTTTTTGCAATTGAATCATGATTTTACTGAATATACCAATTTGGAGGAGTGCATCTCATTCCTATGCAATTACATAACAGAAAATGGCCGTTTTGATGGCCTCCTTTGATTTTCTCCGGTAAACAGACTCAATCCTATAGCTACTGCAAGTCACCTGGCATAGTTTATAGTGCCTTCTCTGTCTTACACTACCTAACTTTTTATGTTCATTTAATTTTAATTTTTTAACTCTCAATTTCCATTCAATCCCAGTTATGCATCTCTTTCTGATCGACACAGTCAAGATAGTGAGTTCTTTCTGATCTTTGATTTAGTATATTAGGGAATTTTGTTTCTGCAGTATTGTGATTTATCTTTTTTTTAAATTGATTTGTATAAACTCAATTGTTGCCTAATCTGTTTGTTATGCAAATAAAACTGAGTACTCCTTTGTATAAACTCAATTGTTGCCTAATCTGTTTGTTATGCAAAGAAAACTGAGTACTCCTTTGTATAAACTCAATTCTCAAGACTCATATGATCAGCTTACAGCTACTCAAACCCTTCAGTTTCACTGACTACAGAGACTCAGTGACCCTGATAATGTAATTGCTATACCACTTCAACGTAGATTTCATGGTGATGGAGATCCATCAACCACGCCACACCATCAACAATGTATACAGATGACCTACAAGTACACAATATATAATCGTGTATAAATATTCCGGCAACTAGACATGTTAAATGATTAACTCTCCAAAGTCTATTATGGAGACTTTCAGTATTTATAATTTAATGCTCTTGAATAGACTAAATTTCAATTCATCAAGTTCCATTTTGTATATAGCTTAATTCAGATAACATGATAGTATAAGCTGCAACCATATTATAGTGTTATTTCATCTGTATTCCTAGCTATTTGTTTTTTATTCTATTATTTGTTATTATGTAAGGAAGAAAAATTCTGAAACTAGACAAGTGGCAACCAATTTTCGATAATGATGGGAGGGTTTTAGGTTTTCGGAAATCCTCAAACTAATTATCTTAGGGGTAAGCTGTTAATTTCATTTTTTCCTGAGTTCTGAATATTTACCAGCTTCATATATCACAGATTTGTATTTTCTGTACTATATTTTGAAGTTTTGTGGGAACTTCATGTAAGCATATTCAGTTAAGGAGAAATTTTCTTCGCATTGCATTTCAGATGAATGATAAAATTTTCAGATTTCAGATAATAGTAAAAATGTAAAATTAGTGCACTTTTATTTGTCAGTTAGTACATTCTAAATTAATACCAATATTCTCAAGACTCATATGATCAGCTTACAACTACTCAAACCCTTCAGTTTCAAATATTGAGCTTGCTAATGGAGTTCCACCTGCCACACAATGCTTGACTATAAAATGAACGGCAAATCTGGGCATCCTTTTCCATGGAATCTCTTACTTCTATAAGCACATATGCTTATTGGACTGGTTATATACATAGGTCTTTCAATACTAATTTGATAATCAGTACTAAAGTTTTATATTTTTGTTTTCTTGATGGGATATTTTAATCAAGTAAGAATGTGCCAAACTGTTTAGAAGCTTGCCAGACTCATTGAATGGCATAATTAAATATTTAAGCCAATGTGATAGATGGATATTACCCATCAATACATTTCATTCGTCTAACTTATACATGCAAATTTTGAAAGTGAAAATTAAATGTGTTATTATCAAGTGTGAATCCTCTGTGCATAAAATCCTTGCTCTTCATATCCATAAAGATCTTCTTTGTAGATGGTTTACATCCTGTCATAATATCACTATATCAGCCTAGTGAATGCTTCTTTTTCACCAATTTTTTTTCCATTGAGTAACCGCAGTTGTCATGAGAAGTTTGTGTTTTAAAAGGATTTTAAGACTTTCTCAGTTTTGGAGGAGGATGAAAGCAAGAAGCAAGCAAGAAGAAGTATTATGTCTGATTTCATTATTGGCTAATGAATTCTTTTTTTCTTGATCTGCAGTTCTCTCTGCTGCATTTTTTTTCAAAAAAAGAAATTTGTTGTTCGGGATATGAGAGCTTTGAGTGGTTGGAGGGAAATCGGTTCGAAGGTGGAAATTCGTTGTGTCGCCAGCATCCGGTAAGTTTTCGATGGATCTCGACAGGAAGGACTTGCATGTTCGCTTCGCTCCAACTCCATCGGTGGTGGCCGCTCCTGTTCATTGGAGTAGTTGTGTTGTCTTTATGGGTAAAATATTGTGTGCATAGATAATGGTGCATTTTTGTTACTTTTTATGGTGGGGTTTGTATAATGCCAAATGATTTCCCTGCATATTTGGTGGGGGTTTGTACTATGGAAATAATTGTGTCCATTTTTGGTGGGGGTTTGTAAGATGGAAATAATCCACATGTATTTTTTTGTGGGGGTTTGTTGATATGAATATTTGTGTTCATTTTTTCGCGTAAATAATTCATCTGCAAAATTTATTGTATGTTGTATAAAATAATTGATAAAGAAAGATTTTGGATTTTTTGATTTCTTTTACAGTGTTGGTGATGTCATCATATTTTTATGTTCAGTCTCTTTTTCCCGATACGATTGTTTGCAAAATCGTGGGATTGAACATCAATTGCGCTTGCGCCGAAAGCGCCTACGTCGTGTCGAAGGCGCCCGCGCCAAAGTCCTCAGCATGGCGCCGTTGAAGGCACCTGCGTGCTAAAGTATTTACGCTAATTTGTTGTTCCGCGCCGAAGGCGTCCATGCCGAAGGCGTTCGTACCGTTAAATATTTTTACGCGCTCGCGCTAAATTTTTTTACGCTAATTTGTTGTCGCGCAATTTTGGCTGTGGAAATAATTTTTTGCGGAACAAAGATTTCGCGGGGAAGAAATTTTAACTTGCATTTAATGCTGCAAATCGAATGATCACTCCCATAACGTGGGGCCACTCACTCCCATAACGTGGGGCCACCGCAGGGGCGGAACCAGGATTAGATGTCCGGGGGGGCCGGGCGGCGTTGTAAGAAGACGTACAAACAAGTTATAAAGTACATAGATGCGATGATGTTCAAGTCGACGAGTCCAAAGAGATAAAGGATGTGTTTTTCCATCACGTTTAAGTATATTTAAGGTGGCGAAGTGAACAACAAAATACATATGAAATTCATTGCTCAAACCACATGCAACATATGTGTTAGGTATCGAGTAAGAAAGACGAAAACAAAAACAAGTTTTAATTGCATGAGAATGAAAATAAGTTATGAAGATTCAAACTGAATTACTTTAAACAAGCAGCAAATTTTTTCATGCATTTATTAAACATAAAATCGTTCACATGTTAACGAATATATGAACGAGAAACTGACGTTGATTACATTGTTAATTTTCAAAAACAAAAAAACAAAAATTTAAAAATAATCATTGGAACAAGCCAAGAATTAATTAATCTTTTAACTTTAAGGGGATGGGAGAAGCGTTTGTAGCTAAATATTTTAGGTAGATTAAGTTAACCATGACAATTTAAAAACGCTAATTAAAAATCACAATGTTTACTTGTGTGATGAGACAATTCATTTTTTTAAGACATTTTTCTTTTATCAATTAGAAGCTTAATCAGCAATGTTATAATTAAAAACATGAAGAAAACAGTGGCATAGCTTCAAGTTAAAAACACGAAAAAAATGGGATTTAACTTCAAATTATAAACATGAGAAAAAGGGGGTATAGGCTATAAAAATCTAAATTTTTTTTCCAACAACCGATCCTCGAACTAGTAATTTTCTTCGAACTAGTAATTATTCGCTGGAGCAAGGGAAAGAACAATTTTGTGCTAGCAGATAATATGTTTTAACGTAACCTTAAGTTGGTGCCCTGCTGCCAAAAAAATCAAATAGAGCACCAACCATTCCTCGAAACCGTGATCACTCGCTAGTGCACCGAATGAACCACCAACATGCTAGCAGGACAACACTGAAGTGGGAGATACAAATATTAACTTAACCTTACTATTTCCTTACTGCCATATAGGTATAGGCTTATAAATTTTGTAAAATGGGGGGGGGCCCGGGCCCCCCCCCATCTCCTACGTGGGTCCGCCCCTGGGCCACCGTCTCTTTGACGCATGGGGTAACAAGATGAAAATAATTTCTCGTGCCGAAGGCGTCCGCTAAATTTTTTTACGCTAATTTGTTGTTCCGACTCAAGGGCGCACTCGCCGAATTTATTGTTCTACGCCGAATTTGTTGTTCCGCACAAATTTGACTGTGTAAATAATTTTTGAGAACAAAGATTTCGTCGGGGAAAATCTTAAATGAACCATGCCGGCGGGCACGGGTTATGACTTATATATATATATAATATTGTGAAAGATATGCATAAATTTCATGGTTATCCTTACGCATGCTAGGAAAACAAATCCTAATCGGATTTGAGTTCCTAATAGTTGATTATATTTGAACCCATGTTTTTAGGGTATCCATGCTATCATGATTACATTGTTGATACCTTAGCTTAAGCAGAATTTATTTTTATAACCTTGGATAAATTAGAATGATTAGATAATGAGTTTTGATCATATTTTACATTATGTCATGCAATAGTTGACTAGGCCGTGTACTGCAGTCGACCGGTTTTCTGATACTGTCTTTGTATTTTTGGATTCCTGCAAAGTAGTCGACCATTATAGAGTTGCTATTCGACTAGCACATAGGTAGTTGACCGATAAACATACTGCAGCCGACTAGTTGAGGAAATTTCAGGCAATTGTTTAAATTTCATCATGTTTCGCATATATTCTAGTTTTCTGATTATTTTGAGTTTCTCCTCTTATTAAGAACTCGTTGGGCTAATATTATGGACCAAACTTTTGTGGGTACCAAATGCTTAAGAAATTTTATTTGAGGTGCTTTTGAAAGAGACTTGGATAATAGATAGTGGATGCTCCAAACACATGACGGGTAACCCCAAGCTTTTGAGCTCAATTCAAATGAAGAATGTATGAATCGTGACCACTGGAGATGATATGATGAGGATCATTGGCATTGGCAATATTGGTGACAAATCTAACCTTCTTATGGAGGATATTAGTTTAGTTTATGATTTAAATCACAATTTGATTAGTATTAATTAACTTTGTGATAAAGGTTACAAAGTAGTTTTCAATAGTGTTGCTTAGTTTATGATAATGCTATGTAAAATATTTTAATTAGAGGTAGAAGCCGTGATGGCATTTATACTTTATATATGAATACTCTTGATTCAAAAGTGTGCTTGGTAGCCTCATCTAGTGACCATCTTCTATGGCATAAAAGGTTTGGTCACGTCAATTTTAGGAACATAAATAAGATCTCTATAAAGCATTTGGTAAACTGTTTGCCTAAAATGAATTTTAAATTTGAAAAAAATTTGTGATTCTTGTCAACATCATGGCAAATTACATAAAAGTACTTCTAAAAATATTGATGCTCTTAATTTTCATAGGCCACTAGAACTCCTTCACATAAATTTATTTAGTCCTACTATAGTATCCTCTCTTAATGGCAGAAGATACACTTTTGTTATAGTTGATAATTTTAGATACACTTGGGTATTATTTTTAGTCAATAAAAATGATGTCTTAAGTGAATTTGAAATATTTTTCAAAAGAATTCAAAGATCACTTTCGTTAGAAATTATTTCTATTCGTACTAATCATGGATAAGAATTTGAAAATGATGCTTTTCAAATTTTTTGCGAAAACCACGGAATCAAACACAATTTTACGTTTTCTAGAGCTGCTCCAAGAATAAAGTAGCTGAGAGGAAAAACAAAACACTACAAAAGTGCACGCACAATATTGTGTGAAAGCAATCTTGCAAAGTATTTTTGGGCGAAATTTGTTTTCATCGCATGTTATGTTCAAAATAAAGTATGTATTACAATACCTTCTAACAAACCTCCTTATGAGCTTGTTTACCAAAAAGTTCTTGTAGAATCTTATTTTTGTTTATTTGGTTGTAAATGATATATCTTAAACACCAAGGGTAACCTAGTTAACTTTGATTCCAAATCTGATGAAGGAATATTTATATGTTAGTCCTTGGGAAGTAAAGTATAAAGAGTTTATAACAAAAGAACACTTAGTATTGATAAGACTATGCATGTAACATTTGATGAATCATTAGATAAAGCACCACATATTGTTGATGATGATATTGGGACAAAATGAGTCTTCAATAACAAATTGGATGAAGGAGGTCAAGTACTCAGAAACAAAGCAATGTTAGTCATTAGATAAAGCACCACATATTGTTGATGATGATATTGGGACAAAATGAGTCTTCAATAACAAATTGGATGAAGGAGGTCAAGTACTCAGAAACAAAGCAATGTTAGTTATTCAAGGCTACTCACAAGAGGAATGTATAGATTTCAATGAAACTTTTGCCCATGTAGCTAGACTTGAATATATTAGAATGTTACTTGCTTTCACTTCTTAAATGAATTTTACTTTATATCGAATGGAGATTAAGAGTGCCTTTCTTAATGGATATATTAAAGATATCAAATGGAGGTTAAGATGTTCTTTCTTAATGGATATATTAAAGATGTATATGGTGAGTAACCTCTTGGATTTGAGCATGATAAGTATCCTGATCACGTATTCAAATTGAGGAAAGCTCTTTATGGATTGAAACAAGCTCCTATAGCTTGGTATGAGAGACTTAATAAGTTTTTGATTGATTCTAATTTAATGTAAGCAAGGTATATAGCACTTTATTTATTAAGAAAAATTGACAATGATATAACTCTTATTTAGATTTAAGTTGATGATATTATTTTTGGTCCTACTAATGAAAAACTGTCAAGCATGATGAGTTTGAGATGAGCCATATGTATGAGCTTAACTTCTTTTTAGGCCTGCAAATCAAGCAATCAAAAGATGATACTTTCACTAAGTACGCAAAGGATTTACTAAAGAGGTTTGATATGGAGAACACAGCTAGGAAGGATACTCATATTGCAACTTCCATCTTCTTGGACAAGACTGAAAATGGTAAGAAAGTGAACCAAAAGACATATAGATATGATTGCTTCATTAATTTATATTACTGCTAGTATGTTTGATATCATATTTAGTGTTTGTGCATGTGCTAGATATCAGTCTGACCCAAAATAATCTCATCTTAAGGCAGTAAAATGCATACTTAGGTATCTTAAGTCCACATCAGACTTTGGCCTATTTTATCCAAAAGGTAGCACATTTGATTTAAAATCGTACAGTGATTCTGACTTTGCTGATTGCAAAACCACTAGAAAAAGCACAAAGTGAAACATTTCACTTTCTTGGACATTTCCTTATTTCGTGGTTTAGCAAAAGGCAAAATTCAGTGTCATTGTCTACTATGAGGATGAGTATATTGATGTCGGACTTGCATGTGCTTAAGTTTGATAGATGAGACAGTACTTAGCTGATTTTAGGATAAGTGTCCAACATCTGTAATTTACAATGATAATAAGAGTACTGCCAATTTGACTAAAAATCATGTATTGCATCCTAAAACTAAGCAAATTGATATTAGACAACGTTCTGTTACTCACCGCACCAAGAAAGACATAGAATTAAAGTATATTCCAACTGAGCATCAGGTTGCAGATATTTTCACTAAAGCACTCAAGATTGACACTTTCATTAAATTAAGAAGAGATTTAGGAATTGTTAGTGAAAAAATTAGTTTTAAATATTGTTCATAATATGCTTGTTTATTCTTTCATATGGAGTCACTTTAGTTTCTTATTGATGACTCTTTTTCATTATGTCGAAGGGGGAGAAACTTAAGTGATATAAAATATGACATATTGACATGCTTGTGTTTGTACACTCACTTATGCACACTAATGATACATATTAGTGGTACATACGTTAGACTTGCTTATTTCTAACATGCATTGATGCATGGAGAGTTCAAAAACTATTATGCATCAATGTATGAGGAGTAAGTATTTTAATTTTTGTAATTTCATCTTTTATGTATCAAATTGTTTGGCATCGTCAAAAAAAGTACGAATGTTGGTAATTAAGTCACCCATATATATAGCAAAAATGTACCTAAGAACGTGCGTAGGTAGAATTACCTGTGCACGCCTCCTCTGTTCGGTGTTTTTAAGTATTTTTTTTTTGAATTTTTTTTACAGTAGCTAGATATACTTGTTGTGAAGCTCCGCACAAAATTTCAGGTCAATCCGACACCGTTTGAGCCTCCGTTCATCGATTTCAAAAACGTTGCGCAAAACTGTCCAGATTCTGGACAGTTTTGCGCAACGTTTTTGAAATCGATGAACGGAGGCTCAAACGGTGTCGGATTGACCTGAAATTTTGTGCGGAGCTTCACAACAAGTATATCTAGCTACTCCAAAAAAATTCAAAAAAATATATTTAGAAACCCCGAACAGAGGGGGTGTTTGCTGGTATCTCTGCATGCGCACGTTCTCAGGCACATTTGCCCCATATATATATATATATATATATATATATATATATATATATATATATATATATATATATATATATATATATATATATATGATGAGCAAACAATTAGTGTTGCTAATGAGATTTATGAGTGTAGGCAACAAAGCCAAAGAAATCTATTCAAGCTTACAAGAACTGGAGATATGGAGCTAAAGCATGAAATTAAAGAGTTAAATGATTTGGAGCTCAACAGAAAGACTAGAAGCTCATCTAAGAACTCATGGTATGCAAAGACTTCAAAAAGACAAGTTAAAGGTCCAAAGAATACATAAAGAAGTGTAGTGTGAGTTGTATATATTTTTGTAACTTGTCTTAAAGGGTTAAAGTCATAGAATTGAAGCTTGTACTCACTTAGGAAAATGGTTTTAAAGTTTTAAATAGATTTAACGGTTTTCAAAACTCATTTTCTTAGATTCTAGGTCAAACCCTTGATGTATCAGGCAAACTAACCGACCAGACTCATATGCCAGTGAACTAGTTATGAAACAAAACTAGGCTAGGGATATGTCAGAAAACTAGTCGACCAATGTTATAAAACTAGTCGACTAGTGGTTACAATGTAGTCGACTAGTTCTTGTACTAAGATCAACTACTGTTCTCGGAAATTCTGACAGGCAAACTAGTCGAGCATTGTTCTCCAACTAGTCGACTAGCTGCATAATAGTCGACTAGCACTAGCCAGTAAGCCTATAACTGACACATTTTGATTAGTCATTTTTAGCCGTTGGAGTGCAAATTCGTCAATCTGTTTTGTGCAGATTAAGAGGTTATTAAGGGGGTTTGATATGAGGTTTTGCTATAAGATTTCAATAAGATTTTAACAAGAATTTCCATCATCTCAGAGAAATTTTTCAAAAAGAAAAATCATCTTTCTGAGCTCTCTTGTGCTTCAAAGTTTTCTAGCAAAACCCCATCTTTTTGGCCAATTCCTTCAAAAGCTTTTAATCAATTTTGGGCCTTCTTTCCTTTTGATCTTCCTAGAGCTCTCATCTCTATTTTTATGACATCAAAGAAACATTTTCTTAGCCACATACATACACACTTCAAGCTTCAATTTGGTGGCTATATGTGCTTTGTAATTTCTCTATTAAAAAAGTACAAGAAATCCACACAAAGGTGTGACGGTAAGCATTTGCAAATCCTCTTGTGTTTGAGGTCATCATGTTGAAGAGGTTGGTTGGTTGTTGAAGTCCTCTAGTGAGAGATGCAAGTGGTGAAGTCCTCATTTGTGAGACAAGTATATGGTACTCCTATTTGGAGTTCAGTTAGTTGAACTCCAAGCGGTGCTTGGGTCTGGACGTAGCCCATGGATTAGGTTAGCCAAGATAAATTTCCTTGTGTTTGTGTTTGTGTTTGTTCATTGCCTCTCACTCTATTCTCTTATTTGCATAATTATTTTACATTTCGCTGCTTTTATCTTTATGCAAATATCGAGATTAGTTCATTAAGAATCAAATTGGGTAACACCAATTGAATTCTTAAGTAAACATAGAGATGAAAGTTTTAATTTAATATTTTTATCGGATAACATTTGCACCTCCTCTAGTGTTTATTTAACATCTCAGGATCCCAATAACAGTGACAGCTACCGTGCAGTTTGATTTTTTCGTCAAGACTATGTCACCAAGGTGTCTAGAATACAAAACCTATCAAACTCTACTACAGCTCATAGCCTTGAATCATATGTGATCACATAGTTAACAGTAGGATGTAACTTGTTATTCTTAACCAGTGCATCCCTAGAACCCTGACTAGGGATTTATTATGGGTCCATTGACTTCTTGCGACACTAACCTCTTATACCGGAAGAGACAAATCTTGTCTAGATGGCCACTCCTTTCGCACGCCTCCAACTATACCTAGCGAGTACATACGTAGCACGTGCGATGTCAATGTTCAGTAAAAGACAATGCACAACCTATCATGTGCAAGGTTCTTTAGCACATCTCTAGTCGTAAGGACTATGTTGCACTAAATTTCACCAGAGTGCTTCTATTAACAAATAAAGTATGATTACCGTATAGTAGTAATTCAACGAGTCGTTCTGTGAACTTGTTCTCTAACAAATATATGCGCAATGTCTCACGAAATCCCTACATCGAGTGGTTATGAGAGCAGACACTACCATCACATAATAGATATCATTGCATACTGGTCTATCCGAAATATCAATATCACATCTTGATATACCTACGAGCAAAAATATTTAGGGTATATGCTTAAACGGATACATTGGGTCTCATTATTATGACTTCATTATGATCCCAATGTCCCTCACATATGTCCAAAGACTTTGGATATGTAATCTTAATATAATATGCATCCTTAGCAGTATAAAACGATAGCATACTATTATTTCGAACAAAATACATTTGCAATTACAATTAAGGACATACATTCACCAACACATCAAAAGGCCAAATCACCTAAATTTGTTTCTTTTTCTATTGCTTCTTCTCAATATTTTCAAAACATGTGCTTGATTAATTTCTATTATTATTAATTTATTGTAGTAGTAGTTATTGTCATTATGATTTGGCACATCAAGCGGTATCAAAGCCTGCAGTATCAGAGCCTATAGCCAGACATGTCTTCTATGGATACTATGTTACTTAGAGACATTGTAATTGGTGAGAGCATGAGGTGATGTACATATGTCATATTTGACTACTAGGTGACCTTGAGTGGACCTATTGACATTTGCTTTAATTATGATAGTGCAACTTGGTTCATTTATGAATCAGTTGTTGGGCACTGTCTCCATTAACCATTAAATTAATACAAGCCAAAGTGGAGATTTGATAGGTTTCAAAGTGAGTTTGGCATAACAAATGCAGGAGACTGGTATTTATTCTCATAGGAAGAAAAAGCAAGATTGATACATGGTAGTACGCTGTGACTCATGACTCAACTAGAAATAACACGTTTGCAGTCAATACAAGGTTTAAAACTTATCAGCCAGATCCATCTCACTTTATGCGCCTTTGCACCCAATAATAAATTTTAAACCATGAGAATTTGGTCATTGTGAATAATTTTTTTTTCAAAAAAGTGACATTACTCTATATAATAAACAATAGGCAACAAGGGGAATGACTCTTTTTAACCGTTTGCTCTAATTCCTTTTTTCAATTAACATGGCATCATAGCCATAATTTGAACCCTAACCTAAATCCTAGTATTAATTCCCTAATCCTACTACTAATCCCTTTTCTTTTAAATCTGCACCAATCATCGACCTTATGTAAACCTGTCGTTAAATACCTCGACCATGATCGGAGACTATGCTACCTTCGCTGCCATTGAGTGCGTTCTCATCAACATTTGATGACATTAGACAACGCATGCCTTTGTTATCCTCTATTCACCACTTTCAACATCCAACAGCACATGCATAGCCTTCACTAACATCTTAGATGACAACGCCCCCACCTCAAATCTCGACGATGATGCCAACTACACCAAATGTTATCATCGGCATCACCTTCTACATCAGTATCCCCCTAATCATCCCCTTCTTGTTCATCCTTAGCTCGACTTTATCCTAAACCATTGCCACCCTCATCCAGTGTTACTGACAATGACATGAATGCCATTCGAATTTTTATTCGACTTTACACATGACCTTTGACTTCTTATCAGATCTTGCCATCTCATTTATCCCATACCTTTGTCATCTTATTTGTCTTCTTTTCTATCCATTCTTCCCTTCTAAGATCTATACTTGCTTTAAAAACTAACATATCAGTTTATATTGTATGGTTTAGTTTGGCGATGCTTTTTTGGATCTTGAACTAGGATCCTTGTAGTTTAGTGAAATGTTTTTTGGATCCTAAAGGATGATCGCTGGAGTTCAGGGTTGTACTTGTTTTGCATCTTGGGTTGCAGTAGTTATTTGGTTGCAGAGTGATTATGGGAAGACAAAGCATGTTTACCAAAATTAGTGTTTGCTTAAATTATTGATTGGACATTAAATAAGAATAATTTTTTATAATGTAAGTGGCTTGTGGAGATCCATTTGATGCGCATGGATAAGAATAGCTATTTGAAATACTATCCTTTACCAAAGACATCAGAATGGACTTAAGTCAATCAGATCTATAGTCAATTGCTGAATACTATAAGATTTATAGTTAATTGCTAAACTTGATGGAGATGAGATACAAGACCTAATGACGCACTCATAGAGTGTGAATGAGTTGTGAGAGTACCCGAATGTGGATGCAGTACTCAAGGGAGCAACAACCTATTCATGACATGTCTCAAGAAATATAGATCAGTTAACAGCAAGACAAGCCATAATCTCAGCACTATACAACTTTTATAAGTCTTATGATGACCTAAACATTCTATTCTGGGTATCAGCAGATGTTCAGAATATGCAATAGCAGAGAGCTATTGATTGCATTAGCCTTTCTAGGTAACCTGCAGCCATAGTATGTAGTAAGTTGTCTTTAAATGATTGGGAGCTCATGCATAAAGTTTACCAGAGAATTTTCATGTTCTTTTGCAGATATTCTCAGAAAACTCACAGAGTTAAATGTCAGGAAGCTCGAGTGAAATGTCAACTATATCCACCCAACACGTGTTTGAAGATACTACACGAGACAGATGTGATCATTGTGGATGCCGCATTGGCATATGTGGTTGTGGCAAAGGTCACATAGATGGTGGAGATCGTGAAACTCGTAGATGCATTTACAATATAGGAGGAAGATGCTTTCATAAGATAAATCTTGGTAAGAATATCTACCAGTGTTGCAAGGAAGAAGGGCATACAAGGTTCACTTGCTAGAGGTTCCAGGGAAAGGTCTCTAGTCAAATCTTTTGAATTTGTTCCCTTTTAACATTTTATGTAGTTTGAATGATTCAAAAGAGCTAATCATATTAGTCATATACAAAGAAACAACTTAGGGCAAAAGACATACAATTTATAAACACATAAGCTACTTATAAAATGCATTGGTCATGTCCAACAAGATAGCCAAATGGTTATGAGACTGTATTAAGGAGTCGGTCAATGATTGAAAAAACTAAAAGTTGTACACAATAGGCGTGTTTGAAAAAGCCAAGTGTTGGACAAATTGTATTAGACCTGCTTTAATCTATATTTGGACAGAGAGACAAATGTTGCAAGGATCTTGTACATAACATATTAGTCGATGTCTAAAGAAAAATACTATTGATGTGATCCATTTGCAATATCTGAATTATGTAGCAATGACAAAGTGTAAAAGAAGTTTCACAAGAACACATTATTTAATGTTCGAAGGGAAAGAGCAAGCGTTATAACACATTAACCATCTTCCGAAGAGATATCTAAATGTTGGAAGCCAATGTCCAAAAACAACCTAAGTATTGGAAGATGATGTCCAAAGCAAGGGGCGCACCCAAAAATAAATTCTTACAATGCATAACATATACATGCAAATGATGTAGGAAACAATTTAAGAGCTTCTCGAATGGTCTTTAAGAATTCAGAGATAAGCTTTAGATAAGATTTAGATTAGCTTTAGTTACAATAATCAGATGAAATAATCAACATATATAAAAAACTAGTTGAGCCTTACTAAAGGGATTGGGACAAGAAAATGAGTCAGACATGCAACTTCATGGTTCAGCCAACCGAATGGATTCAAAACAAGATCATGAAAGAGATATACCAGAGTGACAAGTTGCATGAAACTTTACAATGGATTTTCATGCATATGATCAATTTCATGCAACGGTAGATTAATATGGTCGAACTGAGCATAGACTTGCGCTATGTGATTGCAGCAGGTGTGGTAAAACCACCCACACCTGCCAAGCAAAACGAACACAGACAATGCCTCAACAAACGATGCAGAAACCAATGGTCCAAAGGAGATTGGCCGAGCTTCTGCGAGAATAACAAAAAGGGTAGTTTGATTTCCTCTTTCTTGATAGCATGTTGTCCAAGACTCTTTATAGGAGGATCATAATTGAGAATCTTTTTTGGTGGAAAACTTGAGTTTGGCATTTTGGCTTTGAAGTTGTATGAAATGTTAGACTTGCACAAACTGATGGGAAATTTGAAGGCTGTATAGACAAAATGAGGGTAGAGTCTTATGAGTGATTGGTTATTTCAGTTGTTAAGAATTGCTTGAGAGTGTATAGAGATGTTGGTGGCTGTCTGATTTTGATTTGCAACCAAGGCAAAATGGTACACATAGGTACAATTTGATCGCTTCTTATGCATCTTGAGAGAAAGGACGAAAGAGGAGAGATATTATTTCCTTCTTTCTTCTTCCCAAGGTTTGCTGTCTCGGTTTTGTTCTCGGTATCGCTCTTCCGAAAATTTAGATTTCGGTATCGGTATCGTCCGTTTCGACGGTTTCGAAAGTGAGTTTCGGTTCGTCCATATCTGTAGTTTCAAAAATTGTAAGTTACATGTAACTAAATATTAGTTAAAATTTGTTACTGATAAGATAATGGCAAACTAATAAAGATAATTTGTAACTTATAATATAATTATGAATAATATTAGTTAAAAATATGTTATTCATGTTAACCATTTAGCTAAAAATACTCTCGTTAATTACAATATGGCAAACTTGTAAATAATGTGTAATATGTTTAGACAAATGTAAGGTGTGAATAGCGTGTCAATATCTCATTTTTGGGTTTTTTCAAGAATTCTTATTTAATTACACATTCTTCTTCCTCCGTCTTTGACCGATACTAAACGGTATCGGCCGGTATCGGCCGATAGTAACGGCCGGTATCGGCCGATACCGATCGATACCGTTCAGTATCGGCCCATACCGAAACGGACCCTTAGTATCGGTCTCGTTACCCCACGAGACCGAAACGATACTGTCGATACCCAAGGGTATCGGCCGAAACCTCAAACCTTGCTTCTTCCTTGATAAGGACCAAATTCAATAAATCTCATTTGGTTTTATTTGTTAGGTTTTTATTAGATTTTATCTGATTACTTTTATTTAGTTTTATGTATTAGGATTTTATTTGATTTTATTAGATTTTATTTGAGTTGCTTTTATTTGATTTCATTTGTTAGAATTATTTGATTTTATTTGATTTTATTAGATTTATTTAGATTTTCTTAGATTTGATTATATAAGCACGTATTGTGCATATGTCGTGCATGTATTTTAGGCTATAAACAAATTGGATCACACTAGAAGTTAAGTAGAAGTTAACTAGTGAATGAATGAATAAAAATTGCTTTGAAAAAATGTTTCTCGTTTAAATCTTTCTTATGAGAAGCGAGGGAGTGGATGCAAGAGAACCTTAGCGAGAGGCATATATATCTAAATCTCTGATATGCTGATTTATTGGAGTGGGTGAAGGACGATATGTGTGAGAAACTCTTACCATCCATTATTTATTTAGAATCCTTAATTTCCCAAGTTTAGAACCTTAGATCTATTAGTTATTCCTATTTTTCCTCTTAAATCTTCCATCATGCATCATTTTGATATCAAAGCCGAAGGATCACATCTTTTTTCAATTTTTAATTTTTTCATATATGGTTAGATCCAAATAACCTGAAAATAAAAAACCTATTCAACAAAACCTTAACTAACCCTAACCCTAACCATAGCCGCCCTCACCACCGTCTCCAATGACCAACGTCGTTCCCATATCTTACCCCTACCGGGTCATCGCCGCCACCGGTCAGCTAACGTCACCGTTGGCCAAACTTGTAGATCCACCTCTACCATCGATTGCATCATTGCCACTACCATTATCATCAACTTGTGGTCCAATCGACCTCCTTAACAGTTGTGTCATTTTTGGAAGACTCTAACGGTATCAATCTCGGCAAGAATCATGGTTGAAATCGTCAGAAATCAATATCAGTGCAAGGAGCATTAAACTGCTACATTAGCAGTTCTGGCAAACCGAACCTGACGTCCATCCATGTCGTTAAATTGTGCCAGAGACATTGTTAATCAGCTCATCCTGAGCTGATCCGAGCCGACTCAAGCTAACATTGTTCATTGGCTCGGATCGAAGTTGACTGAGCTAACACATGAACAGACTCAAATCAAACTACATTACAAGTTAAAACTCGGTCATGTAAGCCGCTAACATGTATAGTTCAGCTTGTTGTTTTTGGCTGGATTTTTGCGGCATCTTGTTGTTTTGGAGTAATTTTCAAACCAAATTCAGTTCCCTTCAAGCTGGCTACAATCTAACTCAAGTAAGTATGCCTAGATACCTTGCTTAGATATGTTCATCCCTTGTGCAATCAATAACCAAACTTGCAAAACTCATGTGAGATATTTTTGGGCTATTTTCACGCCTTTATACTATTTTGAAGATTTGGGAGCAGTTTTCAAAGGCACTATATATCTTGAAGGTGTTTTTAGTTATTTAAAATAAATCTTAATGAAAATTTATACTACACATTTGGATGCATGTAATTTTACAACAACTGAGCATGGAATGTATCATGCCTTACCTGTTTTGAGGGATGTAATAGATAACAGTGTTATGAAGAATGTGAGTCCGTTATGAAAGAATTTTTTTCATGATCTAACGAATGAGAATAAATTCTGATGTATTGAACGCAAATTAAAAGGTGAAGCTCTTTATTTTAGTTGATAAAAACATTGTTGATCTTGGGTAAATGGAGCTTTAACATCGGTATCTTTCCAAATACTAACAAATCCATCATTTAACATAATCTTCCCTAAGTTCAAAGCCGAAAATAGAATGACAGATAGACCATTGTGAGGAGATCAAAAAGATTCATAAAAACCTTAACAAGCTTCTGCAAATGGTTGAAATAAAACAGTAAATTGGGCAAGAGTATGAACCTAAGTATGTATACACAATTAAGTCTGTGATTGAGCATGAGCCCAAGCCAAAACCTAAGACAGAGTTTTGAGCTTGAGCACGAGCTAGATCCTGGGAATGGGATTGAGACATAGATTGAGCTTGAGCCTACATTGATGCCCGAGATTAAGTTTTAGCTAAAATTAGAGCATCAATTCGATCTTGATCCAACATCATAGCCCAAGCTAAAGCTCCAGTTTAAGTCATGCGTTGATCAAGCGTCACAAATAGATACACCACTTGAGTTTTTTGGAAATTGATAAATTTTATAGCACAGCTAACAAGCCAAAGCCCTCGAAGCGAATTTACAGAGAACGGTTACTACAAAAAAGCAACACAAAAGAAATAACAAGTTACAAACCTAAAAAGGAAAGAGCACAAAAAACTACTTATTCTTTCCAAAAATTCCACAAAAAGTTGCAAGCTTGAAGCAGATTTTCCTTTCTCCTTTGAATTACTGTAAATTGACGCACATGAAGCCATAAAAGCTCTGCCAAACTGCTTTAGGACATGTACTTCTCTTGGAAGATTCGTTGATTATGTTATATCCAAACGAAATTAGTATATGTTGTGAATCCAATTTTCAGAAACCCGATAGCCACTATATTCTCCTTAATAAATTTTAGAGGTCGGTCAACTTCATCATGTACTTCCTCTCATCTTTTGAAAATGGGATGGACAAAATTAGGTTAATTAAATTATGAATCCTGGTTGATTTTGAATTCTAAAACATAAATTTGAGTGAATCCTAATTAATCTTTGATTTCCACTGAATAGAAAACTCCACTTGTATTTTTGTTGCTGGATCTAAGGCCGGATAAAGGAGGGTTGTGTGGTACGCCTGTGACAGTCAGTGCACTACTTTGTCACACTTCTATGATTAAGGAGGTATATAGAAAATTTGTTGGACTGCCCTTATGGTAATGCGTGGAAAAAGAATACCCGATATCACGATCCGACATGACCACAATCAAACATTCTTTCTATTGAGTCCATTTCTATTGAGTCCATGAAGCTGACCCCAGTTTTTTTGGGATGAAGGCTAACATGATGATGATGATTTCCACTGAATAGGAATCTATATCCTATCCCCATATCTTTAAAGACCCTTCTTTCCACATCCATGTATTTGCCGTGTAGCTTCTGATCTCAGCAATTTGTATATAAGTCTTTCGTTTCTCTCTTTTTCTGCCTTTGCCTTTTTCTTAAAATTTTGAAAGTGATATGTCATATTCAAGTTACACCTACAAGAAGTATTGAAGTAATAGTCAAATGCATTTTTAATAAATGATGCAACACATTCCTATTTACTAGTACAAATCGAACCTATACACAGGCATTCAAATATAACTTCATGAATAATGATTTAAACCCTTATCCTGGTTGAGAATCTTCGCTCCCTGGAGCAGCTACTTGCATCAGCGAGCATTTTAATGAGCCACACAAACATATTAACATATGCTCATGCCTTTATATACTACTAAAATTATGGTTTAACCCATTTTTCAATTTGGGAATCTTTGCTTTCTGGTGCAACTATCTGGACCAGAGATCATAGTAGTAAATAATATGCAGTAGACAAGAAAAGAAACAGTAAAAAAGAAGAGAATTCAAGGGAGTGTTTGCGTTAGACCAGAAACAGGTATTGAATCAGAGAACAGATGAGAAGAAGAAAAGATGGACAGAAGTAGATGAGAAATATGACAGCTAAACACGGTCAATTGCCATCAATATTCATTGTAGCATTTGAAGTACACTTTTGTTTCCAAGTTTATCCGTCCATTCAAGTTTTATATTCTTGCATAACTTGTACACTTGTATGTCTTGTATGTCGTTCAATGTTTAGCAACCTCTTGTGAGGACAGCTAAACACGGTCAATTGCCATCAATAATCATTGTAGCATTTGAAGTACACTTTTGTTTCCAAGTTTGTATGTTGGAGCCGTCCATTCAAGTTTTATATTCTTGCATGACTTGTACACTTGTATGTCTTGTATGTCTTTCAATGTTTAGCAACCTCTTGTCAGGACCATGCATGGCATAACGCCCCTTGCAGGTTTTAAACCCTAGTATCATCTTTGATAATGTGTCAGTTTTAACACTGTACCAAGCAAATCTCTGTTTCCGAACTTTAAAAACATACTTTTAGACAATATCTATCAAGGTTTTTTTTAATGTTATAATAAAATCAAAAATCAATTCATCTCTTAGTATCCAAATTATCTATAGATAAATAAGACTGAACACATAGTAAAACAAATCATTCATGCACAACCTGTGAGATTACATGCAAATTCAGTAGAAAGCATTTTTAAATGAACGTTGCACTGTACAATGTTCAATTTCTTGCTTAAAAATGACAGCATGTGCTCTACATTCTATCTATTTATTGTCTAGTTTACGGTTGAGGTCACAATCTGCTAATAAGATGTTCATAAAAGATAAGTTGAAACCTGTACCTCCAAACACTACCAAATAACAGAGAGACAAATGATAGTCAATAATTGAAGCAAGTCCAAAAAGGAAGCCCTGCCAAGCATAATTAAGAAAGTACTACATCAGGCATTTCGATTTGATAAAGAAAACAACAAGAGCTACGAGCAGAAAGTTCGATGCGATAAAGATTGTAACTAAAAAATATCTTGATCTAATGCTTCAACTCTCAATATATTTTTGTGTTTTAAAGGAGGTCAAATTAAAGAGAACAAATATGGCTAAGAATGTCACATTGGTCAGTATACCATATAAGAACCTTGCAAAATTAATGTGAAGACATTGTATCAGTTGACAATACCTTTGCATAAAATAGAGTATCAGCAATGAAAGAATCCCAAGTTTCCTCCTTCACCATCTGTACAACATTACCAGATGAAAAGCAAAGATGTGATTCACTAAAGAACTCATGAAAAATATGTAATTACTAATTGGTTGGCCAACAAGATGGCTGTAAAAGTTTCCAGATAGCCAACAAGATAGCTGTAGAAATTTCAAACCCAAATAGCTCAGTTTAAAACTTAAGGCCATTATTCAGAATGATATATTTTACATGACTGTATACTAGGAAAATCATATTAGGGAAGCTTATTGCCGTGTTGAAATTCTAATCTCCTTTCTATGATGAGAATAATGCGGATCTGAGAAAGGCAGGATAACATCATGTTTCAGTTTGTCTCTTTCGCTTAAATATATATTCTGCCCAAGATATGAATGCAAATCTGATGTGATCCGGACGTGCCAAAGGCGGAGGAGAAGTCTTTAGGGAGAAGCGGGAATGCAAGGGAGTGATCGGGGCTGATTCAGTGGCATTTTAGTAATTTTGGGTTTAAGGGACAGTTAAGTAATTTCTGTAATTCTGACAAAACATGGATTATAATTAAATGATTGCTAGTTTTAGGAGTTTTATGTTGATTATTGTGAAAGAACCCTTCTAGGAGTTGATTAAAACCCTAGTCCTTGGAGATTTAAGCTTTGATCTGAATCTAAAGCTAGGAGAGCGGCCTCCTCTCGAAAGAGATCTACTATCTTCGTATTTTCTTTTGAAATCTATTAAAAATCCTATTTTTTTCTCAAATCCACCATAAAACCCCTATTTTTATCTCTATTTCACATTCGGATCACATCAAGTTGGTATCAGAGCATAGATCCTGAAGGCAGCGAAAAAATGGATGTTTGGAAAGAACGAAAGCGAGTGATATTGAAGGAGCTGAAATTCATATCGTTGTCATTAGAAGATCTCATCTGCCATCGAAAGGAGACCGCAAAGCTAGATCTGAAGAAAAATAAAGTATCGATGCAGATCTAGAGCCAAAGGCATCGCCTTTGGACAAAAGCAATGAAAAAATCTTATCTTTGGAGGAAGAAATCCATACAAAGGACGATCTGACTTCAGATCTAGTCACCGACGATGACTCCGACACAGAGCTAGTGCTAAAGGTGACGCCTTTGGCCAAGAAATGTTGAAAGTCGTTGACTTTGAGGCAGATCTCCACCTAAACGAAGAGGAACAACACGCGAAGGAAGAGATCAACCCCTAAACCTGTGGAGGAGTGCGGCAAAACAGGCGACACATAGGCGGACTGCCAACCCAAAGCGGCACCTGGGCAGGCCGACAGGAGGCCCACGACCTTCTGGCAAGCCGCCTAAGCCAGGGCAACTGACGGGCGGGCCACCGAGGGACCCATGACCCCTGGGTGGGCCATCCCAAGGCCCATGTGGTTCCTGATGGATTTTTAAGAGGTACTGCGGGCCGTGAGTGGCGGACAGAGCCCATCCTGGGCATCGAAAACTGGGCTTTAAGCGCGACAAACTTTTAGGCGGGCTTGACGATTATCGTAGCTTCCTTTCGGTGGTGAAGACTTTGAGTGGCTTTACGACAGCGGGGGAGACCCGCAAGGCTTTAGCGGAGCCAAAGGAGGCCCACAGGAGGGCAATCGTCTTTTCGAAAGCAAAGACGATGGTGGTAGATGCATTTCGAGCTTTGACCCAAGTGAAGACGAGTACCCTAACTCAGAGTAGTGTGGTACACGAACTTCATGCACCACATTGAGAACTAGGTGGTTATTTGGGGACTATATAATATTAGGATTAGGGTTTATGACCTATCATTGGCAAATTCGTAATTTCTAGACATAGGAGCAAAACTTTAATTTCAATGGGGTCCAAGGACAGATGTGTAATTTTGGGCTAAAACCTCTAGGTCAGTGGCAAACTATTAGTCTATCCATTGGTCAAGTTATTATACCCATTTTCATCCCAATCTACCTTCTTCCTAAGATCATTCACCTTATATGATTGGTGTATATTAGGCATCGTTAACATTGGCTTGGTCCCGATGCTTGTCCATGGCCTTGCATGTGAGGTCAAACCTTGGAAGATAGAACAAAATGAATAAAAGGCCTCGTCGCATCACATTATAAATTAATGTAATGGCATCTCTAAGACCTTTCACTTCTCTTCCTTATCAAAAATTGTTTGCTTGAGTTTTTCTTCATCTAAAATTTATCGTAAGGCCCTACTATGTGATGTTTTTTCTACCAAAGTTGCAAAGTTGTGTTTTTCATATTCTATTTTTAAGAAATCTAAATGTCGTCTAATTTATACTATTTTTCTTTAATCCACGTTCCAATTGATTGCCCCCAAGTTCTGTTGACTTGCCTTTTAGGTGGTTTTCGTTAAGAAAAAAATCGACCAATGTTAGCCCTATATACAAAGCAGGTAAAACTTAAAATCGGACCAGCCGACTAAAAACTAATCAGAACCCAATTTTTGACTGATATTTACATTATTGGATGATATGAATATTAGATATCGGCCAATATATAGCATATCAACCTCACATGACAACCGTAATGTAAGTTAATTTACTTTGTCTAATATGGTTGTCTAATATATATTGAAATTCTTTAATATCATATCCAATCATATGATAAATATTGTATATCATAAGATATTGATAACCATGATTTGCAGTTGTTTAGTGGTATTTGTATAATAGATATTGCCCTATTATGTATGACATTGCAACAAAGGTTCTCAACTTGACCAGTAGTTCCTTATGATGTGAAAGAAACTGAAACACATTTGAGTGGTAAAATCAAAACAATCTAAGATCCTAAAATGTTACTCTTGCTAGTTGTTGATTTAATATTTTTTTATTGTGGATTCAAAGAAAAAAGAAACAAATTGAAGTTTGAAAGGTTGGAGAATTTTGTGTATGTCAAATTCAATGCTAAGACAAAGACCAAGAAGAGAAACAGAGTGAGAATTCAGTTCTTTCAAATGATGCAACAACGACCATTCTTGGCTTTGTATTGGAGTTGACTCTGATAAAGAATAAGATGCAATCTTAGTGTTAGGCATTACTTAGAAGATGATAGAGATGATCTCAGATCCAAATAAGGCTATCAAGTAGCATAAAAGTGAAAGGTTCCTTGGGCATGCTAATGGGGCTAGTTCAAGATAACACCACTAAATGGATCATTGTCAAAGAAGCTATGGTTATTTCTGATGAGGAAGCCACCGACAATGTGGATGATAAGTACAAGGAGATGGACTGAGACAACAATGATGACGTTCGTGTGGCCTAGAGGAGGTGATTACAATTGGGGTCCTAGGGCATTGAACACGTAATACATTTTAAGCTAGATTTTTCGTTCTCCATTAATGAAAGGTTGAAACTTATTCGGTTTGGTTTATTTTTGATAAGCTTAGGGATGCGACTTAAAAACTTGTTTGCCTTCAATATTTGTGAGTTGTTATTCTTCAATCTGGTGATACTGGTAATTTAGTATTCCATATGTGTAACTCTTGAATCAAGTTTGTGTGCTTGATATTGAATTTGAGTTTGTTACATCCTAAAGGTCGGCTAGTTGATAAAGGCCCACTCAAATAGCCCATCAACAATCCTCATCAATGAGGGCCAGTTTGCCAAAGCTAAGGAGAGCTCGTCGAGACTCAAAGCAGTGCGCCCTTACGGACTGCCCAGCTCGTCCAAGCAGAGCGACAGGCTCGTCATCCGAGTCGAAGAGAAGAGCCCTCCGGTTGACCGCACATGCTAGCTCGCTCCAGAGAAGCTTGCCCTGAAAGCAGCTCGCGTACCTTTCCACCCAGAAGCAGTCCGTCCACGGAGGAAGGCGACACGCCACCAGCGTCACTGCCAGTCTCACTACAAACAAGAGTCTGACAAAAGCACGTCTGGCCGCTTCGCCGCCTGACAGTCCACCGAAAGCATGCCTAACATTTATGGCTCTGACGGCCTGACACAAGCGCCACCTGACGTTTACGGCTCTGACAGCCTGATGCACCTGACACCGCCTAGCGTCATCAATGCGAAAAATATCTCTGACACCGCTCGCCACCTGTCACTTCACCACTCGAGTGCCAGCTGGGTTGATTCGACAGCTGATAGGATGGCAAGCAACCGCCTCTGGGCCCTATAAATACCACCTCTCCTCCAACAAGTAGGGGGCTGATTGGTTGGGAGCTCGCCTCAGCTACCAGGAGCAGGCAACCTTTAGGCGATCTCCAGACGACCTTGGACCCTTCATCCATGAAGCGTGCTCTGAGTCGTGCTAACCTCGTCATTACCCAAAAACTTGTAAATCATTGTACCCGTGATTTCCACTACAAACAAATTTCATTGTGTACGGATCTGACCCGCAACAGAGTTCATTAATTTATCGTAATTATTGAAAGTTAGCTGTTGTTTGTTACTAATCAATCCTTAATTTCTCTGTTTCGTGTATCATTGATTGAATTTTTATGGATCATGGAATACATTTGATGGAATGATACTATGGTTTTCACCTGTCAGGCATGTTACACCATTCCATTTTCATTGTTTAATATGATTGCATGTACTTGAAAACTAATAAGTTAGTTGTGTTGCTTTATTATCAATTACAAGCATTTCCTTAAAGTTTGGCAGCTTTCTATGAACCGCATTTTCTCTGCACTTTTATACAGAAATAGCACAGGAAATCAAGGTAACAGGTTAATTAAGCCTACTTAGATTTCGCAGAAAAATATCACATTCACACATGATGCTCATCCTCAATTAAATCAATCGAGAATGTGATTAATTGGGTTTCAAGATATCAATTAAGAAATCAAAATATAAAATCGATAACAATCACAATCGAACCTTAATAGCCGTCAGCACCGAAAATGTAAGAAATGCTTGAATTTCCTGCAATCAAAGAGACAAGTCCGCTATCAAAAACGATCACAACAACATAAAATCACACAAAAGTATTTAAAAAAAATTCATACTCGTCGGAAGAGGAGATGAGATATCTCTGGCGAGAGATTCTGAGAGGCGGAGGACCGAGCGGCGAAGTAAGAGAAGAAAGTGAGGGAATGGAAGAGGTAGAAGGGCTCCGTCGCCATGAGATTCAGCCATGGAAGAGGGTGATTATTACGGTCCTTGCCACTCGCCGTCGCCGTTGACGAGCTTCCTGCGTCCATTACGTTTTCGTTTTCCAATCTCGCCGACGCCGACTTTGCTGCTTGTCTGTCGCAATGCAAGTACGTCTCATTGGGCCGAGCTCGGCCTGGGACGCCCAAGTCCGACCCGATTAGATCCGGGTTCAGGACGGAATTAGAGCCCAAGTCTAAATGGGCTCCACGTTCAGTGATTGGGCCAGTAAATGATTTCAGTACTGCAACTGGTCGGGAAGGGATGTGTTATAAACTGATGATATTCAATCTCAAACTGTCGGGTAGTCATGGCATAAGCCATGGCTCTCTATATATTCTTCCTCAATGAAGGGTAAGAAGCCAAGGGACCTCCACTACTTAGTAGTGGGGTGTAATGAAAGATAATGAGGGGAGGGAGGCCAAAGGCATCCCTCAACTCACAACACTCCGCCTTTTCTCTCCATTACCTTGGGTTAACCATATGAATACTTGAGTATTCAATATACTAATGAGGTAGATACTTCTGGATCCAGAGCCACTGTACTTGCCTCGTTAAAACCTTTGCTGTGGAAAACCCAGTGGGAAAAACCAGCAGCTTTAAGGGAAAAAAGAGAACAACCAACTGGTGACTCCCCCTGATCCATACAAACCTTATGCTTGTAGGTCTTTCAGCTTTCATTCAGGGTGGACACTTCAGGGTCCAGAGTTAAATAAGGTTGCCTCATTAAAAACCTTTGGCTATGGAAAACCCAGTGGGAACACCCGTAGCTAAGGGAAAAGAGTACAACTCTACTATCAACTCCTCCTGATCTGTACAGGCTTCAGGCTTGCAGATCTCATATGTATCTATACAACCATTTCATATTCGTCTATACATCCATCATGTTCTGAAAGAAAATACAATCATCACTCATCTATACAAGTTTCACTCATATCTAGCGGCTACTTGAAAACAGTGGCGCTCTGAAATGGTACTCTCTTCGAAGTTGGTAGATGACTCCACGTATGTATTCTTTTACTCAGTCTTCACTGTGTCTGCAAGGTACTGCTGGACCTGGCTGAGCGTATTCTAGACTTGCTTCTTGGATGATGAGCTTCTCAGAAGATGTAGACTTTGGAGGATGATGTGTAGGTCTCTAGGAGGTGGCCGGACATTTGTGCTTAGTCATCGCAATGATCTGTAAACCTGCATATGCGATATATATTCCTTAGATGATGATCATTGTCCCTTGGAAGTTGCACGGAAGCAGCTTATCCTTGGTCCAGTGGTGCTCTCCAGGGCAGCACTGTATATGGCTAACAGCTTTACTGCAGACGTTCTATTAGAGACACGTGCAGTTGGCCAAATAAAAGAGTGTAACTAGTACACTAGACCTAGGCTCTTCAGGACCTAGGATGTCCTCCCCCTCTTCCAGCAACTGGAAGGCGTCATAAATAAGCATCCATTTTTAATAGATTGCAAATGGACATCTTTCTTCATAAACTCCTGGTGTATGAAGAATATGATAGGTATAAAAGGATTAAACTACGAAGGTGTTTAATCTGTAAGCCGAGACAATACCTTGTTTTGCCTAGGTATTTCATTACAAATGTATGCTTAAGGCTATCAGATATCTCAATGGTCTTTGCAGGAGATCCTATTAGATTTAAATCGTCCACATATACGGCGACTATTACAAATCATGTCCATATTCTTTTGATAAAGATACACGGTCAAACTTCATTATTAGTGAATCCTTGTTCCGCAAGGAATTCAATAAATCTGTTATACCATATTTTTCTTGATTGCTTAAGATCATGTAATGATCTTTGAAGCCTTTATAGAGAAGACGTTCCTACGTCTCTCTTTAATCTCTGGGGGTAGAGTATACCCTTCTGGAAGTTTCATATAGAACTCTATATCTATATTGCCGTATAGATATGCAGTCACAACGTCCATGAGCTCTATTTCTTGGCTTTTCCAGAGACGGTTAAGCTTAGTATGAAATAGGAAAATGATCACATTTCCTTGATTTCTTTTCTTTTGAAAACCAACTTATATTCCACGGGTTTTACACATTCAGGTGTTTGGACTACTGGTCCAAAGACTTTGCGTTTCAAGAGTGAGTCCTGCTCTACTCTTATTGCCATGTCCCACTTTGGCCAATCTATACGTTTACGCTATAGAAAAGTGGGTTGACGTCATCGTCGTATTCAGCGGCGTGAATGGCAATAGCGAAAGCAAAATCGTCATCGATGATTGTGCTATATCTGTCCAGTACCTCTCCAGTACGTACGTAATATAATGATGTTTCTCCTACTGTTTCCTCTGCAGGAGAAATCGGGAGGGGAGAGGTCGCTGGTCTGAGCTCAGTATCATGAGGAGGGATCATTTTAATATCTCTAGGAATCTTCCTCTTTCGAGGAACTTTATTTTTTTATCCATCGGAAAGTAGGAAATATGGGTCGTGGAACGCGGGTATACCCGTCCTGATCGCTTAACCCCGAACACGGAGAAGCATAGAAGGAAAAACATGGGTTGTGGAACACGGGTATATCCGCCCTGATCGCTTAACTCCGAACACGGAGAAGCATAAACGGAGATAGGGATAGTGAGATCCGAACCCAGGCCTCCACCAAGGTAGCCAGGTGATTCAACCACTAGGGATATAGGATGTTTCACATATGTATGCTCGGTTTTTTTTAAAATAAGGTTTTTTTGAAAATTTTTTAAAGTCACATTCTAAAATTCCAAAACCGTAAATATGGTGGAACCCTACGGGTATTTGACCATCGATCCAACCGTGGCAAAGCTCTATTTTTTCAAAACCGTTGAATTTGCAACTGGTAGATCAAGAGGAATAAAAGATTTTTGTTGTTCAACATGCCACCTTCTTGGAGAAGGAGTTTCTTGATGAAGAGACAATATGCAAGGATATAAAACTGAAAGAAATTCCAGAGACACAAATTACGATCAAGGACAGAACCAGACAATAATGCTCCACTTAACCACCCTCAACCAATCAGGTGTTAGGGAATGTATGTCTTTACGTTAGTTATTGTAATTGATGCATCTCGTTCAAAAAGATATTAAACTAAGTTGGAATTAAGTGATTTTTCATATGGTGATCATTCGTGATGTGTAAAACAAAACCCAAAAAAACGAAAAGTTTTTAAATGAAAACAGAGCTGATAGCGTAGGAAATTTCTTGTGTTGTCAGTATTAGGATCAAGATTACCTTATGCCACGTGTTGTGAATCCTGTAGATGACAAGATAAACACTAGAGGTGGTGATTAATGTGTTAAAAATTCAATACACAAATGAAATTAATTTATTTAGAAATAGCCTAAGTATCTTGAAAGAATTACATACTCAAGTACTTTACCTATCAACTTGCACAAAGAGTAATGCGTAGCGGAAATGAAACAAACATGCAAGTAATAGAAATAGTGACACTCACAGAAAATCAATCGCAAACACATTGATTTTTATCCTGGTTTACCCACACTATGATCCTCTAGTCTCCAACATCCTTGTTGGGATTTTTCACTAAACACTCTCACCAATGAGAGCAACCTTGCCTCAATTGTGGGCTTTCAACAATCACACATAGCCTCTCTTGCTAGGAATTTCCCAATTACAATCACATCCTAATTTATCAAACTAGGAATTTCCAACAACACCAATACCTAGCCTCACTTGCTAGGGTTTCCAATGCCAATATATTAGTGATCTTCTACTCCACCAACAATACCAACATCAACATCAACAAACTACACCTCACAATGAGGACCTCTACACTTGAGGCTTTTCAACAACCAACCCAAATCACTCACTATAATACTAAGTGAGGATGCATAAAATACTTTTCTTGAAGAGTTTGTTACAACATCCTATAGCCAAAATATATGAAGCATGTGTATGTGAATTTATGGATAAGGAAAATCCAAATTTGATCTCAAATAATAAGTATAGAATAAAACTAAGAGATCAAAGTTATATAATTTGTGTTCTTATGCAAATAAAGTTAAAGCATGAGAAGAACACAAAATAGCAAGGTAATTTAGAGCTTAAAAGCTGAAAAACGAAATCGGAAATTCTTGCCTTGAAAGAGGGATTTTTGCTTCTGAAATTTTCAACTCATGAAGAATTAGGGCTTTGAAATTCAAGCTTCAAAATGATGAGATTCTTCTTAGTAATGTGTTGCAAATTTTCCCCATCAACCCCTTTTAAATAAGCCAACAAAATGCATCAAACAAATGACCAAAAAGTCCTCCCAACGAATATAAAAAACAACTAGAAATCCGACCTTTATAGGGTAGCTGGCAGTAAGTAGTCGACTACTGCATATATGTTAGTCGACTACTTAGCAACTAGTAGACTAGCAAAACAACACTAGTCGACTAGTTAGGCAAATTCATGTTCCTGGATATTATTGATTCCCTGGGAATCGACTACTATGTATTTCGGGGTCAACTACCTACCCGATATGCTTAAGCTAAGTCGTAATCAACTAAGTGTTTGATCTTTAAAAATAGGAAATGAATTTTGGATGAAATCAAAACAATTTAAATCAACTAAATTCATTTTCATACATTTGTGTGCATGCTTCAAATTTTTGGTTTTAACAATCAAAGACAAACTCAATAAATGTAAAAATACATCCCTCACACTACTTGGAGTCTTGGTACATTCTTCTTGGCTCATAAGTATATGTATTTCCTCTTTTTATGGAAATTTTTTTTTGCAATTTTAGTTCAATTATAAATACAAACGTTTGCATGGTTATATATATTTTGATACAAATTATTTAAAATAACATCTCACCAAAGTGAGCTCTCTTGTGGAAATTAATTTTATTTTAAAATATAAAAGTCTGTGTGCATGTATTTTATGTGAATATTCATCAGACCAAAGAAAGATCACTATTTAACATAATTACATGTGCAGCTGTGGTAATAAACACATGATGATTCTTCAGTTTTACATGTGAATAATAAATCGGTCCAAAGGAAGATTTATTGTTCAACATGTTATTTATTATCAATATTTGATTACTACACTAAGATATCAATTATAAGTTAACTAGTCATAACCCGTGCCCGCGGGCACAATTCATTTAAGATTTTCCCTCGCGAAATCTTTGTTCCCCAAAAAATTATTTCCACAGCCAAAATTGCACGGAACAACAAATTAGCGTAAAAATATTTAGCGGCACGGGGGCCTTCGGTGCGGAACAACAAATTCGATGCATGTGACTTCAACACGGAACAACAAATTCGACGCAGGTGACTTCAACACGGAACAACAAATTCGACGCAGGTGACTTCAACACGGAACAATAAATTCGGCGCGGGCGCCTTCGGCGCGGAACAACAAAGTAACGAAAAAAATTTAGCGGGCATGGACGCCTTCAGTGTGGGCACGGGAAATTATTCGCATCTTGTTGTCACATGCGTCGAAGAGATGGTGGGCCTTACATTGAGTGAGAGATCATTCGATCTGCAGCAGCATTCGTTCTGCAGCATTAAGTGCAAGTTAAACTTTTTTTCCCAAATGCATTAATTGCGCGCACTCTGCTACCCCCGAGAACTTTCATTCCCCAAAAATTTTCATTTCCTCATAAACTTTCATTTCCCCAGAAATGTTTTTCCCTCCAAAACTTTCCACAGCATCTCATCTCAACCATTCATTCCTCAAGATTAAATCTCAGTCGTTCTTCTATCAAACCCTTTTGTCCTAGTCAGCTTGTCCTAGTCAGCCCTAGAATTTGAAAATAGTCATCAAATGTAATATAGATATTTTGTCCAAAGATAAAATATTAATGGATTGCCCAGTAACTTAAGATGTGGTTTGCATTTATTTGAATTTATTTTTTATTTTAAGACTTATATAAGCTTTTGTATATGTCATTGTTCTCTTTTTCAGCTAGCTATAACTCTTGTTAAATATCACTGTCAACGTTAATTCAAATCATATGCTAAATGTCTCAAATTTCAAATCATGGAAGGAGAACCTTTTGATAGTTCTCGATGTTATGGACATTGACCTTGCGTTAAGGACTAATCCTCCCCCACCTCTTACAGAAAAGAGTACATTTGATGATAAGAATGAGATGGAAAGGTGTGTGAGATCAAATCACATATGCATGATGATTATGAAGAAGGCCAATGTAGAAACATTTAGGGACATAATGTCTGAAAGGATCAATACTGATAATCAGTTCTTTAAAGATATTGAAAAGAGGTTTGTCAAGAATGAAAATGCTGAAACTGGTACACTATGGACAAGCCTAATTTCAATGATGTATAAAGGTAAAGGGAACATAAGGGAGTACATCTTGGAGATGTCTCATCTTTGTAAGGACCGTCGATGCCTTGCAATACTAACAACAAACACTCTAGAGGGGGGTGAATAGTGTAATGACACAAATTGCGTATTTAAAAACAAAACTTGCAAATGCAGAATTATAAATGCAAGAGAAATTTAAATACCACAATCAGAAAACGCAAACACAAGATTTTACCCTGGTTCCACAAAATTGGGTACGTCCAGCCACACCAAATATTCACTATAATTCTCACAAAGAGAGTGAATATAATATCACACAGAGATAACCCACACAGAAGATTTGGATTCTCACACAGAGAAATCATTGCTCTCACACAGAGAGACTCTTGCTCTCGCACAGAGAGACTTTAACTCTCACACTGAGAGTCTCAACCAACCATACACAAGGGTTAACCTCTCACACAGAGAGGAACTATCTCTCACATAGAAAGCTAGAGTTTCAACTTACACAAAGATAAAATAAATACTCTTACCTATGCCTTGAGATGAACTTACTTAATATGAAGAAGAAGGCATGGAAGAGGATCTCCAAGTGATGAGATTTGGGTACGTCCAGCCACACCAAATATTCACTATAATTCTCACAAAGAGAGTGAATATAATATCACACAGAGAAAACTCACACAAAAGATTTGGATTCTCACACAGAGAAATCATTGCTCTCACACAGAGAGACTCTTGCTCTCGCACAGAGAGACTTTAACTCTCACACTGAGAGTCTCAACCAACCATACACAAGGGTTAACCTCTCACACAGAGAGGAACTAGCTCTCATATAGAAAGCTAGAGTTTCAACTTACACAAAGATAAAATAAATACTCTTACCTATGCCTTGAGATGAACTTACTTAATATGAAGAAGAAGGCATGGAAGAGGATCTCCAAGTGATGAGATTTGCTTGAATGCACTTGGATGATTTCCCTCGAGCTTGACTTCAATGCATGAAGAGAGAAATGCTCATTAGAGGGAAATGAGATAGACTATGAGTGGCTAATGAATCTCTATGATATTCAAATTTAACCAAGAGTTCTAATAGAACTAAGCCCTCTTCTATATATAGGAAACCCAAAGAAACCTATAAAACCAAGCAAAGAGGCCAAATAAACAAATCTGCAATGGCTATAATCTGGCATTTTATGGCTAAGACAGTCGACTGAAAAAGGAATGACAGTCGACTGGTCAACGGCTATAAAATTCCTAACTTCAATAAGCTGAGCCAGGATAGGCGATTGTAGAAGACTACACAGGCGACTGTACAATGTGCAAGCACATATAAAGATTTCGTCAGGCGACTGTCACATGGGATGGACAGAAATAGAGAAGATGCAACTTACGCACTTGTGCATTTAGATGACTGACGAGCAAAGTCCAGGCGCCTAAAATGACAGGTGACTGTAATCTCGACATCAGTCAACTGACACAAAGCTGAAGAGCGTTGGATTTTCTGGGTCCTTATGGCAATAAAATCGACGTTCGGCCTAAGTCGGTCGGACGAAGAAAACCAAATTGCAGCGGAAAAACAGATTTAAAACTATTTTAAATCTAGACCTAAAGAGAACAGCCCTAGCCAATATCTCTACTATCCATAGGTTGGGTCCGAACTAACCCTTGAGGATAGATCTATCTAACATTTGCAATTATAAATGCATGAATATTTAAACTACATACATTTCACTTCGTTTCTGCATAATACGAAGCGTCATTTTCAGCAACATTTTTTTGGCCCCGTGTCGCTTCTCTCAAGTCGAACCACGTCCCGAGCCGCACCTGTCCCGATCCGAACCGCTTCCCGAACCGTACCTCGTCCCGAGGCGAGCAACACCCTTGTCGTCGAGCCAACCATGTGCCGAAGAAGATTTCACTTTGAGTGGATCCTCCGTCAAGACTTCGGATCTGTTTCGATCTCCTTCATGGCTTTGCTAGAGCCCGATCAGGAGCAAGGAAGAATTTTAGGAAGAGATGGAATAATTGATTTAAGTTTTAATTCGAGCGTGCTCCAAACTTTTGGGAGCTTCTCAGATTTGGAGACTTGGTGCGAGTTTCAAGGACGAGGTTTGGCCCCTATTTATATAGGAGGCTGACCCCTCCCCTTTCTGCATATTTGACGTGGGACTAAAAGTTTTAGAGGAAAAATTAATTAAAGTTTGCCTTCCACAAAGGAAAATCTTTAGCGAATTTTTCATCCCTCGTCGTTGAGCTTCGTAATTGATACAACCTATCAAATCGAAGAGCATTGAATGGTGAACGCATAGAAACAAACGACGCTCAATTTCAACTTCGTTTGACCCCTCAAACGTCGTCACAAAGTTTAGCAAAACCTCATTTTGCTAAAAATTCCAGCCGCCAAAGAGAATCTAAGGTTTCTCAAACCTGTGGGCCCACAATGGGGCCCACCCACATTTTCTTCCAGCTGGACAGGGCCCACCCAGTCCAGACTGGGTCTGGGCACCCAGCCTGAGCTTGGTCTGGGCGTCCAGCGCCTAGACTGGGCGCTGGGCGTCCAAGCCTAGACTGGGCGCTGGGCGCCTAGGCCCAGCGCCTGGGCCTAGCCCATGTGCCTGGCACCCTAGGCCCAGCGCCCAGGCCGGGCCTGGGTGTTCAGGTATATACGCGTTAGTGGTTATGCCCTAGGCCAAATATTTGGACATTTATGTTATGTCATTTTTTTAAATAAAATGTTTCTCTTATTGTTATTATTATATTGCTTGCATGTTTATTTATAATAATGTTTGAATAACTGTTTTATGTTATTTTAAGCATCCCTAGTCATTCATTGTTAAAGGTATAATGATGAATTAAGACTAGTATGAGTTTGGTTGATAATTATGAGATAATTATATGTATGGTGATACAAATCAAACTTATAGGTACTTGCTGGGGAACATGTACTGGATAGACTCGCTATGAGATCATTACATGGATTAGTTTCATAAATAATCTCATAATAGTTATGTCATAGAATCCTTAGACCTGATATCATCACAGTTTCCTACATAAGGAACATCATGTTTTGACATAACCAAACGTTGTCTTTAATTAGGGAATCATAAAGGTTATGATTTAACATGATGTGAATTATGCAGAGGAAAGTGAATGAACAAGATGGAATTTGATCCTCTCCTATGAGAGATATATCTAATGGGCACCTCAATAAGTAGGACTGGGAAATGCATGGCCGAGCTCAAATGAATGTCATTTGATTTTATCAGGCTACTTAGTAAGCGAGAAATTAAATGTTTGAACAATATAAGTATGACATTATTGTTGAATATTGGACTCCCCGGATTTGGTTTTGGATGATGAGCAAACATAAATAATTCATGAACTAACAATTTGTGAGCGCAGTATTGGAGATCGTCGCCAATTTCACGTGAACATTCAAAGCGACATCTCAACACTTTCCAAAGCTCATATTCATGCCTAAAGCTTCGTTGAAGCTCTTGCGACGCTTTGGAAAATATGAAGATTCAATCGAAGCTATCGAAGACCGTTTATTAAGGTTTTATTTATAGTCTTTTAGCTTCGATATATAGAATGTTAAGCCTTGAGTATATCTTACGTCTATATCTTCATTACGCTCATTTCGTAGCTCTAGGATCCTTGCACAAGTTCATTCTAACTTCCTCGAAGCGTCGCGCTTCGATTCGGACTTTGTTGTGCATGTTAGTTGGTACAAGAACAAGTACTGACCGACTAGATGGTGATCTAGTCGGTCGGCAACTGTTCTTGGACCGACTAGTTTGATTCCTTAATTTCTTGGACTTTATTGTTTACAGTTAGTCGGTCTACGTTGACTCACCGACCGACTAGTTTGTGAACTAGTCGGTCAGTGATGCTTCTTTGACCGACTAGTTGAGACTTACTGTTCACTCTAAAATTCTCCTAAGCTACTGTTTACCGTTAGTCGGTCTAAGAACGTTTGATGACCGACTAGTTGACAATCTAGTCGGTCAACTTTTGTTCTTGGACCGACTAAGTCAACTTGCCTTCAGACTAAGTTGTTTTGCCTCTTAGTCGGTCTACGTTCATTGGATGACCGACTAGTTGTGAAACTAGTCGGTCAGACAGTGTTCTTGGACCGACTAGATTTCTAGGTCTGAAATTCTATCTCTTCTCAGATCTGCTCTTAGTCGGTCCATGCTTTGTGACTGACCGACTAGTTGATGAACTAGTCGGTCAGTGAGTGTTCTTTGACCGACTAATTCTCACAGATTTCTTTCCGTTGGAGATTGACCTAACTTGTGTTTTTGGGTTCCTATAAATACGAACCTAGGTCATTTCTATCTTCAATAGAGCTGCCATTAAGAGATTCATTGAGTTCTAAAGAGATAGCTATTCTCCCTCAAATCAAAAGCTCTCTTCCTCACAAGAAACCCATTCTCTCTCATTTCTAGATCTAGAGAGAAGCTTGTTCTTGGTGAGCTCTTCAAGCTATTGCTTGATTCAAGTTTCCAAATCATCCCTAGGCACCCATTGCTGCTCATTTCCTTGGTGCTAGGGTTTGGTAACTTCATCTTCCTCAAATCCTTCATTCCACCTATTGGGTAAGAAAAACTCAAGGTATAGGATTTTGTGGTAAGCTTGTTTATTTCATATTAAACTCTTTAATATTGCTTTGTGATTCTCTCGGTTGTGAGAGAAGGTTGTGATCCCGGGTTGTGGGATTCACGTTTGCTATTGCATGTATGATTTGATCTTGTGAAGGTTTTTCACAAGATATTCATAGTGGAAATCTTGAGTTAGGGTTTCTAACTCAAGTATCCGGAAGGGATCCGGGTGGTTGGGACGTAGGATCACCGGGAACAAGTCGGGGAGACTTGGGTGGATCCGAACCCATTAACATCGTTTGTTAGCATTGTTAATTTCATTGTTGTCATTCAATTTAAGCTTCCGTAAATTGACTTGGTAGTTGTGTGCAATTTAATTTGGAATAATACGCCTTATTATTTGAAAGTACTATTCACCCCCCCTCTAGTACTTGTGCAGTAGCTGGTAGGGCATTACATTTGGTATCAAACCCAGATACTCAGCTATGTTTGCCAACGACAACAAGACCGTGCCTCCACCTTCCAACTACGACACCTTCAGGAACCGTGAAGGAGCGTCATCGGTGATGGAAGGACATTCCTCTACAAGGCCTCCATTCTTCAACGGTACCAACTACGGGTACTGGAAATGTCGGATGGAAACCTTCCTCCGAAGTGCATCTTTATGGAGGACTACAATGAAGGAGTACATCGAGCCCGAAGAAGAAGATTTTGAGAAATGGACTACCGCGGAGGTCGCCGCGGAGGTAAGCAATGCCAAGGCAATGAACGCCTTGCAATGCGCATTAGAGCCCGAGGACTTCAATAAGATATGCACATGTAAGAGTGCATATCAAATTTGGAACTCTCTCCTCATACTACATGAAGGGACGAGTCGGGTAAGAGACTCTAAACTCGTTGTCGTAACCAAAGATTACGAAATGTTTCATATGCAACAGGGCGAGAAGATGAAAGAATATTACGCTCGCTTCGTTGACATAATAAACGAGTTAGAGGCCCTCGGCAAGATCTACACTCAAAAGGAGAAGTGCTTAAAGCTTATTGAAGGACTTCCCTCTTCTTGGGAAAAACGTACCTTCGCCATTGAGGAAGGTAATGACATGAACAAATATACCGTAGTTCAACTAATGTGTACTTTGATGTCATACGAGGTACGCAAAGATAGCAAGGTGAAGCTACAAGAAAAGATGAAGTCATATTTGAACCTAGATGCGCCTAAGAAAAAGGCGATTGCATTCAAGGCGGCTTCATCCACATCTTCCGATGATGAAGACTCGGAAAACGAGTTGGACTTGGAGTCCATGGCACTCATGGCCAAGAAGTTCAACCGTTTCTTCCGGAAAGGTAACTTCAAGACCAAAGGTAAATTTGGTTCTTCTAACGCCTCTTCCTCTCCTTTGTGTTTCAAGTGTAATAAGCCAGGACACATGAAAGCGGAGTGTCCTCTAAACAAACAAAAGGAGAAGTGGAAGGCGCCAAAATTCGATAAGTCCAAGAAATACAAAAAGGGGTACAAGAAAGGACTTGTCGGAGCAACATTCACCGACTCCGAGGATTCCTCAAGCGGAGAGTCGGATGATGAGAAAGTGGAGCAAGCACATATGTGCTTCATGGCAAGAGAGGAGAACGATCAAGGATCCTCCTCTTCCGATGATAGTAATGACGAAAGCGATGAGGTAACGATGGATGATCTTAGAAATGCTAACTCTCAACTTTGGTCAAAATACACTAAGTTAGTAAACAGATATACTAAGGTAAAAGATGACCTAGCTAGCATTCAAACATCGCCTAAGAATATCATCACCAACAACGACACCGTTGTTGAAGAGTTAAGAAATGAGATTGCGAATCTCAAATCTAAACTCGAACATGTTAGCATTGAGGATGCGGAAGAACATGAGATAGCGGATTTAACTTCTCAAAACTCGACTTTGAGTATTGAGAACGAGAATCTTAAATCTCGTGTTTATGTGCTCACTTCGCAAATATCCACTTTGGATACTTCTTTGCGTTCTCTCAAAGAGAAATATGAGAACACATTGGGCCGAATCAACAAATTCAACAAGGGTAAGGGCCATTTGGATAATATCCTAAAAGATTTACTTCCGGCCAAACACCACATTGGCTTGGGGTATATGATGGGAAATTCATCCAAGTCGGTCACTACTTTTGTTAGGCCAACTTCCGAAGCCTCAACGAGTGGGAGCAAACACTCTATTGGAAGTTCATCTTCCAATGGTGCTTCCACCTCGTCCACACCCTCTTTCGGAAAGAAACCCACATTGGGTGGACCTCCAAAGAAGGGGCATGCTTACATGTACACCAATACCATGCCACGTAGGAACACACGTCCTACTCCACCGTCTCACACATATGATGATTTTTATGCAACACATTCCCGGGCACGTGCACACCAAGTGAGACACCCTCACGCACGTGTTTCCACACATGCATATGTACACCCACCTCATCATATGAATAATTCTCGTCGTGCACCATTCCATCATGTCCCGTATGCCTATCCACAACATGCATCACGTAGAAATTAACGTAGCATGCATGCACCCAATAGGATGATGGCTCCCAAAATTTTCACTATTTGGAGCCCAAAGGACACAAGCATGGACGAAAAACAAATGTACATGAATGCTTATTTTTCGGATGTTGTGCATAGTAAGAATTATGTGGGGAAGTCTAAGTCCACTTGGACTTGGCTTCCAAAGGTCTAATCCCTTGGACCCAATGACCTTGGGTACCATGATATGAAAGTGTCTATATTTAGGTACTCAAGGAAAAGAAAAAGAAAAGGAGCATCAAATTTAAATTTAGCTCCAAAGGGAATTGGATACTCGATAGCGGGTGCTCCAAACACATGACGGGTGACGCTCGTTTGCTCTCCGGAGTGGTTCCCATTGCGAATGGAAACCGCGTCCTATTTGGAGGCAACGAGAGCGGAACCATCATAGGTGTTGGTAAAGTCGGTAACCCTTCTAAACCATTAATTAGTGACGTTTATCTTGTTAGTGGTTTAAATCATAATCTTATTTCAATAAGTCAACTTTGTGACAAAGGTTACAAAGTTAGCTTTGCGAAAGGATTGTGTCATATTTTAAGAAAGGATAATGAAAAATTATTATTTTCCGGAACTCGTCGTAAAGACATTTATATTTTGGATCTTCCTAAGTCATATGAACAATGTCTCGTTGCCAACACAAGTGAACAACACTTATGGCATCGACGCTTTGGACATGTGAACTTTGAAACACTATATAAGCTTTCAAAATTGAATTCTATTAAAGGTTTTCCGAAGCTTGTTTTTGAAAAGAAAAGTTTTTGTGATTGTTGTCAACGCGGCAAGCTTCCTAAATCTTCATTTAAACCTAAGAAAAGCATCTCTACTAAACGGCCACTAGAGCTATTACATCTAGATTTATTTGGGCCAACTAGAGTAGCTTCCTTAGGAAATGCAAGGTATGGACTTGTCATCGTAGATGACTATTCAAGATTTACTTGGGTATTTTCATTGTGTAATAAAAATGAAGCTTTTGAAAACTTCACAATTTTTGTTAAGAAAGTACAAAATCTCTTAGGAACCACCATTGTCACTATTCGTAGTGATCATGGAGGTGAATTTGAGAATGAGTCTTTTGAGACATTTTGTGATGAAGTTGGTATTACTCACACCTTCTCTTTCCCTCGTGCACCTCCTCAAAATGGTGTAGTTGAGAGAAAGAATAGGACGCTAGTGGAGTGTGCTCGCACTATGCTTGATGATAGCCAACTTGGCCATCAATTTTGGGCGGAAGCGGTACACACCGCTTGCTATGTGTTTAATAGAATACTTTTGAGGCCCGGCACTAAACAAACTTGTTATGAATTGTTGTTTGGTAGGTTGCCTCAAGTTAAACATTTTCGTGTTTTTGGTTCGAAATGTTTTATTAAGAACACATATGGTAGTTTGGACAAATTCGATCCGAGATCCGATGAGGGGATTTTTGTTGGATATTCTACGCGTAGCAAAGCCTACCGGATATTCAACAAACAAACCTCAACGATCGAGGAATCGCTTCATGTCTCATTTAATGAAGGATTTGTTCCAACTAGAATTTCAAATGATAATGATTCTATGGATGTTTTATGTGATTCGTTTGATAATTCTAAGTCTAATGATTCTATTGATTCTATTGAGACTAACCCAACTAATGAAGTTGTTGAGAATGTTCCAAGTGATCAAGGTATTCCCAAACGGCTTCATTCGGTTCGTGACCATCCCCATGAGCAAGTCATTGGCAATATCTATGATAGTGTCAAGACGAGATCCCAAGTTCACCACTTCGCAAATTGTGCCTTTGCCTCATCGATAGAGCCAAAGAATATTAATGAAGCATGCGAAGATAGCGCTTGGATCTTAGCCATGGAGGAGGAGCTCATTCAATTCGAGAGGAATGAAGTTTGGGAGCTTGTTCCATTGCCATCGAAGAACCACACCGTCATAGGGACAAAGTGGATCTTCAAGAACAAAACCGACGAAAACCAAGTCGTCGTCCGGAACAAAGCTCGGTTAGTAGCTCAAGGCTATCGTCAAGAGGAAGGTATCGATTTCGAAGAATCTTTCGCTCCGGTAGCTAGATTAGAATCAATTAGATTACTTTTGTCTTTTGCATGCCATAAGAATTTTAAATTATTTCAAATGGATGTTAAAAGTGCATTTTTAAACGGAGATGTCGTTGAGGAAGTTTACGTTTCTCAACCTCCGGGCTTCGTAAATGAAAAATTTCCAAATCACGTTTTTAAACTAAAGAAAGCTCTTTATGGTTTGAGACAAGCTCCTCGAGCTTGGTATGATCGCCTAAAGAATTTTCTTTTGGATTTGAATTTTAAAATGGGCGAAGCCGATTCAACACTTTTTATTAAGCATGCGAATAATGATATTTTATTAGTTCAAATTTATGTTGATGATATCATTTTCGGTGCTACTAACTTCGCTCTTTGCGAAGAGTTTTCTAATGTGATGAAGGAACAATTTGAGATGAGCCACATGGGCGAACTCAAATATTTCTTAGGTCTCCAAATTCGCCAAATGAACGATGCAATCTTCATCCACCAAACGAAGTACACGGTGGAGTTGCTAAAGCGATTTGGAATGGAGAATGCCTCCGGGAAAAAGACTCCAATGAGCACGACTACGCATCTTGACAAGGATACGGGCGGTAAGGATGTAGACATTCGTCTATATCGAGGTATGATAGGTAGTTTACTTTATCTTACCGCAAGTAGGCCCGATATTATGTTTGCCGTATGTATATGTGCTCGTTATCAGTCTCAACCTAAGGAGTCTCACTTAGTAGCGGTAAAGCGTATTTTTCGCTATCTAAGTTACACATTAGATTTTGGATTACTTTATCCGAGATCTAGCACATATGAGTTAGTCTCATATAGTGACGCTGATTATGCGGGATGCAAATCCGACAGGAAAAGTACTAGTGGCACTTGCCATTTTCTAGGAAATTCTCTTGTCTCTTGGTTTTCCAAGAAGCAAAATTCGGTATCACTTTCAACCACCGAGGCGGAATATATTGCCGCCGGTGCCGCGTGTGCCCAGGTTCTTTGGATGAGACACACATTGAAGGATTTTGGTATTCATTGTGATACTAGCCCTATCATGGTGGATAACCAAAGTGCTATTTGTCTTTCAAAGAATCCGGTGCACCATTCCCGATCGAAACACATAGATGTCCGACACCATTTCTTAGATGATCATGTTGCTAAAAAGGACATCATTTTAGTGTACGTTGAAACCCAAAAGCAAATCGCCGATATTTTCATGAAACCCCTAAAGGAGGACTCCTTTGTGCGGTTGCGTCGAGAATTGGGGATTATGGGTGAATCCGAGATATAGGATTCATATTTAAATTCAATCATCTTGCATGCTAATATATTTCACGATATTTCATTCATGCTAGATTAATTGAATTTTTGGGAATTTTATGTGATTTATTTGAATTTATGATCGAATTCGTATTTCAATGTCGTATTTAAGATTTCGACGTTTTATGGGGTAATTTAGATGACTAATGAGTGAGTTAGGATGTTTCATCCAAGTGGTTTGTGAAGAGAAATCAAATTTCTACTTTTGGACTCTTCTAGTCGGTTTTAGTACACTTGTCAACCGACTAGATGCTCATCTAGTCGGTCAGCAAATGAACTCAGACCGACTAGATCATGCAAATATCTATCTCCTATCATTTTCTTTCGTTAGTCGGTCATAGTACACTTTCCGACCGACTAGATTGAAAACTAGTCGGTCAGTAAGTATACTGCGACCGACTAAATCTAGCCCTAAAAATCACTCTGAGCTACTGTTTCGACTTAGTCGGTTCAAGCTCATTGACCGACCGACTAGATCGTAATCTAGTCGGTCAGTGCTTGAACTGTGACCGACTAAGTGGGTTAGGGCAGTTGAGTCTTTTCGTCTTCCAACCGACTTATACTCATTTTTCATCCGACTAATTTCATTTTTAGTCGGTTTCCTCTCAGCTCAAACTCGAAAACCCCAAAACCCCGATCGAACCCTCCTTCAAAATCCGTCGTCTCCGGCCAAATCTCCGGCCATCCCCGCCGTCCGCCGCCGTCGACTCCACCCCCTAGGTATCTCCCTCCCTCTCCTAGGTCAATTTCTTTCCCTAGGGTTCGTTTTCTCCTCCTAGGTTTTCTAGGGTTTCGAAATTTCTCCTCTAGGGTTTGTGTGTTCGACTTCATTTGGTGTTCTAGGGTTTTGTGCTAGCTTCTAGGTTTTGTGCTTAGGGTTGTTGATCCTCCGTGATTACTTGCTTGTGCTCGTAGTGCTATGGCTAAGACTCGAATTCCTATCGCCTCTTCCGGGGCCTCTCCTATGACCGTAGAACAACCTTCGGACCCTAGGAATCCCCCGAAGCCTAAGCGTCGTGCCAAGTCAACCCAAGGCTCTCCATCTTCGCCTCCCCTTAAGAAGCCTAGGACTGCCATAGTTAAACCCCGTAAATCCAAGACCAAAAAGCCTATTCTTCACACTCCGGCTACTCCTCCCGATTCCGATACTGATTTTATCCCAGAGGATGAGCCTACTAGGGAACCTACCCCACCTCCGAAGACCCGTAAGGCCAAGGGTAAAGCTCCTATGCCAGTTGGCGGTGTAGACATATCGTTGTGCCGCGATGACCCTCAGTGTCTCGCCGCGTACAACCGTATAGAACACTGTCCACTGTTGTTGGAGCATTACGTTCAGTTCTCTGATTTTCTCGGCCTTGCTGATCTTCTGTCTTATAGTGGCCTTCTAGATTATCTCCGATACGACCCCAAGGCCAATCCCAAACCATACCCTCGCCTCGTGAAATTGTTCTATACCAACCGTATTCGAGGCCAGTACGACGCCAGTCACTCCATTGAGACGACTATCTTGGGAACTCCTATAGTTCTCACGGCAGAAATCTTGGGGGAGATCCTTGGTTGTGCGTCGTGTGGTCTCCTCCCTTCGGACATTTCCGTAGACGACATTTCTTCCTTGGATCAGTCTATTCTTTCAGAGATTTTCCAGGTTATCCCCTCCGCATTCATTGGTGTTCCATCGAAATCTTTTAAGCCGAATGCGTGGGTTCTTAACCTGATTTTGAAGTCTTGTCTCCTCCCTAAGTATGGATCCTCTTCACTCCCCTCTCAGCCGTTTTTGAAGCTCATATACGCTCTTTTCTTGGGGTGCGAGATAAATTGGGCTCGCGTGATACTCGATAAGATGGATTCTTTCGAGTGTATACGCAAGACCAATAAGTCTGCGCACATTCCATACCCTTGCTTGTTGACCCTCGTATTCCGTCATTTTCGAGTTCCTCTCCCTCCTGACGATGAGCGTCCTTTGGGTACGCCTCTGAACGCGACGGCCGTGAAGAAATCTCTAGCGGCTCTTCGTCACGTGCAGAGGTCTACCGCATCTGCTTCCCAGTCTACTCTGTCAGCTGCTGCAGCCTCGTCTTCCCCTGCTACATTGGACGATGTCGTACGCCTACTTCGTCAGCACGACTCCCGTTTGGCTCGTACTGAGGAGGTAGTCTGCCGTATGGCTCGTATGATGGGGATTGAGCTTCCTCCTTCGGTGTCTGAGGCCGAGGAGATGGACGATGAGGAGCTTGACGAGCTTGCTACTTCTTTTGCCCGTGGCGATGAGGCCACTGCTGCTGCTGCTGCTGGTACTTCCACTTCTGCTCCTGGAGTTGGCACCACTTCCGGTGTTCCAGAGCCTTCTGCTTCAGCACTTCTGTCTTCTGAGCCTGATGTAGACCCTGTTGCTGAGCCTGCTGATATTCCTGCTGACACATCTGCTGTCGAGACCCATGCTGCTGTAGAGCCTGTTCCTGAGATCTCGACTCCTGCCCCGATGATTCCATCTGTTGAGACACCTCTGCTCCCTGCAGATCCTGAGTCCACTCCGTCGACTGGACCCACGGACGCTGCAGATCCAGCCTCCTCCTCGTGATCGTCTGTTCCGAGGACTCTCCACTGCATTCTGGATGATTTTTTTTAGTGAGAGTGTTTTGGGTTAGGATGGGGTTGAGAGATGCCTTGATGTATTTTTATTGTGCTTTCTGGTTGTCGGTGTTGGATTTTATGATATGACGATGTTGATGATGATGATGTACTTTTTGTTGTTTATATAGATGATGTGTCTCACTTCATATGATGTACCTCATATATTCGATGTGATATCTTTTTGGATGTACTCATGTTGTCTATATATATATATATGTTCATCATCGTTCACTTTGTTTCTTATTCGTCGTGCATTTTTTTTATATATATTCGTTGAATGCATTTGAATTGTGAATTCGTCGCTCGACGATTAAAAACTTGGTTAAATAGATTATATTTCTATATTAATATAGAATTGTTTTCCATGCACAAAATTAACCAAGAATATTGAATATTGGAGAATATGTTTCATTATTCAATAAATAAAAAAAATACCAAATATTATTTTTGATGATTTTGATTATCGTTGATTTTTTTTATATAATGGAAAATTTGGCACACCTTGTTTTGATTTCCACAATTTTTCCCTTGGTGTCAAGTTGGTCCATTGCCTTTGTCTACGACTCCCGATGTTGGATTTTACATTTCCTAATTGTTGTCGTTGTATGCCCCCCATTTTTGGGATAATGCCAAAGGGGGAGAGATAATGATAATAAAATAGCGCAAATGAAAATTTAACTCAATTTCCAAGAATCTAGTTTGATATGTTAGATTCAGGGGGAGTTAAGATACATATAAGGATTTTCAAAATCCGATATTTCAAAAATCAATTCATTTTATTTATCTTACTCGTCTGCTTGATGCAATTCATTTATATTCATTTTGGAATTAACGTGTCATCAATGCAGGGGGAGTAAGTATTTTACATTTGAATTATTATCTTTGATTATTATTTATGTTGGTTTGTCATCACCAAAAAGGGGGAGAATGTTGAATATTGGACTCCCCGGATTTGGTTTTGGATGATGAGCAAACATAAATAATTCATGAACTAACAATTTGTGAGCGCAGTATTGGAGATCGTCGCCAATTTCACGTGAACATTCAAAGCGACATCTCAACACTTTCCAAAGCTCATATTCATGCCTAAAGCTTCGTTGAAGCTCTTGCGACGCTTTGGAAAATATGAAGATTCAATCGAAGCTATCGAAGACCGTTTATTAAAGTTTTATTTATAGTCTTTTAGCTTCGATATATAGAATGTTAAGCCTTGAGTATATCTTACGTCTATATCTTCATTACGCTCATTTCGTAGCTCTAGGATCCTTGCACAAGTTCATTCTAACTTCCTCGAAGCGTCGCGCTTCGATTCGGACTTTGTTGTGCATGTTAGTTGGTACAAGAACAAGTACTGACCGACTAGATGGTGATCTAGTCGGTCGGCAACTGTTCTTGGACCGACTAGTTTGATTCCTTAATTTCTTGGACTTTATTGTTTACAGTTAGTCGGTCTACGTTGACTCACCGACCGACTAGTTTGTGAACTAGTCGGTCAGTGATGCTTCTTTGACCGACTAGTTGAGACTTACTGTTCACTCTAAAATTCTCCTAAGCTACTGTTTACCGTTAGGCGGTCTAAGAACGTTTGATGACCGACTAGTTGACAATCTAGTCGGTCAACTTTTGTTCTTGGACCGACTAAGTCAACTTGCCTTCAGACTAAGTTGTTTTGCCTCTTAGTCGGTCTACGTTCATTGGATGACCGACTAGTTGTGAAACTAGTCGGTCAGACAGTGTTCTTGGACCGACTAGATTTCTAGGTCTGAAATTCTATCTCTTCTCAGATCTGCTCTTAGTCGGTCCATGCTTTGTGACTGACCGACTAGTTGATGAACTAGTCGGTCAGTGAGTGTTCTTTGACCGACTAATTCTCACAGATTTCTTTCTGTTGGAGATTGACCTAACTTGTGTTTTTGGGTTCCTATAAATACGAACCTAGGTCATTTCTATCTTCAATAGAGCTGCCATTAAGAGATTCATTGAGTTCTAAAGAGATAGCTATTCTCCCTCAAATCAAAAGCTCTCTTCCTCACAAGAAACCCATTCTCTCTCATTTCTAGATCTAGAGAGAAGCTTGTTCTTGGTGAGCTCTTCAAGCTATTGATTGATTCAAGTTTCCAAATCATCCCTAGGCACCCATTGCTGCTCATTTCCTTGGTGCTAGGGTTTGGTAACTTCATCTTCCTCAAATCCTTCATTCCACCTATTGGGTAAGAAAAACTCAAGGTATAGGATTTTGTGGTAAGCTTGTTTATTTCATATTAAACTCTTTAATATTGCTTTGTGATTCTCTCGGTTGTGAGAGAAGGTTGTGATCCCGGGTTGTGGGATTCACGTTTGCTATTGCATGTATGATTTGATCTTGTGAAGGTTTTTCACAAGATATTCATAGTGGAAATCTTGAGTTAGGGTTTCTAACTCAAGTATCCGGAAGGGATCCGGGTGGTTGGGACGTAGGATCACCGGGAACAAGTCGGAGAGACTTGGGTGGATCCGAACCCATTAACATCGTTTGTTAGCATTGTTAATTTCATTGTTGTCATTCAATTTAAGCTTCCGCAAATTGACTTGGTAGTTGTGTGCAATTTAATTTGGAATAATACGCCTTATTATTTGAAAGTACTATTCACCCCCCCTCTAGTACTTGTGCAGTAGCTGGTAGGGCATTACAATTATCCATGACTTATGTTCAAATCAGATATCCAGTGACAAAAGGATAATGACATGTTCTATTGGTTAGGTTAATATCAGATTAACGATATTCATATTAATTGGGTAGTAATATTATCATGCTAGAGACCAATTATGACTTGTGGGCTTTTAATGGGATTAGGCCCACTGCCAATTTGATATGAGCCTATTGGGTCGCACACAAAGAGCGTAATGGATATGATAGGGTTTAAACGTGATTTCGAATTTGATTTGAAATTTGTAATAATGCAAAATATCTTAACTGTCAGATATTGTATCACGTTAAGATATTATCCCTAAGATATCGCCGCGTAACTAAAACGCGTTAAAGAGTTAACCGATAATATATCTTGTGAAGATATTATCCTACTAAAGATATTGTTTCGTAACTGAAATACGTTAAAGGGTTAACGTGGGATTCTATATAAGATATAGAGAGAATTTTTAGTTTTACGCATTCAATCTATTTCTCCCGTTTTTGTGAAAAGCGAAGAGCGAAAGAGTGAGAAAAACCCTAGTTGCGGAGAAGGAGCTAGCACCCTCGCAATTCCTGTTCATGACGTTCGCGTGTGGATACTGATAGAGGGTGGTCGTTCGTAGAGCAGCACATGCAGTCCGATACATTCGAATCGTCAGAAAGGTTATTAATCTGATCAAATCAATTAGAAAATGCATGGATCTTGTTAGGTTTCTATTTTTCCGCTGCGTATAAATCTGTTTATGCATGATAGAAACCCTAACAGTATGTCCAGGCCCAGTTTGGCCTGGGCTGGCCCCATGTCCAATTTGGGCATGGGTATGAAGCCCCCCTTTTTCTTCTTAAAAAACTGTTGGGCTTTATCTCTTTGGCTATTTAAAACACCTTTAAATAGACTTATTAGGCCCGTTTGGACTCCGATTTGAGTGCGATTTTCTCTGTGACTTTCACAGGAAAGCCCTCTTCTATTTCTATGCATTTATTGTTAAATATATTTGTAAACGATTTACAATATATTTTGTAGTCCTATTTCAACATATGCAATATCCCACATCCTAAATATTAAAATCCATTTGCATCAAATACAAATGAACCGAGGGCATACATCCCTCAACATCTCCCACTTGCACTAAGGATCATTTATCCCAAATGCAGAAGCTATCTGCAACCTCTTTGCAGTTTGATGTTTTATACTTATATCACAAACTCTTTACGACTTAATTAATTCCCATACATCATATGTATTATCTCCCTAAAATTCTACCTATTATTTGATAAAGGTCTCACTCTATGTGACACCTTACAGCCTGACCCTACTACAGGTGGGGCTCGAAGCCCCAGATGGCAGTGACCATGAGCAGCAGGTGCCGTCCCTGTTTCGGTATCATAATTATGTTGTTAACTCATTAATATGAGTATTGTCGGGACCACCCTGACCGTGTCCGTGATGAATACCGCAGTTTTAGTCCCCTCGTCAAAACTATGTCGCCTAGTCAAGCCTAGTGTATGGTCAAACTGTCAATCCCAATAGCTTGAACTTGGTTAGTTTCCACCGGTCTTTAGTCAAATAATGTTGGACTTCTTCTAACATACTTTGGCCAAAGTTTTTCACTAAATACCAAACCAAAACATGCGACACTAACTCCCCATAACGGGAGAGACGAATTCTCTCTTGGTCGGTACTCTCCTCGCACGCTTCAAGTGTCACCCAACCAAAGACCTTTCAACAGGCCTTGCCTCTAAGCTAAGTTGGAAATTTAAGTGACACCGTTCACGTACAGGTTCGTACAATGACCTCAAGTCTAAGGACCAACTAGCCTATCATCACAGAGAGTTATCACTGATAAATATGTTATGTTAACCATGCGATAACTCTCGTTGGGTCGTTAAGTGAACTCATTCTCCAATGAGCACCTGTGTATCGTCTCCGACTTTTCCAAGTCGAACGACCATGAGATCATCGTCACCATTCCATGGTGAAGACAAAGACACAATGGTCTATCCGATGTTTTGATATCCTTTTCTTAAAACATCTATGACTATGAATGATTTCAGACTTATGCTACTAACGGTCAAACAATTCTTCATAATCGAGATCCTTATTTCGATACTTGTTTAACCTCGCATTAAGTCTTAGGACTTTACTTAAGTTCTAATGTTGACTACATTATTATTAACTTAGATAAATTCTCACCATATAACTTATTGTAATTTTGAACAAGATGTTTGCACACTTACACAAAGATAAATTGAGTTCGAGGGCATACCTATCTCCCAACATTTTTCACTTGCACTCAAGCCCATTTATCCCAGTCTCTCATACCGCATTTACACATAAGTCTCTATATTATATGACAGAGACTTAAGGAGTTTCTATGTTCATTTTAGACTACACATTTGAATTTCATCCAAATAATATCTTTGGTCTCTTGGAATCCATAATATTTAATTTTCCTGGATCTCATCCAGCTCATCATACCTTACGACAATAATCCTACATAGTTAATGGTCAACTGCACGGTTTATAATAATTTCTGATAAAGCGTCAAACTCTTTGACCACTTTGTCAAAATATATGTTCCGGGTCCTTGATGCCTCGCATACTTCGCTCACACTGACCTTGAAAACTCTCTGGATGATTCATATAAGTTTGTTCTTCTAAATCATATTTAGAAAACAGACTATACATGAATGCTCCAGTTTTCATGGTCATCATGAACATTTACATAGAGTTTGGTCCGAGTAGATCTGTACACATCTGCTGGCGATACAGTTTCATTATAATCCGTTTATAGGAGTTAGAATGATAACCGTTCTCAACCAACATAAGTTGTACTTCACTATTTTCTTTCTGCACCAATCTTCTGTCTTGAAGATTTATTAGCAGCCAATAAGAAACACTTTTCCTTGGGCACGTAAACTAAAGTCCATACTTTATTCACATGCAAGGACCCTATACGGATTGCATCAAGTTATTAATCAGAGTCCCTACTCCGAAAGACATCCTGGAAGTTGACTAAGTCATCATCAATTTTGATGTTTTACTCGACTTATTCGTCCCACGAGATTCGAGTAATCCAGTAACTTCCTAACGATTGATTTAATGAATATCATATTGATAAGGTCCTCATAGAACCTTATCAAGAACCTAGGTATTTTTATCTGGGACTTAACCCAGAGGGAGGATTGTAACTCAAATCACTTGCCATGTATCACACCATGTCTAACAAAGTGCAATTCATGCTCTCCAACACACCGATGTGCTAAGAGACTTGACCTGAGAGAAAATCTCATTTTCTTTTAATTACAAAAGAATTATTTAGCTAAGTATTCGACTCTTAGATCTGATCGAAGCAGTTCAAATACTTATTTTATTGTGTACTCTATTTTATCAGACTTGTGTTTCATCAAGAACATGTCATAATAAAATAAGTATAACTTATCTAGGCTAATTTAGACTTAGGTCTGTATACAAGACCGTGAGTTCTCCAACTCATTCTCCCACTGTCTTACAGAAGGTGTTAGGCCATCATACCTTTGAGACAAGACTTACAAGTGTCTTTTGACTCATAATATGAGAGATCAAAACTCTCTTTATGTGACTTGTCAAGTTTTTTCTCATCGGTACGGCCTAGTCTATTTTACCATCGATAGAGTTTCTATAACTTGCATATTTATGTATTAACATTTAATACAATATCGTTATACAAAACATTCACACCGTGACATTGTTTAAGAAGCAAAGTGACGATATTCGCCAAAATGTGTTCTCCTTTTGTATAACAATTATCCTGAAATCGTGACATCAAATGTCACATTTTCAGTTCCTCCTGCTTTTGCCTTTTCTTATCATAGTCAAAACTTTCTTTCTTTCAACCGACATTCTTCAATGCCTTCTCCGTTCTAAATCACATTTAGACAATACTTTTCCAACAAAAATATTAGCTGTGCAAGCACCTCACGTATCCAAACACTTGAGCTTCACAACCTTGAGTTGACTCAACAAGTTGCTTGACTCAAGATCTGATTTGGATACATGGTCTTGCACCGCTCGTGCAGTCATCTTCGAATCAGACAGTTTGATCGAAGTTTCGAATCTTGTGGATCGAAACCGTTTTCAATACAATATTGATTTGACTCAACAAATTGTATGAAGAAACTTGCTTTGAACATCAGTATGTTCAAGCCTCCCCTCATATAGGTGAGTGACATGTAGCGTGCTTTTATTTTATTGGACACAGAGCTCAAGGAAATCATTGTCCTTAAGCCTGTGCTAGTAAGGACATTTTAAGGTCAGTGAGAACCTGGTTTAGACTATCAAACTTGATCTTGGCTTGATATTCCTTAAACAATCATCTTGACCAGTTTACTTATTTATTTAGGATATTATTTTTGGATTCCATCATGTATAACATAGAACTATCCTAGTTTAGCATATGTTCAACGATTTTTAAATATAGTTAAAATGGATTTTATTCAACTATATCCTCCCATCATTTTAGCGATCATCTTAAGCCATATAGATAAACGAATAATAATATTTAGTGGGAAAGAGACCCGACCACCCTGAGTCTTATAACCTTGAGTTGGCTCAACAAGTTGCTTAACTCTGCGATCGGTAGATGACTTTTCATCAATCACATCGAATGTGATTCCCTTATGGGTTTTACCCCTATTCACTTATGACCTCGAGTTGGCTCAACAAATCATAACGACTAGTCTAGTCCGACCCTTACTTCCTTGTCCAGTCCTAACTTACACTGTTACTCGGTTTGTTCACAACGCGACGATTTGGGTTAAGTCAAACTACATCACATGTTTAATGGACTTGGTTCCCAAAAGATAGTCATGTTACAGCTTGGGTTGACTCAACAACTATAACATGAAATCCATAGTTTCTAAAATCCAAAAGTAAGGAGGGCTACAACTAACCTTGAAGAAGATTTTTAATGTAATTGACTAGATGTAATCGACGGTGTCACATAATCATAATTTGCATCCTTGAGGTCCAGCGGAACACGGCTAGGGATTTGGCTAGGCCAGGATCACTATCCTCAGTCGAGCTAGGGTGATCCACAACACTAGTCAAAACACACTAGACCAGATCATGGTCCATTGAAGGAAGCTTATTATTCATATGTGTGCCATCGACTAGATATGACTTTCTTAAAACTAGTTAATCCTATCACCTAGTTGAATCCTAAAATTCGAAATTATTAGGATTGGTTAATAACTTTTATTAATGTCCTTATCAATTATAAGGATGTTTATGGTGCTATCCTAATAATGTATTAGGCATTTAAACAACTTTAAATCATAGCATGTCCTTTAAAAATTATCTTATAATTTTCTAAAGGGTTATTTAGTACTGACCCCCTGTGTTTTCTCGGAAATTAGTAGTACCCCCCTATGGTTTCAATAATTAGTAAGACCCCCCTGCCATAGGGGGGTGATACTAATTTTTGAGAAACCCTGGGGGGTGATACTAATTGTGGAGGGGGGTCTTACTAATTATTGAAACCATAGGGGGGTACTACTAATTTCCGAGAAAACACAGGGGGTCAGTACTAAATTGTGATTCGGGATATAAATTGCATATTTCCCCCCTAACTTTACCCATTTTGTGCCAAAGATTAGGCTTAATTGTGCTCTTTTTGGGTATATTTTCACTTTAGGTCATTTTCGGGGCTTATTCTCATTCTTGGCACAAAATACAGGTTTTATCGTCCGTATTGGCTTCCTATTATTTTTCATATGCTCCTGCCATTATTTTGATCATATCTCCAGTTTTTGGGAATTATTTGAGCATTGAACTAAATTATATCGAATATTGGGAGGTCAATAGTGTTTTTGTAAGAGTCATTATATTTATTTTCACATCAAATGGACTAATTTTTGCTCTCCTTATTTTTCAGGTACTCCTGGAATTTTTCTAGATTTTCTGGAATTTTTCCAGAATTTTCTGGAATTTCTAGGTAATTTTGGGGATTTTATTGGAGCAAAATAGCTATTCTGAAATTTTGAAAAGTTTTAAAAAAAAAAATTAAAAAAAAAAAGGTTTTTTCGCGGGCCGGCCCAGTGGCCGGCCCGCTCCGCCGCTTGATAATTTAAAAAAAAATTTAATTAAAAAAAAAACCAGTTTGCGGGCCGGCCCGCACGAAATTCCCCCGCCCGCCCGAAGCATTTCGGGCGGGATTTTGAGCGGGCCTTTGGCCCGCTCACAAAAACTACCGCCCGCTGATGCGGGCGGTGATATTGAGCGGGCCAACGGCCCGCTCACACGCCCAGCGCGCGCGGAAGCGACGTTTTGCGGGTCGGGCGTGATTTCCCCGACCCGCATGACTTAAGAGAGGGCCTGGGGTGCGATTTTTGGGGGAGATTCATTTTGCTCTCGGTTTTGGGGCGTTTTTCTGGCGTTTTTTAGGGTTCTTGGAGCCCTAGCTCCAATTTTTTAGTGCTTGGAGGGGGAAGAGGCCATTAAAGGATGAAGGAAGCTAGGAGGAGGAGCTAAAGTGGAAGGGGATGCTTCATTTGGAGAGATTTGGGTGAAATCATTCCTCTCCCTTTTGTAATTTCATATCTCTCAATTTGTATTGAATATTGGGTTATTTTTGAATGAGAATTCCATCTTTGATTTCATAATGATTGAGTAGTGTAAGATTGCTTGGGATGTGATTTATTGATGTTGTGTGTTAATTATTGCCCTAACTCCCTCTTGCCTATTATATTGTTAATGTTGGATGTATAATTAGGGCACAATTTCATTGGCCAAGTCCCGAGAGGGCAATTTGAGAAAATGTCATGCTCGTAATTTGATTAGTGTTCGATTATACGTCCATCCCTATTGCTAATTGTGATGTCCTTTAATGTTAAATTCTCCGATTGGGCTTCCTTAGCCGGATGACCAATTGAAGTATATGAGGGTAATTTGTGCTTAATTAACACCAACATTAGTGAATTCACAACCCATGCTCCTCGCCTTGCTACCCTAATTTCTCCCTTTGGCTCTCTAACCCTACCAATATAGGTTAGGATTTTTAGTTTCACTTCACGTTTTTCACCACGATTTCCGACATTTCCGCCGTAATTTAGGTAGTTGTAAAACACTTTAATTTTCTTTATCAATCAAAATTTGTGAATATAGAACGACTTGTCCCTGTGATCCGACCCGGTACTCACCGGTTATTTTTATATTGCATTGACGCTCCTACGCTTGGGAGCGGAAGGCGTGCACTTGCGCGTTTTTCTGAGTCAACCTAAAAGTCTTTCTTGTATTATCACATAATAAAGAAGAACAATTTAACTAGTAAAATTATTAACTAAACAATTTAGCTAATCATGCAACTTAAAATTATCTCATAAAATCTAAGTTACAACAAAATTATCATATAATTTTAAAGATCTAACTTATTAAAATTATCTCGTGATTGTATAATTAGATCTAATTTTCAAAAACAATTTTTCGAAATTGAGCCCATGAAAACAACAATTTAATAGTTTAATTAAAACCGTGATCTAATGTAGAAAACATGTTGTATCACATACATTTTATAACTGCAAAAACTATAGATCATTGTAGATATGGCTCTGATACGAATGTTGGGTTTTCTGGGTCCTTAGGGCAATAAAATCGACGTCCGGCCTAAGTCGGTCGGACGATGAAAACAAAATTGCAGCGGAAAAACAGATTTAAAACTATTTTAAAACTAGCCCAAAAGAGAACAACCCTAGCCAAGATCACTACTATCCCGGGGTTGGGTCCGACCAACCCCTAAGGATAGATCTATCTAACATTTGCAATTGTAAACGCCTGAATATTTAAACTACATACCTTTCAATTCGTTTCTGCAGAATACGAAGCGTCATTTTCAGCAACATTTCTTTGGCCATGCGCCGCTTCTCCTAAGCCGAACCACGTCCCGAGTCGCACCTTATCCCGAGCCGAACCGCTTCCCAAACTGCACCGTGTCCCGAGGCGAGCAACACCTTTGTCACCGAGCCAACCACGTGCCGAATAAGATTCCACCTTGAATGGATCCTCCATCAAAACTTCGGATCCAATCCGAGCTCTTTCGTGGCTTTGCTAGAGCCCGATAAGGAGCAATGAAGAATTTTAGGGAGAGATGTAATAATTGATCTAAGTCTTCATCTGAGCGTGCTCCAAACTTTTGGGAGCTTCTCGGATTTTGAGACTTGGTGCGAGTTTCAAGGAGGAGGGTTGGTCCCTATTATATAGGAGGCTAACCCCTCTCCTGTCTGCTTATCCGATGTGGGACTAAAAGTTTTGGAGGAAAAAATTAATTAAAGTTTGCCTTTCACAAAGGCCAATCTTTCGCGAATTTTTCTTCCCTCACCATTGAGCTTCGTAATTGATACAACCAATCAAATCGAGAGCACTAAACAGTGAACGCATAGAAACAAACGACGCTCAATTTCGACTTCGTTTGACCCCTCAAACGTCGTCAAAAAGTTTAGCAAAAACCCATTTTTTCTGAAAATTCCAGCCCCCAAAGAGAATCTAGGGTTTCTCAAACCTATGGGCCCCACAATGGGGCCCATCCGCATTCTCTTCCAACTGGATAGGGCCCATCCATCTCGGACTGGGTGCCCAGGCCCCAGATTGGGCACCCAGGCCTAGCGCCTGGACCTGGCACAGGTGCCTGGCGCCCAGGCACCCCAGGCCCAGTGCCCAGGCGCATGGGCCGGGCACCTGGCCTGGGCACCCCAGGCCCGGGCACCTAGGCCTGGCGCCCAGGCTGGGCCTGGGTGCACAGTTCTGGGCACCCATGCCCAGTTTGGCCGGGGCTGGCCCCATGCCCAATTTGGGCATGGGTATGAGGCCCCCCTTTTTTCTTCTTAAAAAACTGTTGGGCTTTATCTCTTTGGTTATTTAAAACACCGTTTATATAGACTTATTGGGCTCGGTTGGACTCCGATTTAAGCGTGGTTTTCTCTGTGACTTTCACAGGAAAGTCCTCTTCCATTTCTATGCATTTATTGTCAAATAAATTTGTAAATGATTTACAATATATTTTGTATTCCTATTGCATCATATGCAATATCCCACATCCTAAATTTTAAAATCCATTTGCATCAATTACAAATGAACCGAGGGCATACATCCCTCAACAAAGATATGCCGAGAAAAGACAAGTTACACACTTGTGCATTTTGACGACTGAAGAGCAAAGTCCAGGCGCCTGAAGAATTACAGGCAACTGTACACTCTACATCAGTTAACTGACACACAAGCTGGAGCGAAACTCAGAAATGACAAGTTACGAACTTTGGTACACAGGCGATTGAAGAACAATATCTAGGCGCTTGATGAAGAACATGCCCCTTTCAAATGAACTTCAGTCGCCTGCTCCAAAGGCTTAAGAAAGAGTCAAGAATTATATGACTTGAGATGTGCAAAACATTCGATTGTAGAAGGCTGGTCAGGCCCTTGGAATCACCTAGTCGCCTATCCTTTCTTCAGTAGTCGCTTGTAGGAGAGCCAGAGACTCCAATTGAGTCATTTGGCATGATAACCTATTGGGTTAGATTCTATGACTAAGGCTCACTAAGATGGTTATAAGCATATGCATGTATGAGTTGACCATCTATCAAGGCATTACAATAATCCTAGACTCAAAAAGAGAAATGCAAGTAATAAAAAATATTACATGGATTACATTGCTTCCCTTAGAGTCTAATCTTCAAGCTTTTGATGCCTTTATGCTCTCCATCATCTTCCAAGATTTGGCACCTCTTGATGAGCTTTCCTTCTGTCACGCCCCGCTTCCCAAAAATATGGAGGCGAAGCGTGAGAAGGTCCGCTCAGACTTGAAGCTACAAAGCTGCAAGTCCGATAACCGTCACTCAAGTTTAAAACTGCAGGTCCTTGCAACGCGAACGAAACAAAGATAATAATAATGAAATGAGACAAAAGAGATATCTCAGAATATCCATAAAATAAGTTTCAACATCACAGAAAAGCCACCAGGCTAAAAGAAAAGAGTCTAAGGCCCAAACATGGCCAACAAAAGTACAGCGTACAAAACAAAGGTGCCACGCACCGACAGCTAACAACAAAACCTAAAACAAAAGAAACTCAGCAAAATCACCAAGAAAGGTCACCGGTGTCCACAAAACTCCTCCTAGGCAGACATGGACTCAGGCTCAGCATCAGTAACACATCACGTACTCAGCAACGGTCTCTGGCTCGGGGTCTAACATGTGACACCCAAAAGAGCAAGGGGCACATGTCAGCAAGTCTACAAGAGACTTGTGCAAGGAAACTGAAACTGAAAGTAAAGCAACCTAGCAGATCTAGCATGATGCAATGACATGGCAGTTAAAGTATGAGTGCAGCAGGTAAAGAAAACAACAAGTAAACTAGCATGGCATGGCAAGTGTGGCAAGACTAATAACATTTACAAGGATTTCTCTAGTCATGTTTTCATGTCATGTGCAGAGTTTACGCCTTATAGCTGAAATGACTTTCTTTCACACTGATTGGTCGCTTAACTCTGCCCCACCCAGAGTTTACGCCTTACAGCTGTAGTTGCTGATCAGGCAGACTCCCAGCCGATTGGCCGCTTAACTCTTACCCCTCCCACGTGTATCGAGCCAGGGCCTTACCCCCGAACGGGAATGCTCGCTTCTGGATCACGAGCCAGGAAGTGTTTTTAACAAGTATGGCGTAGGGGTGCACCTAGCCAGGACAAGCAAGTACAAGTATGTAGCGTGTGCTACGAATGCAATATTCAACTTGGATGACATGTAGAATGCAATGCATGGCAGTTAAAAGTGCGTACAGATAAGGAAAGTAAATGTGACAGTTTAGTATGCATGAACAACAAGTTTAAAGGGTTGGATCTAGCTTCGTTGTCAAGCTAGATCAATTAGGTGACGGATCTAGTTTCGTTGTCAAACTAGATCAAATAGGCGTCTAGCCAGCTATCATTTCACTGACTAGTCTCTTTTACGCTAAAAGCAAGGAAGTGGCCTAAAAACATGGCCCTACACAAGAGTTGGCAAGTTTCACTTGCCTACAAGTATCACGTCTGAGCAACACGTCCAACGAGTCCAAAGTCACAATTACCCTACGTGCACAAGTTCACCGGCCTACATCCGTTTTATTAATCTTGATTAGTGAATTTTAAAACATTTAAAATACTTTAAAAATACTGATTTTAGTCTTGATTAGCATGCAATTGGGTTGGGGGTCCTAGGGGTGCAAAGCGTTACCTCAACACGACGCGAAAGCTACACCGGCGTCGGGTAGCGACACCGGGGGTTGGAATAGAAGATCGCGCTCCAAGTCCAGATTCCAATTAGATTCCTCGCTGGAAATTTCAGAGCAATCAACCGGGACGAAGATTCCAGATTCCAAAGCTAGCACGTGCGACGACGGGCTACGACGTGCGACGAAGTCGTACGCGGAAAATCCTCGAAGAGCAAGCACCTAGGTGGGGCCCACAGTAGTCCTAGGGACCTTTGGGGAACCCACAATAACTCTGGAGAACTTGGGGGGGGCCCACGGAGGCAAGTGGTGCGACGGATGCGGGGTTGCGACGAGTGGCTCTCGGTCGTACACAACCAATGCGGGGAGATCTCTCGGTCGTGCGCTGAAAATGCGGAGCTGCGACGTTTTGGGGTGTGCAGCGGCTGCGGGTGGCTGTGGTGCGAGGGTTCTTGTCGGTCAGTGCGAGAGAAACGCACGGTCAGGCGCTTGGATGCGGGCGGGGCGATGTTGCAACGTTGCAGCGCTTGCAACAACGGTCGGTGCGGAGCAGCGGGTCGGTCGTGCGGGGTGCGGAGCGGGGCGAAAAGCGGGCGACGGTGCGGAGCGCTGTGCTGCGATGCGGAGCGGCTTGGTGCGGGCCAATCCCTCGGTCAGACCGAGGGAACGGAGCGGTGCGGAGCTGTTGCGTGCGGAGCGGCTAGGATGTGGGTCGGGGCTTCGGTCGGAGCGGGGGAACGGGGCCGTTTCCTTTGGTCGTGCGGGGGCTGAACGTCGCAACGTTGCGACGAATCGTCGCAACGTCAAATCTGAGTTTTGGAAGAGGCTAGGGCTAATTTCTTGCGAAAATAGGTCTTCCTAGGGGTTGCTTATATAGTGTAGATGGGTTGATTTGGTCTAGGGCTAAATCTAATAGGATTAGAAGTTTAAAATAATTTAAAATTTGAAATTCAACTTCTCCAACTTATCCAAGGATTTGACTTGGTCCAAATGAGCTGGAAATTGGCTCAAAAATTCTTTAAAACGTTTAAAACTCAAATAAATTTTCTTTGGCCGAATTTAATATAAAAATTAATTATTAAAAATATTATAAAACTTGTTAAAAATATAAAAGTGGTCAAATAAACTCTAAAAATTATAAAATAAATATCAGGGTGATCGTGATGACGAATGCGAGCTAACTAAGAAGACGGATCTCAAATTCGACGTCGGACGACGAAACTAAAAATAGAAACGTCTCCCGTCAAGAGTGAGAATCGTCACGTCTCATCGAGTAAGATTAAATTGTGGAAAAACGACTCGAGAAGTGTCGTTCCAAGATAGTGCCACTATTTAATACTCTCAGGGACGTTCACAACGGCATATCACACAAAAGTGTTCACAACCAAATAAAGTTTAAAATTAACACGTGCACGGCCAAAAGCACGTGCACGAAAAACGTACAACGAAAAGTGGTCGTTACATCCTTCCCACCTTAGAATAAAGTCCGTTCTCGGACTTTCTAATATAACTAGTCACTCTAGTAACTACCCCAATCAAGTCATATTATAATTCAACCAGGTATAGTCATTACAGGTGCTCATGTACGCACTAGGTAGTTAAACATAAACACTACCAACACGTATATATATACATTCACGTACGTCATATATTTATACTTATTATAGTCAGACGACTTCATACATGTATTTCAATCATATATATATATAAACATACATCCCTTATATAACTACTACTTACCTAGTACAAAACAATAGTTCAGATACTCACATAAGGATAGTCTCACACTTAGCCAATACAATCATTGCTCTACCTATAGGTAGCTACCTATGCACAAACATCAAGGGTATACTACCCTCTAATAATCCCTAGTATTCATCCAACACCAAACACATCAACACGTGTAGTCACACTATACCATAATTAAGTCAAGTTTCACTATATGTATATATATTCACCACTACTATAATTCCACAATATATAGTCATTCAAGTACATGCAAATAGTTCACATCACGTACGGTCCTATAACTGTATTTACGACACGCCACATATATCATAGTCATCAATACCTATAACTAAGCACATACTTACCCGTGCATGGTGCACACCCATACACGCTAACATTTCATTTACATACACCAATCATACCATTATACACCTAGTTTTAGCTAGTACACATACGTTCACACGAGCAAGTCCTTAGTAATTAGCTATACCACAAGACCAACACCTATAACTATATACTGGTGTAGCGCCCCACAATCATGTGCGTAACACAACCAGGCACAACACTCCTATCACTATACATACATCAAACGTCGCTATATTCAAACTTCAGACATACATTCAATGTACTTAGAGTATACCCACTCAAGCTTGAGTGAGACTCAATACATATATCGGAATATTCTATATACGTAACACGACATTCATACATATACCAATACTACTCCATTATATATATGTGTATATATATATATATATCTACCAATACAACCATAAGCATACCATAGGTCAATCACACTTAATATTTAGTCAGGTAATACTTACATAGTTCAATCACTCTATATACCATAATAATAATACAGACATCAGCACACGTATAATTATAATATACTCCTTAGTACAAACATTCACCGTATAGTCACACATAAGTAGTGTATATGTTCACACCATAACCTACTACCTATAATTAGTATACTAACACATCCACACATAAATAATTAAGATGTGCCATAGTCGTGTATACCTCTCGGTATGCACGCATGCAACATCCCGCAAAGCAAGCAATACCAATCAAAATTATAATTCTACTATCATATGCATATCACCTATATACTCAGGCAACAAAACATAACTACTTACGTCTAAGCATAATACATACCTACATACGAGCACATACGCATACGTACTAATATATAGGTCACTCAATAGGCCTACTTACTTATCTATATGCACACCTATTATCATCACACCTAGCATATGCATAGCTTTACCAATCATTTTGTTTCAACCATTATAAGTATCTCCTACTACATACACAACTTAGGTATTTCAACGCTAACTCTTATATACACATGCATCTCTAGTATAGTATAGCTATCCACACAACAATCTATAACTACTAACACACAACAACTTCATACTATCACGAATAACTCCGAGTATATATATATATATATATCACACATTAGGCAAGCATTAATATACTATGGGGGGTGTACTCATTCAAGCTCACGTACGCAACTTAGGTACGTGCACCACGACAACCTCACAAGGGTCCAAGGGTCTACTAACAACTAAGAGTTGACACAGACATTGAAGGACCCTAAGGCCTAAGCAATAAAGAGAGATCGAGAGCGTGACGAGGGAAGGATCGATAAGCACGAGTTCAGATAGGACGAATACAAGGAGACGGCTTGGTTAGGGAAAACATTGGCTCAATGGTGATGTTTAGGTCGAGGGAAAAGGAGATGTGGAGATGCTTAAATAGGATACAGAAGAGATAACAGGGTGAATAGCATAAGCTAAAATACGTGGAGTTTGAAAACTGTTGTACCTCAAAAGTTAAAATCCTCGTCTGTAAAGAAATATTTGGAGGTCGATAAAACGAGTTGTTCAAAATAAATTTGAGTCGAATATTCATAATAAGAGAAAATGGTCTATTGGTCAAAAAAATCATTATGAAAGAAGTAAAATCGTTTACACGAACATTAAGGACGAGGTTTTAGAAATCTTATACGTCAATAAATTAATATAAAGTTGTCAAAAGTTTTTGAAAGTCAGAGAATGAAATCAAGTAACGGAAGAATTTAAACTCACGTTAAATGCTTTCAAAACTTTTAGGCTATGGAAAATCAATATTGAAACTTCTTTTAGAGAAATCAGGATTTGTCAAAAATAAAACTGGTTACACTAAGCTCTTAGCGTACAAGTACAACGAGCCTGGTACGGGTATAAAAATAATTGAAAGTATGTATGGTGCACGGAAAAATAATATTAACGACTTAGTATAAGAATTATCAAGATCGAATAGCAAATCCTTAAAATCAAATCATGGAGGGTCTAAAGCAGGATGTGGTTTTGAAAATAGTAATTTTTGCAAAAGAATCTGAAGTGGAGAAAACGACGAGCAAAACCAACTTGCTGAAAGCTGAAATTCCATGTGTCTTGAAAAGTATATTAAAGTAAACACGACGTATCATTCGTATAACACGAATAGAAGGAAAATTATAAATCGAATTGGGCAAAGCAAAAGTACGGTTCAGAATGAAATTAATATATGAAAGGAAATATGTATTTTCATAGGTACGAAAAATATAGGCTGGCAAAATATTATAAGCTAGAGTTCAAAAATTTCGCCAAAAGTTTAGAAAGAATTAAATCAACGAGGAGTACAAAGTTAAGTATATTTATATAAAAAATTTTGAACAAATTTAAACTTAGGGAAAGAGGAAATCGAAAAATACTTTCAGAAAATTCAAGACTTGTAATGGAGAGGTTCGAAAATTGACGACGATCGTCATGAGACGATCTCGTGAATCGAGGCAAGGAAAATAGTCGGATGATCATGAATCAGGAAAATCTACGGGAAACTCCTACAGTCGACCAACTAAAGACTAAGAACTAAGTGCTAAGACTCTCTAAGGAGCTAGACGGTAATGAAATGCGTTCAGCTTGGTCCGAAGTCGATGAACCCAAGCGAACGACTGAAGGGAATTCTAGAAGTCTAATATGGTCGGGGTTAGGCAAGGACCACTAAGGTAACTCCTACGGCGATCAATTGCTGACGGGGAGCCTAACTATCAATCAGGGGCCTCTAACTAGCAAGCACAGACGTCTAACTAAGTCTTCTTACCACCTAGTGTCGTAAGAAAACGACTAGACTCAGGGCTTATGACTCGGATGTTGCAATTTATTTAATGGACATTCCGTTATTATCGTTGTTTCGTTAATTCGCAATTGCAAGACTGGACCTGCATGGGCTACCAACAAAACCTGTCACGCCCCGCTTCCCAAAAATATGGAGGCGAAGCGTGAGAAGGTCCGCTCAGACTTGAAGCTACAAAGCTGCAAGTCCGATAACCGTCACTCAAGTTTAAAACTGCAGGTCCTTGCAACACGAACGAAACAAAGATAATAATAATGAAATGAGACAAAAGAGATATCTCAGAATATCCATAAAATAAGTTTCAACATCACAGAAAAGCCACCAGGCTAAAAGAAAAGAGTCTAAGGCCCAAACATGGCCAACAAAAGTACAGCGTACAAAACAAAGGTGCCACGCACCGACAGCTAACAACAAAACCTAAAACAAAAGAAACTCAGCAAAATCACCAAGAAAGGTCACCGGTGTCCACAAAACTCCTCCTAGGCAGACATGGACTCAGGCTCAGCATCAGTAACACATCACGTACTCAGCAACGGTCTCTGGCTCGGGGTCTAACATGTGACACCCAAAAGAGCAAGGGGCACATGTCAGCAAGTCTACAAGAGACTTGTGCAAGGAAACTGAAACTGAAAGTAAAGCAACCTAGCAGATCTAGCATGATGCAATGACATGGCAGTTAAAGTATGAGTGCAGCAGGTAAAGAAAACAACAAGTAAACTAGCATGGCATGGCAAGTGTGGCAAGACTAATAACATTTACAAGGATTTCTCTAGTCATGTTTTCATGTCATGTGCAGAGTTTACGCCTTATAGCTGAAATGACTTTCTTTCACACTGATTGGTCGCTTAACTCCGCCCCACCCAGAGTTTACGCCTTACAGCTGTAGTTGCTGATCAGGCAGACTCCCAGCCGATTGGCCGCTTAACTCTTACCCCTCCCACGTGTATCGAGCCAGGGCCTTACCCCCGAACGGGAATGCTCGCTTCTGGATCACGAGCCAGGAAGTGTTTTTAACAAGTATGGCGTAGGGGTGCACCTAGCCAGGACAAGCAAGTACAAGTATGTAGCGTGTGCTACGAATGCAATATTCAACTTGGATGACATGTAGAATGCAATGCATGGCAGTTAAAAGTGCGTACAGATAAGGAAAGTAAATGTGACAGTTTAGTATGCATGAACAACAAGTTTAAAGGGTTGGATCTAGCTTCGTTGTCAAGCTAGATCAATTAGGTGACGGATCTAGTTTCGTTGTCAAACTAGATCAAATAGGCGTCTAGCCAGCTATCATTTCACTGACTAGTCTCTTTTACGCTAAAAGCAAGGAAGTGGCCTAAAAACATGTCCCTACACAAGAGTTGGCAAGTTTCACTTGCCTGCAAGTATCACGTCTGAGCAACACGTCCAACGAGTCCAAAGTCACAATTACCCTACGTGCACAAGTTCACCGGCCTACATCCGTTTTATTAATCTTGATTAGTGAATTTTAAAACATTTAAAATACTTTAAAAATACTGATTTTAGTCTTGATTAGCATGCAATTGGGTTGGGGGTCCTAGGGGTGCAAAGCGTTACCTCAACACGACGCGAAAGCTACACCGGCGTCGGGTAGCGACACCGGGGGTTGGAATAGAAGATCGCGCTCCAAGTCCAGATTCCAATTAGATTCCTCGCTGGAAATTTCAGAGCAATCAACCGGGACGAAGATTCCAGATTCCAAAGCTAGCACGTGCGACGACGGGCTACGACGTGCGACGAAGTCGTACGCGGAAAATCCTCGAAGAGCAAGCACCTAGGTGGGGCCCACAGTAGTCCTAGGGACCTTTGGGGAACCCACAATAACTCTGGAGAACTTGGGGGGCCCACGGAGGTAAGTGGTGCGACAGATGCGGGGTTGCGACGAGTGGCTCTCGGTCGTACACAGCCAATGCGGGGAGATCTCTCGGTCGTGCGCTGAAAATGCGGAGCTGCGACGTTTTGGGGTGTGCAGCGGCTGCGGGTGGCTGTGGTGCGAGGGTTCTTGTCGGTCAGTGCGAGAGAAACGCACGGTCAGGCGCTTGGATGCGGGCGGGGCGATGTTGTAACGTTGCAGCGCTTGCAACAACGGTCGGTGCGGAGCAGCGGGTCGGTCGTGCGGGGTGCGGAGCGGGGCGACAAGCGGGCGACGGTGCGGAGTGCTGTGCTGCGATGCGGAGCGGCTTGGTGCGGGCCAATCCCTTGGTCAGACCGAGGGAACAGAGCGGTGCGGAGCTGCTGCGTGCGGAGCGGCTAGGATGCGGGGCGGGGCTTCGGTCGGAGCGGGGGAACGGGGCCGTTTCCTTCGGTCGTGCGGGGGCTGAACGTCGCAACGTTGCGACGAATCGTCGCAACGTCAAATCTGAGTTTTGGAAGAGGCTAGGGCTAATTTCTTGCGAAAATAGGTCTTCCTAGGGGTTGCTTATATAGTGTAGATGGGTTGACTTGGTCTAGGGCTAAATCTAATAGGATTAGAAGTTTAAAATAATTTAAAATTTGAAATTCAACTTCTCCAACTTATCCAAGGATTTGACTTGGTCCAAATGAGCTGGAAATTGGCTCAAAAATTCTTTAAATCGTTTAAAACTCAAATAAATTTTCTTTGGCCGAATTTAATATAAAAATTAATTATTAAAAATATTATAAAACTTGTTAAAAATATAAAAGTGGTCAAATAAACTCCAAAAATTATAAAATAAATATCAGGGTGATCGTGATGACGAATGCGAGCTAACTAAGAAGACGGATCTCAAATTCGACGTCGGACGACGAAACTAATAATAGAAACGTCTCCCGTCAAGAGTGAGAATCGTCACGTCTCATCCAGTAAGATTAAATTGTGGAAAAACGACTCGAGAAGTGTCGTTCCAAGATAGTGCCACTATTTAATACTCTCAGGGACGTTCACAACGGCATATCACACAAAAGTGTTCACAACCAAATAAAGTTTAAAATTAACACGTGCACGGCCAAAAGCACGTGCACGAAAAACGTACAACGAAAAGTGGTCGTTACACCTTCATCAAGATCCAAGCTTTGGCTATGCTCCCATTGATGAACATCATTACACCAAGCTATTAGTCTCCAAATCATGCTATTATTCATTTTATAAACATGAGACTAAAACATGAGAGTCATCAGCAACAACATAATGTTGTGATCATCATCAAAATAATATTGGTCTAAAATACCAATACCTAACAATCTCTCCCTTTTTGATGATGACACACATTATGTAAACATATAAAGAAATAAAGCACAATTTCTAATGAGCTCCCCCTACTAATATGCACCAATTGTAAAATGATAGATAAACACTAGTAAATTCTCATTATATCAATTGAATGTAAACTGAGATAATGAACAATGTTGACATATAATAGGTGTGGATTACATAAACCAATTGCAGTAAAATCAATAACATTCTCCACATGAATGGTTTACATAATCCCCATATATGTATCTCTCCCCATAAAGATATAAGTTACATAATCTTATCTCTCCCCCTTGTCATTGTTAAAAAGGTGGACATCAAACATATAAGAACTAATATCTTGTCATTGATACAAATTATAAAAAATGACAAATAATCAAGAGATTAAGAGATGCATGATACTAAATTGCAAGATTAAAAAGTGGCTATCAACTATCCTATGCTCCCATATATCTTAGATGTAGGGATCTCCTTATCCTTGCAATACTAACAACAACACACTAGAGGGGGGGGGGGGGGGGTGAATAGTGTAATGGCAATAAAATTGTCCAATTAAAATTAAACTTGCAAATGCGAAATAATAAATGCAAGAGGAAATAATTGACACAATCAATCCAAAAGCAAACACAAGATTTTACCCTGGTTCCCCAAAACTTGGGTACGTCGAGCCACACCAATATTCACTATATTCCCACAAAGAGAAGTGAATACAAATCTCACAAAGAGATACCTCAGCAAGAGGATTTTTCTCTACACAAGGACCCAACCAACCCTATACAGGTGTCAAACTCCCACCTAGAGAATTACTAACTCCCACTCAGAGAATTAGGATTAGCCCTACACTAGGACACCAAACTCAGACTAAGAAAGTACTCCCACAAAGAGAGTAATTCCCACAAAGAGAATATCCTAATCCCACAAAGAGATAAACACCCACAAAGAGAGAAAGACTAATTCCCACAAAGAGAATAAGTGTTACAAGAATCACCAAAAAAAATAAATACTCTTACTTGAGATGCTTACTCATAGATGAATGCAAGGCATGGAAGAGGATCTCCAAGTGTTGAGATTGGCTTGAAAGAACTTGGATGATTTCCCTTGAGCTGGACTTCAATGCAAGAGAAATGAGAGCTCAAAAGAGGGAAATGAGAGAGTTTGAGAGTGGCTTATAGATCTCTTATTATTTTCAATAGCATCAAGAAGTTCTAAAGAGGTCAGCACACCCATATATATAGGAACCCTATATCAACCCTCAAAACCCAAGAAAATAGCAAAAAGCACAATGCTGCAACGGCTAGTTTCTGGGCAGAAACATCAAAGACAGTCGACTGATGAACAAATGACAGTCGACTGTTCAACGGCTAGAAAATATCCAACGGCTATAATCTGAGCCAGGACAGTCGACTGATGAAGTCGATACAGTCGACTGTGAACAGGATAGGCGCCTGTAAAACCTTCAACAGGCGACTGCTGCAGGGGATGAGATAAAACAGAAAGCTGCACTCTTTCTCCAGATAAGCATACATCGACTGATGTCAATAATACAGTCGGTAGTAAAATAGTCAGGCGACTGTAAAACCTTCATCAGTCGTCTGCTGCAGGAGATGGAGAAAAACAGAGAGAGCCAGTATATGCACTTACGCTACTCAGACGACTGTTGACCAATTCACAGGCAACTGTAAATATACAGGCGACTGTAAACTGAGCATCAGTCGACTGTTGCGAAAAGCTCAAGTAGAGTCAATAGAAATGTTGACTTGAGCAGTGCATATCAGTCAACTGTAGAAGGATCGACAGGCGACTGGAAATCACCCAGTCGACTGTAAATCCTTCAGCAGGCGACTGATGGAAAGCCAGAGACTCCAAATGAGTCTTTGGTCAAGATGAACCTATTAGGTTGGATTCTAGGATAATCCTAAGGGTCACTAAGATGGCTAAATGCATATGCATGAATGAGTAGACCATCTATCAAGGCATTACATTAACCTAGACTCAAATGAGAGAGAAAGCAATACAGGAAATATTACATGCATTACATAGCTTTCCTTAGAGTCTATGTCTTCAATATTGATGCCTTGATGCTCTCCATCATCTCCAAGCTTTGGCACCCCTTGAGTCCAAGCTTTGGCCCTTCTCCACTTGATGTCCATCCTTGCACCAAGTGTATAGTCTCCAAGAAAGATATTCTTGACATGAAACTATGAGACTAAAACAAGAGAGTCATTAGCAACAACATAATGTTGCGATCATCATCAAAATAAGATTGGTATGAAACACCAATACTCAACAATCTCCCCCTTTTTGATGATGACACACATTATGTAAAACATAAAGAAATAAAGCACAATGCTAATGAGATCCCCTACTTATATGCACCAATTATACAATGAGATACACAATAGTAAAAACTCATTATACCAAATAAAGTCATGGTGACTTATAATATGTATGTATTACATAAACCAATTGCAATAGACAATATCATGCAAACATAAATGGTTTATACAATCCCATATATCTCTCCCCATAGATATATCTCTCCCAAATGCATATTATGAAATACAAGAGTTACATTTACATAATGCATATATCTCTCCCCCTTGACATCGTCAAAAAGGTGGACATCAAAAATATCCCACGTTGTCATCTTAACCAAAGATGTGACAATATGCAAGAAATAAGGAGATGTATGATACCAAATTGAAAAAATTTAGTGGGTATCAATCACTATCCCATGCTCTCCCTAGATCATAGAAATGGTCAAATATTGACATCTAGGATCTAATACCAATTGTAAAGTAGAAGATAAACGATCTCTAACAATTGAGGTAATACCAATTGTAGACAAAGAATCTTGGAAAATAATTCCCTTTACCAATTGATATGCAAATATTGGAGCCATGGGCCTAAAGTGTATCAAAGAAATAGATATGGAAAAATCAAGCTTCAATGATACACAATGATATTACCAAAAGGGATATAACATGAAACATGTTGGCAATATCAATGGGTTAAGATTAAGACCATAATAACCAATAATAGATAATGATCTTTATCAAAAACCTAAAATGAGAGTTAAAATATGTTTTAAAGATATTTTAAACATATTAGAATTATAACTCCCCCATTGACATACATATGGATCAACAAATGCATGTATGCCAATGTCTTCCCCAAGGTCCCCATTTACGTGAAAAAAACAAGATTGAAAACATTTTCAAAATCATGAAACACAAACAAACAATGGGTATGCTAAAAACTATATATTTAAGCACAATACCCATGCAATATGCATATGTGGAGGAACCTAAACATTAGGGAACCAAACACAAGCGGAGTTTGATTTCCTAATGTAATCACATGAGGTGATCACATCCCTAACTAGAGAGTTGATGTTACTATCCCTTTATTGCACACTAACCTTAGTGGGAATCCATAAACTTAAGGATTTCATAGGCACGGGTTTTGCCTTTACAAGAGGGATGGATGTGGCATGCTTAGGTGTAGAAACGAATTTCTTGGCATGCAAAGAATGAGGATTTTGCTTCTTAGCAAAAAACAAAGGGTTTTCATTCTTCCTCATTACCTCGTGATTTACATGCTTCTTGTTGATGTTATTGTTGTACAAGAAAGCATGGTTATTCTTCTTAGGTACTTTAGCAATATTTCTTGTATTTGCACCATAAGAGGAATTAGAGGTAGGCTTGGGTATCACATTTTGAATATACCCCAAACCTCATCTATGATTTGCCGGATGTTGTTTTTCAAGCAAATTGTGGAGTGAATCCCTAGAATACACAAAGCTATTGAGCTTACGGGATTCATCTTCACATTTCAACGTAAGTTGTTGAATGTGAGTTTCTAAGCTAAGGTTTTGATCAACAAGATTATCATTAGTCAAGCTCAATTCCTTAACTTGAGAGCGAAGTGTGTCTCTCTCACTAGTGTCTCAAACATGCAAAGCATCATGATTATTTACACTAGTAGATTCTAGAGCATGCACCCTACTCATAGCATTCTTAAGATTAGCTTTCAATTTACCATATGAGTTGTTGTACTTACTTGCCAAGTTAGAGGCCACATTGAAGCGGTATTCGAGCTCCTCGTAGGATAGCTTTTCCTCCTCAACTTCCCCATCGCTTTCCTCCTTGACTTCCTCATCGCTTTCCTCCTCGCTTGAGCTTGACGAAGACTCTTGCCCATTAGGCATGAAGCACATTTCTTCTTCGGAGTTGAGCCACGCCTCTATCTCTTCATCGCTTGAGCCAGAGGAGATTGATGAAGAATCATTAAAAGCAGCGAAACACCTGTGACCATGCTCCTATCATGCTCTTCTTCATCACTTGATGTGTCCACATCGGAATCATCAAATGTGCCGATAAGTCCATTCTTTTGGTTCTTGAACTCGGACTTGACTTTTCAATACTTCTTCCCTTTCCCCTTATAGGTATATTTGGTGGGTTTGGAAGAATATCCAGTAGCAAGATGACCTTTTCCTCCATAGTTGAAACAAAAAGAATTGTTAGATTGGGAGGCAAACTTTGACGAAGATTTACCTTGATTGTCCTTGAAGAATGCCTTGAAATTCTTGAATTGCTTGGCAAGCTCGATGTAATCATCATCGCTAACATCTTCTTCTTCTTCTTCATCTTCACTCGGAGTTTCCCGTTGGAACTTTTTTCGCCACTTGAGTGACTCCTTCTTGACATGGAGTGCAACCCCCTTTTTCTTCTCAGGCTTGGTTGGTTGAGCCTCTTCCTTATGTTGAAGTAACACTTCATGAGAAATCTCCAATGTATGCCAAATTTCGTTGGCCGATTTTCACATGGAGATACGGTTGAACTCATTCGGAGTGAGGGCACAATGGAATGCATACATAGCCCTTGCATTGACTCTGATCGAGTCCTTCTCCGCCTTAGTTCTTGAAGCCGCGGGTGAAGTAGGCTCCTCAAATGGCAATTTCGTGATGTCCCAAAGGTCTTGACCCTTCATGTAGATCATCATCCTGATCTTCCAACTAGGATAGTTAGTTCCGTTGAAGAGCCGGGGTCGATCGGGAGACAGACCTTCTTCATGAGATGTGGATGAAGCGTTGAATGTCATCGTTGCAGCATGCTATAACCTCGATCTGAAACCAATTGTAAGGATCGCCTTACCCTTGCAATACTAACAACAACACACTAGAGGGGGGGGGGGGTGAATAGTGTAATGGCAATAAAATTGTCTAATTAAAATTAAACTTGCAAATGCAGAATAATAAATGCAAGAGGAAATAATTGACATAATCAATCCAAACACAAACACAAGATTTTACCTGGTTCCCCAAAACTTGGGTATGTCCAGCCACACCAATATTCACTATATTTCCACAAAGAGAAGTGAATACAAATCTCACAAAGAGAAACCTCACCAAGAGGATTTTTCCCTACACAAAGACCCAACCAACCCTACACAGGGGTCAAACTCCCACCTAGAGAATTACTAACTCTCACTCAGAGAATTAGGATTAGCCCTACACTAGGACACCAAACTCTCACTAAGAGAGTTACTCCCACAAAGAGAGTTATTTCCACAAAGAGAATATCCTAATCCCACAAAGAGATAAACTCCCGCAAAGAGAGAAAGACTAATTCCCACAAGGAAAATAAGTGTTACAAGAATCACCAAGTAAAATAAATACTCTTACCTATGCCTTGAGATGCTTACTCATAGATGAATGCAAGGCATGGAAGAGGATCTCCAAGTGTTGAGATTGGCTTGAAAGAACTTGGATGATTTCCCTTGAGCTGGACTTCAATGCAAGAGAAATGAGAGCTCAAAAGAGGGAAATGAGAGAGTTTGAGAGTGGCTTATAGATCTCTTATGATTTTCAATAGCATCAAGAAGTTCTAAAGAGGTCAGCACACCCATATATAGGCACCATATATCAACCCTCAAAACCCAAGAAAACAGCAAAAAACACAATGCTGCAACGGCTAGTTTCTGGACAGAAACGTCAAAGACAGTCGACTGATGAACAAATGACAGTCGATTGTTCAACGGCTAGAAAATATCCAACGGCTATAATCTGAGCCAGGACAGTCGACTGATGAAGTCGATACAGTCGACTGTGAACAGGATAGGCGCCTGTAAAACCTTCAACAGGCGACTGCTGCAGGGGATGAGATAAAACAGAAATCTGCACTCTTTCTCCAGATAAGCATACAGCGACTGATGTCAATAATACAGTCGGCAGTAAAATAGTCAGGCGACTGTAAAACCTTCATCAGTCGTCTGCTGCAGGAGATGGAGAAAAACAGAGAGAGCCAGTATATGCACTTACGCTACTCAGACGACTGTTGACCAATTCACAGGCAACCGTAAATATACAGGCGACTGTAAACTGAGCATCAGTCGACTGTTGCAAAAAGCTCAAGTAGAGTCAATAGAAATGTTGACTTGAGCAGTGCATATCAGTCGACTGTAGAAGGATCGACAGGCGACTGGAAATCACCCGGTCGACTATAAATCCTTCAGCAGGCGACTGATGGAAAGCCAGAGACTCCAAATGAGTCTTTGGTCAAGATGAACCTATTAGGTTGGATTCTATGATAATCCTAAGGCTCACTAAGATGGCTAAATGCATATGCATGAATGAGTAGACCATCTATCAAGGCATTACATTAACCTAGATTCAAATGAGAGAGAAAGAAATACAGAAAATATTACATGGATTACATTGCTTTCCTTAGAGTCTATGTCTTCAATATTGATGCCTTGATTCTCTCTATCATCTCCAAGCTTTGGCACCTATTGAGTCCAAGCTTTGGCCCTTCTCCACTTGATGTCCATCCTTGCACCAAGTGTTTAGTCTCCAAGAAAGATATTCTTGACATGAAACTATGAGACTAAAACAAGAGAGTCATTAGCAACAACATAATGTGTGATCATCATCAAAATAAGATTGGTATGAACCACCAATACTCAACATTAGAAATGGTCAAATTGTTGACTTCTATGGTCAATACCAATTGTAAATAAAGATAAAAAAATCTTTACCAATTGTAAAACATAATTGGAGCCATGTGCCTAAATGTATCAAAGCATTGATATAGATAAATCATGCATCATGATACAAATGATATTGCCAAAAGAGAATAAAACATTAAAAGAGTTGGCAACATCATTTTGGTTAAGATCAAGACTATAATAACCAATTGTATATAATGATCTCAAGCAAAACCCAAAATGAGAGTTAAAATATGTTTTAAAATAATTTTAAACTTACTTAACATATTAACTCCCTCATTGACATACATATGGATCAAAAAAGGCATGTATGCCAATGTAGTCCCCAAGGTCCACGTTTTCATGAAAAATAATTTTGAAAACATTTTCAAAAACATGAAAATTCACATACAATTAATGTGTATGCTAAGAATAAAAGTTAAGCATAATACACATGCAATATGCATACGTGTGAGAGACCTAAACATTAGGGAACCAAACCCAAGAAGTGTTTGATTTCCTAATGTAATCACTTGAGGTGATCACATCCCTAACTAATGAGTTGATGTAACTATCCCTCTCTTGCATACTACACTTAGTGGGAATCCAAAGACTTAAGGATTTCCTAGGCAAGAGTTTTGCCTTTGCAAAAGGGGTGGATGTGGCATGCTTAGGTGTAGAAATAAATTTCTTGGCATGCATAGAATGAGGATTTTGCTTCGTAGCAAAGAATGGAGGATTTTCATTTTTCTCACCACCTTGTGATTTACATGCTTCTTGTTGGTGTTATTGTTACACAAGAAATCATGGTGATTCTTCTTAGGTGCTTAACAATATTTCTTGTATTTTCACCATTGAAAGAATTAGAGGTGGGTTTGGGTACCACATTTTGAATATAAACCAAACCTCCTCTATGGTTTGCCAGATGTTGTTTTTCCAACAAACCGTGGAGCAAATCCCTAGAATAAACAAAGCTTTTGAGCTTTTAGGATTCCCTTCGCATTTCAACGTAAGTTGTTGAATGCGAGACTCTAAGCTAAAGCTTTGAGCTACCAATTTTTCATTAATCATGCTCAAATCCTTAACTTGAGAGAGAAATGTGTCTCTCTAACTAGTGTCACAAATATGCATATCATTATTGTTTACACTAGAAGATTCTAATGCATGCACCTTACTCATAGCATTCTTAAATTTTGCTTTCAACTTAGCATATGAGTCGATGCACTTACTTGTCGCATTGGAGGCCACATTGTAACAATACTCAAGCTCTTCGTAAGATAGCTTTGGCTCCTTCTCAACTTCATCATCGTTTTCCTCCTCACTAGAGCTTGAGGATGACTCTTCCCCTTTGCCATGAAGCACACTTCTTCATTGGACTTGAGCCAAGCCTCTACCTCTTCATTGCTAGATCTTAAAGAAAGATCTTCCAATGTCGTGAAGCACATGTGGGCTTGCTACTTGTCATCATCATCTTCATCACTTGATGAGTCCTCATCTGAATTATCGAATGTGCCGACAAGTCTCTTCTTTTGGTACTTGAATTTGGACTTGCTTTTCCAATGTTTCTTCCCTTTACCCTTGTAAGATTCTTTGGGGGGTTTGGAAGGGCATTCGGTAGCGAGATGACCTTTTCATCTACAATTGAAACAAATAGAATTGTTAGATTTAGAGGTAAACATTGACAAAGATTTACCTTGCTTGCCCTTGATGAATGCTTTGAATTGCTTGGCAAGCTCCATGACATCATCATCACTACCCACATCTTCTTCACTAGAATATTCTCGATGTAATTTCTTTCTCCACTCTATTGGCTCCTTCTCGGCATGGAATGCAACCCCCCCTTTGCTTCTCCGGACTCTCGGGCTTGGGTGGTTGAATCTCCTTCTTGTATTGAAGCTTGACTTCATACGCCATGAGATTTCCAATGCACTACTTAACGGTGTATTTGGACACGTCCTTAGACTCCAATATATTATTGTCCTTTGACTCCCATTAGGGTGTAAGAGAGTCAAGGATTTTCTCCATACGATCCTCTTGGAAAATCACCTTCCTAAGACCTTCCAAGGTGTTCACAATGTCCGTGAACCTCGTGAACATCTCTGAGATGCTTTCACCTTCCTATATTTTAAACAACTCAAATTTAGATCTAAATACACTTTGTTTAGATTTCTTTACCTTTGTCGTCCCTTTATGACAAATCTCCAAAGCATGCCAAATTTCGTTGGCCGTTTTACACATGGAGATGCGGTTGAACTCATTATGAGTGAGGGCGCAATAGAATACATTCATAGCCCTCGCATTGAATTTGATTGAGTCCTTCTCCGCCTTTGTCCTTGTAGTTGCGGGTGTAGTAGGCTTCTCAAATGGTGACTCCGTGGTGTCCCATAGGCCTTGACCCTCCAAGTAGATCATCATCTTGATCTTCCAACTTGGGTTGTTGGTTCCGTTGAAGAGCGGCGGTCGAACGGTTGATAAACCTTCTTCATGAGACGCGGATGAATCGTTAAATGCAATCGTTGTAGTATGCTATAACCTCTCTCTGATACCAATTGTAAGGACCGTCTATGACTTACAATACTAACAACAAATACTCTAGGGGGTGAATAGTGTAATGTCACAAATTGTATATTTAAAAATAAAACTTGCAAATGCGGAATTATAAATTGAAGATGAATTTAAACACAACAATCAGAAAATGCAAACACAAGATTTTACACTGATTCCCCAAACTTGGGTACGTCCAGCCACACCAAATATTCACTATAATTCTCACAAAGAGAATGAATACAATCTTACACAGAGATACCACACACAAAGGATTTGGATTCTTATACAGAGAAATCCTTGCTCTCACACAGAGAGAATCTTGCTCTCACACAGAGAGACTTTAACTCTCACATAGAGAGACTTTAACTCTCACACAGAGAGTCTCAACCAATCATACACAAGGGATAACCTCTCACACAGAGATGAACTAGCTCTCACATAGAAAGCTAGGGTTTCAACTTATATAAAGATTAAATAAATTATATTATCTATGCCTTGAGATGAATTTATTCAATATGAAGAAGACATGGAAGAGGATCTCCAAGTGATGAGATTTGCTTGAATGCACTTAGATGATTTCCATTGAGCTTGACTTCAATGCATGAAGAGAGAAATGATCATTAGAGGGAAATGCGAGAGCCTAGGAGTGGCTTATGAATCTCTATGATATTCAAAGTCAACCAAGAGTTCTAATAGAACTAAACCCTCTCCTATATATAGGAAGAGTGGCTTATGAATCTCTATGATATTCAAAGTCAACCAATAGTTCTAATAGAACTAAACCCTCTCCTATATATAGGAAGCCCAAAGAAACCCATAAAACCAAGCAAAGAGGCCAAATAAACAAATCTGCAACAACTATAATCTGGCACTTTACGACTAAGACAATTGACTGAAGAAGGACTGACAGTCGACTGGTCAACGGCTATAAAATTCCCAACTGCTATAATCTGAGCCAGGACAGTCAACTGTAGAAGACTACACTGGCGCTTGTACAATATGCAGGCACCCGAAAAGACTTCGTCAATCGACTGTCACATGGGATGGATAGAAACAGAGAAGATGCAACTTACGCACTTGTGCATTCAGACGACTGACGAGCAAAGTCCAAGCACCTGAAAAATAACAGGCGACTGTAATCTCTACATCAGTCGACTGACACACAAGCTGGAGAGTTACCGAGGAAAGACAAGTTACACACTTGTGCATTCAGATGACTGAAGAGCAAAGTACATGTGCCTGAAGAATTATAGGCAACTGTACACTCTACATCAGTCGACTGACACACAAGCTGGAGCGAAACCCAGAAATGACAAGTTACGCACTTTGGTACATAGGCGACTAAAGAACAATATCCAGGTGCCTGATGAAGGACATGTGCTTGTCAAATGAACTTCGGTCGCCTGCTCCAAAAGCTTAAGAAAGATTCGAGAATTATATGATTTGAGTTGTGTACAACAGTTGACTGTAGAAGGCCGGTCAGGCGCTTGGAATCACCCATCCGCTTGTCCTTTCTTCAGTAGTCGCCTGTATGAGCGCCAAAGATTCCAATTGAGTCAATTGGCATGATGAACCTATTGGGTTGGATTCTATAATAATCCTAAGGCTCACTATGATGGTTATAAGCATATGCATGTATGAGTTGACCATCTATCAAGGTATTACAATAATCCTAGACTCAAAAAAGGGAATGCAAGTAATAAAAGATATTACATGCATTACATTGCTTCCCTTAGAGTATAGTCTTAGCTTCACGCTCTTGATGCTTTGATACTCCCCATCATCTTCCAAACTTTGGCACCTCTTGATGAGCTTCCCTTCATCAAGATCCAAGCTTTGGCTGTGTTCCCATTGATGTCCATCCTTGCACCAAGCTATTAGTCTCCAAATCATGCTATTCTTCATTTCATAAACATGAGACTAAAACATGAGAGTCATTAGCAACAACAAAATGTTATGATCATCATCAAAATAATATTAGTCTAAACCACCAATACCTAACAATCTTACTTCCAGATTTAAAGCACTTAAGCTCGAACTCTCTGAGGACTTGCTAGTCATTTGGTGTTGATATCTCTTCCAGTATAGTTTAGCCAATTTAAGGTGAGCTATAACTGTCAAAAAGAGACTTAGTATCTGAATGAGCTCATCATTCAAGAAGAGGATATGCTTAAGCAAGATAAGACAGTAAGTGCCCACTGACCTTAACATTCAAGAACAAGAAAAGGAAGAAAGATAAGGAAGTTGTAGATACAACACCTCAAAAGAAACAACAAAAGAAACTTAATAATTCAGAAGGCAATAGTTGTTTCTTCTATGAAGCTGAAGGTTATAAAAGGAAGAAATGTATCAACTATTATACTTGACGTGCTAATAAAGGTATGCTTCTTAATTTGGTTTATTCTGAGGTTAATTTAACTTTCGTACCTATAGACTCATGGTGGATAGATCCTGGTGCAACCACTTGTTGGGAAATATATACCCTTAAGACAATTATTGTAATTGTAATGAGATATCTGTTCGAAGTGATAGTAAGCTATCTGTTAATCTTTATCTTGATATCCTCTATGTCAAATCACACGGTTATTGACTGTGATTATAAGATGCATGGATAAAGTCCTAGGACTTATGAGATGAACATTGGGATCATGATGGAAATCATGATAATGAGGTCAACGTGTACGTCGATCATATGTCCAAAATTTTTTTTGGTGAAAAAAATATCGAGATGGGACATCGATATTTCGGTTAGACCGGTGTGCATTGATCTATACCATTGGACTAGCCTCAAAAGTCACTCGGTATGGAGACATCGTTATATAATGCACATGTGCTTATTAGGAGAACTAGTTCACAGAACGACTCGCTAGAGATACTTCTATACGGTTACTATACTCTGAATGTCAACAGAAGATCTCTAGTGGCAGTAGGTGTATGTTAGTCCTTTGACTGGGGATGTGATAAAGGATCTTGCATGTGAATTATTATACTTTGGTAGACATCGAACGTTGGCTCTATAGCTGACATGTAGATATCTATTGGGTATAGTTGGAAGCATATGAAGGGAATGGCCATGCTGTCAGGATTTGTCTCCTTCGGTATAGAGAGGTTAGTGTCGCAGTTGAGTAAATGGATCCATGGTAAATCTCTAATCAGGGTAGGAGATGAACTTGTTAAAGAGTTGATAAATGTCATCCAACCATTGACTATGTTATCACATTTAACTCAAAGTGTTTAAGGTGTAGTAGGGTTTGACTCGATATCGTACCCTAGACACCTTAGCAACATAATGATGACGAAGGGACTCGACTGCATGAAATCTGCCATAGTAAGACCCAGATTATCTAAGAGGGATTCCAAATCTCTAAACCAGATAATAACGGTTATGAAACGGGGGTCAACACACTCAGCTAGGGCGGCTACCGATCGCTGACATGATGAGAATCGTGGTCACAATTGTAGTAGGAATTAGGCTATTAGAGTCTCATACTGATGATGAACTCCTTACGGAAAATGAAGGAAGAAACTTTCAGGGCTAAGATCATAGAGGGTTTTGATCAGAAAAGTAGAACACATCAAGTCAGCATAGACAAGTCGACTACTACTTTAGCACTTGTCGACTAATCAGCTATTAGTCGACTATTGCCAAGGCTCTAGTCGACTAGGAAGACTGTAAAAGCTACAGAGAGTTGCCTAGTCGACTAGTTTAAGTAACTAGTCGACTAGCCGACTAGTGCTGGCATGGAGGGACATGAATTTGACGCAGGATTCAATTGGGAATCCACTCCAATTCGTATCCAGTAGTCCCAATGCGTTGGGAACTCATTTAGGACGCCAATTCTACTTGGGGACAGGTTGAGTACGATGTGAATACTCAATCTAAATTAGATTCGAATTTCCTCTAGTCCAATAAATAGGGGGCCACCCCAACCCCTTGAGGCATGCGATTGATACATGCACTGAGAAATCTCCTTTGAGAAAAAAATCCGAGTTTTTCCTTCTCCTCCTTCTTCGCACTAGCAAAGTAAGGAAGCGGGTTCGATTCATGGATGCGTTCTTCATCCCATGATTCATCTAAAGCACTGGTTGGAGAAAAGGAGTAGGTGAACGCGACGCTTCTGGTCTTCACCGAAAGAGATTAAGATTCCATGAGTATCGCTTAAATATACTCGCGCAAAGGTATGCCATTTATGTTTTATTATCCAACGATATAATTTCTAGGTTAGAAGTAGATCCTGGGTAGGATAGCTAGTCAAGAAAATTTTGAATTTTTCATCTTCCGCTGCTTGATCTAGGTTGTTTAGATACTAGCTTCATAACCTTACACCACTTACCTCAGTGTGTCTATACAGGGTTGGCTGATATGCCGAAAGCCAAATGATGGTGAAAGATACATCAATGTAGGAGATGGTAAGACTGTACAAGTTGAGGCAATACGGAAATTTAGATTATTGTTAAATACTGGTATTTATTTGGATTTTGATGAGATATTTATTGTATCGTCATCTAGACGACATTCGATTTCTATTTCTCCTTTGAACAAATCTGGTTATCCTTGTTCATTTGGAAATAGAAAATTCAGTTTGTCTCATGATTCAAAATTGGTTGGTTCTGGTTCTTTATCAGTTTACAATAATTTTTTATTTATTTGACACAATTGCTTCATTCAAGGAATACATGCATTTGAGTACACAAGGTATAAATAGAAAATTAACCAATAAGAATTCAACTGCGTTATGACACAGGAGTTTGGGACATATCTCTATAAGGAGAACAAACAGACTTATTGACGTGTGCCCCCGGTTTGCTAGCCGAAAATGGCCGGGGGACCCGCGTGGGGGTTTAGATATTTGTAACCGCAAGCGCACGGTGTTGTAGTGTGGCTTGGGGGTCGAACACAGGGAGGCTAGGATGTGCTTGTGTCAAGGAGGACCGAAATCACCCCGTGGGCGAGCTAGCCCGAATCGGTTAATGGGTTGTCACGGAAAGGAATGCAAGGTATGAATAATAAGAAAATAAACCCGGGACTTTGGTTTCCACTCCAACGAGCGACTCTCGCCGATACGGCCTACGGGTAGGATAGCGATCGGAATTAGGGTCTAATGGTGAGACGTTGCCTCTGAAAGTGGTACCGGCATCCAATGGGCCCGATATTCCGGTCGGTGCCCAGGATGATACACCGGACTTCCCGGATTCGATCAGTGGGCACTCCCGTGTCCGTTAACACTGATCGATTCCGGGAGCACTAAGCTCGCAACGATAACTCCCAATGTCTCATCCTGCAGCTCCCGCGCGCTAGGATTCGGCGTCTACGCTAAGGGCGTGAGCTATGGCTAGGGAGTCAACCGCCAAGTTTATTCCCCCTTGGCCCAACGGTCAAAGGTGGTCTTTTTCCCGCCGATGACAATAAAACACCCGGCGTAACCGTTAGATTCCTAATCCCTATCGATTTCCTAACCCTATGGATGCATCGGGAAGAGCCCCCGAAGGGGTTTCCGCCAAAATCCCAGATTTGGGAACTACTCACAAATATTCATTAAAAAGCGATCTAAACGAAAATGAACCGTTGAAATCATAATCAGACGATTGGAATGCGAAGGTAGTAGAGCAATTAAGATAATAATAAAGTTTAAGAAAGATCCGAAAACTTACAATAGAAAAGTAATTACAGCCGTCACAATAGGAGAAAACAGTAAAAACTAACAGCTCCCCCGTTTCTGGAACCTTAGGGGTCCTATTTATAGGATCTCGTATCACCCGATCGGTTGACAAGTCAACCGATCGGGTGATCCGTTACAAATAATGAACAGAAAACGGCGGACTTTCACCCAGTCATATGAACCGGTCGGTTGAGTTCTTGGAGTGATCAGTTGGATCTTGGCGCCATCGGGTGAAGGGATCGGTTGGGTGCCCGTGTCTCGACTCCTTAGCATCAGCTACAGATGAACCGATCGGGTGAGAGTCACCTGATCGGTTGGAATTTGGCTTGAAAAGACAGAGAGTTGGCCCCCGTTGAACCGACCTGTGAACCGGTCGGGTGACTTTCACTTGAGCTCCGGCTGAGACCGGGTGGTGCACGCATGCATCACCCGATCGGTTGGAGATGACCAACCGACCGGGTGAGGGGCTGAAAGGTGTAATCTTCGTCGTTTGATCCCCTGGATCACGCGTGACTCCTCCCGTTGCTCTGGGGACTTGAGATATCGTCGTTAAACGTCCCCTACACGGGCAATCTCCTGCAAACATGTAGAAACAAAGAAAAGTGAAAGAAAACGAGAAAATACGAGAAAACACGAGAAAACGAATAAAAGACGGCGGAAAATACGGAGAAACACAAAAGAAAACGTGCGTGAATATATGAAATATAAACGCACGTTAAAATCCCCCAAGCTGAACTCTTCCTCGTCCTCGAGGGAGACGAGTGAGAGTAGGAGCTCGGAGGGGAAAAATAGAGAGAAAGAGAGAAAAAGAAAACTCTATATCCTAGATCGTCCGTCAGAGCCAACAAAATCAAAAACGACACACCAAGCAAGCAAATGTCAAATCACATCACTAACCCTAGGAAAACGAGTCCAAATAAGTGCCGTGGGCCCACGCGGTGAAGCGCGAGTGAGTGTGGTCGTGCGCTAGCAGTCAGTGTCGCTATCTACGATGTGCAATAAAGCTCGATATACACAGACCCAGGAAACGACCCAAATACCGATTCAAATTTGAAATTGCAGTGAATATTAGTTCAAGCATGCATGAGAAGAGTATAAGAATAGAAGCGTATCATGCATCGGGGATTCCACAACTAGGGTTAAGGAAATCACGCCACTATAGCCTAGATACTAGCTAAAAAGTTCCTAAGCCAAGTGTTTTCGAAAACGATGGGGGTTGAGATGATGTGGAGTAGAACACTCAGTGCAAATTCTTGCCTTCCCTTTATTCTCGGTAGATAGGAAAAATATTCACACTTGAAATTTTTTTGGGTTTTGGGTATTTGTATTTTTTTTGGCTTTTTGGCTATACAAAATTTTTCTTTTCTTTTCTTTTTGGGTTTTTCTTTTCTTTTCTCTTTTTTTTTTGATTTTTGGGGTTTTTGGCTATACACATGTGTACTCTCCCAAGTGGGAGAACGGTACACGACGAAGGGATTTGCACCAAGTAAAACAAAAAAGAAGTTGAAATCTAAACACTTGGGCAAAGGAAACTATTCTCGCTAAATAGAGCATATGCTAAATGGGTTGTCCTAGTCCTTAATTGTGGTATCCCGACACATGCGAAATGAACTACCCGATATATATATAGCATGCAGAAGCAGACAGGGAAAATAAATACCGCACATTCAAATCGAAGCATGATAATCTAGGGGTCATTCCTGGACAGGTATATAAAGTAAAATCACAAAGTAGAAGCACACCAAATAGCTAGGCACGATGCATGACTCACAAAAAGCTAAGTGGACCCACGATGCGTGAAATGCAAGAGGACTTGAAATCGTAGGGTCAGTGAGTGTGATTATCGATGCCATGCTAGGTGTGTGTGATTTCGTGGCGATTCATCATAGGGTTCATCTCTAGGAGTAAGAGATAAAAAGAAGAGAAGAGAAAAAAAAGGAAAAATAAAAAACGCGATGAAAACGACACAAAAACGAAAAAGAAGGACTCAAATGACGCACACAGTGCGACTCCCCCAAGCTGAAGCTTGCATTGCCCTCAATGCAATATGAGTGAGTACGGGAGGGCAATGAAGATGGGGGGGAATACGCACCGACACAAAAAGAAATGAAAACGAGGAAAACACAGAGATGAAACTGAAAATAAAGAAAGATCAAAATCAAACCACACGACATGAAAATAGAAATAAAACCACACGACACGACACTCAAAAGGGGAAAAACAAGCACACACACAAAAATGAGAAAAACAACAAAACACGACAACACACCAAAATAGACGTCCCCCAAGCTAGACATGACAGTGCTAACGAATAAAATGTGATCGTGAAATGCAGAAATATGCAAGGGGGAGTCAAAAACAAACAAGGTGAAATCAGAAAGCAGGAGAAGGTGAGTCCTCGTCCTCCTCTGAAGAGGGTGTGGCTGGGTGGTCGGGGGAGGCTGGGGGTGTGCGGAGAAGTGGGGAACGAGGTGGAGGAATAGGGGCAGCGGTGGTGTGAACGATGGAAGGAGTGTCGGTGGAGGTGGGTGGTGGTGGTAGGACGGCGATCAAGGCGGTGGTGAGAGGAATAGAAATGGGGGAAGAAGATGTGGTGGTGACGGTAGTGGGTGGTGGTGGGAGAGATCTGGAGCGCACCGGCAATTTCCTCCGACGCACGTATGCAGTGATGGAGGAGGAGGGAGGAGGTAGCGTGGGTGCGATGGAAGTGGTCGGGAGGGGGGAAGTGGATACCGGGATGGGAATAGATGAGGGAGGAGAAGTATGTGGTGAGGGAGGTGATGGATGTGGGGATGTGTGGGAGGGTGGAGGAGAAGATCGTCGAGGTGGTGAAGGTGGAGGTGGACCGTGGATGTGAGTGAGAAGGCGAAGAATGGCGGCCACGTTCCTCTCAAGTGCGAGGAAACGTGGGTGAGTGAGAAAAGAGGACGGTGATGGGTCCGAGGAGGCAGAGGACATGGCGAGATCACGGAGGGCAGCGACCTCCCTTTCAAGACCAAGACGGGCAGAGACCTGGAGGCGACCAAAGGATGTGGACTGACGTGAGGTAGAAGTGGTGCCGGCAGGTAAGGTGGAAGTGGTGCCCGCGGCGGTGGTCATGTCGGCACAGGAGACAAGGCCAGAAATGGCCGCTAAGAGGTGCTCAGACGTGATGGGGCCCGGAATAGAAACAGGACGACTCGGGCCAGCCCCCATATCTCCCCGAGACGCAGGGATATCCTGCTCGCCTAAGTGGGCGGCATGGGACAGTGGTCTGCGTGCGTCCGCGGGAAGGAAAGGAAGGTGCAACCCCGCTAGGAAGTTGGGATCGGGTGGGAAGGTCCAATCTCCCACAATAGCTATGGTCATGTGAGCGGGGTTGGGGAGAATAGTGTAAGGGGCTGGGGGGTGGCCATAATTGAAGATGAAGCGGCCATCGGAGTGGGGTTTAATCATGTGAATGTGCCGCAGGACATCAATATCTAGCTGTGAGGGTCCTGCGGCAGTGGGAAGATTATTGGGGATGGGAATATTAAATTGGGGGTAAGAACAAATGATAGTAATGATGCCCCCACAACAAAACTTCCCCTTACCGGCCCGGCTGATCTCGAGAAGATTGTAAACAAGCCAATCGTCGCCATGGATGGGGACGGTAGGGGCCCTGAAGCTAATCCCATCATCGTCCCGGACAAAAGGGAAAGTCATGGCCCAGAGGATAAAAAGGTCAGGGATAGTCACGGTGCCGGACTCGTCCCTGGGAAAAAATGCAGATGATATGATCCTGTGGGCCAAACGAAACACGGGATGAATGATGGAGGAGGCCTTGGCCCTTCCTCGGGGATAGCTATGGAGCAGTGTGAGGCGGAACCAGAATTGATCGACGTTAAACTCGGGCGTGTACCCGTAGTGTCGGATGGAGTCATCCCCAAGATTGGAGAAACCAAATATGTCGTTAATGGTATTCAGATTTGTGGTGACACTCTTGTTACGCACCCGGAATTTTATGATCGACCCGGACTCCCAAACAAGTGTAGAGAGAAATTCGAGGGTGAGTGACGGGTAGGATACGTCAGATGCATTAAGAAAGGCCAACCAGCCTAAGTTAGCGAAAAGAGATTCGACTTCGGTGAAGACACGGAGATCGACGAGTGACTGTGTATGCGGGAACTTAGTTGATAGATGCCCCCGAGCATCGAGCCTACGATAAAAATCCTTGTGTTCCTGGTTCCTAAAGATATACCCATGCGGGCCCAACATTGGGTCCACAGGGGGGATAACAGGCGGGGGAGGGCCTAGTGTCAGTGCTCGTGTGTGGGGAGGGGGACGTGTTTGTTTTCGTCTCTTTCGAGATGGTTCCTCCTCCCGCAAAATTCCCTTCCCCTTGTCTTTATCCTTAGCCATGCGTGAGTGTGCGTGTATGAATGAGTGCAAAAAGTAATGAATGCACACTAACATAAGCAAAATGAGCAAGCACAATTTATAGGGCAAAAATAGAAATATGAGCGTAGGAGCGAGTGTACCCAAGCGAAATGGTGAAGCTTGCTCGTAGATGTCCCCACGTCATGCAATGAGAGAAGCGTGGAGCCGCGGCCACCTCTTTCAGCAAGAATTTTCGAAATAGGCGTTGTTTGGGGGGAATTAGGTCAGAAATTCGAAATGAAGGGGAGAGAGAGTGAAAATGATGGAGAGATTGATGGAGGAGGTGGAGAGAGGGAGTATTGGAGGAGTGGAGGACGCGGGGGAGTGAAATCCGGCCGTTGGGGAGGAGGAGGAGGTGAATCGACGGCGGAATGGGTGATCGTGCGAGGGTGAATGCGAACGGGTGGTCGGGGGTATTTATAGGGTTTTAAGTCGAACCGATCGGTCGAAAACTCTTGCCGAAGAAGTGCTACAGGCGAACCGATCGGTTGACTTGTCAACCGATCGGTTGGCCGCTCCACTCATTTTCCCGAGAATTGAGGGTTGATCACCCGGTCGCCTCAACCGATCGTGCTCTAACTCAACCGATCGGTTGATATTTCCCAAAAATTTCCCGAGAATTCTCCCCAGATCACCCGGTCTGTCACCCGGTCTCTCCATTCTTCACCCGATCGGTTCATTTGGGGACAGATGCGGCTTGTATCTGATACATCCCAACCGATCGGTTGAGTTATCAACCGATCGGTTGGGGATTTGTTTCCTGCAAAAACCAACAGATTGTCTAAGTCCCTGAACGGATGTTCTTGCGGCTGATTTTATTTATAAAAATAGATAAAATAAAGTAAAAAATAACACTAAAAAGCGGGGCAAAAGTTTAGAGCATGGGTTGCCTCCCATAACGTCGTTGGCTCGACGCCCGCAAGTGATGTTCATGATGGTTGATACGGGTGATGCCCGAAGTTCGTCATCTCTTCTTCATTGGAGCTTACGGCCTTTGGAGTAGTCAGCGGCTGAAGAAAGATTTGCTCGACTACCCACTCCTTGTTCTTGGGATCCGGGGGCTTCTCTTTCGTATTGGCGTTTACCGCCATCTTCTTAAGGATCCGGACCTCGTCTTTGGTGAGGTCCATGGGTTCTTTCCCCGTTTTCCTCACAGGAGGAGCTTTGGGGAACTCGGGAGGGGTCGTACGTGCTGCACTCGCTTTCCCAGCAGCATCATTGTTCTTGGGGCCGTATTGGTCTTCTGAATTCCCCAAGTCATCGGGGGGGGGGGGGGGGGGGGGGGGTTTCTTAAGAGAATCTCCCAGGAGCTCTCTTCAGCAGATTTATCTTCTTCCACCTCCAGCAAATTACACCGAGGGTCATCTGGGGGATCGGGATACTTCATGGACAACCCCGGATCAAATTCAACCTTTTCCCCGCTGACGTTTAGCGAAAGTTTTCCATTCTTCACATCAATCAAAACGCCAACAGTGGCCATGAATGGCCGTCCCAGGATGATGGGAGTGTGTGCGTCTTCAGACATGTCCATGACAACGAAGTCCACTGGCACATGCACCCCTTTTACATTGACGGGGAGGTCATCCACAATCCCCACCGGATATTTGACCGACCGGTCAGCAAGTTGTAGGGTCATACCGGTGGGCTCCAAATCACCCATTCCTATCCTTTTATACATCGATAAGGGCATCAAACTGACACTCGCTCCGAGATCGACGAGTGCACGATGAATCTTTACTGCCCCGATCGTGCAAGGGATTGAGAAGCTCCCCGGGTCTTTAAGTTTCGGCGGATTTGCCCTCTGGATGAGAGCGCTACACTCCGCCGTCAACACTACTTTCTCCTTTCTAGAACCTCTCGTCACCAAATCCTTCAGGAATTTCGCATAGGAGGGGATTGTTTCGATTGCTTCCAGGAAGGGGATTTGCAAGCTCAGATCCTTGACCATGGCGAAGAACTTGCCATATTTCTCGTCAATTTTGGCCTGAGCTAACCGTTGTGGAAAAGGCACAACGGGTTTGAACACTTTCGGGCTCCCTTCCTCGTTCTTCTTCTTCTCTTCTTCAGAGACTCCCTCCGGAGTCGTAGGATTTGATGACGAAGCACCGGCGTCGTTTGATTTTTCGATCGGTCGCTCGACGACCAGCGGTGCTTCCGGTCTGTTAGGGGGCACTCTAGTAGGGATTTGTGTCCCGCTTCTCAGAACGATAGCGGACACATTTGCGTGCTCGTGCACGAGTGCCGACGTTTGGGTTGCTCCCCTCGGGTTCACCTCCGGTTGTGGCGGCAATTGGTTTTGTGACCTTGAAAGGGTCGCCACTTGTAACCCCAGCTGGGTTACTTGGTCCGTGAGGGCCCGCTGACCCATTTCCAGCTTTTGATTGATCTTCACCTGGTTGGTTATATATTGAGTCAAGAGAGACTCAACCAGAGAGACGGTCCTCTGTTGGCCATACTGCTGCTGCTGCTGGATTGGCTGTTGATTCCTGGGGGCGTAAAATTGTTGCTGAGGCTGCTGCTGATATTGTTGCTGCTGAATCTGACTCTGCTGTGGCCTAGTCAGCTGATATGTTTGTTGCTGCGGCTGCTGAGGCGGCGAGGGCTGGAATGGTACCCGGTAACCAAAGTTAGGGTGGTTCCGGTTGTTTAAAGAGTAGGCCGGGTTGGAATTGGTTCTTGGTGGATACGGAGCATTTCCCGTGGGGTTGTAAAATAGTGCGCTCGCCTGATCCAACGGTGGTGAGACGTCACCACCGTCGAATTCCCCAAAAATTTCGGGTTCTACCGCTGCAATCTGTTGTGCACCGGCCCCACCGGCTCCTACCATTAGTGCGGAGATCTGGGTCGAAAGCAAGTCAAACTTGCTTGAAAGTTTGTCGACGTCCTCGACTCTGTGTATACCCCCAGACCTGGGTGTGGCTCTCTCGTCACACCACCGCTCATTGTTGGATGCCATATTTTCCAAAATATGTCTGGCATCTTCCTCGCTCCTTGACATGAAGGAACCCCCAGCGCGGCGTCCATAGAAGATTTTAGGCCATCCCTCAGCCCATTGTAGAACATATTAATAATCTGCCACTTCGGAAGCTCATGGTGAGGGCATCTTCTCTGCATCTCCTTGTATCTCGTCCAAGCTTCATGCAAGGACTCGTGGCTGGCCTGGGAGAAGGAGGAGATCTCACTCCTCAACTTCATGGTCTTCCCCGGAGGAAAGAACTTCGTCAGAAAAGTGTTGGAGAGCTTCTCCTAGGTATTGAAAGTGTTGGGGTCCTTCCCCCTAAGCCATTGCTTGGCTTTGTCTCGCAACGAGAAGAGGAACAGCTTCAGACGGATCGCCTCAGTCGTGACACCATTAATCCGGAAGGTGTCACATTTCTCCAAGAAGGAGTCTAGATGCTCGATCGGGCTCTCCATGGGTGCACCCGAAAACTGATCCTGCTGGATCCATGTCACCAAAGACGGCTTTAGCTCAAAGCTTTGGGCCGTAATAGCTGGAGGACGGATGTCGGAAGTGGACTCGATAGATGGCATCGAGTACTCCAACAGGGACTTGCGAGGCGGGGTGTTCTCCTCCATGGATTCGGGATCCTCTCTCCTTCGCTTCTCAGCGGCCAAACGCCTAAGGGTGGCGTTAATCTCTGGATCAACGGGGATCAAGTCGTCGAGATTCTTGAACTCCTGCGCATGAAAAACTACAAACACCCGTGAAGCGACAAGTGGGAGAGAGACAGATAAGATAAGAAATAAAAAGAAGAAAATAAAAAGGAAAAAAGAAGAATGCGAAAATTATCGTGAGGTAGGGATAAGAGCTAGACACTAGGGTTCAAGAGATCCTAAAATAACAAGCACGTTGCCTCCCCGGCAACGGCGCCATAAACTTGACGTGTGCCCCCGGTTTGCTAGCCGCAAATGGCCGGGGGACCCGCGTGGGGGTTTGGATATTTGTAACCGCAAGCGCACGGTGTTGTAGTGTGGCTTGGGGGTCGAACACAGGGAGGCTAGGATGTGCTTGTGTCAAGGAGGACCGAAATCACCCCGTGGGCGAGCTAGCCCGAATCGGTTAATGGGTTGTCACGGAAAGGAATGCAAGGTATGAACAATAAGAAAATAAACCCGGGACTTTGGTTTCCACTCCAACAAGCGACTCTTGACGTGCGTTTATATTTCATATATTCACGCACGTTTTCTTTTGTGTTTCTCCGTATTTTCCGCCGTCTTTTATTCGTATTCTCGTATTTTCTCGTTTTCTTTCACTTTTCTTTGTTTCTCCATGTTTGCAGGAGATTGCCCGTATAGGGGATGTTTAACGACGATATCTCAAGTCCCCGGAGCAACGGGAGGAGTCGCGTGTGATCCAGGGGGTCAAACGACGAAGATTACATCTTTCAGCCCCTCACCCGGTCGGTTGGTCATCTCCAACCGATCGGGTGATGCACGCATGCACCACCCGGTCTCAGCCGGAGCTCAAGTGGAAGTCACCCGACCGGTTCACAGGCCGGTTCAACGGGGGCTAACTCTCTGTCTTTTCAAGCCAAATTCCAACCGATCGGGTGACTCTCACCCGATCGGTTCATCTGTAGCTGATGCTGAGGAGTCGAGACACGGGCACCCAACCGATCCCTTCACCCGATGGCGCCAAGATCCAACCGGTCACTCCAAGAACTCACCCGACCGGTTCATATGACAGGGTGAAAGTTCGTCGTTTTCTGTTTTTTATCTGTAACGGATCACCCGATCGGTTGACTTGTCAACCGATCGGGTGATACTAGATCCTATAAATAGAACCCCTAGGGTTCCAGAAACGGAGGGAGCTGTTAGTTTTTACTGTTTTCTCCTATTGTGACGGCCGTAATTACTTTCCTATTGTAAGTTTTCGGATCTTTCTTAAACTTTAGTATTATCTTAATTGCTCTACTACCTTCGCATTCCAATCGTCTGATTATGATTTCAACGGTTCATTTTCGTTTAGATCGCTTTTTAATGAATATTTGTGAGTAGTTCCCAAATCTGGGATTTTGGTGGAAACCCCTTCGGGGGCTCTTCCCGATGCATCCATAGGGTTAGGAAATCGATAGGGATTAGGAATCTAACGGTTACGCGGGGTGTTTCATTGTCATCGGTGGGAAAAAGACCGCCTTTGACCGTTGGGCCAAGGGGGAATAAACTTGGCGGTTGACTCCCTAGCCATAGCTCACGCCCTTAGCGTAGACGCCGAATCCTAGCGCGTGGGAGCGGCAGGATGAGACGTTGGGAGTTATCGTTGCGAGCTTAGTGCTCCCGAAATCGATCAGTGTTAATGGACACGTGAGTGCCCACTGATCGAATTCAGGAAGTCCGGTGTATCATCCTGGGCACCAACCGGAATATCGGGCCCATGGGATGCCGGTACCACTTTCAGAGGCAACGTCTCACCAGTAGACCCTAATTCCAATCGCCATCCTACCCGTAGGCCGCATCGGCGAGAGTCGCTCGTTGGAGTGGAAACCAAAGTCCCGGGTTTATTTTCTTATAGTTCATACCTTGCATTCCTTTCCGTGACAACCCATCAACCGATTCGGGCTAGCTCGCACACGGGGTGATTTTGGTCTTCCTTGACACAAGCACATCCTAGCCTCCCTGTGTTCGACCCCCAAGCCACACTACAACACCGTGCGCTTGCGGTTACAAATATCTAAACCCCCACGCGGGTCCCCCGGCCATTTGCGGTTGGCAAGCCGGGGCACACGTCAAGTTTATGGCGCTGTTGCCGGGGAGGCAACATGGTTGTTATTCTAGGATCTCTTGAACCCTAGTGTCTAGCTCTTATCCCTACCTCGTGATAATTTTCGCATTCTCCTTTTTCCTTTTTATTTTCTTTTTTTATTTCTTATCTTATCTGTTTCTTTCCCACTTGTCGCTTCACGGGTGTTTGTTGTTTTTCATGCGCAGGAGTTCAAGAAGTCTCGACGACTTGATCCCTGTTGATCCAGGGATTAACGCCACCCTTAGGCGCTTGGCCGCTGAGAAGCGAAGAAGAGAGGACCTCGAATCCATGGAGGAGAACACCCCGCCTCGCAAGTCCCTGCTGGAGTACTCGATGCCATCTATCGAGTCCACTTCCGCCATCCGTCCTCCAGCTATTACGGCCCAAAGCTTTGAGCTAAAGCCGTCTTTGGTGACATGGATCCAGCAGGATCAGTTTTCGGGTGCACCCATGGAGAACCCGATCGAGCATCTAGACTCCTTCTTGGAGAAATGTGACACCTTCCGGATTAATGGTGTCACGACTGAGGCGATCCGTCTGAAGCTGTTCCCCTTCTCGTTGCGAGACAAAGCCAAGAAATGGCTTAGGGGGAAGGACCCCAACACTTTCAATACCTGGGAGAAGCTCTCCAACGCTTTTCTGACGAAGTTCTTTCCTCCGGGGAAGACCATGAAGTTGAGGAGTGAGATCTCCTCCTTCTCCCAGGCCAGCCACGAGTCCTTGCATGAAGCTTGGACGAGATACAAGGAGATGCAGAGAAGATGCCCTCACCATGAGCTTCCGAAGTGGCAGATTATTAATCTATTCTACAATGGGCTGAGGGATGACCTGAAATCTTCTATGGACGCCGCGGCTGGGGGTTCCTTCATGTCAAGGAGCGAGGAAGATGCCGGACATATTCTGGAAAATATGGCATCCAACAATGAGCGGTGGTGTGACGAGAGAGCCACACCCAGGTCTGGGGGTATACACAGAGTCGAGGATGTCGACAAACTTTCAAGCAAGTTCGACTTGCTTTCGACCCAGATCTCCGCACTAATGGTAGGAGCCGGTGGGGCCGGTGCACAACAGATTGCAGCGGTAGAACCCGAAATTTTTGGGGAATTCGACGGTGGTGACGTCTCACCACCGTTGGATCAGGCGAGCGCACTATTTTACAACCCCACGGGAAATGCGCAGTATCCATCAAGAACCAATTCCAACCCGGCCTACTCTTTAAACAACCGGAACCACCCTAACTTTGGTTACCGGGTACCATTCCAGCCCTCGCCGTCTCAGCAGCCGCAACAACAAACATATCAGCCGATTAGGCCACAGCAGAGTCAGATTCAGCAGCAACAATATCAGCAACAGCCTCAGCAACAATTTTACGCCCCCAGGAATCAGCAGCCCATCCTGCAGCAGCAGCAGTATGGCCAACAGAGGGCCGTCTCTCTGGTTGAGTCTCTCTTGACTCAATATATAACCAACCAGGAGAAGATCAATCAAAAGCTGGAAATGGGTCAGCGGGCCCTCACGGACCAAGTAACCCAGCTGGGGTTACAAGTGGCGACCCTTTCAAGGTCACAAAACCAATTGCCGCCACAACCGGAGGTGAACCCGAGGGGAGCAACCCAAACGTCGGCACTCGTGCACGAGCACGCAAATGTGTCCGCTATCGTTCTGAGAAGCGGGACACAAATCCCTACTAGAGTGCCCCCTAACAGACCGGAAGCACCGCTGGTCGTCGAGCGACCGATCGAAAAATCAAATGACGCCGGTGCTTCGTCATCAAATCCTACGACTCCGGAGGGAGTCTCTGAAGAAGAGAAGAAGAAGAACGAGGAAGGGAGCCTGAAAGTGTTCAAACCCGTTGTGCCTTTTCCACAACGGTTAGCTCAGGCCAAAATTGACGAGAAATATGGCAAGTTCTTCGCCATGGTCAAGGATCTGAGCTTGCAAATCCCCTTCCTGGAAGCAATCGAAACAATCCCCTCCTATGCGAAATTCCTGAAGGATTTGGTGACGAGAGGGTCTAGAAAGGAGAAAGTAGTGTTGACGGCGGAGTGTAGCGCTCTCATCCAGAGGGTAAATCCGCCGAAACTTAAAGACCCGGGGAGCTTCTCAATCCCTTGCACGATCGGGGCAGTAAAGATTCATCGTGCACTCGTCGATCTCGGAGCGAGTGTCAGTTTGATGCCCTTATCGATGTATAAAAGGATAGGAATGGGTGATTTGGAGCCCACCGGTATGACCCTACAACTTGCTGACCGGTCGGTCAAATATCCGGTGGGGATTGTGGATGACCTCCCCGTCAATGTAAAAGGGGTGCATGTGCCAGTGGACTTCGTTGTCATGGACATGTCTGAAGACGCACACACTCCCATCATCCTGGGACGGCCATTCATGGCCACTGTTGGCGTTTTGATTGATGTGAAGAATGGAAAACTTTCGCTAAACGTCAGCGGGGAAAAGGTTGAATTTGATCTGGGGTTGTCCATGAAGTATCCCGATCCCCCAGATGACCCTCGGTGTAATTTGCTAGAGGTGGAAGAAGATAAAGCTGCTGAAGAGAGCTCCTGGGAGATTCTCTTAAGAAACCCCCCCGATGACTTGGGGAATTCAGAAGACCAATACGGCCCCAAGAACAATGATGCTGCTGGGAAAGCGAGTGCAGCACGTACGACCCCTCCCGGGTTCCCCAAGGCTCCTCCTGCGAGGAAAACAGGAAAAGAACCCATGGACCTCACCAAAGACGAGGTCCGGATCCTTAAGAAGATGGCGGTAAACACCAATACAAAAGAGAAGCCCCCGGATCCCAAGAACAAGGAGAGGGTAGTCGAGCAAATCTTTCTCCAGCCGCTGACTACTCCAAAGGCCGTAAGCTCCAATGAAGAAGAGATGCCGAACTTCGGGCATCACCCGTATCAACCACCGTGAACATCACTTGCGGGCGTCGAGCCAACGACGTTAAACAAGTGCGCTTCATGGGAGGCAACCCATGCTCTAAACTTTTGCCCCGCTTTTTAGTGTTATTTTTTACTTTATTTTATCTATTTTTATAAATAAAATCAGCCGCAAGAACATCCGTTCAGGGACTTAGACAATCTGTTGGTTTTTGCAGGAAACAAAGCCCCAACCGATCGGTTGATAACTCAACCGATCGGTTGGGATGTATCAGATACAAGCCGCAACTGTCCCCAAAGGAACCGGTCGGTTGAAGAATGGAGAGACTGTGTGACAGACCGGGTGATCTGGGGAGAATTCTCGGGAAATTTTTGGGGAATATCAACCGATCGGTTGAGTTAGAGCACGATCGGTTGAGGCGACCGGGTGAGCAACCCTCAATTCTCGGGAAAATGAGTGGAGCGACCAACCGATCGGTTGACAAGTCAACCGACCGGTTCGCCTGTAGCACTTCTTCGACAAGAATTTTTGACCTAACCGTCAACCGATCGGGTGACAAGTCACCCGATCGGTTCAACTTAAAACCCTATAAATACCCCCGACCACCCGTTTGTTCCGCACTCGCCATTTTCGAATCCAGAACCGACGTTTCGCCTCCTCCTCTTGCGCCTGACCTCTTTCTTCCCTAAAATCAACCTCGATCGGCTCCCCCCATCTCCCTATCCATCCCACCATCGATTTCTCTCCATTCTCCTCGATTCCACCCACACACAAAACCCTAACCTTCACCCGTTTTCCCCAATTTCGAAACTTGCTGAAGAAATCACCGCTGCTTCACAGCGTGCTCCTATCGAGTAGCATCGGGGCGTCTACGAGCAACGATCTTTATCCCATTTGGGTAAACTCGCTCCTTAACTCAATTTTAATTTTGCCCTAAAATACTCCATTTGCTCGTTGGTCGTGTTTGTGTTTATTCATTGTATTTTTACATACTCACGCACACACACGACACTCGCACAATGACTCCCCGCCATGTTAAGCCCACCGACACCAGCTCTTCGAACCCTAGGCCCACCTGTCGTACTCGTCGCACACAGCCCCCCCACTCAACCCACCACCTCCAACCCATCTACCCCCGCTCAATTCCAAGCCGACGACCAAGCCGACCGATTCACGGCCATGATCCTCCTAGCTGGACAGGGTGGTCGGATAACCGAGGAGTCCGTCGACTGAGACCTCCCCTTTCTTTAAAGCTTCATTCGCCACATTCGTGAAGACCCACCCGATGTCTCCGAGCTCCACATTCCACCCCCCACGACTCCTGGACCCCAGCGCAGGCCCCCATCACCACCCCCAGAGGGTGGTACCCCTGCTTGATTTTTCTTTCCCGCTTTTGCCCACCCCCCGTATTTGTGCCCATATGTCTTTTCGGGGCCCTGCTTTTTCTCTGTCAAGGGGGACCGATTCACGTGTCGCATCACTTCCTTTTTTATTTTTTATTTTGATTGCATTTTTTTGTTTTTTGACTCCCCCTTGCATATTTCTGCATTTCACGATCACATTTTATTTGCTAGCACTGTCATGTCTAGCTTGGGGGACGTCTATTTTGGTGTGTTGTCGTGTGTTGTTGTTTTTCTCATTTTTGTGTGTGTGCTTGTTTTTCCCCTTTTGAGTGTCGTGTCGTGTGTTTTTATTTCTATTTTCGTGTCGTTTGATTTTGATTTTGATCTTTCTTTATTCTCAGTTTCATCTCTATGTTTTCCTCGTTTTCATTTCTTTTTGTGTCGGTGCGTATTCCCCCCCATCTTCATTGCCCTCCCGTACTCACTCATATTGCATTGAGGGCAATGCAAGCTTCAGCTTGGGGGAGTCGCACTGTGTGCGTCATTTGAGTCCTTCTTTTTCGTTTTTGTGTCGTTTTCATCGTGTTTTTTATTTTTTCTTTTTTTCTCTTCTCTTCTTTTTATCTCTTTCTCCTAGATATGAACCCTATGATGAATCACCACAAAATCACACACACCTAGCATGGCATCGATAATCACACGCACTGACCCTAGGATTTCGAGTTCTCTTGCATTTCACGCATCGTGAGTCCACTTAGCTTTTTGTGAGTCGTGCGTCGTGCCTAGCTATTTGGTGTGCTTCTACTTTGTGATTTTACTTTATATACATGTCCATGAATGACCCCTAGATTATCATGCTTCGATTTGAATACGCGGTATTTATTTTCTCTGTCTGCTTCTGCATGCTATATATATATCGTGTACTTCATTTCGCATGTGTCGGGATTCCACAATTAAGGACTAGGATAACCCATTCAGCCTATGCTCTATTTAGCGAGAATAGTTTCCTTTGCCCAAGTGTTTAGATTTCGACTTCTTTTTTGTTTTACTTGGTGCAAATCCCCTCGTCGTGTACCGTTCTCCCACTTGGGAGAGTACACATGTGTATAGCCAAAAACCCAAAAATCCAAAAAAAAGAGAAAAGAAAAGAAAAACCCAAAAAGAAAAGAAAAGAAAAATTTTGTATAGCCAAAAAGCCAAAAAAAAATACAAATACCCAAAACCCAAAAAAAAAAAAAATTCAAGTGTGAATATTTTTCCTATCTACCAAGAATAAAGGGAAGGCGAGAATTTGCACCGAGTGTTCTACTCCACATCATCTCAACCCCCATCGTTTTCGAAAACACTTGGCTTCGGAACTTTTTAGCTAGTATCTAGGCTATAGTGGCGTGATTTCCTTAACCCTAGTCGTGGAATCCCCGATGCATGATACGCTTCTATTCTTATACTCTTCTCATGCATGCTTGAACTAATATTCACCGCAATTTCAAATTCGAATCGGTGTTTGGGTCATTTCCTGGATTTGCGTATATGAGCTCATAGCACATTGTAGAAAGCGACACCATTTGCTAGCACACGACCGCACTCACTCGCGCTTCACCGCGTGGGCCCACGACACTTATTTGGACTCGTTTCCCTAGGTTTAGTGATGTGATTTGACGTTTGCTTGCTTGGTGTGTCGTTTTTGATTTTGTTGGCTCTGACGGACGATCTAGGATATGGAGTTTTCTTTTTCTCTCTTTCTCTCTATTTTTCCCCTCCGAGCTCCTACTCTCACTCGGCTTCCTCGAGGACCAGGAAGAGTTCAGCTTGGGGGATTTTGACGTGTGTTTATATTTCATATATTCACGCACGTTTTCTTTTGTGTTTCTCCGTATTTTCCGCCGTCTTTTATTCGTTTTCTCGTATTTTCTCGTTTTCTTTCACTTTTCTTTGTTTCTCCATGTTTGCAGGAGATTGCCCGTGTAGGGGACATTTAACGACGATATCTCAAGTCCCCGGAGCAACGGGAGGAGTCGCGCGTGATCCAGGGGGTCAAACGACGAAGATTACATCTTTCAGCCCCTCACCCGGTCGGTTGGTCATCTCCAACCGATCAGGTGATGCACGCGTGCACCACCCGGTCTCAGCCGGAGCTCAAGTGGAAGTCACCCGACCGGTTCACAGGCCGGTTCAACGGGGGCCAACTCTCTGTCTTTTCAAGCCAAATTCCAACCGATCGGGTGACTCTCACCGGTCGGTTCATCTGTAGCTGATGCTGAGGAGTCGAGACACGGGAACCCAACCGATCCCTTCACCCGATGACGCCAAGATCCAACCGGTCACTCCAAGAACTCACCCGACCGGTTCATATGACCGGGTGAAAGTTCGCCGTTTTCTGTTTTTTTATCTGTAACAGATCACCCGATCGGTTGACTTGTCAACCGATCGGGTGATACGAGATCCTATAAATAGAACCCCTAGGGTTCCAGAAACGGAGGGAGCTGTTAGTTTTTACTGTTTTCTCCTATTGTGACGGCTGTAATTACTTTCCTATTGTAAGTTTTCGGATCTTTCTTAAACTTTAGTATTATCTTAATTGCTCTACTACCTTCGCATTCCAATCGTCTGATTATGATTTCAACGGTTCATTTTCGTTTAGATCGCTTTTTAATGAATATTTGTGAGTAGTTCCCAAATCTGGGATTTTGGCGGAAACCCCTTCGGGGGCTCTTCCCGATGCATCCATAGGGTTAGGAAATCGATAGGGATTAGGAATCTAACGGTTACGCGGGGTGTTTCATTGTCATCGGCGGGAAAAAGACCGCCTTTGACCGTTGGGCCAAGGGGGAATAAACTTGGCGGTTGACTCCCTAGCCATAGCTCACGCCCTTAGCGTAGACGCCGAATCCTAGCGCGCGGGAGCGACAGGATGAGACGTTGGGAGTTATCGTTGCGAGCTTAGTGCTACCGGAATCGATTAGTGTTAATGGACACGGGAGTGCCCACTGATCGAATCCGGGAAGTCCGGTGTATCATCCTGGGCACCGACCGGAATATCGGGCCAATGGGATGCCGGTACCACTTTCAGAGGCAACGTCTCACCAGTAGACCCTAATTCCGATCGCCATCCTACCCGTAGGCCGCATCGGCGAGAGTCGCTCGTTGGAGTGGAAACCAAAGTCCTGGGTTTATTTTCTTATAGTTCATACCTTGCATTCCTTTCCGTGACAACCCATCAACCGATTCGGGCTAGCTCGCCCACGGGGTGATTTTGGTCCTCCTTGACACAAGCACATCCTAGCCTCCTTGTGTTCGACCCCCAAGCCACACTACAACACCGTGCGCTTGCGGTTACAAATATCTAAACCCCCACGCGGGTCCCCCGGCCATTTACGGTTGGCAAGCCGGGGCCCACGTCAACTCTCTCCGATACGGCCTATGGGTAGGATAGCGATCGGAATTAGGGTCTAATGGTGAGGCGTTGCCTCTGAAAGTGGTACCGGCATCCCATGGGCCCGATATTCCGGTCGGTGCCCAGGATGATACACCGGACTTCCCGGATTCGATCAGTGGGCACTCCCGTGTCCATTAACACTGATCGATTCCGGGAGCACTAAGCTCGCAACGATAACTCCCAACGTCTCATCCTGCCGCTCCCACGCGCTAGGATTCGGCGTCTACGCTAAGGGCGTGAGCAATAGATTTTACCCTGGTTCCCCAACTTACGTACATCCAGCCACACCAATATTTACTATGATCCTACATAAGGTAGTGAATACAATCCCACCCAAGAGATATCCTACATAAGGGATTTGAACTCTCACAAAGAGAGAACCTAACTCTCACAAAGAGAGTACACAACCAACCCTACACGAGGGTTAAAATCTCACAAAGAGAGAAACTAACTCTCACAAAGAAAGTTAGGGTTAAACAATCACAAAGAGAGAAACTAACTCTCACAAAGAAAGTTAGGGTTTCAAATAAGAAATGAAACAAAACAAAACTTACCTATGCCTTTATGTGATCTTACCAACGTGAAGAAGAAGGCATGCAAGTAAAACCCAAGTGCTTGAGATGAGTCTTTGATTGCACTTGTTGATATTTCTCTCTTCTAGGAATGAACCCTAACACTTCTCACTTGAGTGTATGTATGAAGAGAAGAAAGATTTTCTCCAAGTAAGGAATAAGATTGAAATCCCTTCGAGAAATTTCCTAGAGCTTAGATGCTTTAACATAAGATTCAAGCTCTATGAAGGGAATGTGGGGGAGTGGCTTGATGAAGAGAATAAATGATCTTCAAAGAATTCCAAGAGTTCTAAATGAACTAAGCCATCTCATATATATATATATAGAAAGCCAAGAAAACCCCTAAAATCCAAGCAAAGAGCCAGAACAAACAAATCTGCAACAGCTCTATTCTGTTATTTTACGGTGGACATGCGCTTGATGAACATTTGACATGCGACTGATCAACGGTCAGATAATTCCCAACGGCTATAATCTGAGCTAGGACATGCGACTGTAGAATACTACACATGAGCATGTATACTGTGCAGGTGCCTGAAAAGACTTCAGCAGGCGACTGCTTAGAGGGATGGAAAGGAGCTGAGAAATGTCAACATTCGCACTTGTGCATTTAGACGACTGATGAGCAAAGTCCAGGCGCCTGAGGATTGACATGAGACTGTAAACTCTACATCAATCGACTGACACACAAGATGGAGTGAAGCACAAATTACCAAGTTACATACTTTGGCACACATGTGACTTCTGAACAATCGTCAGGGGCCTACTGGTTGACAAGCACATGTATTTTGTTCTTCAGTCGCCTGCACCAAAAGCTCAAGAAAGAATCAAGAAATTGTTGACTTGAGCTATGCATACCAATCGCCAGTAGAATGCTGGCAAGACGACTGGTGATCACCAGTCACCTGTCGTGCCTTCTGGAGTCACCTGTTGGAAAGCCAGAAACTCCAATTCGAGTTCTTTGCTTGGTGAACATAATGGGTTGGGTTCTTTAATGATCCTAAGGTTCTCTAAGATGGTTAATGCATATGCATGAATGAGTAGACCATCTATCAAGGCATTACAAATTCCTAGACTCAAAAAGAGAAAAGCAAGTAATAAAATATTACATGGATTACTAATGCTACTCCTAGAGTCTATGCCTTCAAGCATGAGTAGCCTTGATCTCCCCATCATCTTCCAGCTTTGGCACATCTTGATGAGCTTCCCTTCATCAACCTCCAAGCTTTGGCAATGCTCCACTTGATGTCCATCCTCATACTCCAAGCTTTGGCATCATTAGATGATCTTTATGGCTACATCCACACTTGAGCAAACCATCACTGTTGGAGGGGTTTAAGATATCAATTGCATCATCCTCCGAGCATTATGCTTTGTATCATCAACATATAATCATTAAGATAAACTGAGACTAAAACATAAGATTGATTAGCATACCAACATAATGTGTTGATCATCATCGAAACAACGTTAATCTTGAACCCAAGAACTAACATTCTCCCCCTTTTTGATGATGGCAACCATTATGTCAAAATATAATAAACATTGAAATAAACAATGTGTGCTAATAAACTCGCCCAATCAATATGCAAACGTGCACAAAATATAAACATGCAAAGCACAAATCATATTGATGGATGTTATGCAAAAATATACCAAACTATTAATAATGCATAAGCATAAGGTATGTTTTTACATAACCCATTTCTCTTCCCCATTGGCATATCAAAAAGATGAGTAATAGCCAAATAAGAAAACCAAATCCAAGAGAAATAACCATCACATATGCACAAACATAATGTGAATGACATTCAATGTGACATATGAATAGAAAAACTAATGCTAGCAAGCAAACGTTCCATACTCCCCTATAATCATACAAAACATGCAAAATTGTGAGTAATGAACACACTCACATAAATATGGGTACAAAATGTAAACATACAAGCATGGTACCCAAGCAATGAATAACAAAGTGAGTGAGATAGCAAGGTGGAAACCAAACAAAAGTGGAGTATGATAGCCGTATATAGTCATATAAAAATATAACATTACAAACATATGAATCTATATAAGAATTCCTATCAAGCCTAGAAATATTCTTAGGAATCCACAAAGAAAGTGATTTGGGATTCTTAAGAAGAGGTTTAGTTAAGGCATGAGTAGGAGGGGATGGTGCACGCGTATGAGGTGGAACATAAAAATTGGTGTGTCCCATGTGTGAAACATGAGATCTATCATTAGAAGCATTCACACACGAAATCTTTCTACCATTCATAGGAGCATGTGAAGCATGCAAAGGATTGACTTCAATTCTAGCATGCAAGTAATGATAAGATTTCCTATGAGTAGAAACATCATGCATAGCATTCAAAGAAGAAGCATTCATAACAATATGTTTTTGAATATGCTTCTTAACATAAGCAAGACCGGAATACAAATATGCATAATTTCTTTTTGGCTTTGAAATAGAAGTTGACTTTAGGCCAAAAGAGTTAGATGTGACTTTCCCATTAGAATGCTCCCCCATAAAATTTATTTGGGTGCTTCTAGGGAAATAACTTGGTTTGTTTACCTTCAATGTAGAGGATCCCAAAACCTTATCCTTACTCAATTTGAAATTTTCAATTTGAGTAGACAATAGCTTACATTTCTTCAAAAGTGAAGAAATGTTGTCATCCCTCTTGGATAGACATAAGCTAAGCTCACAACATTTTGCCTTGAGAGCCAATGTCTCATAACTCAAAATGTTGTAATCACAATCCGAGTGCATATTCTCCAATTGGATTTTGAGCGAAGCATTCTCATCACTCAAAGCACTCAACTAGAAAGAAGGCCATCTTTCTCGGTTTGCAAAGATTGAAGTTCAACATGATACGTGGCATACACACTCTCTTTCATAGATTTTGTGAAAATTACGATCATACACAATTTGAGCTTTAAGAGAGTTATTCTCCTTACTCAACATGCACACACGTAAGTCAAGAGAAACCATTTCTTGATTCAATGCAATTGTTTGTGTATCATCACGAGGTTTGGATGATAAAGAAGTATGTGCGCGTGCATCTCTCTCAAGTTTGTTATTTTTCTCTTTGAGAGAGTTATACTCAACTAATAACGCTTTATAACTATCATTTAAATTATTGCGTTGAAAGATGAGAGAGTTAGGAGATACCTCATTGCCATCGATGCTCTCATCATCGCAAGATTCATCTCCACCATACTCTTCATCAAGATATTTCCATATCTCATTTACCGTCTCGAAATCCATCACTTTCTTTGCAATTTTTGGAGAGAGAGCATGGAGCTAAGCATTCCACTCTTGATCATCTGAAGTAATAAATGACTCCTCTTGCTCATTAAGCCAACAAAACATGTTCTTCCTCCATTTTGAGAAGAGTTTGCCTTTGAAGACGGGAGGAAGGGAGAGTGGTGGTTGAGACAACGACATCTTGCTGGCAAAAGACACCAAACCAAGGCTCTGATACCAATTGTTAGGACCTAGCATGGCTACACAATACACTAGAGGGGGGTGAATAGTGTAAATGTAAGTACATCGCTTAATTAAAAGTTACTGAAATTAAAGCACAATAAGCAGCCGAAATTAAAGAGAATGCTCAACAACAACAATCGCAAACAGAAAGGATTTTACCCTGTTTTCCCAGCTTGGGTACATCCAGCCACACCAATATTCACTATAATCCTACATAAGGTAGTGAATACAATCACATACAAGAGATATCCTACACAAGGGATTTGAAATCTCACAAAGAGAGAACTAACTCTCACAAAGAGAGTACACAACCAACCCTACACATGGGTTAAAATCTCACAAAGAGAGAAACTAACTCCCACAAAAAAAGTTAGGGTTAAACTCTCGCAAAGAAAGTTAGGGTTTCAAATAAGAAATGAAACAAAACAAAACTTACCTATGCCTTGATATGATCTTACCAATGTGAAGAAGAAGGCATGCAAGTGAAACCCAAGTGCTTGAGATGAGTCTTTGATTGCAGTTGTTGATTTTTCTCTCTTCTAGGAATAAACCCTAACGCTTCTCACTTGAGTGTATGTATGAAGAGAAGAAAGATGTTATTCAAGTAAGGAATGAGATTGAAATCCCTTGGAGAAATTCCCTAGAGCTTAGATGCTATAGTATAAAATTGAAGCTCTATGAAGGGAATATGGGAGGATTGACTTGATAAAGATAATAAATGATCTTCTAAGACTTCCAAGAGTTCTAAATGAAATAAGCCATCTCATATATATATATGAAGCCAAAAAAACACATAAAATCCAAGCAAAGAGCCAAAACAAACAAAACTGCAATGGCTCTATTCTGGCATTTTACGACATGGACAGTCGCCTGATGAACATCTGACATGCGACTGATCAACTGACAGATAATTCCCAACGGCTATAATCTGAGCCAAGACAGGCGACTGTGGAAGACTACACAGGCGCCTGTACACTATGCAGGGACCTGAAAAGATTTCAGCAAGCGACTGCCAGGAGGGATGGAAAGGAGCTGAGAAATGTCAACATTCGCACTTCTGCATTTATACGACTAATGAGCAAAGTCCAGGAACCTGAGGATTGACATGAGACTGTAAAATCTACATCAGTCGACTGACACACAAGATGGAGTGAAGCACAGAATGAGAAGTTACGCACTTTGGCACACAGGTGACTTCTGAACAATCGTCAGGCACCTGCTGGTTGATATGCGCCTGCCTTTTGTTCTTCAGTCGCCTACACTAAAAGCTCAAGAAAGAGTCAAGAAATTGTTGACTTGAGCCGTGCATACCAGTCACCAGTAGAAGGTGTTAGTTCTTGGGTTCAAGACTAATGTTATTTTGATGATGATGAATACATTATGTTATTGTGTTAATCAATCTTATGTTTTAGTCTCAGTTTATCTTAATGATTATATATTGATGAGACACATCATAATACTTGAAGGATGTTGCAATGGATATATTAAAGACCTCCAAGAATGATGGAGTGCTCAAGCTTGGATGAAATCATAAAGATCATCTAATGAAGCCAAAGCATGGAGCATGATGATGGATGGACATCTAGAGGAGCAATGCCAAAGCTTGGAGCTTGATGAAGGGAAGCTCATCAAAAGGTGCAAATGCTTGGAAGATGTTGGTGAGCATCAAGGTATCATGTGCTTGAAGACTTAGACTCTAGGAGATACAATATGTAATCCATGTAATTTCAATTACTTGCATATCTCTTTTTGAGTCTAGGATTTTTGTAATGCCTTGATAGATGGTCATTCTCTCATGCATATGCATTTAACCTTCTTAATGAGCTTTAGGATTATCATAGAACTAACCCAATAGGTTCATCATGCCAAATGACTCAATTGGAGTCTATGGCTCTCCTATAGGCAACTGCTGAAGGAAGGACAGGCGACTGGGTGATTCCAGGCGCCTGGCCAGCCTTCTTGTCACGTCCTACTTCCCATTCTACCATAAGTGAGGACGCGAGCGGGTCCATGATGTGCTTAAAACAAGGAGGAGTACTTTTCTTTTATTTTCTTCCTCCTTGGTTTAAATACACTAAGCATATGTGTAAACTGCAGGTCCTTGCATGAAAATTTAAGAAGCAGCCTAAACAACATTATTACATATCTAGCATACAAAGGTTAAGATACATCTTGGGCCTAGCATGGCCAATACAAATAAACACACAAATTACATTTTAAAATAAGAGATGCTGATGCGAAGGTACAATAGTCTAATCCTCTGAGGGCAGGTACTCCACGTACTCTTCCAGCACTGGCTCGACTTCTACTGTAGTGTCTTCAGAGAACTCACTATCGATACCTGACAGACATTTCGTAAAACAACAAAGTGAAATGTCCGTTAGCGAGGTTTACTCGGCAAGACAATCTCCAAAACAAAAACGTTTGATATTTAAAATTGAAACAAGTTGAACTTTAAAGACAATCAATAAGTTTAATTTAAAAGAGTTAAAGACAAGCAAGAAGTTAAAATTTAAAAGAGTCAAAGCAGTTAAACATTCGCATTAATTTACAACTTGCAGCAATTTAATCATTTGATAGCCATTTGCAATACCATTTGCAACCTGTAACAATTTAGCATTTGATAACAAAACTGTAACGTTGTAGCAACCTGTAGAAAAAGAGGTTAGGACAATAATCAATAGCCAGTCTATTCTAGTGATAAGTCCATGTCTAATAGTACGAGAGATAACCAACATGCGCCATGCAACGGGAGAAAATCCGAGGCAGTATCCACCGTCCTTATATGGCGACGGTCAACGATCTAACCTCCGTAATGTGTTGGAGGTAATTTAGTATGGGTGCATCCTGCCACTTCGTAACAATTGTGATTATAGACTAGCCCAAACCCATAGGTCAAGTCAAGTGTCAGGTCAAAGTTTGTGTACTATCAATTTACATTTGAAGTTCCATCTTCCATTCACTTTTAATGAAGTTCCATCTTCCATTCATTTATACTCAGTTCATTTGCATCATTAGATGAGTACAATGGTTCCATGATGTCTCAATAGACCGTATAATATCTTCACAAAAGTTCACGACTTCACGACTCAATTTAACAATTAAATGAAAACGTAAAAATACGTTATAACATAAGAGAATGAGAAAGAAATGATTTTAACTAAGCAAATGAGTTTAAATTAGCTTAAAATATTTTTCTAAGGCTAGTAGCTAGTTTTAAAGATTGTTAAATAATTATTAAGCATTTTAAAACAATTTAAAAGGGCCAAAAACTAATTTTAAATCAAGAAATCATTTTTACGACATATGTTCCAAGATTTTTTTAGGGGAAATCGTACATCAGAATTCTTCCAACAAGGGGTTAAAACGATCGTATTAACCAGTACTATAACATATATTTTTCTCGTACGTTAGTGTACATCAAAATCTCAAGATATGTTATAGCAAATTTAGCTTATTTAAGTTTTGCCTTTGAAAAATCACTGTGGGAGATATACTTGCCTTTTGGCAATGAAACTAGCGCCAATGAGTCTGTTTCGTCGTTTCTGATTTTCTGGGCATTGTCTCGTACTTTTTTGAGGTCTGTACAATTTATAATCAATTTAAAAAGAATTAGTCATTAAAATATTATTAATATATATATTTATATACGTATTTCATATTTTCGTATATAGATATCGTATTTCTCATCGTATCCCTCTCCTTTTCTCTCCTAACGCTTGCCGCGGGGGTGACAAACGGTGGCGGAGGCGACGAGATCAGGCGAAGGGGTAGCGGTTGGCGACAACGTGGAGGCGGCAGTCACCAGTGGTGATCGGCGACAGCTCGCAGGGGGCTAGTACATGGCAGTGGGAGCAGAGGGTCGTCGGGGTGAAGCTGCTGGCGGTGGGTTGCGTTGGAGGAGGGTGGGGTTCCGGTGGAGGTTGACGGCGACGAGGAGCGGGGTCGACGTTGGATGGCGGTGGTGGAGCTTGGCAAAGCGGACAGAGTGACTGGTCCAAAAAGATGTATTGATAATCCCAAGTATAGGACTTCGATCAAATAGTAAACCTGGTGAGTCCAGGATTGTATTCCTCAGGGACAAAGTAGCCAGCAAGTTTCACAATTTAAAATTAAGCGAGAAAAGTTATTTGATGAGAGGTGAACCACCATTCGAAGGCGATTTTTGATTTGGATTTAACGTGAGGTAAAAGTCGTTTTGAGAATTTACGAAAGTAGAATATCGTAAACGTGAAAATATGATTTAAAACAAGCGTGTGTGTGTTGTGTTTTCGTTAGTGTTGCAGTAGGTTATGCTATTCATTCTCCATAGTTTCTCAATCCTGCATCCATGCCAAGGTATGTGGATCGGCTGATTTAGCTTTAAAAAAGATGATTTTTTAATTAAAAAGATAATCGTAAAAACCGTTGATTTCTTTGAATAATAATATATAAAATATGAACCTCGTGCTTCATCACCCTCCTTGGGCTCCTCTACGGATTGATACACTTAGACGATGCCTTACGGCATGTCATCCTTGCGGATTCCTCTACGGATTGTGCATATTTCAAAAAGTGAAGAAATCGACGTTTTTAATGGTTTCAATAATTGCACAAAATATGGAGATATGAAAGCAAGATCCTAGCAACACTAACATCCACACAACACACCCATAGTATCTTAGCCAAGCATGGTAATAAAAACGACAGGTTTCAGTAATACAAACATCGTTTACTTACAAAGCTTAATATAAAAATATAGACTTCCACTCAAACATGTTTCATTAAATGACATTACAAAAATACACTTATTAGAGATCAAATATATATTACATATGCGCAAAATACGTAAATGAGGGGCTAAAATGTAATATTCTCTCAGAATCACACCCCCCAATTAGCTTTTTGCTAGTCTCTTAGCAAAATAAGCGAATATTCCAAAAATATGTCATACACCCAATATTCACTGTAAAAGGCTTAAAATGAATTAAGAACAATATTACCCAACAAAGTTCAATAACTATCATGTGTTTTCATGGACTAATGCAAAAAATCACAATATTATCTGAATCCACACATATTCAGTTTCGCACAAATGCAATTGTTTAATCAAATAGGTAATCACATGTCCTAGGCTGTAAAATTCATAGGATTAGGCCATCACAACATCCAAATCATAAGATCATGATCTTGAATCCACTCAAAATATCTCATCTCTGTTTTTAATAACATTTTAGAGCAATCCATGTAACTAGCATTAGGTCAATGACTCCCAAACCAGGCGGTTTTAGGGCATTAGGTTTTGAAAAATGCCTCAGACTTAATAACTCGGAATGTCTAAAGATTATTATGCACTCCCCCATACTTCAATTTTCGGCGCAAAGCCCCATGCTTCCTGAGGCACGAGGACCCGGCTACTAAATAGAAGCTAGAAGAACGGTGCATTTTATTCACTTTTTTTGCTTTTCTTTCTTTTTTTGACATGAGACATGTTTGAGTAAGATTCTCAATCACTTAGTAATCAGCAAGCCTGTGTATGTGGTTGGCCATTATCCTTAGAATTTATAGCCATCTTCACATAATTACCTAATTCATAAACGCATACGTGACGTGAATTTTGCCTAAACTAAACAATAGTTTCATGAGATTACAATTGCAGATACATGCACTAGTTTACATGAAAGTCATGACAATTTAAAATTCTACGCAGGGGTAAAACATTCTTAATCTATTTTACAATAATGAATATAGGTGTTCAATTAAATATGATAGAATTTCCACTTCAAAGGGAGATATATATGGTTTTGGTGAAAAACACAACACTATGTTTTTGTTTGTTTTTTAAATATATATGTATATATATGCAAAAATAGGCAAACTAATATGCAAACTTTTTTAAAATGCAAACACTTTTTTAAATGCAAACACTTCCTCCCCCCCAACTAAAAGTGAACATAGTCCTCGATGTTTGAAGGGTACCATGCAAATTTATTTATTACTATATATACTAAAACTAAAGAGTTATGGAAAGAACACACCTAATTAATTACTACCAGAAGGTGGGTCTATAAGTAGCATGGTGTCGTCGTCCTGTGGCCATGGCTCTTGATAGTGCTTCAAGCGTTGGCCATTGACCTTGAATTCATTTCCATCCTTTGGGTTGACTAAGGTCACTGCTCCATGTGGATAACTCATTTTTACAATATAAGGTCCATTCCACTTGGAGCGTAGTTTTCCTGGGAAGAGATGCAAGCGTGAATGGTATAAGAGCACTTTTTGGCCTGGAACAAACTCTCTTCTTAGTATGGTGCGATCATGTGCAACTTTCAATCTTTCTTTGGCCAATTTTGCATTGTCATATGCTTCTCTCCTCAGCTCCTCAAGTTCAACCACTTGCAACCTGCGTAAAGAAGAAGAAGAATCAGCATCAAAATTGAATTTTTTTAACCGCCCAAAAAGATTTATGTTCAATCTCGAAGGGTAAATGACAATGTTTATCGTAGACAATACGGTAAGGAGACATCCCTAATACGGTTTTGTAGGCAGTATGGTATGCCCACAATGCTTCAGGAAGACGGATGCTCCAATCCTTCATTGTAGGATTCATTGTCTTTTGGAGAATATTCTTTATCTCACTGTTTGCCAACTCCGCCTGGCCATTAGTTTGGGGGAGGTAAGGTGTAGAGACTTTGTGCTTCACCCCAAATTTCGTCATCAAGCTCGCAAAAAGGCGGTTGCAAAATTGGGAGCCTCCATCACTTATCATCGCCTTTGGCACCCCAAAGCATGCAAAGATATGTTCCTTCATTAACCTGAACACGACGGATGCATCGTTTGTCCTGCACGGGATAGCTTCAACCCATTTAGACACATAATCAATTGCGAGTAAAATAAAAGTAAGTCCAAAAGAAGGGGAAAGGGTCCTATAAAGTCAATACCCCAACAATAAAAAATTTCTATGTCTAATGGGGTTCAATAACATCATATTCCTCCTAGTTATCTCCCCAACTACTGGCAAGGCAAGCATGATTTACAAAATGAAAAAGTATCTTTAAACATGCTTGGCCAATAAAATCCGCATTGTAAAATTTTAGCCACAGTTTTATTAGCCGAAAAATGTCCCCCACATGCTCTCTCGTGACAAAAATGTACGACACTGTCGATTTCTTGGTTTGGTATACATCTCCTCACTATTTAGTCATTGCAATATTTATAAAGATATGGATCATCAAAGAAAAATGATTTTACCTCGTGATTAAACCATTTCTAATCCTGAATTGACCAAGTTGAGGGGGTCTTACCAGTTACCAAGTAATTGACAATATTTGCATACCATGGAAGTGTGGAGACGGCAAATAGGTGCTCATCTGGGAAGGAGTCTTCAATAGGAATGGAAGCAGACTCGGTACCAATGGTTAGTCGTGAAAGATGGTCGGCCACATGATTTTCAACTCCTTTTTTATCCTTAATCTGCACATGGAACTCCTGCAAAAGTAAAATCCAACGTATAACTCTTGGCTTTGCATCTTTCTTGGACAAAAGATATTTAAGAGCAGAATGATCAGTAAAAATAATAATGGAAAATACCAAAATGTAGCTCCTGAATTTTTCCAATGCAAAGACTACGACAAGCAACTCCTTCTCTGTGGTAGTGTAGTTCCTCTGAGCTTCATTTAAGCTTTTGCTTGCGTAGTAAATGACAACTGGAGATTTGTCTTTTCATTGTCCAAGAACTGTGCCAACTGCAAAATTGATGGCGTCACACATGATTTCAAATGGCAGTGTCTAATCAGGTACATGCAAAATGGGAGAAGATATAAGTGATTGTTTTAAAGTATTAAAAGATTTTTTACGCTCTTCTGTCCAAATGAATTTAGTGTCATGCATAAGAAGTGTGCATAAAGGACGTGAAATCAAACTAAAATCCTTTATGAACCGCCTGTAGAATCCGGCATGACCAAGGAAGGACCGAATGTCCTTAACGCACTTTGGAGTAGGTAACTTTTCGATGACTTCCACCTTAGCTTTGTCTACCTGTATTCCTTCCCTGGAGACTATGTGACCAAGGACGATGCCCTCAGTGGTCATGAAGTGACATTTTTCCCAGTTAAGGAGCAGGTTCTTTTCGATGCATCTATTCAACACACAAGCCAAGTTAGTCAAACAATCAGAAAATGAGTTACCATATACTGAAAAATCATCCATAAATACTTCTACAATCTTTTCAACCATATCATCAAATATACTTAACATGCACCGTTGAAAAGTTGCAGGGGCATTGCACAAACCAAATGGCATCCTCCGAAAAGCAAAAGTTCCAAAGGGATAAGTGAAGGTGGTCTTCTCCTGACCCTCTGGGGCTATTTCTATTTGGTAGTAACCGGAGTATCCATATAGGAAGTAGTAAAACTCATGTACAGTCACTCTCTCCAAAATTTGGTCTAGGAAGGGAAGTGGGAAGTGGTCTTTTCGTGTCTTGGAGTTAATCTTCCTAAAATCTATGCACATACGCCATCCAGTGGCGGCTCTCATGGGTACCAATTCATTATTTTCATTTTTGACAATAGTTAACCCGGATTTCTTTGGTATAACTTGGGTTGGACTAACCCGCCTACTGTTAGAAATTGGGTATATGATACCCGCATCAAGCAATTTCAGGACCTCACCCTTAACTACTTTTTTTAAGGTTGGGTTCAACCTTCGCTATGGTTCACGGGTTGGTTTGGTATCATCTTCTAAATATATATGATGTGTGCACACAAGAGGGCTAATACCCTTAATATCAGCAATTGTCCTTCCGATTGCCCCCTTAGGTTTCTTCAAAACAACTAATAATTCATTTTCCTGATCTAAAGAGAGTTTGGAAGATATTACCACAGGAAATGTACAGTTGTCTCCAAGATAAGCGTACTTCAAATACAGTGGCAATGGTTTGAGCTCCAGCTGTGGATGCTCACGATCAGATGGCATTTGGCACGGTGTCTCAATGGTAGTGGCTCAAAATGTGGCACCCAGGTGGTACGAGACACCTCTCCAGCTTCCTACAAAAAAGATTTATCGTCAATATCGTCGCATAATTGATCAACAAAATTAATAGCAGAAACAAACTCTTCAGCAAAGTGATCAACAATAAGAGCATCAATCATACTTACTTCCTCATACTCCTCTACCACTGTTGGCAATTTGCAAGCATTAAAAATATTTAGATCCAAAGACATGTTGCCAAAGAAAGCTTAAGTTGACCATTCATGCAGTTAATAATAGCATTACTATTAGCTAGGAAAGGTCAACCTAAAATAATGGGGTTGGAGTGGCAGACTGGGGTCCCTGAAGGTCCAGTACAATAAAGTCCACGGGGTAATAAAACTTATACACTTGGACAAGTACATCCTCAACACATCCCCTAGGGATTTTCACAGATCTATCAGCTAACTGGAGAATAACATGTGTGGCTTTCAATTCCCCAAGCCCCAATTGTGTAAACACATGATATGGCAAAATGTTAACACTGGACCCTAAGTCAAGAAGAGCCTGACCTATCTGTTTGGTGCCTATGGTGCAAGAAATGGTAGGGGATCCAGGGTCCTTGAATTTGGGTGGCGTGTTATGTTGAAATATGGAGCTGACCTATTGAGTTAAAAATGCCTTTTTCTTAACATTAAGATTTCGCTTGACAGTGCAGAGGTCTTTAAGAAATTTGGCATATGCATGGATTTGATTAATGGTATCTAATAGTGGAATATTAATCTGACATCTTTGAAAAATTTCTCGAATTTCAGATTGATACTTATCTTTCGTTGGAGGCAAGAGCCTTTGTGGATATGGTGCGTGAGGATAGTAAGGCTCTAGTTCTGGAGGCAAGAGTCTTTGAAGCATCTGTGTCCTTGCTTAACCTCTCCTCTGGTACTCCTTGCGGTTCACGATCCTCTTCCTCTACCACCATCTTAGAAGTGTCCTTTGGCGGCTCAGGCTTTTGAACTTCTTTTTCACTCCTCAAAGTAGTCACCGCTTGGCATGGTTTGATGTTGTTGATTACTGATGATGAACTCGTGTTGGGATTTGGGAGTGTTTGAGCAAGGAGCTTGTCCTTCTCTAGACTTGCCATAAGTTTTGTGATGCCATCATTCATTTGTTGGAACTGAGTCTACTGCATTTGTTGTTGCTGCTGAAGTTGTTGCATCTGTTGGAGCTGAGCTTGCTGCTGTTGTTGAAGTTGTTGCATCTGTTGGAGCTGAGCTTGCAGCTGTTGTTGAAGTTGTTGATTTTGGTTCTACTGCAGCTGCATGAACTGTTGGAACGTGTCACTGGGTGTCTGAAATTGTGGATCCGTGCCAAACTCCTCATTCTTTCTCTGATTTCCACCTTGATAGTTGTTTTGAGGTGGTGGCCTGTATGGTTGAGAAGCTTGTGGCTTGTTTTGCCAACTGGGATTGGCGCGGTTGTAAATTGAACTGTATGCGTTCGGGTTGAATCCTTGCCCTGAATAAGAATTTGAAATATTATTTACCTGACTAGGATCCTTGAGCACATCTTTAAGTGTTGGAATGGTTGGACACCCTGATGTATTGTGCTCCAGACTGTCGCAAAGAGCACACTTCTCTTCAATAGTCACCGCCTTCACTCCCTTCATCTCTAGGTTTTGGAGCTTTCTAGTGATGAGGGCTTCCATCTTTGCTTCCAACGCCTCCTCAGGTTTCAAAGTAAACGAGCCTCTACGGGATGAAGATTGAGGCTGGTCCGTCTGATCGTAGCCAGGAGTCGCTTCCCAAGTCTGTGCACTCTCAGTTATAGACTCCAAGTAATCCCATGCCTCAACTAGCTTTTTGTCGAAAAATTCTCTGTTGCACATTCTCTCCACAAACTGCTTCATGGAAGGTGGAAACCCATCGTAGAAGAAGCCGATGAGGCGGTACTCATCGAATCCATGGTGGGGGCATGCAAGCAGTAAGTCTTTGAACCTCTCCCTTGCAGCATTAAAAGATTCATTTCCTTTCTGGGAGAAGTTCACAATCTGTTTCTTCAGCCCCTGAGTCCTGTGCAAAGGAAAAAACTTTTTAAGAAATTCAGCTTGTAAATTTACCCATGAGGTAATAGAGTGCGAAGGTAAAGTGTTGAGCCTATTCTTTGCCTTATCTTTTAGTGAAAATGGAAAGAGTTTAAGATATATAGTTTCACTGCTCGTCTTTCCATCTACACAGGTTAGGCAAACATCCTCAAATTCCTTTATATGTAAATATGGATTCTCCCTCTCCATACCGTGATAGGTAGGGAGAAGGTGAACCATTCCTGGTTTTAGACTAAAGGAATTAGCATCGGCTGGGAGCATGATGCATGAGCCAGAAGCAGACCTAGTAGGTCTGAGCACATCTCTAAGCGACCTATCTCTAAAAGTTTGAGAGTGGTCATCATTATCATTCCCACTGGTGTCATTTGTGTTGTGTGCCATATTCACGTGTCGAACTAATATATGTGTCCTAGGGGTTCTAAGCCATATAAACAAATCAGAACGCAAAAGATAATTTTTGTTGTTTTTGTTTTATCTCAAGCTAATTGTTTATGGGTTTTGAAAATATTAATGCGAAATTAAAGCAAACGAACAAAACAAAACAAAAAAAATTCACAAAATGGTGTACAAAGTTTTTATACACAAAAGAGTGGAACAATCTCACTGAATTTTCCAAGTTAATTGGAAACCGTAAAATATGTAGACCGTTGTCCCCGGCAATGACGCCAAAAACTTGACTGGTCCAAAAAGATGTACTAATAATCCCAAGTATAGGACGTCGGTCAAGTAGTAAACCTGGTGAGTCCAGGATCATATTCCTTAGGGAAAAAGTAGCCTGCAAGTTTCAAAATTAAAATTAAGTGAGAAAAGTTATTTTATGAGAGGTGAACCACCCTTCGAAGGCGATTTTTGATTTGGATTTAACGTGAGGTAAAATTCGTTTTGAGAATTTACGAAAGTAGAATATCGTGAACACGAAAATATGATTTATAACAAGCGTGTGTGTGTTGTGTTTCCGTTAGTGTTGCAGTAGGTTATGCGATTCATTCTCCATAGTTTCTCAATCCCGCATCCATGCCAATGTATGGGGATCGGCTGATTTAGCTTTAAAAATGATGATTTTTTAATTAAAAAGATAATGGTAAAAACCGTTGATTTCTTTGAATAATAAAATATAAAAGATGAACCTCGCGGTTCATCACCCTCATTGGGCTCCTCTACGGATCGATGCATTTAAACGATGCCTCGCGGCATGTCATCCTAAGCGGATTCCTCTACGGAGTGTGCATATTTAATAAAGTGAAGAAATCGACGTTTTTAATGGTTTCAATAATTGCACAAAATATGGAGTTATGAAAGCAAGATCCTAGCAAAACTAACTTCCAAACAACACACCCACAGTATCTTAGCCAAGTATGGTAACAAAAACGACAAGTTTCATTAATACAAACATCGTTTAATTACAAACTTAATATAAAACAATAAAAACGAGGAAAGAAAGGGAGTTTTTCACCACTTTTGAAGCCTAAACACCTCCAAAATTCTCCTTGAGCTGAGCAAACTCCATTGGAATGGGAAGAGGAAGTTCTTAGCTTCGAAATGAAACGAAAATTAATCAATTTGGAGGTTTGATGAAGAAGTTGTGCCCAAAACTCTCTTTTATAGGCAAACGGGTCTGCGGGTCTTCTTCAGCAAAGGCGGGCGCAGCCCGCGTGGTCAAATCCGAGCTGCTAGCTTCTTTCAGCCTTGGTGGGTACCGCCCATGTGGTCAAAGCCGGCGGGCGCCTGCCTCTCTGTCGACGCGGGCCTGCGGGCCCGCGGAATATTAATGCGGGCTCAGCCCGCAAATCGAATGCGGGCACCACTAGGCGCTCGCTTGAATAGTGGCTCGCCGGCTTGCGGGCAGGTATTGTCCCGCCCGTAAGCGGGCGGGAGCTGATGCCTGCTTGGCGTCAGCTCATTGCTGACGCCAGGCTGGCGTCAGCGACACTGTTCATATTTTTTTTTGTTTTCTCACATTTACAACAATCTTATTGGGCCTTTTAATTTATATAAATTTGCTCTGATCTCCGAAAAATATGGAAAAATAGCCGTTGGATTCAAAAAATGCAATCTTCTCCTGAAAAATAAAATTGAGACAAAAATAGGCCATAAAGTTCTATTTTGCGTATAAACAAGTGATATACTCTATTGTTAAATGATATTACAAAAATACACTTATTAGAGATAAAATATATATTACATATACGCAAAATACAGTCTAAATGAGGGGCTAAAAATGTAATGTTCTCTCAGAATCACAGAGCTGGGTTCGAAGTGGGGTGGTTGTCGACTGTGCACGTCGAAGGATGGCGTGCAGGCGGAGGGGAGCTCGGATGTTGATCGGAGAAGAGGCAGCGTGGGCTCTTGGAGGAGGGTGACGCTTGACGGAGGGAGGCGGCATAGATGAGGTGGCGAGGGATCTCCGGCGGTGGGCGCTCGCTTGGAGGGAGCTCCGGTGGGGTATTTCGGGTGATATGGTCGGATGGTGGGCGACAGTGGACTGGGCTTGGGCGGGGGCGGTTGTTTGGCATGGAACGGAGGCGAGCTCAAGGTTCTGGCGGTGCTGGGGAGGCAACGGGGTTGATCAGAGAAGAGGGAGGGGCTCGGCGTGGTCGGAGAGGCACCACGGGCTGATGGGGAGGTGGCGCGGTCGGGGCGAGGTCGTCGGAGGAAGGGGCGTGGGTTGAAGACGTGAGTAGAGGGTGAGGAGCTGCCTGTGTGTGGGTTTCGTAGAGATGATGGGGAGAGAACGTGTGTTTATATAAGCTTAATTATATTATTAGTCAATGGTATTAATTAGGGATTAGTTAATGAGGTTAGGTGGGGTTTTGACCAAAGATTAAGGGGAATGAATTTGGGTTAAGTGAATTAAAAAGTGAAACATAATTAGCGGGGCTGCCGACAGATATGGTTAGGGTAAAATGATTAAGGGGTAATTAGAATATATAATTAGCGATAGGAAAAGTGATTAGTAAAGGTCATTAGTAAAATTACGAAATTACGATTTTGTCCCTGTGGTTAAACGACTTCGACAAATTACGGAAAAATAGCCACATGTTCGTATCAATGCGAGGATCGCGAATACGAGGTCCATTTCAAATCTGAGCTACTGAGATACGAATTTTGGGCCAAAATGTTTAGGTCGCAGGTTTGCCGGTTCTATATCGATTTGACTTCAGAAAATTACGAAATTCATATGGGGAGCCCGAAATGATCATAAAGTCACATGGTAGAAGTTTGAAATCGTTTTGATAACGTTTATATAGAAAAATAATTGATACGAATATATCGGTAATAATTAAATATAAATTATTATACAAATTATTTAAAAGTATTGGATATCACTCGCACTTACTAAAATTGGCTATAACTATATTGATACTACAAAATATTTTTTATAAATGATTTTGAAACCAATTTGATATTAAACTTCTGACCAACAATTATAAAATACTTTTAATTTATGAAAATATGTAGAATACGAATATACGCGTACTGATGGATACATGCCGTCACATCCTACCCTCCTTGAAATAATTCCGTCCTCGGAATTTCTTGAAACTCTTATGAAACAGATAAGTGATGTTATTAAGAAGCTCAAGCAAATAAATGATAAAATGGAATGCTCGATGAATGATAATGACCTCGTAAAATAAGTTGTTAATATCATGAAATAAAATGTGATATTATAGCATCAAGAAAACAAGAGATATTTCTAATAAGTATTAACATCACCTTAGCTTTCGTATTTAGTCCTGAAACTAGTATCATCATAATACTTACATTGCCCTTTCAAGTAGCCAAAAGTTAATATGAGCTAGTGGCGTTACATGAAAATGATAGCTATTATGATAACATCTGCTTGAACTTGGAACATGAGGTGATAAGCTAGTAACAAGCTATTTAAATCACATCAAAAGGAAGATTATAAAGTTTAAAGTTTCTACTCGTGCTAATGGTGACTAACAGGGCCTAGGTAAGGATGTCATTCATAATATAGCATACAAAGGGTGTATCGACTAATCCATATGCACTTGTGGTGTTACACCTAACCAGCCAAGCACTAATGCTGTCAACTCCCATGATACCCAACAAAAAGTTAATAACCAGGACAACACCAAAAGACAAATACAAGGCCAACTTTCCAGGACCGTACTGATCGCTATAACTCCTTCCAGCAATACACATAACAACCAACAACAAGCCAACACCAAAACCGTCTTCCAAATCCAAGCACAAGGCTGACATCCAACTTAAACACCTAAGGCCAATAGCAAGCCAACACTCATCCCCAATGATACTCCTTGCCAACACCATTGGTTGACATCCACGGTTATCACCATCAACCCTCAGTGACCAAGAACACACAGTCCAACAAACACGAAGGTGTGGCCCAAGAAGGAATCGAAGCGTGACACCTTTAGGGGCAAGACCCAGGATAATGAGCTCGAAAGAAACACAAGAATCGCAACGTTTCAAGATCTCAACCACACGGCAATAGCGAGGGTGGTGGTGAGGGTCGTCGCTAAACCCAATAATCCTAAAACAGAACGTCGGAAGGCCATCGGCGGTTGTCGATCCACGTCGTGCAGCGACGACGATTGCTCAGTGACGACGGGTGGCGTGGCGGAGCTCCGAGTGAGGCCGGATGAGCTTAAGGCGAGAGGGGTTGGGCTCATGAAGGGAGAGGCACGACGAAGAGGAAGCCACGGGATGGCTTGGTAGGGGGAGAGATGAGGGGTTTAAAGAGGGCACCGAAGTCGTCGATAGGGTAGGGTAGGGTAGGCAGGACCGGGGCTCGAGGAGAGGATGCGGACAAAAGGCAATAAAGAGGGGGAGAGAAGGTAGGCGGGAAAAGGATTCAAACCCATGGAAAATCAGGCAGAAGATGAAAGTAGTGGGTAGAAGAGAAATACGAGCTCAAGAAAGATGAAGAAGATGTAACAGCCTACACTTGCACGTTGTGGTTTGGCTCGTCTCAAATTCTCTAGCACCATCCTCAAATACTTCTGAGCGTCTTTTGATCTGATTCCATTGTCTAACTCGAACTTCGGATGATCGAAGAATTCGAATGCTACCCTCCTTAAAAAGTAGAGCCAAAGTTTAGCTGAACTAAATGCGACTAGGAAGCATTCTCAGAATAAGTAGGACAATTGGAAGGGCATTACAAGAATGGCGATGCAATGAATGGATGGTCACTCTAGTTGTTATCAAAGGAAGATTCTAGATTAAGATTCATCAAAATGAAACACGAGTTCCTAGTTGAGGGTTCAAAAATTCGAAGAAGGTAATGAGGACCAATTGAAGTAGATCGTTGCGACTTTTGTGATAAGAAGCGATGGGAAACTTCAAAATCAAGAAGGGGGTATGCTACGAAGAAAAAATACATATATTATGATAAAGTAGGCTAGCAATGATAATAAAGGCATTGTTGGACGCAACGATCTAGGAACTTCAGTTTGATGATGACAAACGGGTGTGAACGTTTTAACTCGTGTGTTAAGTGTTTCAGGAACGACAAACGTGCGACTAATTCACGGAAGGACTTGGCCCATATGATGGGAAGAAAGGAATACTCTACTTGGTTTGGTTCATATCTACTAGAGCCATTAAAAAATATTAATTAACATCTCTCTTTGACATGTTAACATGTGCAAATCCCAAGATCCATAGGTTCTGCTTCTGTGAACATTTTTTTTGCTTCTGTGCTTTGAAAACAAACAATTACAAGAGGCCTTTATATTATAATAATACCCTTTGAGAATTTCCAGGCAAGTGAATTCCCTAAGCCATGCTTCATTTGTTTCAAGCAATAAAAATAACCCTAGTACTTAAAAAGGAGAGAGAGAAAGACCTATAAATAATTCCCAGCCACAACCCTAAAAATGACCCCAGGGCCGAATTTTTGCTGACAAAAAAAACCTCTCCGTTTGCAGCTACCATCAAAGAAGGAGAGAGGAAGATAGAAAGAGAGAAAGAAAGAGGGGGGAGAGCCTCACGTGGGTGCTCTTCATTGGAAATCACAAAAGGAGCACATCACTTTTTTTTGTTTCATATGAAAACCCTTGTTTTTTTTGTGTTCTCAAAAAATCAATTCAAAAGCACATACTGTCGTTTCTTTGTGGTTGTACTTCACCTTTAAATCAAGAAAAATCCCAGAGGAGTTCACAGACGCATTATTTTTGAGGAAACATTTTTTCTAGAGGAGCCACCGTTATTTTTGTTGATTCCCCATCCTCAAGAGCCGAACCCTAGTCAACAAAAATTATAAAAAGGAGCCGAATTTCTTATCTCCCATAAAAATCAAAAAGAGCAGCATGTGCCGAGCATCATCATTTTGATCAAGAGAGAGAGAGGCGCAGATTTTCTTTTCCATACACGCACTAGAGATCTCTCTAGCAGCCGCCATGTTTTTTTAATCCCCCAAGAGCGCAGCCAAGAAAAATCAAGTAGGGCTGAGAAATTTTTTTTGCAGAGAAACAATTGGGTGGCGGCGCAAACATCAAAGCAGAGTTCATCCCGAAGAACAATCGATCTCCAAAGCTTTATCTTAAAGATCAGCCTCATCTCCATGCTGTGAATATTTCACCTTGCTGCCGTAACATCCTCGCCATCGTGATCTATTGTCTTTGCCTATCCATGGTGATGTCGTTGAAATCCTCATCAACAAACTCTACCTTTGTTTACTGCTGATCCGCATGCAATACAAAAGCAAAGGGAAATCCAACTAATAGACATTGTTTTTAATGATCCATTGTTTTTTATTGTTCACTTGGTATTTTGTAATTTGATTCTGTGATCTTCTTCTTGCAGTCCTTATTAATTGGAGAGGGTCAATCTAAAGATAACGAGGTGCCACAAGTTGCAATCTTTGGGGAGGTGCCGCAAGTTTCAATCTTTGGTGGAAGGCGCAAGTTTCATCGAGAGGGGAGCCGAACTATCAAGTGCCGCAACTTGAGTTGCCGTTGCCAAGAGACTATTACTACTTGCCAGACGACTTCTGGCCCATACTTATTGACGAAGACATCGCCGCTGCACAATCTGAGCTTTCTAAACTCAATACTCTATTATTTTGTGTAGCAATTGTGATAGATCTTCGTAGGGGAAACATTACCTTTTGTGTTACTTTTGGGGACCTGACGACTGTGGGAGTCGTCACGGAGGGAGAGCATCTGACTAGATTGATAGTGTAGAGCACGTGGTGTGCGTACGAGCTAGGTGAGAGTAGATTTGGGATCTTGACTCAATGTAGCTGTACTTGATTACATATCTATCTAGTAGTTGCTTTCGGGGGCTGGAGTAGGTCGTGAGGACGACCGAACCAGGGTATATCAGTGTGTTATCTGTGATTGCTATTTTATTGCCTTGACTGTGCGTATAACTGCGTGGGATTTCTCGTGGGTTGCACGAGAATTTTTATTAGCCTATTCACCCCCCTCTAGGCTACGATCCAGATCCAACAAGTGGTATCAGAGCCAGTTTAGAGGATCTAGTCTAGATTTTTAGATGACCATGAATATTCTGATTGTGCTTTTGCTGAAGGTCAGTCTATAGCCCGTCCCCCTAAGTTTAACGGTGTAGACTTTGCATATTGGAAGGCTAGAATGAAAATCTATTTAGTGTCTGTAGATTATGATGTGTGGGATATTGTTGAAAATGGTTATATTCTACCCACTATTAAAATTGAAGACACTGTTATGATTAAGCCTAAAGACAAGTGGGATTTAGCTGATAAAAAACTTTATACTCTTAATGGTAAAGCTATGAATGCGCTTATATGCTCTCTTGATAAATCTGAGTTTAATCAGATCTCACATTGTCTAACTGCGCAGGAAATCTGGCATACTCTGGAGGTGACACACGAGGGAACATCGCAAGTAAAGGAATCCAGACTTGCGTTGCTGAGCACTGAATATGAGAGCTTCCGCATGCTACCAACAGAATCAGTTAAAGACATGTTTGCGAGGTTCACAGACATCGTTTACAAATCCAGTTCCCTCGGTAAGCCATACTCCAGCCATGAACATGTATGAAAGATCTTAAGGGCGCTACCAAGCTCGTTCAGGCCTAAAGTCACCGCTATTCAAGAAGCTAAGGACTTATCAACAATGAAAGTGGAGGACTTGATAGGCAACCTGATGTCACACGAGCTTGAGTTGCAGAGTATAGAGGCCAGAGAGAAACCTGAAGAGAAGACCAAAGCTTCCACACCATTAGCTCTTCAAGCTAACGACGACGATCTTGATGAAGAGCAAGCCCTAATGGTCAGAAACTTCAGGAGATACATTCAGACCGATCAAGGAAGAGCTGAGATAGGAAAAAGGTTCATTCGTTCTAATAATTCTAATTTTGGTAGAAATTCCTATGATCAGAAAGCTATTAATAGAAGTGAATGTTTTAAATGCAGGAAGAAAGGGCACCACATAAAAGATTGCCCACAACAACACACAGCTCAAGTTGCTAAAGGAAAAACGAAAGTGCTGACGTGTGATATGGATAGCGAAGCTGAGGATGAGGAGGATGAACATGAAGCCCACTCCTGCATGTCATTGATGGCCAAACACAATGAGGTAGAATCTCCCACTAAAGCTGAATTCTTAGAAATCTGTAAAGGAATGCAACATAGAATTGATGAGCTAGAAGCTGATGTGGAATGTTATAGGAATGATAATTTTGATATGCAACAAACTGAGTATGACATGTCTATAGAAATGAAAATTCTTAAACAAGAGCTTGTTGCATGCAAATCTACCATCATCATTCTAGAAAAAGAGAAAGCTAGCTTGCCTGAAAAAATTGATTGTTTTTCATGTCCCTCTCTATTAAAGGATATTAGCATGTATAAGCTAAATAAGATAAAGCTTGAAACTGAAAATGAATTGCTTTCTGAAAAGATTAACATGCTAAATCTTGAACTTAAAGGAAAAATGAGGGATTTTGAAAAGAAAGAAGAGGAAAACAAGCAAGCTTTCATTAGTAAGTACACTTTGCTTGTGAATGAAAACGATATCTTGAAATCCAAAGTCGCCACCCTAGAATTGTCGTTAAAGAGATTTTCCATAGGAAAACAAAACTTGGATATTATTCTTGGAAATCAAATTTATGGCAATAATAGGCGAGGACTAGGATATGGTCTTAAAAATGTTGAAAAATCAAAATATAGAAAATTTCACATTGAAACAACAAAGGTTGGAAATTTTCATGCTAAGTGATTTACATGTGGATGCGTTGGTCATACTTCATATCATTGCAAATATAGGAACAAAAACATTAAGTTCAAACAAATATGGGTTCCTAAATCTTTGATGACTAATGTGAGTGGACCTTGTTGGATTCCAAGGTCACACACGACATCACTTTTGTAGGTGGATGGAAATTTGACGAGGAGCGATAAATTAAATGTCTCATTACTTTTTAGCTCCTTAGTCAAACGGCGACGCGAAGGTATATCTCATTCTTTGAACTTAATGAATATCTTCATAGTTTTTTTTTGTGTGCGTGACTTTTCTTTGTTTGTGTGCTAGTAGTTGCATTGCTATATGTGCATGTTTTTTTTGTTTGTGTGATTGCATCTCATGTTTGCTTTAGTACTTCATGCATTTTTTAAAAAAAAATTGGTGCTTAAATGGGTATCTTTTCTCTTTGATTCATTATTAAAGTATCCATGAATGATTTTCATATCTATGTAGAAATTGGTGTATTATTTCTTTTGCCACATGCACATGTTCATCTTTCTAAATATTCATGGCATGTTCAATGACGGAGAATAACTTGATTTCTACACCACCTACTTCACTTCCACATGTATTATTATTGTTGCGCATTTGGAGATATCGTTTATGAAGTATGGAAAGTGATTGTAGGAGGAAAACCTAACTGAAAATCTAAGGGATATGATATACCTTGCCATGGATAAAAATTGAGCAAAAGAAAGTGTTGTTATAAGTATTTTTAAAAAAAAATGAAAACAAAATTAATTGCTCCGTATGAAAAATGGATACAATCCTTTGCAACGGTATTACCCACGAGTATCCAACATAAGCTTTATGGGTAAACTTTAGCGTTGGTGTATGTACTCGTCAAGCAATGCCACCCCCACATCTAAGAGTCCTTATAGGCTATGTTTTGGGGTGTGGTACCTTGAACTCATTTTTAATGAGGTGGGAAAAATCAATCCTAGGTGATAAAACGTTATTTGGAAAATGTGGATTGGTTCTGGTTGACTTTCTTAAATGATTCTCCCTCATGTGCTTCGATTTTAATCATCACACTTTACACGTTGGTGTTGAAGTCTTAGTTGTTTAATTTCATTGGATTTTGACTTGATTATTCTATGAATGTATTCATGTAATTGTTGGTAATGGTAAATAATATTCTCTTTTTGCATGGTATATATTTTTGACTTCGTTCTTCGACTTTTGATGATAACAAAGGGGGAGAAAGAAAAAGAAAGATTTGGTGTGTCGGTATTATATGTTGAAGGGGGAGCTTGAAAAACACATAAAGAGGGGGAGCTTGATAGAAGGGGGAGCATGCTTATATTTGATATACTTATTGTGCTTGCTTTGTAATGCGTGTATGTCTCAGTCCATATCATCCATACACCAAATTGCATTACACACTTCACACACCCATATTCAATGTACAAATCTTTCATTGGTTTGTCATCATCAAAAGGGGGAGATTGTTGGACGCAACGATCTAGGAACTTCAGTTTGATGATGACAAACGGGTGTGAACGTTTTAACTCGTGTGTTAAGTGTTTTAGGAACGACAAACGTGCGACTAATTCACGGAAGGACTTGGCCCATATGATGGGAAGAAAGGAATACTCTACTTGGTTTGGTTCATATCTACTAGAGCCATTAAAAAATATTAATTAACATCTCTCTTTGACATGTTAACATGTGCAAATCCCAAGATCCATAGGTTCTGCTTCTGTGAACATTTTTTTGCTTCTGTGCTTTGAAAACAAACAATTACAAGAGGCCTTTATATTATAATAATACCCTTTGAGAATTTCCAGGCAAGTGAATTCCCTAAGCCATGCTTCATTTGTTTCAAGCAATAAAAATAACCCTAGTACTTAAAAAGGAGAGAGAGAAAGACCTATAAATAATTCCCAGCCACAACCCTAAAAAATGACCCCAGGCCCGAATTTTTGCTGACAAAAAAAACTTCTCCGTTTGCAGCTACCATCAAAGAAGGAGAGAGGAAGATAGAAAGAGAGAAAGAAAGAGGGGGGAGAGCCTCACGTGGGTGCTCTTCATTGGAAATCACAAAAGGAGCACATCACTTTTTTTGTTTCATATGAAAACCCTTGTTTTTTTGTGTTCTCCAAAAATCAATTCAAAAGCACATGCTGTCGTTTCTTTGTGGTTGTACTTCACCTTTAAATCAAGAAAAATCCCAGAGGAGTTCACAGACGCATTATTTTTGAGGAAACATTTTTTCTAGAGGAGCCACCGTTATTTTTGTTGATTCCCCATCCTCAAGAGCCGAACCCTAGTCAACAAAAATTATAAAAAGGAGCCGAATTTCTTATCTCCCATAAAAATCAAAAAGAGCAGCATGTGCCGAGCATCATCATTTTGATCAAGAGAGAGAGGCGCAGATTTTCTTTTCCATACACACACACTAGAGATCTCTCTAGCAGCCGCCATGTTTTTTTTAATCCCCCAAGAGCGCGGCCAAGAAAAATCAAGTAGGGCTGAGAAATTTTTTTTGCAGAGAAACAATTGGGTGGCGGCGCAAACATCAAAGCAGAGTTCATCCCGAAGAACAATCGATCTCCAAAGCTTTATCTTAAAGATCATCCTCATCTCCATGCTGTGAATATTTCACCTTGCTGCCGTAACATCCTCGCCATCGTGATCTATTGTCTTTGCCTATCCATGGTGATGTCGTTGAAATCCTCATCAACAAACTCTACCTTTGTTTACTGCTGATCCGCATGCAATACAAAAGCAAAGGGAAATCCAACTAATAGACATTGTTTTTAATGATCCATTGTTTTTTATTGTTCACTTGGTATTTTGTAATTTGATTCTGTGATCTTCTTCTTGCAGTCCTTATTAATTGGAGAGGGTCAATCTAAAGATAACGAGGTGCCACAAGTTGCAATCTTTGGGGAGGTGCCGCAAGTTTCAATCTTTGGTGGAAGGCGCAAGTTTCATCGAGAGGGGAGCCGAACTATCAAGTGCCGCAACTTGAGTTGCCGTTGCCAAGAGACTATTACTACTTGCCAGACGACTTCTGGCCCATACTTATTGACGAAGACATCGCCGCTGCACAATCTGAGCTTTCTAAACTCAATACTCTATTATTTTGTGTAGCAATTGTGATAGATCTTCGTAGGGGAAACATTACCTTTTGTGTTACTTTTGGGGACCTGACGACTGTGGGAGTCGTCACGGAGGGAGAGCATCTGACTAGATTGATAGTGTAGAGCACGTGGTGTGCGTACGAGCTAGGTGAGAGTAGATTTGGGATCTTGACTCAATGTAGCTGTACTTGATTACATATCTATCTAGTAGTTGCTTTCGGGGGCTGGAGTAGGTCGTGAGGACGACCGAACCAGGGTATATCAGTGTGTTATCTGTGATTGCTATTTTATTGCCTTGACTGTGCGTATAACTGCGTGGGATTTCTCGTGGGTTGCACGAGAATTTTTATTAGCCTATTCACCCCCCTCTAGGCTATGATCCAGATCCAACATGCATTGGGCGTCAAATCGACATAAAGAAGAAAAGGTTTAGACATACCAGTGATTGTAATGTCCTACCAGCTACTGCACAAGTACTAGAGGGGGGGGGGGGGGTGAATAGTACTTTAAAATAATAAGGCGTATAATTCCAAATTAAATTGCACACAACTACCAAATCAATTTGCGGAAGCTTAAATTGAATGACAACAATGAAATTAACAATGCTAACAAACGATGTTAATGGGTTCGGATCCACCCAAGTCTCCCCGACTTGTTCCCGGTGATCCTACGTCCCAACCACCCGGATCCCCTCCGGATACTTGAGTTAGAAACCCTAACTCAAGATTTCCACTATGAATATCTTGTGAAAAACCTTCACAAGATCAAATCATACATGCAATGGCAAAGTGAATCCCACAACCCGGGATCACAAACTTCTCTCACAACCGAGAGAGCCAATAAGCAAAACAAAAGAGTTTAAATAAAATAAATACTCTTACCACAAAATCCTATACCTTGAGTTTTTCTTACCCAATAGGTGGAATGAAGGATTTGAGGAAGATGAAGTCACCAAGCCCTAGCACCAAGGAAATGAGCAGCAATGGGTGCCTAGGGAAGAGTTGGAGACTTGGATCAAGCAATAGCTTGAAAAGCTCACCAAGAACAAGCTTCTCTCTAGATCTAGAAATGAGAGAGAATGGGTTTCTTGTGAGGAAGAGAGCTTTTGATTTGAGGGAGAATAGCTATCTCTTTAGAACTCAATGACTATCTGAATAGCAGCTCTAACCTAGATAGAAATGACCTAGGTTCGTATTTATAGGAACCCAAAAACATAAGTTAGGTCATTCTCCAACGGAAAGAAATCTGGGAGAATTAGTCGGTCAAAGAACAATCACTGACCGACTAGTTCATCAACTAGTCGGTCAGCCAAACAACGTGGACCGACTAAGAGTAGATCTGAGAAGAGATAGAATTTCAGACCTAGAAATCTAGTCGGTCCAAGAACACTTTCTGACCGACTAGTTTCACAACTAGTCGGTCAGTCAATGAACGTAGACCGACTAAGAGGCAAAATAACTTAGTCTGAATGCAAAGTGACTTAGTCGGTCCAAGAACAAAAGTTGACCGACTAGATTGTCAACTAGTCGGTCATCAAACGTTCTTAGACCGACTAACGGTAAACAGTAGCTCAGGAGAAATTTAGAGTGAACAGTAAGTCACAACTAGTCGGTCAAAGAAGCATCACTGACCGACTAGTTCACAAACTAGTCGGTCGGTGAGTCAACGTAGACCGACTAACTGTAAACAGTAAAGTCCAAGAAATTAAGGAATCAAACTAGTCGGTCCAAGAACAGTTGCCGACCGACTAGATCACCATCTAGTCGGTCAGTACTTGTTCTTGTACCAACTAACATGCACAACAAAGTCCGAATCGAAGCGCGACGCTTCGAGGAAGTTAGAATGAACTTGTGCAAGGATCCTAGAGCTACGAAATGAGCGTAATGAAGATATAGACGTAAGATATACTCAAGGCTTAACATTCTATATATCGAAGCTAAAAGACTATAAATAAAACCTTAATAAACGGTCTTCGATAGCTTCGATTGAATCTTCATATTTTCCAAAGCGTCGCAAGAGCTTCAACGAAGCTTTAGGCATGAATATGAGCTTTGGAAAGTGTTGAGATGTCGCTTTGAATGTTCACGTGAAATTGGCGACGATCTCCAATACTGCGCTCACAAATTGTTAGTTCATGAATTATTTATGTTTACTCATCATCCAAAACCAAATCCGGGGAGTCCAATATTCAACATTCTCCCCCTTTTTGGTGATGACAAACCAACATAAATAATAATCAAAGATAATAATTCAAATGTAAAATACTTACTCCCCCTGCATTGATGACACGTTAATTCCAAAATGAATATAAATGAATTGCATCAAGCAGACGAGTAAGATAAATAAAATGAATTGATTTTTGAAATATCGGATTTTGAAAATCCTTATATGTATCTTAACTCCCCCTGAATCTAACATATCAAACTAGATTCTTGGAAATTGAGTTAAATTTTTCATTTGCGCTATTTATTATCATTATCTCTCCCCCTTTGGCATTATCCCAAAAATGGGGGGCATACAACGACAACAATTAGGAAATGTAAAATCCAACATCGGGAGTCGTAGACAAAGGCAATGGACCAACTTGACACCAAGGGAAAAATTGTGGAAATCAAAACAAGGTGTGCCAAATTTTCCATTATCAATAAAAATCAATGATAATCCAATTCATCAAAAATACCAAATGTTTATTCATTTCTTGAATAAAGAAACATACTCTTCAATATTCAATATTCTTGGTTAAATTTGTGCATGGAAAACAATTCTATACAATTATAGAATTTAAATCTATTTAACCAAGTTTGCATGCTACGAGCGACGAAATCACATTTCATATACATTCAACGAATATTAAAATGTGCACGACGAATTAAGATAAAGACAACGACGATGTATATATATAAATGATAACATCAAGAGTACATCCAAGAAGATATCAATACATCAAAATACAACATACCCATCAAGAAGAAATACATCATCATCATCATCATCATCATCATCATCAAAATAAATACTACAACAACGACAACATCCAAAATACATCAAAACATCATAACCCTCATACTCAATCCTAACCCAAAATACTCTCGCTAAGATATATCATCCAAAGCGTATATGGAGAGTCCTCGGAACAACGATCACGAGGAGGAGGCTGGATCTGCAGCGTCCGTGGGTCCAGTCGACGGAGTGGACTCAGGATCTGCAGGGAGTAGAGGCGTCTCAACAGATGGAATCGTCGGGGCAGGATTCGAGATCTCAGGAACAGGCTCTACAGTAGCATGGGTCTCGACAGCAGAAGTGTCAGCAGGAATATCAGCAGGCTCAGCAACAGGGTCTACAGCAGGCTCAGAAGACTGAAGTGCTGAAGCAGAAGGCTCTGGAGCACCGGAAGTGGTGCCAACTCCAGGAGCAGAAGTGGTAGTACCAGCAACAGCAGCAGCAGTGGCCTCATCGCCACGGGCAAAAGAAGTAGCAAGCTCGTCAAGCTCCTCATCGTCCATCTCCTCGGCCTCAGACACCGAAGGAGGAAGCTCAATCCCCATCATACGAGCCATACGGCAGACTACCTCCTCAGTACGAGCCAAACGGGAGTCGTGCTGACGAAGTAGGCGTACGACATCGTCCAATGTAGCAGGGGAAGACGAGGCAGCAGCAGCTGACGGAGTAGACTGAGAAGCAGATGCGGTAGACCTCTGCACGTGACGAAGAGCCGCTAGAGATTTCTTCACGGCCGTCGCGTTCAGAGGCGTACCCAAGGGACGCTCATCGTCAGGAGGGAGAGGAACTCGAAAATGACGAAATACGAGGGTCAACAAGCAGGGGTATGGAATGTGCGCAGACTTATTGGTCTTGCATATACACTCGAAAGAATCCATCTTATCGAGTATCACGCGAGCCCAATTTATCTCGCACCCCAAGAAAAGAGCGTATATGAGTTTCAAAAACGGCTGAGAGGGAAGTGAAGAGGATCCATACTTAGGGAGAAGACACGACTTCAAAATCAGGTTAAGAACCCACGCATTCGGCTTAAAAGATTTCGATGGAACACCAATGAATGCGGAGGGGATAACCTGGAAAATCTCAGAAAGAATAGACTGATCCAAGGAAGAAATGTCGTCTACGGAAATGTCCGAGGGGAGGAGACCACACGACGCACAACCAAGGATCTCCCCCAAGATTTCTGCCGTGAGAACTATTGGAGTTCCCAAGACAGTCGTCTCAATGGAGTGGCTGGCGTCGTACTGGCCTCGAATACGGTTGGCATAGAACAATTTCACGAGGCGAGGGTACGGTTTGGGATTGGCTTTGGGGTCGTATCGGAGATAATCTAGAAGACCACTATAAGACAGAAGATCAGCAAGGCCGAGAAAATCAGAGAACTGAACGTAATGCTCTAACAACAGTGGACAGTGTTCTATACGGTTGTACGCGGCGAGACACTGAGGGTCATCGCGGCACAACGATATGTCTACACCGCCAACTGGCATAGGAGCTTTACCCTTGGCCTTACGGGTCTTCGGAGGTGGGGTAGGTTCCCTAGTAGGCTTATCCTCTGGGATAAAATCAGTATCGGAATCGGGAGGAGTAGCCGGAGTGTGAAGAATAGGCTTTTTGGTCTTGGATTTATGGGGTTTGACTATGGCAATCATAGACTTCTTAAGAGGAGGCGACGAAGGAGAGGCTTGGGTAGACTTGGCACGACGCTTAGGCTTCGGGGGATTCCTAGGGTCGGAAGGCCCTACGGTCATAGGAGAGGCCCCGGAAGAGGCGATAGGAATTCGAGTCTTAGCCATAGTACTACGAGCACAAGCAATCGATAACGAAGATCAAATATCCTAGCACAAACCCTAGAAGCTAGCACAAACCCTAGAATACCAAATGAAATCGAAAAGCACAAACCCTAGGTTAAAACTAGAAACCGAAACCCTAGAATACCTAGGAGGAGAAATCGAACCCTAGGGCAAGAAATCGACCTAGGAGAGGGAGGAAGATACCTAGGGGGTGGAGTCGACGCCGGCGGACGGTGGCGAAGGCCGGAGAAATGGCCGGAGACGACGAGAATGCGAAGGGGCTCGATGGGGGGTTTGGGGTTTTCGAGCTGGAGCAAAAGAGAAGACCGACTAATAGAGAGATTAGTCGGATGAAGAATGAGTATAAGTCGGTCTGGAATCAAAAAGACGTAACTGCCCTAACACACTTAGTCGGTCACAGTTCAAGAACTGACCGACTAGATTACGATCTAGTCGGTCGGTCAATGAGCTTGAACCGACTAAGTCGAAACAGAGGCACAGAGTGATTTTTAGGGCTAGATTTAGTCGGTCGCAGTATACTTACTGACCGACTAGTTTTCAATCTAGTCGGTCGGAAAGTGTACTATGACCGACTAACGAAAGAAAATGATAGGAGATGGATATTTGCATGATCTAGTCGGTCTGAGTTCATTTGCTGACCGACTAGATGAGCATCTAGTCGGTTGACAAGTGTACTGAAACCGACTAGAAGAGTCCAAAAGTAGAAATTTGATTTCTCTTCACAAACCACTTGGATGAACCATCCTAACTCACTCATTAGTCATCTAAATTACCCCATAAAAAATCGAAATCTTAAATACGACATTGAAATACGAATTCGATCATAAATTCAAATAAATCACATAAAATTCCCAAGAATTCAATTAATCTAGCATGAATGAAATATCGCGAAATATATTAGCATGCAAGATGATTGAATTTAAATATGAATCCTATATCTCGGATTCACCCATAATCCCCAATTCTCGACGCAACCGCACAAAGGAGTCCTCCTTTATGGGTTTCGTGAAAATATCGGCGATTTGCTTTTGGGTTTCAACGTACACTAAAATGATGTCCTTTTTAGCAACATGATCATCTAAGAAATGGTGTCGGACATCTATGTGTTTCGATCGGGAATGGTGCACCGGATTCTTTGAAAGACAAATAGCACTTTGGTTATCCACCATGATAGGGCTAGTATCACAATGAATACCAAAATCCTTCAATGTGTGTCTCATCCAAAGAACCTGGGCACAAGCGGCACCGGCGGCAATGTATTCCGCCTTGGTGGTTGAAAGTGATACCGAATTTTGCTTCTTGGAAAACCAAGAGACAACAGAATTTCCTAGAAAATGGCAAGTGCCACTAGTACTTTTCCTGTCGGATTTGCATCCCGCATAATCAGCGTCACTGTATGAGACTAACTCATACGTGCTAGATCTCGGATAAAGTAATCCAAAATCTAAAGTGTAACTTAGATAGCGAAAAATACGTTTTACCGCTACTAAGTGAGAATCCTTAGGTTGAGACTGATAACGAGCACATATACATACGGCAAACATAATATCGGGCCTACTCGCGGTAAGATAAAGTAAGCTACCTATCATACCTCGATATAGACGAATGTCTACATCTTTTCCGCCCGTATCTTTATCAAGATGCGTAGTCGTGCTCATTGGAGTCTTTTTCCCGGAGGCATTCTCCATTCCAAATCGCTTTAGCAACTCCACAGTGTACTTCGTTTGGTGGATGAAGATTGCATCGTTCAATTGGCGAATTTGGAGACCTAAGAAATATTTGAGTTCGCCCATGTGGCTCATCTCAAATTGTTCCTTCATCACATTAGAAAACTCTTCGCAAAGAGCGAAGTTAGTAGCACCGAAAATGATATCATCAACATAAATTTGAACTAATAAAATATCATTATTCGCATGCTTAATAAAAAGTGTTGAATCGGCTTCGCCCATTTTAAAATTCAAATCCAAAAGAAAATTCTTTAGGCGATCATACCAAGCTCGAGGAGCTTGTCTCAAACCATAAAGAGCTTTCTTTAGTTTAAAAACGTGATTTGGAAAATTTTCATTTATGAAGCCCGGAGGTTGAGAAACGTAAACTTCCTCAACGACATCTCCGTTTAAAAATGCACTTTTAACATCCATTTGAAATAATTTAAAATTCTTATGGCATGCAAAAGACAAAAGTAATCTAATTGATTCTAATCTAGCTACCGAAGCGAAAGATTCTTCGAAATCGATACCTTCCTCTTGACGATAGCCTTGAGCTACTAACCGAGCTTTGTTCCGGACGACGACTTGGTTTTCGTCGGTTTTGTTCTTGAAGATCCACTTTGTCCCTATGACGGTGTGGTTCTTCGATGGCAATGGAACAAGCTCCCAAACTTCATTTCTTTCGAATTGAATGAGCTCCTCCTCCATGGCTAAGATCCAAGCGCTATCTTCGCATGCTTCATTAATATTCTTTGGCTCTATCGATGAGGCAAAGGCACAATTTGCGAAGTGGTGGACTTGTGATCTCGTCTTGACACTATCTTGAATATTGCCAATGACTTGCTCATGGGGATGGTCACGAACGGTATGAAGCCGTTTGGGAATACCTTGATCACTAGGAACATTCTCAACAACTTCATTAGTTGGGTTAGTCTCAATAGAATCAATAGAATCATTAGACTTAGAATTATCAAATGAATCACATAAAACATCCAAAGAATCATTATCATTTAAAATTCGAGTTGGAACAAATCCTTCATTAAATGAGACATGAAGCGACTCCTCGATCGTTGAGGTTCGTTTGTTGAATATCCGGTAAGCTTTGCTACGCGAAGAATATCCGACAAAAATCCCCTCATCGGATCTTGGATCGAATTTGTCCAAACTACCATATGTGTTCTTAATAAAACATTTCGAGCCAAAAACACGAAAATGTTTAACTTGAGGCAACCTACCAAACAACAATTCATAACAAGTTTGTTTAGTGCCGGGCCTCAAAAGTATTCTATTAAACACATAGCAAGCGGTGTGTACCGCTTCCGCCCAAAATTGATGGCCAAGTTGGCTATCATCAAGCATAGTGCGAGCACACTCCACTAGCGTCCTATTCTTTCTCTCAACTACACCATTTTGAGGAGGTGCACGAGGGAAAGAGAAGGTGTGAGTAATACCAACTTCATCACAAAATGTCTCAAAAGACTCATTCTCAAATTCACCTCCATGATCACTACGAATAGTGACAATGGTGGTTCCTAAGAGATTTTGTACTTTCTTAACAAAAATTGTGAAGTTTTCAAAAGCTTCATTTTTATTACACAATGAAAATACCCAAGTAAATCTTGAATAGTCATCTACGATGACAAGTCCATACCTTGCATTTCCTAAGGAAGCTACTCTAGTTGGCCCAAATAAATCTAGATGTAATAGCTCTAGTGGCCGTTTAGTAGAGATTCTTTTCTTAGGTTTAAATGAAGATTTAGGAAGCTTGCCGCGTTGACAACAATCACAAAAACTTTTCTTTTCAAAAACAAGCTTCGGAAAACCTTTAATAGAATTCAATTTTGAAAGCTTATATAGTGTTCCAAAGTTCACATGTCCAAAGCGTCGATGCCATAAGTGTTGTTCACTTGTGTTGGCAACGAGACATTGTTCATATGACTTAGGAAGATCCAAAATATAAATGTCTTTGCGACGAGTTCCGGAAAATAATAATTTTTCATTATCCTTTCTTAAAATATGACACAATCCTTTCGCAAAGCTAACTTTGTAACCTTTGTCACAAAGTTGACTTATTGAAATAAGATTATGATTTAAACCACTAACAAGATAAACATCACTAATTAATGGTTTAGAAGGGTTACCGACTTTACCAACACCTATGATGGTTCCGCTCTCGTTGCCTCCAAATACGACGCGGTTTCCATTCGCAATGGGAACCACTCCGGAGAGCAAACGAGCGTCACCCGTCATGTGTTTGGAGCACCCGCTATCGAGTATCCAATTCCCTTTGGAGCTAAATTTAAATTTGATGCTCCTTTTCTTTTTCTTTTCCTTGAGTACCTAGAAATAGACACTTTCATATCATGGTACCCAAGGTCATTGGGTCCAAGGGATTAGACCTTTGGAAGCCAAGTTCAAGTGGACTTAGAATTCCCCACATAATTCTTACTATGCACAACATCCGAAAAATAAGCATTCATATACATTTGTTTTTCGTCCATGCTTGTGTCCTTTGGGCTCCAAATAGTGAAAATTTTGGGAGCCATCATCCTATTGGGTGCATGCATACGACGTTGATTTCTACGTGATGCATGTTGTGGATAGGCATACGGGACATGATGGAATGGTGCACGACGAGAATTATTCATATGATGAGGTGGGTGTACATATGCATGTGTGGGAACACGTGCGTGAGAGTGTCTCACTTGGTGTGCACGTGCCCGAGAATGTGTTGCATAAAAATCATCATATGTGTGAGCCGGTGGAGTAGGACGTGTGTTCCTACGTGGCATGTTATTAGTGTACATGTAGGCATGCCCCTTCTTTGGAGGTCCACCCAAAGTGGGTTTCTTTCCGAAAGAGGGTGTGGACGAGGTGGAAGCACCATTGGAAGATGAACTTCCAATAGAGTGTTTGCTCCCACTCGTTGAGGCTTCGGAAGTTGGCCTAACAAAAGTAGTGACCGACTTGGATGAATTTCCCATCATATACCCCAAGCCAATGTGGTGTTTGGCCGGAAGTAAATCTTTTAGGATATTATCCAAATGGCCCTTACCCTTGTTGAATTTGTTGATTCGGCCCAATGTGTCCTCATATTTCTCTTTGAGAGAACGCAAAGAAGTATCCAAAGTGGATATTTGCGATGTGAGCACATAAACACGAGATTTAAGATTCTCGTTCTCAATACTCAAAGTCGAGTTTTGAGAAGTTAAATCCGCTATCTCATGTTCTTCCGCATCCTCAATGCTAACATGTTCAAGTTTAGATTTGAGATTCACAATCTCATTTCTTAACTCTTCAACAACGGTGTCGTTGTTGGTGATGATATTCTTAGGCGATGTTTGAATGCTAGCTAGGTCATCTTTTACCTTAATATATCTATTTACTAACTTAGTGTATTTTGACCAAAGTTGAGAGTTAGCATTTCTAAGATCATCCATCGTTACCTCATCGCTTTCTTCATCACTATCATCGGAAGAGGAGGATCCTTGATTGTGCTCCTCTCTTGCCATGAAGCACATGTGTGCTTGCTCCACTTGCTCATCGTCCGACTCTCCGCTTGAGGAATCCTCGGAGTCGGTGAAGGTAGCTCCGACAAGTCCCTTCTTGTTTCCTTTCGTGTACTTCTTGGACTTGTCATACTTTGGCGCCTTCCACTTCTCCTTGTGCTTATTGAGGGGACACTCCGCTTTCATGTGTCCCGGCTTATTACACTTGAAACACAAAGGAGAGGAAGAGGCGTTAGTAGAACCAAATTTAGCTTTGTTCTTGAAGTTACCTTTTCGGAAGAAACGGTTGAACTTTTTGGCCATGAGTGCCATGGACTCCAAGTCCAACTCGTTTTCCGATTCTTCATCATCGGTAGAGGTGGATGAAGCCGCCTTGAATGCAATTGCCTTTTTCTTAGGCGCATCTAGGTTCAAATATGACTTCATCTTTTCTTGTAGCTTCACCTTGCTATCTTTGCGTACCTCGTATGACATCAAGGTACCCATTAGTTGAACTACGGTATATTTGTTCATGTCATTACCTTCCTCGATGGCAAAGGTACGTTTTTCCCAAGAAGAGGGAAGTCCTTCAATAAGCTTTAAGCACTTCTCCTTTTGAGTGTGGGTCTTGCCGAGGGCCTCTAACTCGTTTATTATGTCAACGAAGCGAGCGTAATATTCTTTCATCTTCTCGCCCTGTTGCATATGAAACATTTCGTAATCTTTGGTTACGACTACGAGTTTAGAGTCTCTTACCCTACTCGTCCCTTCATGTAGAATGAGGAGGGAGTTCCAAATTTGATATGCACTCTTACATGTGCATATCTTATTGAAATCCTCGGGCTCCAATGCACATTGCAAGGCGTTCATTGCCTTGGCATTGCTTACCTCCGCGGCGACCTCCGCGGTAGTCCATTTCTCAAAATCTTCTTCTTCGGGTTCAATATACTCCTTCATTGTAGTTCTCCATAAAGATGCACTTCGGAGGAAGGTTTCCATCCGACACTTCCAGTACCCGTAGTTGGTACCGTTGAAGAATGGAGGCCTCGTAGAGGAATGTCCTTCCATCACGGAAGATGCTCCTTCACGGTTCCTGAAGGTGTCATAGTTGGAAGGTGGACGCACGGTCTTGTTGTCGTTGGCAGACATAGCTGAGTATCTGGCTCTGATACCAAATGTAATGCCCTACCAGCTACTGCACAAGTACTAGAGGGGGGTGAATAGTACTTTAAAATAATAAGGCGTATAATTCCAAATTAAATTGCACACAACTACCAAATCAATTTGCGGAAGCTTAAATTGAATGACAACAATGAAATTAACAATGCTAACAAACGATGTTAATGGGTTCGGATCCACCCAAGTCTCCCCGACTTGTTCCCGGTGATCCTACGTCCCAACCACCTGGATCCCCTCCGGATACTTGAGTTAGAAACCCTAACTCAAGATTTCCACTATGAATATCTTGTGAAAAACCTTCACAAGATCAAATCATACATGCAATGGCAAAGTGAATCCCACAACCTGGGATCACAAACTTCTCTCACAACCGAGAGAGCCAATAAGCAAAACAAAAGAGTTTAAATGAAATAAATACTCTTACCACAAAATCCTATACCTTGAGTTTTTCTTACCCAATAGGTGGAATGAAGGATTTGAGGAAGATGAAGTCACCAAGCCCTAGCACCAAGGAAATGAGCAGCAATGGGTGCCTAGGGAAGAGTTGGAGACTTGGATCAAGCAATAGCTTGAAAAGCTCACCAAGAACAAGCTTCTCTCTAGATCTAGAAATGAGAGAGAATGGGTTTCTTGTGAGGAAGAGAGCTTTTGATTTGAGGGAGAATAGCTATCTCTTTAGAACTCAATGACTATCTGAATAGCAGCTCTAACCTAGATAGAAATGACCTAGGTTCGTATTTATAGGAACCCAAAAACACAAGTTAGGTCATTCTCCAACGGAAAGAAATCTGGGAGAATTAGTCGGTCAAAGAACAATCACTGACCGACTAGTTCATCAACTAGTCGGTCAGCCAAACAACGTGGACCGACTAAGAGTAGATCTGAGAAGAGATAGAATTTCAGACCTAGAAATCTAGTCGGTCCAAGAACACTTTCTGACCGACTAGTTTCACAACTAGTCGGTCAGTCAATGAACGTAGACCGACTAAGAGGCAAAATAACTTAGTCTGAATGCAAAGTGACTTAGTCGGTCCAAGAACAAAAGTTGACCGACTAGATTGTCAACTAGTCGGTCATCAAACGTTCTTAGACCGACTAACGGTAAACAGTAGCTCAGGAGAAATTTAGAGTGAACAGTAAGTCACAACTAGTCGGTCAAAGAAGCATCACTGACCGACTAGTTCACAAACTAGTCGGTCGGTGAGTCAACGTAGACCGACTAACTGTAAACAGTAAAGTCCAAGAAATTAAGGAATCAAACTAGTCGGTCCAAGAACAGTTGCCGACCGACTAGATCACCATCTAGTCGGTCAGTACTTGTTCTTGTACCAACTAACATGCACAACAAAGTCCGAATCGAAGCGCGACGCTTCGAGGAAGTTAGAATGAACTTGTGCAAGGATCCTAGAGCTACGAAATGAGCGTAATGAAGATATAGACGTAAGATATACTCAAGGCTTAACATTCTATATATCGAAGCTAAAAGACTATAAATAAAACCTTAATAAACGGTCTTCGATAGCTTCGATTGAATCTTCATATTTTCCAAAGCGTCGCAAGAGCTTCAACGAAGCTTTAGGCATGAATATGAGCTTTGGAAAGTGTTGAGATGTCGCTTTGAATGTTCACGTGAAATTGGCGACGATCTCCAATACTGTGCTCACAAATTGTTAGTTCATGAATTATTTATGTTTGCTCATCATCCAAAACCAAATCCGGGGAGTCCAATATTCAACAGTGATTACTTGCTCTGCAGCCTCAGCTTCTCTGCTTGTTGTGATGGATGCTTGACACCTGGCCTGAGCATGTTGGAATTCTTTCTACTGTGGAGCCAGGGGTGGCTTACGCTGTGCTGATCCAGAAACTACTGCTGTCGTAGTCGGTTTCTTGTTAATGTGGCGGGGGCAGTTCCTAGGAGAGTGCTCAGATGATCCACAGACCAAACATTGATTCAGCAGCAGGCGACCGTTCTTCTTGATATGTCCCTTTCGGTTGCATGAAAGCACACCATTGGGGATCGGTTGTAGACTGAAGATGCAGGCCTCTTGAAAGTAGTCTTCATCGGTCGGAGGGTGTCTCCCGGTGGTTCCATAGGATGCTTCCTTGGGATGCTTTACAGAGTTTGTCAACAGCCACATGGAGAATTTGGCGTTGAATTTCCAGTATTTCCCTTACGATACCCAAGATGTCGTTGTTGGTAACGTCGTGAGTATCTGATCGACCTGCCATACTTCAAGATAAACCGCAATGTAAGTTAGGTGAAAAAAATCTAATCTAGTTGTACACTTAGATATTAATGTCGTTTAAACCGATCTTAAAGTATTTGCAAAAGTATGACTTGCATGGGCCGCCACTAAAACTTGTCACGTCCTGCTTCCCATTCTACCAGGGGCGAGGACGCTAGCGGGTCTACGATGTGCTTAAAACAAGGAGGAGTAATTTTTTCTTTTCTTTTCTTTTCTTCCTCCTTGGTTTAGACACACTAAGCGTCTGTGTAAACTGCTGGTCCTTGCATGCAAATTTAAGAAACATCCCAAACAACATTATTACATATCCAGCATACAAAGGTTAAGATACATCTTGGGCCTAACATGGCCAATACAAATAAGCACACAAATTACATTTTAAAATAAGAGATGTTGATGCGAAGGTACAATAGTCTAATCCTCTGAGGGCAGGTACTCTACGTACTCTTCCAGCACTGGCTTGACTTCTGCTGTAATGTCTTCAGAGAACTCTCTATCGATACCTGACGGACATTTCATAAAACAACAAAGTGAAATGTCCGTCAGCGAGGTTTACTCGACAAGATAATCTCCAAAACAAAAACGTTAGATATTTAAAATTGAAACAAGCTGAACTTTAAAGACAAACAATAAGTTTAATTTAAAAGAGTTAAAGACAAGCAATAAGTTAAATTTTAAAAGAGTCAAAGAAGTTAAACATTCGCAATAATTTATAACTTGCAGCAATTTAATCATTTGATAGCCATTTGCAATACCATTTGCAACCTGTAACAATTTAACATTTGATAATAAAACTGTAACGTTGTAGCAACCTGTAGAAAAAGAGTTTAGAACAATAATTGTAATGACCCGCCTTCGGGGCCCCGTTACTTATCTGATTTATTTGCAGGTCTGCAGTCAACCAGTGAAAACAAAATACAGGATGCAGAGATGTACAAAAATACACAAACAATATCCAATTATTATAATTCATTGTACAAATTAATACAACAAGATTAAATGAAAGGTAAGATGTAACGGCTGGTTTTTGTATGATGAATATTATTTATAAATATATGCAATTGTTCGTCTTCTTTCTTTACTTCTCCGCGCTCACATCTTAGTATAGGATCACTCTTGGAACTCATTAGAATCATCCCGAAGCTTCCCGCTTCATTTTGCGACTTCCTGTGAAAGTTAGCCGGTTCACGTTGAGGAACCGACCGACTAGATGTCCATCTAGTCGGTCAACAACTCCTCATGGACCGACTAGTTTTTGTCAGGCTTTTTCCCTTGAGTTACTGTTTACACTTAGTCGGTCTAAGTTCAACCACAGACCGACTAGTTATCGAACTAGTCGGTCAACACTTCTTCGCAGACCGACTAAGTACAGAGATCATTTTTCGCATCAGGTTACTGTTTACCGTTAGTCGGTCAAAGAACGAAAACCGACCGACTAGTTGACGAACTAGTCGGTTAAGTATCCTTCTCTGACCGACTTATCTTCAAAATATCTTATCGACCATTTTCACCCTTTAGTCGGTCTATGAACACTGGCCGACCGACTAGGTTGCAAACTAGTCGGTCGACGAGCCTTCACAGACCGACTAACTCTATAAATTTTACAGCAACCCTGTTCTTGGTTTGGGTTTTAGTCGGTCACAGTTATACGACCGACCGACTAGTTCCCAAACTAGTCGGTCGACCGCCCTTCTCTGACCGACTAGTTGACCCCGAAATCCTAATTTTTGTGCTAGCCGCCGTTTCTTTTCTTATTTAAACGGGGCTTCTTTCTTCATTTCTCTTGATAGATTTCAGTCTCCATCTTCCCCAAATCCTACTCCCTACCTCCCACGTCCTTCCTTTGCTCGTTCCTCCATCCTTGCGCCTCCATCTTCCCCAAAGCTTTTCCCCCTCTTCTCTCATTTCTCTTTCTTTTGCCCTAGCACGGTGTTCCCATCTCAGATCCAGCAGCAACAACGCCGAGAGACGCTAAAATCTTCACCACCACCGGCGATCATCATTCCTCGCTGCGCTACCCGTGGCTTGGGAATTTCCGGACGACGCAAAGCTTCCACCCTTTTCAGATTTGACGCCGGATCTTCGTGCAATCGTAAATTTCAGGTTGGTGCCCTAAATGCGTAGCAACCCACACAATAAATGATCGAACCCTAATTAAAATCAGAAACCTAATCAAACTAAATTTACTTTCCACGGATTTTTAAAACGTTGTACAAACCGTAGAAATCGACGAATGGACATTATGCATGCACACATAGGATTGATCGTCGATTAGGTCAATTCATTAAAAATGTGATTTTTAACTGGATAGGATAGTCCCGATAACCTAGACACAACCCTAATAGGGATTAATGAATCGTGATCTGACACCGTCGCCGAGTCACGATTTTCAGACACTTTTCCGCCGACGAGACGATTGGACGAGGCGTACCAGGGAGACGACGCGCTCGCCACCACAGGCAAGCGTATCACTTGCGTTCTTGGCCATGTTTTGGGCCTTCATCTTGTTAGGATTGTTAATTTAGAAACTTGAGGACCGGACGTGAAATGATAGCGTCCGGGACGCCCTTGATGGCTCAGATTTGACAACGAAATCTGAGTCCAACAACAACAATTTGACGTCATAGGATTGACATGCGTGTGCGTGAGTTGTGGACACCCTAGTATAACCCCTCCTGTTCTGTCGTGTCCTGTCCCGTTCCGTCTGCACAGCCCACTGGGCAATAGGGCACTCGCCAAGCCAGAGCGGGTGATCCCTTGTACTAGTTCACAGCCCGATGGGCAATTGGGCACCTGTCAAGCTAGAGCAGGTGATCCCATGTACCGATACACAGCTCAGAGAGCAATTGGGCACTTGTCAAGCTAGAGCAAGTGATCCCATGTCTTGTCACGATTCTTGGGGTTATGGGGTAGGGTTGAGCGTGCAAGCGGCAAGAGGGATTGATCCCCCTCGAACCGAACAGGCGTGAACCCTTTCGTGTCTTGTCTTGTCTTGTCGTGTCTGGCTTCCCGTGTTCTGTCTTATCTTGACACCTGTAGGCTAGTCCCGTAGTCCATAGCACTCGCTGTGACTACTACTTGTCTTGTTTACTTGTCCGTTATGTTTCTGTCTGTTGTTAAAAACCTCAGCATGTTAATCAACCAGTAAAACGTTGTAAGTAAATGGTACACTTGTAGCCTGGTCTAATCTTTTCTTGTAGACCTTGCCTGACGTACAGTTCCTTCTTTTGGTGCTGTACGTCAGGGATTGAGCCAGAGTACGTGGAGGAGACTGACTTGCCAGCCGACGTGGAGCCAGAGAGCGTTGATCCCGAGTACGACCCTGAGGAGGACCAGAGCTAGAGACTTCCCGTTGCAGTTTTCAGAGTTATCTATTTGCTTTAGTTGGGTGCGTAGCATCTTTTGTTTCCTTGCCTAGGTTGGGTGCTTGCACCATTAGATTTACTTTTCTGCTGTTGTAGCCCTTCGGGCGTTGAGACTTGGTACTTTTGATATGTTGGAATAAAATTATGGTGTTCTTTCCTTCTTGTACTTTTATTGTTCTGTACTAACATGCATGGACCTGTACCTTTGTCTTGGTACCACACAGACGCTTATTGGGTCAGGGCTCCTTAGCTCTGACCTAAGCGGGCCTCATCACGCTTCGCCTCCGCTGTTTTGGGAAGCGGGGCGTGACAGGTTTTAGTGGTGGCCCATGCAGGTCCACGTCCCAATCTCTCTGCAAGTACAGACCAGTAAGAGTAAGGACATTCACTTTTGTTAATCAGACATTGTACAAGTCTAACCTACGTCTCTCTGTCAATAGGATGGCAGGGAGACGTAATACCCGATCGGGGAGCGCTGGAGATGGGATTCAGGAAGACCAGGGCGGAGAGTTCTGTCAGTTCCTTGGCGTGATGCATGAGATGCTTGAGGTGCAGCATCAGCTGGTGCAGCAGACCACCCGTGCTGCCCGAGCCCCACCTGTTGCACCACCTCCACCTCCGCCTGCTCCGCGAGCTGCTCCAGGAGTGAAGCAGTTCAACGAGCTTCAGCTGAAGACCTTCTCTGGGAGGGAAGGACCTCTGGGTGCCGATGAGTGGATCCAGAGCACGGAGGAGAAATTAGTTGCTACGAAGATTTCTGACGACACCCGAGTGGAGATAGCGAAGATGCAGCTGACTGAGATTGCCTGAAACTGGTGGCGTATTGAGGAGAGGCGTTTGCAGAAGCCTGTGGAGTGGAAGACTTTTTGCCACATGTTCAAGGAGAAGTACTTCACCAAGGCGGCTAGGAGAGAGCTGATGGGCAGATTTGTGGATCTGAAGCAGAAGGACATGACGATCGATGAGTATGAGGCTGAATTTGAGATGCTGAGCCGATTTGCCCCGCACATGGTGAAGAAGGAGGAGAACCGAGCTGAGCGGTTCCGTCAGGGACTTCGTCCGAAGGTCCAGGCTTCCATGTCCTCTGCTAGTTTCTCGACTATGAGGGAGGTGTTAGATGTTACGAAGAACCATGAGACGATTTCGCACCTGCCTGACACTCCAGAGGACAGAGGAAAGCGCCCTATGGAGCAGTACCGGCCACCTGCTAGGCCGACGATGAGGCCAGTCCAGACCGTGCCATTTAAGAGGCCTGGAGCACCAGTGCAGCAGCAGAGCAAGGGTCTGTGCCATTTCTGCGGCAAGCCCGGACATGTTCAGACCAACTGTCGGAGGAAGCTGGGACTGTGCCTACTTTGTGGAGATGCTTCGCATGCTGCGAAGGACTGTCCTAGAGCCCGCACTGCTGTTGTTGGAGCGCCAGTACCGTTACAGATGAGGGCACCTGCTCCGGTTCAGAGAGGGCCTGCTGTTCGTGGGCCACCCTTGGTGCCACAGAGGCAGATGTACCAGCGAGCAGTGTAGCCTCCGAGGCCGGCCTATACTATGACTGCTGCAGAGACCGAGGAGCTGGATGGAGTGATTGCAGGTAATATCTTGACCGAGTCTTTTCATTTCATAATTATATTGTATTGCTAGTCTAGTTAGTGTTGTCTGTTTGTTTGATTGTTAGAGTAGTGTTTGACCTTAGACCCCTTGTTTTCCTAGGCACCATTCTTGTGTTCTCTCACCCCGCTTTGGCTTTGTTTGACTCCGGTGCATCTATGTGCATCTTATCCCGGCGGTTTATATCAAGGCACTCCATTCCTACCCATACACTTCCTATGTGTTGGGACATCACTACTGGGAACGGAGTAGTGACGGTAAATCTGGGATGTCGGTCGATTCCTTTAGTGGTTAGTGGACATGAGCTATATGTAGATTTCATCATCCACGACCTGCCGCATTTTGAGGTCATCCTGGGCATCGATTGGTTAGGAGATTTTCACGCTTCGATCGATTGTCACGGTAAGAGAGTGGTATTTCAGATTCCAGGCCATCCGGAGTTCGAGTTCCGCAGCAGAGATGAGTCGCTTGGGCCCATCAGATTTCGGGCCAAGCCGGAGGTGCCGGTGATAGCAGTGTTGCAGATGGAGATGGAGATTGACCGACCAACGGTTGTCAGAGACTTTGACGACGTCTTTCCGGAGGATATCTCGGGTCTGCCACCCGACAGAGCTTTGGAGTTCGGTATCGATCTGATGCCGGGTGCGCAGCCGATATCGAAGGCGCCGTATCGGATGGCTCCCGCAGAGCTTGAGGAGCTGCGGAAGCAGTTGGATGAGTTGTTGCAGAAGGGTTTCATCCACCCTAGTGTGTCACCGTGGGGTGCACCAGTGTTGCTCGTGAAGAAGAAGGATGGGTCCCGCAGGATGTGCGTAGATTATCGAGGATTGAATGATGTTACTGTGAAGAATAAGTATCCGCTGCCACGCATCGACGACATATTTGATCAGCTGGGAGGTTCGAGAGTTTTCTCGAAGTTGGACTTGAGGAGCGGTTACCATCAGTTAAAAGTTAAGAAGGATGACGTCCCAAAGACAGCTTTCCGGACGAAGTACGGGCACTATGAGTTTGTGGTGATGCCATTCGGCGTGACCAATGCTCCAGCTGTGTTCATGAATCTTATGAACTTGATTTTCTACGACTTCCTGGATAAGTTTGTCGTTATTTTCATTGATGACATTCTTATTTACTCGAAGTCTGAGGAGGAGCACAGCTGTCATCTAAGGACAGTGCTGGAGACGCTGAGGCGACACAAATTGTATGCCAAGTATAGCAAGTGCAAGTTCTGGCTGGACAGAGTCGCGTTCCTGGGACACGTGGTGTCTGGTGATGGCATATCTGTGGATCCGGAGAAGGTCAGAGCAGTCAGAGATTGGCCGACTCCGCAGTCAGCATCCGACATCAGGAGTTTTCTTGGTCTAGCAGGCTATTATCGGCGGTTCATCAAAGATTTCTCGAGGATTGCGGAGCCGATGACGAAGCTGACAAGGAAGGATGCGGAGTTTCTGTGGTCTGATGCTTGTGAGGAGGCTTTCAGTATCTTGAAGGCAAGGTTAACCACGTCACCAGTTTTGACGGTACCGGATCAGAGCGGAGGCTTTGAAGTTTATTGTGATGCATCGGGGAAGGGCCTGGGATGCGTTCTGCATCAGCATGGCCACGTGGTCGCGTATGCTTCTCGTCAATTGAGGATTCACGAGAAGAATTACCCGACGCACGATCTGGAGTTGGCAGCAGTGATCTTTGCGTTGAAGATTTGGAGGCATTTCTTGCTGGGTGAGTGTGTGAAGATTTTTACAGATCATAAGAGCTTGAAGTACATATTCACCCAGAAGGAGCTCAACATGCGTCAGAGACGATGGTTGGAGCTCATGGCTGACTACGAGATAGATTTGCAGTTTCATCCGGGGAAGGTGAACGTTGTGCCAGACGCTTTGAGTAGACTCCCCACTGCTATGATGCATACTGCTGACTGGAGGATTCAGCAGGAGCTGAAGGAGATGGATTTGGAGGTTGTCCTACCTGGTGTAGTTCATTCTTTCATGAATTTGCAGATTCAGTCCACGATCGTGGATCGGATCAAGGCAGCACAGGCGTGAGATCCGAAGTTGCTGAGGATCAGGAGGCAGGTTGAGGCTGGATTGCGTGTGGAGTTTGTGATTCATGAGGATGGTTCGCTGTGGTACGGCAGCAGACTCTGAGTACCTGCGGGTGATGTTCGGGAGGAGCTTTTGAGTGAGGCACATAGCTCTCCTTATTCTATACATCCTGGTGGCACCAAGATGTATAAGGACCTTCGACTGAATTACTGGTGGGTTGGCATGAAGAGGAGTGTGGCACGGAGCGTTGCCAAGTGTTTGATATGCCAACAGGTGAAGGTTGAGCACCATCGTACTGCTGGGTTGCTGCAACCGCTTCCTATTCCGGAGTGGAAGTGGCAACACATTACGATGGATTTCATGACTGGTTTACCTCGGACCCCGAGGCAAAATGACGCAGTCTGGGTGATCGTAGATCGGTTGACCAAGTCTGCGCATTTTATTCCTTTTCGAGTAGGCCAGCCTACGGAAGCCTTGGCGAGGAAATATCTTGAGGTAAAATTTCGTTTATACTTCTCTTTAATTTTCCTTCTTGATTAGTTGTGACGTAGGCCGTGTACGTGCAGGAGATTGTACGCTTACACGGGGTCCCCGTGAGCATCGTGTCTGACAGAGATACGAGATTCACATCTCAGTTCTGGAGAAGTCTGCAGGAGCATTTGGGTACGAGTCTGAGTTTCAGCACGACGTACCACCCGCAGACCGACGGCCATTCCGAGAGGACTATACAGATTCTGGAGGATATGCTACGAGCTTGCACGCTCGACTGGAAGGGATCTTGGGAGGACCATCTCCATTTGGTGGAGTTTTCTTATAACAACAGCTACCAGGCGAGCATTGGCATGACGCCGTTTGCTGCCTTATATGGGAGAAAATGTCGATCGCCACTGAGCTGGGATGACGTTGGAGATCGTGAGCTGTTGGGTCCAGAGATGATTGTTGAAGCTGTGGATGTCGTGAGAGACATCAGGGAGAAGCTCAGAGTTGCACAGGATCGCTTTAAGCATTGGGCTGATGCCAAGAGGAGACCGTTGGAGTTTCAGCCTGGAGATCACGTTTTCTTGAAGATTTCTCCGAATCGCGGAGTTATTCGTTTCGGGAAGAAAGGGAAGCTGAGCCCGAGGTTTATTGGACCTTTTGATGTGCTGGAACGTGTGGGAGTAGTGGCCTACCGCCTTGCTCTGCCACCATCTTTGGTGGGGGTTCACGACGTATTCCACGTATCACAGTTACGTCGGTACGTCAGTGATCCGTCGCACACGGTGGATTTCTCGGAGATCACGGTCCGTCCGGACCTGACCTACGACCAGCAACCCGTGCAGATTTTGGACCGTCGATAGAAGCAGCTGAGGAATAAGGTAGTCGACCTGGTGAGAGTGATGTGGCGTCACGGATCGCCTGGAGAGTCCACGTGGGAGAGAGAGGATGAGATGAGAGAGCGTTACCCTCACCTATTCTGAAAGAAATTCCGAGGGCGGAATTTTCTTAAGGTGGGTAGGATGTAACGGCTGGTTTTTGTATGATGAATATTATTTATATATATATGCAATTGTTCGTCTTCTTTCTTTACTTCTCCGCGCTCACATCTTAGTATAGGATCACTCTTGGAACTCATTAGAATCATCCCGAAGCTTCCCGCTTCATTTTGCGACTTCCTGTGAAAGTTAGCCTGTTCACGTTGAGGAACCGACCGACTAGATGTCCATCTAGTCGGTCAACAACTCCTCATGGACCGACTAGTTTTTGTCAGGCTTTTTCCCTTGAGTTACTGTTTACACTTAGTCGGTCTAAGTTCAACCACCGACCGACTAGTTATCGAACTAGTCGGTCAACACTTCTTCGCAGACCGACTAAGTACAGAGATCATTTTTCGTATCAGGTTACTGTTTACCGTTAGTCGGTCAAAGAACGAAAACCGACCGACTAGTTGACAAACTAGTCGGTTAAGTATCCTTCTCTGACCGACTAATCTTCAAAATATCTTATCGACCATTTTCACCCTTTAGTCGGTCTATGAACACTGGCCGACCGACTTGGTTGCAAACTAGTAGGTCGACGAGCCTTTACAGACCGACTAACTCTATAAATTTTACAGCAACCCTGTTCTCGGTTTGGGTTTTAGTCGGTCACAGTTATACGACCGACCGACTAGTTCCCAAACTAGTCGGTCGACCGCCCTTCTCTGACCGACTAGTTAACCCCGAAACCCTAATTTTTGTGCTAACCGCCGTTTCTTTTCTTATTTAAACGGGGCTTCTTTCTTCATTTCTCTTGATTGATTTCAGTCTCCATATTCCCCAAATCCTACTCCCCTACCTCCCACGTCCTTCCCTTGCTCGTTCCTCCATCCTTGCGCCTCCATCTTCCCCAAAGCTTTTCCCCCTCTTCTCTCATTTCTCTTTCTTTTGCCCTAGCACGGTGTTCCCATCTCAGATCCAACAGCAACGACACCGAGAGACGCTGAAATCTTCACCACCACCGGCGATCAACATTCCTCGCTGCGCTACCCGCGGCTTGGGAATTTCCGGACGACGCAAAGCTTCCACCCTTTTCAGATTTGACGCCGGATCTTCGTGCAATCGTAAATTTCAGGTTGGTGCCCTAAATTCGTAGCAACCCACACAATAAATGATCGAACCCTAATTAAAATTAGCAACCTAATCAAACTAAATTTACTTTCCGTGGATTTTTAAAACGTTGTACAAACCGTAGAAATCGACAAATGGACATTATGCATGCACACATAGGATTGATCGTCGATTAGGTCAATTCATTAAAAATGTGATTTTTAACTGGATAGGATAGTCCCGATAACCTAGACACAACCCTAATAGGGATTAATAAATCGTGATCTGACACCGTCGCCGTGTCATGATTTTCAGACACTTTTCCGCCGACGAGACGATTGGACGAGGCGTACCAGGGAGACGACGCGCTCGCCACCACAGGCAAGCGTATCACTTGCGTTCTTGGCCATGTTTTGGGCCTTCATCTTGTTAGGATTGTTAATTTAGAAACTTGAGGACCGGACGTGAAATGATAGCGTCCGGGACGCCCTTGATGGCTCAGATTTGACAACGAAATCTGAGTCCAACAACAACAATTTGACGTCATAGGATTGACATGCGTGTGCGTGAGTTGTGGACACCCTAGTATAACCCCTCCTGTTCTGTCGTGTCCTGTCCCGTTTCGTCTGCACAGCCCGCTGGGCAATAGGGCACTCGCCAAGCCAGAGCGGGTGATCCCTTGTACTAGTTCACAGCCCGATGGGCAATTGGGCACCTGTCAAGCTAGAGCAGGTGATCCCATGTACCGATACACAGCTCAGAGAGCAATTGGGCACTTGTCAAGCTAGAGCAAGTGATCCCATGTCTTGTCACGATTCTTGGGGTTATGGGGTAGGGTTGAGCGTGCAAGCGGCAAGAGGGATTGATCCCCCTCGAACCGAACAGGCGTGAACCCTTTCGTGTCTTGTCTTGTCTTGTCGTGTCTGGCTTCCCGTGTTCTGTCTTGTCTTGACACCTATAGGCTAGTCCCGTAGTCCATAGCACTCGCTGTGACTACTACTTGTCTTGTTTACTTGTCCGTTATGTTTCTTTCTGTTGTTAAAAACCTCAGCATGTTAATCAACCAGTAAAACGTTGTAAGTAAATGGTACACTTGTTGCCTGATCTAATCTTTTCTTGTAGACCTTGCCTGACGTACAGTTCCTTCTTTTGGTGATGTACATCAGGGATTGAGCCAGAGTACGTGGAGGAGACTGACTTGCCATCCGACGTGGAGCCAGAGAGCATTGATCCCGAGTACGACCCTGAGGAGGACCAGAGCTAGAGACTTCCCGTTGCAGTTTTCAGAGTTATCTATTTGCTTTAGTTGGGTGCGTAGCACCTTTTGTTTCCTTGCCTAGGTTGGGTGCTTGCACCATTAGATTTACTTTTCTGCTGTTGTAGCCCTTCGGGCGTTGAGACTTGGTACTTTTGATATGTTGGAATAAAATTGTGGTGTTCTTTCCTTCTTGTACTTTTATTGTTCTGTACTAACATGCAGGGACCTGTACCTTCGTCTTGGTACCACACAGCCGCTTATTGGGTCAGGGCTCCTTAGCTCTGGCCTAAGCGGGCCTTGTCACGCTTCGCCTCCGCTGTTTTAGGTAGCGGGGCGTGACATAAGAAGTACAACTGAAACTGTGCCACTAAAAGAAATCTACTACCGTAGCCTCAGGGATGAACTCTGGCTCTCAGGAGCCTCTATGTCAAGCTGTGTGTTGTCTGCGGTACCACGAAACATGAAACCATAGGTAAGTCACATAATTCTACCAATAGACATAAAGTAGTGCAAAAGTATGGAGCTGTCTATAATAAGCATTTTAAAGGCTATCATGCTAGTGCAATAAGTGAAATAAGAGCAGACATGCCGGCAAAGGCGTAAAGTAAGGTAGGGACAGGCAAGCATGCAAGTGCGACAAGTAAAGTACATCTAGTCAAGCATGCAAGGGCTACAAGTAAAGTAAAGTAGGTGAGCAAGCTTGTGACACAAGTAAAGTAAAGGTGACCGAGCAAGTACAACTAGTAACTTACAAGAATAACCATGACGATAGCAATGACAATCGCAATAATGAGAGTAATTGTGCCTAGCCTAGTTCATGACTTATAAAGGGAAGTACAGTAAGCAACCAAGAGTCCCCCTCTTGCCACGGGTGCTACCCAGGCGAACCAATCTATAAGAACTGTGCAATAATCTGTGATCTGTGATGGTTGTCATCGGCTACTGTTATGGGTTGCTAGAACCCGCACGGCACCAACAAGGCCTGGACTAGTCGCTCCCGTACTTCCGCAATTATAAGTTACCCTAACCGCCCAAGTGTCTGTGATGTCTATCAAATACATGTCTATTACGAGATGTTCCACAATGTTATTCCACAAGATGTGCCACAAGATGTACCACCAGTTGTACCGCAAGATATTCCACACAAGATATACCATTCGACAATTCATGCGTCATATACATGTCATGCAGCAATTGATATTATTTAAACGTGAAAAATCAAGCAATAAGTGTAACCAAAGTCCATGCATGATGTTTAAGTGACAAGCAACATGACGTTCCATATTTACTATGATAATTAAAGCAGGACCACTGATTGACTTTCTTAATGAAAAATAAGAAAGATAAGGATAAAGACAAGTCCAACAAAGATGTTGATTCCATGCTTCGAGCATGTAGTTTTTAATTAGTACACAGTTTACCCAAGTAGATGGTCGTGTACTACAAACATCTAAGTTGAAATTTAGCGATGTCGTACGTTCAAGTCAAATTCGCTCTGCATTTGATTCGTTCATTTAATATCCCTTTGGTGTCATTGACATAAGAGATGTCATTTATAGTCTATCTATTTCTATATATGGAAAGTTAAGAAATCATCATATAATAATCGAGAAATTGAAATAGAAAAGAAAAAGGGAGGTTTGTGATGATTTTAAAATCTTTTCTACTAGGTAATCTATTATCCTTATGCATGAAGATAATAAATTCGGTCGTTGTGGTTGGACTCTATTATGGATTTCTGACCACATTCTCCATAGGGCCCTCTTATCTCTTCCTTCTCCGAGCTCGGGTTATGGAAGAAGGAGCCGAGAAGGAGGTATCAGCAACAACAGGTTTTATTACGGGGCAGCTCATGATGTTCATATCGATCTATTATGCGCCTCTGCATCTAGCATTGGGTAGACCTCATACAATAACTGTCCTAGTTCTACCGTATCTTTTGTTTCATTTCGTTTCTTATTTAGCTAGGTCTCTAGTCATCTGTTCAAGTCAATAACTATTCTGAGACTATGTGTCAAGTCCTATGTTCATACGACGAGTACACTATCTAAATTTCTAATATTAGAATTAACGTGACTTACGTATCGAGGTCGTCGTAGTAAGGCAAGGTTGGAGCTAGGGCTTCCAAGGATGCTGGTGCACTAGAATCGACACCTGCAAACACAAGAAATCGTTAGTTACATGCTACCATTTTTTCTATTTATTTAACTTGATCGTTTCGATTTTATAAATGATTGAAATGGTGTCGAAAAATATTCTAAATTTTTATATATGCTAGATATGTAGAAAATAATTTTACTGCTGGAGGAAATATTTTTCAGAAGCTTTTGGTAATTTTTATAATTTTTAAAAGCTCAAATTCAATTTTAAAACTAATTTTAATTAGGTAACGTAATTATTCAATAATTTCTTCTCGATGATGTACAAATCAGAATGGTTCAAGTAAGCTGTCAAAACGACCGTCTCTAAGAGTACTACAACATATATTTTTCTCACGTATCAGTGTACGTGAAAATAACAAGTAACAGATTTTTAAGTGAAAAAGACGTATTTAAGTTTTTGGGTTAAAAATTTATTCTGAAAAACTAAGCATCTGATTGAGATGAAAACAGTGCCATTGGATCCAGAATGTCATTTCTGATTTTCTGGAGCTGGCCTTGCATTTTTCTGAGGCTTATATAATTAATTATGAATTTAAAATATTAAACCAATATATAATATTTTATAAAATACCGTATTTTCTTAAAATATGAATACATATTTACGTATTTGGTTTAAACTCTCACCTAAACCCGTCGACTGTGCATGGGGTTTTGGTGTTCGACGTCAGAGGACAGCGAGGGGGGGGGGGGGGGGCGATGTCGGCAGAGCGGGGCGGTGCAGTCGGTGAAGGAGCAGGCGACGGAGGCAGCAGCTGCGGCAGTGACGACATGGGAAGAGAGATGGGTCGCTGTCAGAGCTTGGAGAGGGCGTAGCGGGCGGACGGTGGCGGGACGGAGCGTGGGTTGATGTCGAACGGAGGAGGACGACGACGGCGTGGGTGGTCTTCAGGAGCAGACGACGGAGGAGCAGGCGAGAGGGGGTCGAGCATGGCTGGGCGGTGCTCTGTCGATGGGTTCGACATCGGAGGGGCTGTGGGTATCGACGTGGGCTCAGCGATGGGGGCTTGCGACACGACGCGGCGGGTAGCTCGGTGGGCGACGGTCGATGCGACGGTCAGCCACCGTAGGGGGGAGAGAGAGAGAGAGAGAGAGAGAGAGAGAGAGAGAGAGAGAGAGAGAGAGAGAGAGAGAGAGAGAGAGAGAGAGGTGAGGGTGAGAGCGGGAGGTTTCTCCTCGCGGGCTGGGGTTGTGTTTCGAACGAAAAAAATAAAGAGAGAGAGATAGTGGGGTTGCCTGGGGAAGCTGGGGGGTTAGGGGAAATATATAAGTTAGGAAAAAAAGGACAAAGTAATTAAAAAATAATAATAATAGTAATAATGGTGTTAAATGAAACCCCACCCCTATTGTCGGATCTGAGCTACAAAAGGGGGTTGGTTAATGTGGCTGGTTAGGGAAATAATTAGGGGTAGATCTAGGGTTAGGGTAAGAGTAATTAGGTAAAAAGTAATAGTAAAAGTCATTAAGGGATGTAGTTAGTGCAACCGGAGGAATACAACCCCGTTTTCACATACGACTCTGAAAAATTAAGAAAACATACCCACGTGATCGTACCGTCGCGAGGATTGCAAATACGATATCTATATTAGGGTTTGAGCTACGGAGATACTAGTTTTCGGCCAACACGTTTATGATGCGGGTTTACGGGTTCTAGGTCGATTTGATATCAAAAAATTACGAAATTAATATGGGGAGCCCTAAATGATCATATGATGATACTGTAGAAGTTTGAAAACGTTTTGATGATGTTTATATAGAAATTAATTAATCAGCTTAAAATATGACAATTGAAAAATGAATTATTATAAAATTGTTTAGAGATATTTGATGAAATCCGAATTTACTGAAATACACCATAACTAGTTTGATACTTCAAAATATTTTTATAAGAAATTTTAAAATCATTTTTGATATAAAACTCCTGACCAACCATTATAAAGTAATTTTAAAATGTGAAAATACGTGAATGCGAAAATAGATGTACTGGCAAATATGGGTTGTTACATCCTACCCTTCTTAAAATAATTCAAGTCATCGGAATTAAGAAGGCCGATCATTGCCTAAGCAATTTAAACGATCGAAAGGAAGGCTTGATGAACGATAACAATATAGGAAAAATAAGTTGTTAATATCATGAAATATAATGTGATAGCATCAAGAAAACAAGAGATGTTATATATGAATACCCACTATTGACATCACCATAGCTTCCGTAATTAGTCCTGAGACCAATATCGTCATAATAGTTGACTTTTCAAGTAGCCAAAAGTTAATATGAGCTAATGTCATTACACGAAAATGATAGTTATTATGATGACGACATTTGTTCGAACTTGGAACTTGAGGTGATAAGTCAGTAGCAAGCTATTTAAACCATATCAAAAAAAAGAACATAAAGTTTAAAGTTTTCAACTTATGCTAATGATGACTAATGGGTCCTAACCAAGTAAGTCATCAATATAGCATATAAAGACGTAATGACTAATTCATATGCATTCGTGCTGTTTTACCTTAACCAGCCGAACACAAATAACATCAACTCCCATAAGTACCAAAGACAAGTCATCGTCCAAAACAACACAAATAAACAAGTACAAGGCAAACTACTAAAGACCAAACTTATCACTATACTCATCACTGCCACTCCTTGTATCAACTTCCATAACGTCCAATAACAAACCAACACCGAAGCCATTATCCAAATCCAAACACAAGATTGACATCCAACTTCAACACCTAAGGCCAATAGCAAGAAAATACTCATCCCCAATGATACTCCTTGCCAACACCATTGGTTGACATACATAGTTATCACCATCAACCCTAAACAATTCAACGACCAATAACTCACGGTCCAACAAACATGAAGCAGTGGACCCAAGAAGGAAACGAAGCGGGACACCTTTATGGGCAAGACCCAGGATAAGGAGCTCGAAAGAATACCAAGAACAGCGACTTCCCAAGATTTCAACCACACGGCAACAACAAGGGTGGCGGTGAGGGTTGTCGCTAAGCCCAACAATCCCCAAGATCGTCGGTGGGCCATCGGCGGTTGTCGATCCATGGCAGCTGCGACTGCTCGACGTGGCGGGTGTCACCGGAGTAGGGTGGGGTGGAGGAGCTTCGGATGAGGCCGGAGGAGCTCGAGGCGAGATGGGTTGATCTTACGGGGAGGGAGGCATGGCGAGGAAGTGGGTGCCGTTGTGGCGGAGAGGAAGCCACGGGTTGGGTTGATGATGGAAGAGAGGAGGGGTTTAAAAGGGGGTGTCGAAAGTTCTTGATATGGTAGGGTAGGTTAGGCTAGGTTAGGCAGGACCGGGGCTCGAGGAGAGGATGAGGACAAAAGGCAATAAAGAGGGGGAGGTGGTAGGCGGAAAAAGGATTCAAACTATGGAAAATCGGGTACATGGTGAAAGTGGGGTATAAAAGGGAAATACGAGTTCAAGAAGGATGAATAAGACGTAACAGCCTACACTTGCACGTCAGGTTTGGCTCGTCTCAAATTCTCTAGCACTATCCTCAAATACTTCTGAGCGTCCTTCGATTCGCTTCCGTTGTCGAACTCGAACTTCTGGTGATTGAAAATTCAAACGCTACCCTCCTTAAAATAGACGTATCTAGAGTTCAGGCGAACTAAACGTCATATTCTAAGAATGAGAAGGTCGATCAAAAGGCAACGACATACTAAAAGAAGGGCGACACAGATGAAGTGAATGAATGGTCCACCTATGGAAGATCACTCTAAGCAGATGAAGGAGGAAAGGTGTATAAAAATACACTCAGAGGATGGAATAAAAGAAGGGAAAGGGGCCAAGGAAGATGGGTAATAAAGACACTTCACCCGTATATCTAATACAAGTGAACACTCAAGACAACCAGTACTCGAGAGTTCAATTTGAGTATTTAAAATTGTACACCCTGATCTTGCTGTTTTGTTCACGAGGTAGTTAGCGCGGACCTGCATGGCCCACCAAACTTGTTACGACCCGCCTTTGGGGGCCCGTTACCTCTCTGATTTATTTGCAGGTCTGCAGTTAACCAGTGAAAACAAAATAGCCACGATGCAGAGATGTATAAAAATACCCAAACAATGTCCAATTATTACAATTCATATAGTACAAATTAATACAACAAGATTAAATGAAAGGTAAGAAGTACAACTGAAATGGTGCCACTAAAAGAAATATACTACCGCAGCCTCAGGGACGAATTCTGGCTCTCAGGAGCCTCTATGTCAAGCTGTGCGTCGTCTGCGGTGCCACGAAACATGAAACCGTAGGTAAGTTACATAATTCTACCAATAGACATAAAGTAGTGCAAAAGTACGGAGCAGTCTATAATAAGCATTTTAAAGGCTATTATGCTAGTGCAATAAGTGAAATAAGAGCAGACATGCCGGCAAAGGCGTAAAGTAAGGTAGGGACATGCAAGCATGCAAGTGCGACAAGTAAAGTACATCTAGTCAAGCATGCAAGGGCTACAAGTAAAGTAAAGTAGGCGAGTAAGTATGTGAGATAAGTAAAGTAAAGGTGACCGAGCAAGTATAACTAGTAACTTACAAGAATAACCATGACGATAGCAATGACAATAGCAATAATGAGAGTAATTATGCCTAGCCTGGTTCGTGACTTATAAAGAGAAGTACAGTAAGCAACCAAGAGTCCCCCTCTTGCCACGGGTGCTACCCGGGCGAACCAATCTATGAGAACTGTGCAATAACCTGTGATCTATGATGGTTGTCATCGACTACTGTGATGGGTTGCTAGAACCCGCACGGTGCCAACAAGGCCTGGACTAGTCACTCCTGCACTTCCGCAATTATAAGTTACCCCAACACCCCAAGTGTCTGTGATGTCTATAAAGTACATGTCTATTACGAGATGTTCCACAATGTTATTCCACAAGATGTGCCACAAGATGTACCACAAGATGTACCACAAGATATTCCACAAAAGATATACCATTCGATAATTCATGAGTCACACACATATCATGTAGCAATTGATATGACTATTTAAACGTGAGCAATCACGCAATAAGTGTAACCACAGTCCATGCATGATGTTTAAGTGACAAGCAACATGACGTTCCATATTTACTATGATAGTTAAAACAGGACCACTGATTGACTTTCTTATTGAAAAATAAGAAAGATTAGTATAAAGACAAGTCCAACAAAGATGTTGATTCCATGCTTCAAGCATGTGGTTTTCAATTAGTACACAGTTTACCCAAGTAGATGGTCGTGTACTACAAACATCTAAGTTGAAATTTAGCGATGTCGTACGTTCAAGTCAAAGTCGCTTTGCAGTTGATTCGTTTCCTATTTAGCTAGGTCTCTAGTCATCTGTTCAAGTCAATAACTATTCTGAGACTATGTGTCAAGTCCTATGTTCATACGAGTATACTATCTAAATTTCTAGTGTTAGAATTAACGTGACTTACGTATCGAGGTCGTCGTAGTAAGGCGAGGTTGGAGCTAGGGCTTCCAAGGATGCTGGTGCACTAGAATCGACACCTGCAAATACAAGAAATCGTTAGTTACATACTAGCCTATAATCTATTTATTTAACTTGAACGTTTCAAATTTATAAATTATTGAAACGGTGTCAAAAAATATTCTAAATTTTTATAAAGGCTAGATATGAAGAGAATAATTTTACTGCAGGAGAAAATATTTTTCAGAAGCTTTTGGAAATTTTTATAATATTTAAAAGCTCAAAATGAATTTAAAAACTCATTTTAATTAGGTAACGTAATTATTCAATAATTTCTTATGAATGATATACATATCAGAATGGTTCAAGTGAGCTGTCAAAACGACTGTCTCAAAGAGTACTATAACATATATTTTTCTCACATATCAGTGTAGGTGAAAATAACAAGTTACAGTTTTTAAGTGAAAAAGACGTATTTAAGTTTTTGGGTTAAAAATTTATTCTGGAAAAACGAAGCGTCTGATTGAGATGAAGCCAGTGCCATTAGATCCAGAATGCTATTTCTGATTTTATGGAGCTGGCTTGCATTTTTCTGAGGGTTATATAATTAATTATGAATTTAAAACTATTAAACCCATATATAATATTTTATAAAATACCGTATTTTCTTAAAATACAAATACGTATTTACGTATTTGGTTTAAACTCTCACCTAAACCCGTCGACTGTGCATGGGGTTTTAGTGTTCGACGTCGGAGGACAACGATGGGGGGCAACGGCGTCGGAGCGGGGCGGCGCATTCAACGAAGGAGCGGGCGATGGAGGTGCGGCAGCGGTGGTGATGACACGGGGAGAGAGATGGGTCTCCATCTGAGCTTAGAGAGGGCGGACAGTGGCGCAACGTAGCGTGGGTTGATGTCGAACGGAGGAGGACGGCGACAGCGTGGGTGGTCTTCGGGAGCAGACAGCGGAGGAGCGGGTGAGAGGGGCATCGAGCGTGGCTGGGCGGTGCTCCATCGATGGGTTCGACGTCGAAGGGGCTATGGGTGTCGACGTGGGCTCGGTGGCGGGGGCTTACGGCACGACGAGGCGGGTAGCTCGGTGGGCGGCGGTCAGCCACCGTAGGGAAAGGGGGAGAGAGAAGTGCGGGTGAGAGCGGGAGGTTTCTCCTCGCGGGCTGGGGTTGGGTTTCGAACGAAAAAAAATAAAGAGAGAGAGAGAGGGGGGGTTGCCTGGGGAAGCTGGGGGTTATGGGAAATATATAAGTTAGGAAAAAAAGATAAAGTGATTAAATAATAATAATAATAATAGTAATAATGGTGTTAAATGAACCCCCACCCCTACTGTCGGATCTGCGCTACAAAAGGGGGTTGGTTAATGTGGGTGGTTAGAGAAATAATTAGGGGTAGATCTAGGGTTAGGGTAAGAGTATTTAGGTAAAAAGTAATAGTAAAAGTCATTAGGGGATGTAATTAGTCAAACCGGAGGAATACAACCCCGTTTATGCATACGGCTCCGAAAAATTACGAAAACATACCCACGGGATCGTATCGTAGCGAGGATTGCAAATACGAGATCTATACCAGGGTTTAAGCTACGAAAATACTAGTTTTAGGCCAAAACGTTTAGGATGCGGGTTTGTGTGTTCTAGGTCGATTTGATATCAAAAAATTGCGAAATTAATATAGAGAGCCCTAAATGATCATAGGATGATACTGTAGAAATTTGAAAATGTTTTGATGACGTTTATATAGAAAATTAATTAATTCAGCTAAAACTGTAACAATTGAAAAGTGAATTATTATAAAATTGTTTAGAGATATTTGATGAAATCCGAATTTACTGAAATACACTATAACTAGTTTGATACTTCAAAATATTTTTATGAGAAATTTTGAAATCATTTTTTGATATAAAACTCCTGACTAACCTTTATAAAATAATTTTAAAATGTGAAAATACGTGAATGCAGAAATAGATGTACGGGAAAATATGGGTTTTTACAATAATCAATAGCCAGTCTATTCTAGTGATAAGTCCATATCTAAGAGTACGAGATAACTAACATGCGCCCTGCGACGGGAGCAAATACGAGGCGGTACCCACCGTCCTTATATGGTGACGGTCAAGAATCTAACATCCGTAATGTGTTGGAGGTAATTTAGTATGGGTGCATCCAGCCACTCCGTAACACTTGTGATCATAGACTACCCCAAACCCATAAGTCAAGTCAAATGTCAGGTCAAAGTTTGTGTACTATCAATTTATATTTGAAGTTCCATCTTCCATTCATTTATACTCAGTTCATTTGCATCATTTGATGCGTACAATGGTTCCATGATGTCTCAATAGTCCGTATAATATCTTCACAAAAGTTCACGACTTCACGACTCAATTTAGCAATTAAATGAAAATGTAAAAATACGTAATAGTATAAGAGAATGAGCAAAAAATGATTTTAACTAAGCAAATGATTTTAAATTACCTTAAAATATTTTTCTAAGACTAGTAGATAGTTTTCAAGATTGTCAAATAATTATTAAGCATTTTAAACAATTTAAAAGGGCCAAAAACTAATTTTAAATCAAGAAATCATTTTTACGACATATGTTCCAAGATTTATTTAGGGCAAACCATACGTCAAAATTCTTCCAATAAGGGGTCAAAACGATCGTATTAACTAGTACTACAACATATATTTTTCTCGTATGTCAGTGTACGTCAAAATCTCAAGATATGAATTTTAAAGCGAATTTAGCATATTAAAGTTTTGCCTTTGAAAAATCACTGTGGGAGATATACTTGCCTTTTGGTGATGAAACAGTACCAATGAGTCTGTCTCGTCGTTTATGATTTTCTGGGCCTTGTCTCGTATTTTTCTGAGGTCTGTACAATTTATAATCAATTTAAAATTAATTAGTCATTAAAATATTATTAATATATATTTATATTCGTATTTCGTATTTTCGTATATATATATATCGTATTTCTCACCATATCCCTCTCCTTTTCTCTCCTAACGCATGCAGCAGGGGTGACAAACGGTGACGGAGGCGGCGAGGTCTGGCGGCGGGGTGGCGGTTGGCGACAACGTGGAGGCGACAGTCACAGGTGGCAATCAGCGGCAGCTCGCGGGGGGCTGGGATGCGGCAGCGGGAGCGGAGGGTCGTCGGGGTGAAGCTGCTGCCAGTGGGTTGCGTCGGAGGAGGGTGGGGTTCCAGTGGAGGTCAATGGAGACGAGGAGCGGGGACGATTTCGGAGGGCGATGGTGGAGCTTGGCAAAGCAGGCGGAGCTGGGTTCGAAGTGCGATGGTTGTCGACTTTGCATGTTGAAGGATGGCGTGCGGGCAGAGGGGAAGCAGCACGGGCTCTTGGAGGAGGGTGACGCTTGACAGAGGGAGGCGACGTAGAGGAGGCGGCGAGGGAGCTCCGGCGGTGGGTGCTCACCTGGAGGGAGCTCCGATGGGGTGTTTCGGGTGATGGGGTTGGATGGTGGGCGACGGTGGACTGGGCTTGGGCGGGGGCAGTTGTTTGGCTTGGGACGGCAGCGAGCTCAAGGCTCCGGTGGTGCTGCGGAGGTAGCAGGGTTGATCGGAGAAGAGGGAGTGGCTCGGCGTAGTGGGAGAGGCGCCACGAGCTGATGGGGAGGCGGCGCGGTCGGGGCGAGGTCGTCGGAGGAAGGGGCATGGGTTGAAGACGTGAGGAGAGGGTGAGGAGCTGCCTGTGTGTGGGTTTTGTAGAGATGAAGGGGAGAGAACATGTGTTTTTATAAGCTTAATTATATTATTAGTCAATGGTATTAATTAGGGGTTAGTTAATGAGGTTAGGTGGGTCTTTGGCTAAAGATTATGGGGGATGAATTTGGGTTAAGTGAATTAAAGCGTGAAACATAATTAGGGGGGCTGCCGACAGATATGGTTCGGGTAAAATGATTAAGGGGTAATTAGAATAGGTAATTAGCGACAGGAAAAGTGATTAGTAAAGGTCATTAGTAAAATTTAGTAACGAAATTACGATTTTGTCCCTGTGGTTAAACGACTTCGAAAAATTACGAAAACATAGCCAGGGTTCGTACCAACATGAGGATCGCGAATACGAGGTCCATTTCGAAGTCTGAGCTACCGAGATACGAGTTTTGGGCCAAAACGTTTAGGTCGCGGGTTTGCGGGTTATATATCGATTTTACTTCAGAAAATTACAAAATTAGTATGGGGAGCCCTAAATAATCATAGAGTCACATGGTAGAAGTTTGAAATCATTGTGATAAAGTTTATATAGAAAAATAATTGATATGGCTATATCAGTAATAATTAAATATAAATTATTATACAAATTATTTAGAAGTATTGGATAGCACTCGCACTTACTAAATAAGGATATAACTATATTGATACTACAAAATATTTTTATAAATGATTTTGAAACCAGTTTGATATTAAACTCATAACCAACCATTATAAAATACTTTTGATTTATGAAAATACGTAGAATACGAATATACACGTATTGATGGATACGGGCTGTCACACTTCTACAGTTGGCTATTGTGCACTGGCTCAAGTCAAATTTTATTGAATCTATCTTGAGCTATTGGAGGCAGACAACTGACGTTCATTTTACAGTCGCATGTATTCCATAAGGCGCCTGGGAATTGTTCTATAGTCGTCTGTGTGCCAATGTGCGCAACTTGCAGTTTCTGGGTTTCATCCCACTTTGCAAGTCAGTCGACTGATGAAGTATTTATGTTCGCCTGTCAAATTACAGTTTCCTGTGAAATGGTCATCTATCGTCGGAAGGCGCTAGTGCGAAAGTTGTATTTTCCTGCTCTGTTTCCATCCCAAGTGACAGTCGCCTGCTGAAGGATATATAGGTGCCTTTTCATTTACAGGTGCCTGTGTAGTCTTCTACATTCACCTGTCCTGGCTCAGATTATAGCCGCTGGGATTTTTATATCCGTTGACCAGTTAACTGTCAGTTGTTCATCAGTCGACTGTCTGTGCCGCAAACTGCCAAAAACTAACCGTTGTAGATTTTTTGATTTGGCATTTTTACTTGGGTTTGAGCGTTCTTTGGGCTTCCTATATATAGGAGAGGGCTGAGTTCATTAGAACTTCTTGGAAATCATTAGAAATACATTGAAGATCAATTCATCTCTTTCCTAAGCCATTCCTCCCTCATTCCCTCATTAGAGCTTCAATCTTATGCTATATCATCTAAGCTCTAGGGAATTTCTCCAAGGGATTTCAATCTCATTCCTTTTCTTGGAGAACATCTTTCTTCTCTTCATTTTCATACACTCAAGTAAGAAGTGTTAGGATTCATTCCTAGAAGAGAGAAAGATCATCAAGTGCAATCAACACTCATCTCAAGCACTTGTTCATCCACACTTGCATGCCTTCTTCATCGCACTGGTAAGATCACATCAAGGCATAGGTAAGTGTTGTTTTGTGTTCGAAACCCTAATTCTCTTTGTGAGAATTAGTTACTCTCTTTGTGGAGTTACTCTCTTTGTGAGAGTTTGGTTCTCACTGTGTGAGAGAACAAATCCTCTGTATGAGGTCTCTCTGTGTGAGAGCACGAGTCTCTCTGTGTGAGAGCAAGGATGTCTCTTTGTGGGAATCCAAAATCCTCTGTGTGAGGTATCTCTGTGTGAGATTGTATTCACTTCTCTTTGTGGGAATTATAGTTGTAAGGACCCTGTCTACGAGGAAAACACTAGAAGGTGGTTGAATAGTGTTTATGCAATTTAAAAAGATAGTTACACCAAATTAAATTCCTAATTAACAATAAATGCGGAGTAATAGTAAACCCTAAAATGAAACAATGCAAACGCAAGGATGTTTCAAGGGTTCAGATTACCCAAGTCACTTCCCGACTTGTTCCCGGTAATCCTACGTCCCTTCCACCCGGTAACCATCGGATACTCAAGTTAGAACCCTAACTTGAGGTTTCCTTAAAAACCCACTTGAAGCAACCCTACAAGTGAAATCGAAATACACTCGATGCCCTTGACTCCCACAACTTGGGAGTAAGAAAACCACTCTCACAAATAGAGAGTAAATCAAATAACGAAAGTTATGAAATCTGAAATTAAACAACACTTACAATCACCTATGCCTTGAAGTAAAACTTGAAGGAGAAGAGTGTTGTGTGTTGAATGACTCTCTTGGAAGAGAGAAAAAGACATTTCTCTTGACTGCACCAAATGCCTAGATGGTTTCTTTTTGGTTCTAGGTTGGAGAGCAAGAGATTGAAGATTGGAATTCTAGGGCTTTAGGATTTGAGAGCTTTGATCTTGAGAGAAATGAAAGCTTGAATGTTTGAGCAAATGATACTTGAGTGAGTAACCTCTCAATGGAACAGTTGAGGCTTCTTTTATAGGTTTCTCCAACCCTTCAAAACCGAATTCCCAAAAGCCCATTGAAACCCGTGAATAAAAACTCAACGGATAGAATCTGTGCTCCCGACAGTCGACTGTTGAACAACACACAGTCGACTGCTGCACAGTGACAGAGGGTAGGTGAGAATTTATAACGGTAACTTACCACGTGGACAGTCGTCTGGTAAGGAGTAGACATTCGACTGTTAAACCAACAGACGACTATAAATCCTTATACAGACGATTGACCGAAGTAGGGGTAAGTCAAGAAAGTCATGGAAAAGTCTGGGGTACAGGACAGTCGACTGATGAAGAGAAGACAATCGACTGTAAACTCAACAGGCGACTGTAATTCCTTCTACAGACGACTGTCAAAAACCCTAACATTTTCCAGAGAGTTAAGTCTTCAGAGAGGCTTAAAGACAGACGACTGTTGAAGCATTGATAGTCGACTGTGCCTTTGGACAGTCGACTATAAATACAACAATAGTCGACTGGCCAGATCAAAACTGAGAAATAGGTTTGGGTTGAGGATAGACAGGCGACCGATTAACAAAACACAGTCGGCTGTCACTTGGACAGGCGCCTGTGAAATGTACAGCAGTCGCCTAAATGAGTTAAGGCTAAGAAACCCAAAACTAGACTGATAAATATTGTGCATAACAGGTGACTGTAGAACAAAACACAGTCGACAGTTTTGAGACAGGCAACTGTAAATCGTTCAGCAGTCGGCTGTTGAAATCATGACATGCACAATCTAGATAGAAATGAATTGGAGTCTAAGGAAAGTTGATCTAGTGATTTCCTAAGACTGAAATGAAGATGTGTGTGTGTGCTCCAACAAAGTGCTACTTCTAAGCTACATACTAGAAGAGAAAGAAGGAAATTACATTTGAAGAATTCTCTCTTCTATCCAACGCATGAGCTTGAAGTCTTCTAGGAGCTTCAATCACCATCTATGATCATCCAATCCACTTCCTTTGCTTTCAATGATCTTTGAGTGTCATCCATTGCAAATAGGTCTTCATGATGTGCTTAGGCAATGATTAACTGCAAATAGGGGATTAGTCATAAGTATTTATGTTTGCTCATCATTAACACCAAGTAGGGAGAAGTCCAATACTCAACATTCTCCCCCTTTTTGACGATGACAAACAAACATAAACAAAAAGATAAATAATTGTGCTTAAAAAACTTACTCCCCCTAAATAGATGCCAATCAAGTTAGTCAATAAATATTAGGGCATCTATAGGTCAAATGAAGCAAATGAGTAAGATATGCATGAATGAAATGAATCCATAAAATCTAGGATTTTATAATCCATATTCAATATATCTTTCTCCCCCTGAATCTAAGGCAACTTCAATCTTAGATTCAAGTATAATTAGTATTTAATTAGATTCAAGTATAATTAGTATTTAATTAGCACATACATTATGAATCTGTTTATTTCTCTCCCCCTATGGCATTATCCAAAAGGTGAGAGTAAAATAACAACAACAATCGTGCTAAAGTAGAACTAACAACAATTGCAAGAGTCTAAAGATAAACAAATCAAAAACTCTTAAACCACATTATAAAATTAGCTGATTAGAGGAATGAGAGTCCAATATCAACATTGAGAGACACACGAAAACGAAAATTGTCTCAAATCACATCACATAGAGAATAACGCATACAAATAGTCAATTTCACAAAGTGCACACATATAAGATAGACAGTTATACAATGTGTGAAACAAAATGAGGAAATTGCAATGTCATATATATATATATATATATATATATATATATATATATATATATATATATATATATATATATATATATGAATGTGAATGAAACAAGGACACAAACTACATTCACATCACCATGTACATCCCACAAAATGATCAAAATACAACATGATCCATACATCATCATCATACAAAATAACATCATTCATACAACATCAGTTATACAAACTGAGATATTGTTTTTGGTGCTACTAACAATTCTCTTTGCGAGGAATTTGCTAAGTGCATGTCTAGGAAATTTGAAATGAGCTTGATAGGAGAACTCACATTCATGCTTCGATTGCAAATCAAACAATGTGAGGATGGAATTTTCATTAATCAAGAGAAATATGCAAGGGAATTGGTAAAGAAATTTGGGCTTGACATGAGAATGAATGCTCTACCCCAATGTCAACGACGACCAAAGTGGACAAAGATGAAAAGGGAAAAAAGGTAGACGAGCATATGTATCCAGGTATGATAGGTAGCCCATTATATTTGACATCTAGTAGGCCCGCTATAATGTTTAGTGTGTGTTTATGTGCTCAGTTTCAATTATGTTGAGTATTTGATGGGAACCATGCTATACATCTTAGAAACATTAAAAATGATTTTGATGATGTTGTCTCTTATTTATGTCAAAACCCATGCTTGAATTATGAATAATTTAGTGTAATTTGTTAGCATGCCAAATTACTTGAATTTAATGAGATGATTGAGTTATATAATTTATGAATATAATTGGCCAGTGTTTAGACTCTAAAGAAATCGAACCTTCGATCGTCTATACACTTATTGTGCATATAATTCTCTTTGGACAAATTGAGTAGTAGGAGTTGAATATGTGCATGCCTTCATGCATCACTATTCTAAGACGCCAACATAGAAAGAAAGAAAGAAAAGAGACAAAATGAAGTAACAAAAAAATTGAACGAAGAGCATTGACAAAAGAAACATAAAGCAAAATACTTACATATATGTCAATATGTTTTGATACTGGCGGCTATTAACCAGATTTTAGGGGTTTGTTGAGCAATGCATATGATATGTGGTAGATGAAGTAACCAATTAGCACACCTCAACTCCAAAGGAACCGAAATTTAACACCATGGTATTCTATATTGGTGTCTCCCTATTTTTTGCTTAATGATTATTCCATAAGAGATGAATGCTTACAATGTGTTTAGGATAACTCTATGTTTTGAATTCTTAGTCTCTAAGCATTATCCAATTGTCAACGTATCTTATATGATGACATCTTCTTATTTTTTCTTGTAATGGACGTATGCTTTCAATTCTCACAACATTGTTCGTAATTTAAGTTCGTGGGGAGAAAATCATCTATATGATCATTATCATCAATTTCGTGTTTCCTTGATATGCTATTGTTGATTCATGTCTTATTCTTTATCACTTCAATGATATTGATGACCTTTTCGATTGATGTCAAAAGGGGGAGAGTAGGAAAATGAGATATTAAAAATATATTGATGCATTGATCAAGGGGAGAGATAGACAATTGAGATGCATAGTTTGATGGGGATCTTGTGACATTCTTCATAAGAGCACATAGCTAGGGAGATCTTTGTATGAGGATCCATGAACATGTGAACCATACGACGTGCTCTTTATTTTTGAATCTCAATTTTTCTAAGCTTGTTTGACATCATCAAAAAGGGGGAGATTGTTAGCCTAATTTAACCCCTAACTGAAGCCAAAAATTTATTTTGATGATGTCAAATAAGTAATACGAATCTAATATGTCTATCTAATGAGTTTCGGGTCAATCGGAGGTCAAAACGACAATGATATGTGCAAAACAGGGGTTGCACGGCCGTGCGTGTCAGAATATGAAGAGTGCACGAAGGGCAAAGCTGACATGGCCAGTGCAAGAGCTGACACAGCCATGTCAAAAATAAATAGTAACTTGAAAAAATTTCCTGCAGACTGCAACACGGCTGTGCTAGAGCTGACACGGCTGTGTCAAAAATAAAACAGTAACTTGAAAGATTTCCTGCAGACTGCAACACGGTCGTGCTAGAGCTGACATGGCCGTGTCAAAAATAAACAGTAACTTGAAAGATTTCCTACAGGCGGTCACACAGTCATGCAGAATCAGCACACGGCCGTGCTAGATTTGCGAATTCCACATGAAGGCCAGAGCTCAAACTATTGGATATTGACATCTAAGCCCAATATAGTTTTGATGATGATTACCACATTATGTGTTTACTAATGTTTCAATATGTTTTAGTCCTAGTTTTATAATAATGATTACATATAATGTGAAACAAAACAAGTGTTGATTGGATTATGGACCCAAGGCATATATCATTAGATTAATGAAAGCATGAAGGATTATGAATTACATTGTAAATCTTTTATGATTTCGTTATGTATTTTGCTCTTTCTTAGTAGAATATGGGTATGCCTTGATTAGATGGATACACACACTTATACATGTCTATTTCCATCTTAGTGATCCATATGAACTTCCTAGAATCCATCCAAATATGTTGAATGGCCAAAACACTCTAACATATGCTTTCAGCCTACCAGGCGTCTGGAACTGGTGTATCCGATTTTGTTATAGCCAAAAATCCTAGGAAGTCTAAATGTCTGAATTTTAGTCACTAGTAATCTACACAGTGGTCTAGACATCTGGTCAATGAACTCCAGTCGCCTGATCAGGTAAGCCAAAATTTTTGTGCTCTCTATTTTCAGCAATCTATTTTTTACAGTCTGTCTGCATTCAAACCTCTATCAGTTTTTATATGGTTAGAATTTATCGTCCAGTCTAAGCCCATCAGATTGAATTTTTTGTTAGCTTTCCAACTCATCTTGAATCACCTCAATCAGTGTCCAATTGTGGAAGTTATGACTATTTTGGTGATCGAGTATTTTACTGAACAGATTCCATCAGACGTCTGATGCAGTCTCGCCAGACGCCTGAATAGTTATTTAGGCGCTTGGTCACCCTTCTTCAGGCACCTGGTCACTTAGAAAACTAACCATTTATAGTCGTTGGTAGCTTTTTTCATATGGCCTTTTTCTTGGGTTTTGTGTCCGAGAGAGAGCTTATTTATACCCCTTTGTAAGGCAGTTTTTGGCACCAATACACTCACTCTTGAGAATCATTTGTGAGCCAAAAAAAGAGAAAAGATTTCATTCTTTCTTCTTCTCTCTCATTTCCCTTAGAGCTTCTTACATGTTGATTTGATGTCAAAGCTCAAGGGAAGTCCATATGTCCATCAAGCTTACATCCTAGTACTTGGACAACTACACTTCATTGCATCTACACTTAAAAGTTTGTAAGCTCATTTACTAAAGGCAATAGGAAGTGTGTACTTTATTTTGTTTCATTGTGGAAACCTTGCTTCCAGGTTGCGGAAGTGTTCTCTCTGGAAAGAGAGGTGTGATTCCAATGAAATAGGGATTATCCTTGGAATAGGGTTTGCAATCTTGGAAAAGATTGTGTTGCTATCTTGGTAAACATATGCTCTTGGAATAGAGTTGCACTTGTGAAAAGTGTGCATTGTATTGAGTTCGCTTGGAAAAGCCTTATAGTGGAAATCCATAGGACTCTGGAAAGTGTATGTGACTGGAGTAGGCATTGCCGAACCAGGATACACTTTTGTGTTTGCGTTTGTTGTTTCTCTCTTGTAGATTCTTGCTATTAACTTGCCTTTTAATTCTGCATTTGCACGTATTTTTAATAGCTTATATTGTGTCATTACACTATTTACCCACCTCCTAGTGTTATGTTGCTTAGTAGTGCAGGGTATTTACATATCTCACGGATCCTAGGCCGTACCAAATTGGCACACGGTCATGCCAAGCCGTAGAATCCCTGTTGAACCCTAATTTGACCAGTTTGACCAATCAACCAGACATGTTTGACTTCAATCAATTTGGAGAAATTTTTTAACAATGTGAAGACCTATCCAAAGAGGATTTTCCAAATTATTGAGGTCTATCAAATTGATACAGATTGGATTGAAGATTTGAAGGAAGATTAGAAGATCAAGAGTTCTAACTCCGTATCCCTTATAAAAGAGAGAGCCATCCCATGGAGAAAAATTATTGAAGCATCTAGCCAAATAATTCCAGAGATCTTCTACCATGGTGGATGGCCTTCAATCATCATCCAAGCCTCAGGTGCACGAAGAATAAGAAGAAGGAAGATGTGTAGACGTGGATCTGAAAAGGCGACAACTTTCTCTATATACGTCGGAATCAAGCATGGTTTGAGCCTACACTTTGTTGAGGGACGATCTACACCACGGTGATATTTTATTGTTTTTATTTTGGTGTCAGATCATATTTGTGAATAGCTTTACTCAAAAGCTATCTTTGTGCTTAAACTTTTTGAACAATATCTTGTACGGTATGATCACTACCTGAAAGTGTGATCGGATTTGTTGTTCTCTTTTTGGTTTTAAAACAGGGTAAAACCCTAAAGGGTTCAGAGTAGAGGTGGAGAGCCACTCTGTTGAAAAATTATTGCTTGCATTATTCTGTGATTTGGGTTGGTTGATTTTACTCTTGATTTTTTAATTTGTGCCTATACCCCATTCACACTCCCTCTAGGGTGCGATTTTCAAGTATAGACTATGAGAAATGGCTTGATGCGATGAATTCTGAGATGGATTCCATGCACATTAATAAGGTATGGACCTTAGAAAACGTGCCCAATGAAACTTTTCCATTGGCTGCAAATGGATCTTCAAGAAGAAAGATCGGTGCAGATGGAAAGATAGAAATACAAGGCTAGGCTGGTTGCAAAATGTTATCGTCGGAATCTAAGAATAGACTATGAAGAAACTTTCTCACCAATAGCCATGCATTAGTCTATTTGGATTATACTTGCTATCGCTGCCTATTATGACTATGAAATTTGGCAGATGGATGTAAAAGTTGCATAACTCAGCTATAAGGTTTCAAGGTCAGTAGGAGTGAAGCAAAAGCGTGTAGACTACATAAGACCAATGGAAATTCTTTAATCATCCTCATACTATACGTGGCTGATATTCTTTTGATAGGAAACAACATAGAGTTGTTGAACTCTATCAAAAGGATGGCTGTCGAACCAATTCTCCATGAAGGACTTGGGAGAAGCATCATTCATACTTAGTGTGAAGATCTATATAGATAGGTTTAAAATGATGATATTTCTTTTCTAGTCTAGATACATTGATACCATGCTAAAATGGTTTCGCATGGTAATGGTGGTTTCATACCTGCCAATCATGGTATAACTCTATCCAAGAAGATGTCTTCAAATACTGACTTGTAGATAGATCACATGATGAGGATTCCATATGATTCGGCAGTTGGATCCATCATATTTACTATGATATATACAAGACCAGATATCACTTTTGCACTCAGTGTAGTAAGTTGATATCAGTCAGACCCTGGAGATGGACACTGGACATCGGTTATGACACTTCTTAAGTTCTTACGAAGAACTAGAAATTTGGTCAAGGAACCGAGGCTGAAAAAAAGATCCAAACATATTCTTCATAGATGCCACTTTATAAGTGATAAAGAATCGAAGAAGGATATAGAACTCCTGCGTGTCTCCACAGAAGGCAAGTTTAGCAGATCCATTCATGAAGGCTCTGTCTCGTGATCGTTTGGAGAGACTCATGTGTAAAAGTGGTATGCGATACCATGATAATTGGTCCTGAATGCAAGTGGGAGATGTTGAGAAATGTATTCCCTCAAGGCCAATTATTTGTAATTGGGACATCTTGTTCAAAATGATAATATGGTATTTGGTACCGTTTATCTGAGTATGCTTATAAATGTTTTGTCTGCATTTATACTTAGATAAAGTCCGGAGACTTAAAGCGAGGTCAAACATGTATCGAGATAAGGATCACGATTATGGAGAAGTGTTTCGACCGTTTGTAGCATAAGTCTAAAATTGTTCGTAATCGTAGATGCATCGAGAAAGGACATCGATGCATCAGTTAGACTATTGTGTTCTCTGTCTTCACCAAGTGTGGGTGGCGATGATCTCATAATTGTTTGATTTGGCAAAATCAGAGATGATGCATAGGTGCTCATTAGAGAATGAGTTCACTAAATAACCCAACAAGAGCTGCTACATAGATAACATATATCGAACTATCAATAGTAGCTCTCAGTGATGATAGGTAAGCTAGCCTTTGACTTGAGGTCTTTATACGAGCCTGTGCATGAATGGTGTCACCTAGATATCTGACCTAGCTTCGAGGCAAGGCTTGTCGAAAGGTACTTGGTTGGATGGCACTTGAAGCATACGAGGGGTGTAGTGACCAAAAGATACTTCATCTCTCCCATTGTGGGAGAGTTAGTGTCGCAGAGTCAGTACTGTCTTTAGCAAAAATCATTGGCCAATGTGTATTGGATATAATCCAACAAAGACAATCTAAGCCCAAACGATGCTGATCGATCACGAAGCTATTAGTGGTTGACAATAAACCATACCCTAGGCTTCGCAGTGACATAGTGATGACGAAGGGATTAAAACTGTGGAATTCATCACTAACATAGCAAGGGTGGTCCCGTCAACACTCATGTCAAGGGGCAGATCACATAATGATGATACCGAACTGGGGACGTCACATGCTGCTCGCGATCACTGTCATCAGGGACTATGAGTCCCAATTGTAGTAGGGTCAAGCTGTAAGGTATCACAGAGGCTGAGATCCTCATCCAGGTAATAAGAGATAAAAGGTTCATGCATATGATGCATGAGAACTAAAATGGTCCCAATTGGTTGTGAATGGGATTTCGATCATATAGGATGTGACATGAAGACGAGCCGCTCTAAAAGTATAGAAAACCCAAAACAAGGTCCCGGACACAGTTGCTTGAGCACGAGCACAGACTTAAGTTAGCCCAAGCTTCTAGCGTGGGCTAGCCCGAGTGTAGTTTGGGCTATGCCTGAATTCTGCTCGAGATAAGCACAAGTCCTACTCGGGTTACGCCCAAAAATTGGGCTCGGGAGTGCCTAGGTTTCTGCTTGGGTGTGTCCCCATGCCAGACTTGGGTGCTAGCATGAGTTCCTGGGCTCGGGAAGCCTGTGCAGGCCCAGGTGCCAGGTCAAGCGGGTGCCCAAACCTGGGTGCATGCCTGAGCCCTGGAGCATGCTCGAGCCCTGGTGCGCACGGTAGCTAGTTCGGGTATGCCCAAACTGCGGGCACATGCCAAAACCTGATTCGGGTATGCCCACAGTTTGAAGGGTAAAAACAGACCCATTTTTGGACAGTTTTGGAAACTTTGACAACTCGGTTGAGGGGTCGAATGACCTTAAAATTGAGTGCCATCAGTTTCTATGTGATCTATGTATCAAGCTCTTTAAAATTATATATCATTTTGCTTCTTGGACATACCAGAGAGGGAGTACTCAAAGTTTATTCCTTAAAGGGAAAAACTTGAGTTAAAAGGGATTCTCTTTTTAATACCATACCAGTTATGTTGCTGATCTGAAGGCTCAGCTCACCCCATATATATAGGGTCTTCCTCTTCCTCCTAATCTTGTACCAAGCCTTGATCAAGGGAGCTCATCCTAATTAAGTAAGAAAACCTAGATCTAATGGAAACCAAAATTTCAGTTCATCTTTTTCCTCTTTATTCCCTTCTTAGGTTCTAGCAAAACTTGGAGGGAGTTCGGATCTAATCTGAAGCCTAAGGCAGGGTCCAGCTAAGATGAAATCTTCTGGAGCAAGTGGTCACTTCTTGATTTGGCGTTGCATCGCTTTGAGACATCGTCTTAAGGAATAGTTTTTACGACTACAAAAACTTAAGGTATGTCTTTTATTTTATAGCAGAAATTTTAGATCTATCTTTGCGAGATCGGTTTGCCCTTCTCCTTAAATAGTTTAGATCCTGCAAAGGGTTTTTGGTTTTCGTATGATTTTCATAAAATACGATTTTATGATTTGTTTTTCTTCTTCTGCTTTCCATGTCTATTAAGCCTTGGGCTAGATGATGGGAAAAATCCCCATGGAAGCCTCCTCAAAAACCCTTCAGTGTTAAAAGATACAAGTTGTGATGTCTTAGACAAAGAAAAGTGATAGTGAGCAGCGACCTAACCTTTGATGAGTCGGCACTGTTGAAGAAAGAGCATGGACCAATGGTGGAGGCCAAAGAGACATAGACAAAGCATGTCTACAGGTAGGTGTCTAAGGTTCTAAATAGCTCGACATAGACAAATCATGTCTACCTTCACCAAAGGCTGCAGACTATATCCTCCCGACAGATGCTGGAGATGTTGGTGGTTCAAGCTTGGATGGTGGAGACAGCTCATCTCCACAGATCGCACAGCAGATAGATTCCATTACAGCTACGAGACCAAAGCATGAGATACGAAGATCTGTAAGATACACTGAGATGGTCTCATTCACTTTCCCCGCTATTAGTATTGGCATGCACACTTCTTTCAGAGATGTAGAGCATTCTGAAGACCCAGACAAGTGGAGGAAAGCGATCGATGAGGAGATAGAATCATTGAAGAAGAATGAAACATGTGATTTGGTGAAGCTTCCTAAGGGCAAGAAGGCGATATGGTGTAAGTGGGTCTATACCAAGATGGACGGAGTCGAAGCTGGAGAAGTTTGCTACAAAGCTCGTCTTGTGGTGAAGGGTTATGGACAAAAAAAGGCATCGACTATAATGAGGTCTTCTCTCCGATAGTGAGGCACTGCTCAATTCAGATGTCAAGATGACATTCTTGCTTGGAGAGCTTGAGGATGAGATCTATAAGACTCAGCTTGATGGTTATGAGAGTGGCAATGTGCTTGCATGTAGGCTAAAGAAGGTGCTCTATGGGCTGAAGCAGTCACCTAGACAGTGGTTGTAACGGTCGCTTTCCGATCGTACTTTGTTCATGTACGTGCTTTTGACCGTGCACGTACTTATTTTAGACTTTGTTGTTTGTGAACACTTTGGTGTGATATGCCGTTGTGAACGTCTCTGAGAGTATTAAATTGTGGCACTAATTTGAAATGACATTTCTCGGGTCGTTCTCCCACGATTTGACCTTATTCGAAGAGACGTTGTGATTTTCACTTTTGACGTAGGACGTTTCTATTTTTAGTTTCGTCGCTCGACGTCGAAATTGAGATCCGTCTTCTTAGTTACCTTCCTCTCGTCGTCCCGATCACCCCAATATTTATTTTACAATTTTTGGAGTTCATTTGACCTATTTTATATTTTTAGCAAAGTTTTAAATATTTTTAAATACCAAGTTTTAAATTATTTTCGAGCCAATAAAATTTCTATTAGTTTATAATACTTCAAAATATTTTTGAGCCAAATCTCAGCTCATCTTGGCCGCACCCTAGCCATGTGTGGGTTAGAGAGAGAGATTTGAATTTTAAATTATTTTAAAATCCTAATCCTATTAGAATTAGCCGTAGACCAAGTCAACCCCTCTACACTATATAAACAACCCCTAGGAAGACTCATTTTCGCAAGAAATTAACCCTAGCCGCTCCCAAAACCCAAAATCTCGCTTGCGACGATTCGTCGCAACGTTGCAGCAGCCGCCCCCGCACCGACATAGGATTTCAGCCCCATTTCCCCCCACCGACCGAGGCCAAGCCTCGCACCAAGCGCTCCCCGCTTCGCACAGCCGCCTGCTGCATCGTTCGCCCGCATCACCGTGTCTGACCGAGAGATTTCTCCGCTCCGCACCGCACCCGCACCGTTGCAAGCCCCTGCTTCGCAAGCCCGCACCGTCCCTGCTTCGCCCCATGTCCGACCGAAGCACTTCCCTGCTCACGCCCGCATCCGATCCGTTGCAACGTTGCAACGCCCGCCCCAAGCGCCCGACCGGCCCGTTCTCCCGCACCGACCGAGAGCCCGCTCCGCACCGACCGAGAGCCCCGACCCCGCTGCGCTATGCACAGCCGCCCGCTGTGTCCGACCGAGACAATCCCCCGCACCGGCTAGTGTCCGACCGAGCGACGTTCGTCGCAACGTTGCAACTCCCGCACCGCTTGCCACCGTGGGCCCCCCAAGTTCTCCAGAGGTATTGTGGGTCCCCCATTGGTCCTTAGAACTACTGTGGGCCCCACCTAGGTGCTTTCTCTTCGAGGATTTGCCGTCCATGACGTTGCGATACGTCGTAGCCGTCGTCGCACGTGCTAGCTTTGGAATCTTGGTTCGTTGCTTCAGTTGATGCCCAGATAATTCGAGCGAGGAATCTATTTTTGGAATCTGGACTTGGAACGCGTTCTTTTATTCCAACCCCTGGCATCGCTACCCGACGCCAGTGTAGCTTTCGCGTCGTGTTGAGGTAACACTTTGCACCCTTAGGACCCCCAACCTATTGCCTGTTAATCAAGACTAAAATTAATGTTTTTAAAGTGTTTTAAATGTTTTAAATTCACTAATCAAAGATTAATAAAATGGGACTGTATGCCGGTGGACTTGTGCACGTAGGTTATTTGTGACTTGGACCCTCTTGGACGGTGTTTCTCTGACGTTTGACTTGCAGGCAAGTGAAACTTGCCAATGTTTGCTTAGGGCCATGTTTTTAGGCCACTTCCTTGTTTTAAGCGTAAAAGAGACTAGTCAGTGAAATGATAGCTGTCTAGACGCAACTTTAAGATCTAGCTTGACAACGAAGCTAGATCTGTCACCCTGCCATGGCATTCATGCATTGGTATCTGCCACGTTTAAATTCCTTATCTGTATGCACTTTTAACTGACATGCATTGCATCTTACATGTCATCCAAGTTGATTATTGCATTCGTAGCACACGCTACAATACTTGTACTTCCGTGTCCCGGCTAGGTGCACCCCTATGCCATCATGAAAAATACTTCCTGGACTCGTGATCCAGAAGCGGGCCACATGTGTTGGTCAAAAGCCAATGCCCGTTTTCCTTGTCCGTCTAGGTGCACCCCTATGCCATCATGAAAAACACTTCATGGCCCGTGATCCAGAAGCGAGCATTCCGTGTTCGGGGGTAAGGCCCTGGCTCGATACACGTGGAAGGATAGGGATAAGCGATCACTTGAGCTAGGAGTTGGCCACGCAGCTACTCTAGCCAAAAGGCGTAATCTCTGTGCACGACGTGCTTACTAGACTTGTACTTGTCCTTGTGAATGTTTCTTGTAAAACTTGATATCCATGCCATAATTTAAATGCCATGCTCGTACTTTATTTTACCTGTTGCACTCATACTTTAACTGCCATGTCATTACATCATGCTAGAACTGCTAGGTTGTTTTACTTCCACTTTCAGTTTCCTTGCACAAGTCTCTTGTAGACTTGCTGACATGTGCCCCTTGCTCTTTTGGGTGTCATATGTTAGACCCTGAGCCAGAGGCCGTTGCTGAGTACGTGATGTTTTGCTGACGCTGAGCCTGAGCCCAAGTCTGTCCAGGAGGAGTTTTGCGGACACCGGTGACCATTCTTAGTGACCACACTGAGTTCTCCTTTTGTTTTAGGATTTCTGTTAGTTGTCGGTGCGTGGCACCTTTGTTTTGTACGTTGTACTTTTGTCGGCCATGTTTGGGCCTTAGACTCTTTTTCTTTTAGCCTGGTGGCTTTTCTGCGATGTTGAAATTTATTATTATGAATATTCTGAGATTTCTCTTTTGTCTCGTTTCCTTATTATTATCTTTGTTTCGTTTCGCGTTGCAAGGACCTGCAGTTTAAAGTTGATTGACGCTTATCAGACTTGCAGCTTTGTAGCTTCAAGTCTGAGCGGACCTTCTCACGTCTCGCCTCCACATTTTTGGGAAGCGGGGCGTGACAGGTTTTGTTGGTGGCCCATGCAGGTCCCGTCTTGCAACTGCGAATTAACGGAACAACGATAATAACGGAATGTCCATTAAATAAATTGCAACATCCGAGTCATAAGCCTTGAGTCTAGTCATTTTCATATGTCACTAGGTGGTAAAAAGACTTAGTTAGACATCTGTGCTTGCTGGTTAGAGGCATCTGATTATTAGTTAGACTCCCTGCTAGCAATTGATTTAATCGTCGTAGGAGTTACTGCCTCAACCAAAATTGTGTTACTCTCAAGTGTAAGAGTTCGTGCAAGTAGTAAAGTTCCGGGAGTCCGGATATCGTATCCTCGGGAGAAATCCTGTTGCAACCACAAGTTTAAATCAATTAGAAAATTATCTTAGAGAAACTAGCTACTTTGGATGGTGGTGATTTAATGGTTTTAGTTTTTAATTTAATGGAAAATGAGAAAATAATGTTTTTGTATTTGAAATTTTTTTAAGAGAAATATGTACATGATATGGGATCATTAGAATACACGAATTGTATTAACTTGATTGAATAGAGATAACTCGATGACTTCTCTTTTTGGGAGAAAGTCATCGGAAGATGCCTTCGTAGGGGTTAAAGCTCAAAATCGATAAAATTGTTATTAAAACAATAATCTTTCAAATAAGAGAAGTACTTCCTTTTGGGAAGACCAAAACTCACCTTTTTAGGGTGATCATCAACTCATTCATAAACTTTTGGAAGATGAACGAGAGGATTTTAAATTAAGATTATAACTTTAAAAACGTGAAAGTGATAGCATTAGAATTCAACCAAATTAACACAAAACGTGTTTTCTAACTACACCATATCATGAACAACTAAAAGTTAGCTACTCATGTTGAAAATAAAAGAGAATATAAATATAATAAACATGATTTTATTCAAGAGAAAAGAAATTTAAAAGAAAAACAAGTAAGATGAGAAGATAACACCAATTACACCCTTCAAGCTTTGCACATGAAGCTTCTTCTTCCTCCTCTAAAATTCTCACCAAACTTAGTTACAAAAAGCCTCTCTATAATCAGAACTATATAGTAGAAAAACTCTCCAAAATATGATGATAATAGCTCAAGAGAGAACACCTATTTATAGGCTTCTTTGGTTTAATGTGTTTGGCTCTTCATCTCCCCCATAATCAATATGAATAACTCCATGAAACCCTTCAAATTCTGCCCTTTGAGCTTCCTGATCTGAAAATAAACTGAAGAATCAAAATCTGCATCAAATTCTGATCAAAATCGTGTCCAAAATCATTAAAATCCATCAAGAAATGCATCAAATACACTTTAAAGAGCATTGCGGGTCTGTCTTTTGCGTTTCGGGTCAGATCCGTGCCCTCAACTCGTACCCGCACCCGCGCGCGCGCTTCTGTATGGGGGAACCGGGGCGGGTCGGGTCGGCTTGGCCGCCCGACCCGCAGGAGACCGCCCCGCTCAGGAGAGCGGGGCGCTTCCACTCCGCTGCGGAAAAAAGCCCCGCTCAATTTGAGCGGGGTCCGCTTCTTTTGCGCGCGCAAAATTTTTGTTTTTTTGTTTTTAAATATCTTTTTGATTTCTCTTTTGAACTGATTTGCTTCCACAAATTGTAGAAAATTCTACCGGTCTCCGAAAAATATGAATGAACAGCCGTTGGAATCGTGGGCTCGAGTACTCCTGCTGAAAAATATAAGGAAGCACAAATTAGTTCACAAAAATTGATAATTGTGCAAACGATGAGATTAGGCTCTAATATTATATGATTTTCTGAATATAACCATACTAGAGCTATTTTAACACGTACGTATGCACAAATTGGGGTCCAATAAGGGGGAAATAATGTAATATTATGCTGAAATCATACCCCCCAACTAGCTATTTGCTAGTCTCTAGCAAATAATGCGATAAATTCGGATTCAATCAAAAAACGTGTACCAAACTCATGATATTATTATGGCATACTCCAAAAATTGCTTCCAATTGATTTCAAATCCAATATACACATGTATGAAATAACATATGACACTCCCTCAATTTAATTCAGAAAGGAGTAAAGTGGTAAGCACAGTATGTATGTGTTAGGATATATCACAAATCATATCATAGTTTTCAATTTTCATGGATTTGGTCAAAAACAATGCAAGGCTTCTTCTAACTTGTGGGGGTTGAGATTGCATGAATCATTCGCTTCTTATTCCTTCATTTATTGCATCATACTCATTTTTTATATTTTTGTTTTGCATACACGCGATAACGCTATGAAATGCAAACACGGCTACCTTTGTGTACACACGATAACGCTATATAAACAAAGGGCTAGAATGATCTCCTAAATCTTGTCTTTGGCGTCATCCCCAATGTTTCGTGGGGCCCCAGCTACTCAACTTGACTAGGAGAATCATTCGTTTTTTCACTTATTATATTTCTTTTTTTTTCACTCTCAACTTGAGCTATCAACTCAACCACCCACTCATTAAAAGTTACCAAACATATGTAAATGTCCAAAATCCCTATCCAATTTAGAACCAATCCACTCAATTGCTTCATCCTATCACGCATAACAATTGCTTGCACAAAACTATTCAAAATTATTTCAAGGAAAATATCATGACATATAAACAAGTTTCACACACGGCATATTAACATTTGATTCCAATGTGGAAAAGAAATTAAACCATGCCATTCAAATATCTATGAATTTGATACCAAACAATGATCCGAGAGAAATCACATGGAATTAAGCTTTTTAGAGACTAAGCAAAAGGAAAAATGATGAAGTCTTCTCCAAAAAATTTTATTTATTTATTTTTAGTTTTTATTTATTTATTTATTTATTTTTTGTTTTTTGTTTTTTGTTTAGAGAGAAGAAAGAAAAAAAAATGAAATGAAAGAAAAGAAAAAAAAAATCAAGAGAAAATAGAAAAATAACAATCTATACTCTCCCCCCAACTTAAAGTAAGCATTGTCCTCAATGTAAAGGAGAGTAGTCATGGAGAGAAAACACCTGATTAGTTGCCACCCGAAGGTGGGTCCGTAAGCTCGATGGTGCTCGCCTCCTTGGTCCAAGGTTCATGAAAATGCTTCAATCGTTGACCGTTCACCTTGAACTCACTTCCGTCTTTCTCATTCAGTAGTAGTACCGCTCCATGGGGGAAAACTTCTTTGACGATGAAAGGTCCAAACCACCTTGAGCGAAGTTTCCCAGGGAAGATGTGGAGTCTGGAATTGTAGAGAAGAACCTTCTGTCCAGGCACGAACTCTTTCCTAAGGACCATTCTGTCATGAACAGACTTCATCCTTTCCTTGGAAATCTTAGCGTTGTCGTAGGCATCTCTCCTCAGCTCCTCTAGCTCCAATAGTTGTAACCTGCGAGATGTAAAAGATGAATCAATATCAAAGTTCAATTTTTTAACAGCCCAATAAGATCTATGCTCCAGCTCAACAGGTAAATGACAAAACTTCCCAAATACTAGACGGTAGGGAGACATCCCTAAAATTGTCTTGTAGGCTGTCCTGTAGGCCCACAATGCTTCAGGTAAGCGCAAGCTCCAATCCTTCCTTGATGGGTTGACCGTCTTTTGTAGGATCCCTTTAATCTCTCTATTCGCCAGCTCTGCTTGACCATTGGTTTGGGGATGATATGGGGTAGAAACCTTGTGCGTGACCCCAAACCTTTTCATTAAATTGGCGAACAAGCGGTTGCAGAAATGAGAACCTCCGTCACTGATCAAAGCTTTGGGTGCTCCAAACCTAGAAAAGATATTCTCCTTGAGAAATTTGAGCACAATTGAAGCATCATTCGTCCTGCAAGAAATAGCCTCCACCCATTTAGAAACATAATCAATGGCAACCAATATATAAGTGTATCCAAACGAAGGTGGGAAAGGTCCCATGAAATCTATACCCCAGCAGTCAAATATTTCTATCTCTAAAATGGGGTTCAAAGGCATCATGTTTCGCCTTGTAATACCTCCTAACTGTTGGCATGGAAGACATGTTTTACAATACCGAAGGGTATCCTTAAACATGGTTGGCCAATAAAAGCCACATTGCAAGATTTTAGCCACAGTTTTATTTGCAGAGAAATGTCCTCCACACACCCCATCGTGACAAAATTGTATCACGCTATCTATCTCATGGTCAGGGATGCACCTCCTAATAATTTGGTCACTACAATATTTATAGAGGTATGGATCATCAAAGAAAAAGTATTTTACCTCATTTTTAAACCTTTTAACATCTTGAAATGACCAAGTCTCGGGGGTCTTACCAGTCACAAGATAATTTACTATATCCGCATACCATGGCAAGGTGGAGACGCTAAAAAGATGCTCATCAGGAAAAGAGTCCTCCAAGGGTACTTCTGCTGAATCAAGGCCGACCGTCAATCGTGATAGGTGGTCAGCTACTAAATTCTCCACGCCCTTCTTGTCTTTGATTTGGACATTGAATTCCTGCAACAATAAAATCCATCGTATTAATCGAGGTTTAGCATCTTTTTTAGATAATAAATATTTCAAAGCAGAGTGGTCCGTATAAATCAAAATAGTAGATCCTAAAATATAGCTCCTGAATTTCTCTAAGGCGAACACTACAGCCAGTAACTCCTTCTCTGTGGTCGTATAGTTCTTTTGAGCATCGTTCATCGTTTTGCTGGCGTAGGAAATAACCACTGGATGCTTGTCTTTCCTTTGTCCAAGTATCGCGCCAACTGCGTAATTGCTAGCGTCACACATGATCTCGAATGGTAGTGACCAATCTGGAACCTGCAAAATAGGAGCAGAAATTAGCAACTTTTTTAAGGTATCGAAAGAATGTTGACACTCAGGTGTCCAATTAAAATCCACATTTTGAGATAATAAGTTGCTAAGAGGGCGAGAAATGGCACTGAAGTCTTTAATAAATCGCCGGTAGAATCCTGCGTGACCAAGAAATGATCTGATGTCCCTCACACACTTGGGACTCGGTAGCTTCTCAATTACTGCTACCTTGGCTCTGTCTACCTGAATCCCCTCCTTTGAAACTACATGACCAAGGACAATGCCCTCGGTGGTCATGAAATGGCATTTCTCCCAATTCAATAGGAGGTTTTTCTCAATGCACCTATCAAGAACACGAGCCAAGTTAGCTAAACAATCGTGAAAAGAGCTACCATAAACAGAAAAGTCGTCCATGAATACCTCTACAATTTTCTCAGTCATATCATCGAAAATACTAAGCATGCATCGCTGAAAAGTAGCAGGGGCATTACACAGACCAAACGGCATTTTCTTAAAAGCAAAAGTACCAAAAGGACAAGTAAAGGTCGTTTTCTCCTGATCCTCTGGTGCAATCTCAATCTGATAGTAACCAGAATAGCCGTCTAGGAAACAATAATACTCATGTCCAGCCACTCTCTCTAAAATTTGATCAAGGAATGGTAGAGGGAAGTGGTCTTTCCTAGTTCTGGAGTTTAGTTTCCTATAATCTATGCACATCCTCCATCCTGTGGTAGTCCTAACAGGGATAAGTTCATTATTATCATTTCTAACCACAGTGAGGCCAGACTTTTTAGGGACAACCTGAATGGGACTAACCCATTTGCTATCAGAGATTGGGTAAATGATACCTGCATCTAATAATTTTAGAATCTCGCCTTTTACTACTTCTTTTAATGTAGGATTTAACCTTCTTTGAAATTCTCTAGTAGGTTTGGCGTCATCTTCTAGATATATATGATGCATGCATACTATGGAACTAATTCCCTTGATATCAGCAATAGACCAACCAATAGCCCCCCTGTGCTTTTTCAAAACGTCAATTAACAAACTTTCCTGTTCTAATGAGAGTTTAGAAGATATTACCACGGGAAAGCTGTTCTCATCTCCTAGAAAAGCATACTTGAGAAATTCAGGAAGTGGCTTCAGTTCGGGCTTTGGATCCTCTATTTCAGATGGTTTGCGTGTTGATGGATTTGATGTCAAGGCCTCGAACCTAGGCTCCCAGATCGCATTGAGCTCCTTCACATCTTCCTGCACAAAAGCGATATCATCAGTATCCTCCATAATAATAGTATCATCATCAAATTCAGAAATAATGAAATCATCCACCAAAGAATCAATCATGTTCACCTCTTCAACTTCATCATCCACACTTGGAAGCTTACATGTATTAAAAATATTTAAGTCTAAAGACATGTTTCCAAACGTGATTTTTAGTTGACCATTCCTACAATTGATAAGGGCATTACATGTTGCCAGGAAAGGTCTACTAAGGATGATGGGAGTAGAATTTGTAGCTTGGGGTCCTTGGATGTCTAGGACTATAAAGTCTGCAGGGTAATAAAATTTGTCCACTTGGACAAGTACATCTTCAATACACCCCTTAGGAACTTTAATAGACCTATCAGCTAGTTACAGTACAACAGATGTAGGTTTTAGTTCTCCTAACCCAAGCTGTGTAAAAATAGGATAAGGTAAAATGTTGACGCTAGATCCTACATCCAATAATGCATTTCCAATCTTTTTAGTCCCAATATTACAAGTAATAGTGGGTGATCTAGGGTCTCTAAATTTTGGTGGTGTGTTTTGTTGGACTATGGAGCTAACCTGTTCAGTTAAGAAGGCCTTTTTCTTCACATTTAACTTTCTTTTAATTGTGCAAATGTCTTTTAGAAATTTAGCGTATGCAGGGATTTGGTTTATTGCATCAATCAGCAGGATATTTATTTGACACTTTTGAAAAATTTCGCGAATCTCAGATTGGTACTTATCTTTTTTCGTTTGAAGTAGCCGTTGAGGAAATGGTGCTGAAGGTACATGTGGTGCAAGTTCTTCCTCTTCAATGTCTTTATTTTTCAGGCCACCGTCAGTGTACTCCTCTTGCGCAGGTTCGTGTGGTTGAATCACATCCTCTTGTTCAGCTTCGTTACTTGGTGGATCAGGCTTCAGAATTTCCTTCCCACTCCTTAGTGTGGTGACAGCTTGGCAAGGCTTTACGTTGTTACCTGTAGAAGAAGACGAGCCCATATTAGGATTAGTAAATGGTTGTGATGGAAGCTTACCTTTTTCTAAAGTTGCTGTAAGCTTAGCCAGGCTTTCGCTCATTTGTTGGTTCTGGGTCTGTTGAGCTTGGAACTGAGCATGTTGTTGTTGCATTTGGGCTTGTTGTAGTTGGATAAGCTGTTGGAGCACATCACCAAATGGTTGCATCTGTTGTTCTTGTGTTGGCTCTTGGTTCCTTCTTTGGTTTCCCCCTTGGTAGTTGTTGTTGAATGGTTGTCTAAAGGGAGGAGGAGCTTGTTGTTGCTGTTGCTGTTGTTGGGGTCCCCAACTTAAATTTGGATTATTGCGCCATCCCCTATTGTTAGAGTTAAAACCTTGATAGTTGGTTGAGACTTGGTTTACCTCCGTAGGATTGCTTAGCATACTCTTCAATGCTGGAAGTGTTGGGCAAGTACTAGTGTCATGGCCACCAACCTCGCAAAGTGCACAGCTTTGTACGACCTCAACTCCTTTGGATCCTTTCAAATTGAGGGCTTGAAGCTTCTTTGTGAGTAAAGCTTCCATCTTTGCTTCCAACGCATCTTCTGGCTTCAAAGTGTGTATCCCTCCACGTGATGGCTGGGAAGGTGTTGAGATGGTTCCTCGGTCGTACTCTGAAGTGGTGTCCCATGTTTGTGCGTTCTCCGCTATCTCCTCCAAGTACGTCCACGCCTCGTCTGGCTCTTTATCGAAGAATCCCCCGTTGCACATCATCTCTACGAATTGCTTCATTTGGGTTTGTAGTCCATCGTAGTAGAAGCCAATGATCCTGCTTTTATCAAAGCCATTATATGGACACGCTAGCAGCAGCTCATTGAACCTCTCCCATGCTTGATAGAACGTTTCCTCACTTTTCTGGGCAAAGTTCATGATTTGCCTTTTCAACCCCTGTGTCCTGTGTATAGGAAAGAATTTCTTCAAAAATTCAGCCTGTAATTCAATCCAAGTTGTGATAGAACGTGGTGGCAAAGCATTTAGCCAATTTTTAGCTTTGTCTTTTAATGAAAATGGAAAGAGTTTTAGATATATCGTGTCTTCACTAGTCTTTCCATCAAAACATGTTAAACACACTTCTTCAAATCCTTTTATATGAAGATAGGGGTTTTCCTTGTCCATTCCATGAAAGGTGGGTAAGAGTTGGATTACCCCTGGTTTGAAATTAAAAGAATTTGCATCAGCGGGTAAGACAAAACATGAGGATGTGCTAGTTCTAGTGGGTCTGAGATGATCTTTTAAAGTTCTAGGAACTCCAGTTTGCAAATTGTTTTCATTGTTGTTACTAGTATTTTCATCATTGTTTATAATATTTTCAGCCATTTGAAAGCGTCTAGTTAACCTTTTTGTCGTAGGAGTCCTATGCCACATAAACCAAGCACAATTTCCTTTTTTTTAGAAAGAAGAAAAAAAATTCAAATTTTTATGGGTTTTTATGTTGAAGAAAGAAGAAGGAGGAGGGAAAAAAATGAGAACAAAATTATGAACAACGAAGTGGAAAGATCTCACCGAAATCCTCCGACTGAAATAAACTATGGTAGCACGCCGTTCTCCCCGGCAACGGCGCCAAAAACTTGCCTCAACCAAAATTGTGTTACTCTCAAGTGTAAGAGTTCGTGCAAGTAGTAAAGTTCCGGGAGTCCGGATATCGTATCCTCGGGAGAAATCCTGTTGCAACCACAAGTTTAAATCAATTAGAAAATTATCTTAGAGAAACTAGCTACTTTGGATGGTGGTGATTTAATGGTTTTAGTTTTTAATTTAATGGAAAATGAGAAAATAATGTTTTTGTATTTGAAATTTTTTTAAGAGAAATATGTACATGATATGGGATCATTAGAATACACGAATTGTATTAACTTGATTGAATAGAGATAACTCGATGACTTCTCTTTTTGGGAGAAAGTCATCGGAAGATGCCTTCGTAGGGGTTAAAGCTCAAAATCGATAAAATTGTTATTAAAACAATAATCTTTCAAATAAGAGAAGTACTTCCTTTTGGGAAGACCAAAACTCACCTTTTTAGGGTGATCATCAACTCATTCATAAACTTTTGGAAGATGAACGAGAGGATTTTAAATTAAGATTATAACTTTAAAAACGTGAAAGTGATAGCATTAGAATTCAACCAAATTAACACAAAACGTGTTTTCTAACTACACCATATCATGAACAACTAAAAGTTAGCTACTCATGTTGAAAATAAAAGAGAATATAAATATAATAAACATGATTTTATTCAAGAGAAAAGAAATTTAAAAGAAAAACAAGTAAGATGCGAAGATAACACCAATTACACCCTTCAAGCTTTGCACATGAAGCTTCTTCTTCCTCCTCTAAAATTCTCACCAAACTTAGTTACAAAAAGCCTCTCTATAATCAGAACTATATAGTAGAAAAACTCTCCAAAATATGATGATAATAGCTCAAGAGAGAACACCTATTTATAGGCTTCTTTGGTTTAATGTGTTTGGCTCTTCATCTCCCCCATAATCAATATGAATAACTCCATGAAACCCTTCAAATTCTGCCCTTTGAGCTTCCTGATCTGAAAATAAACTGAAGAATCAAAATCTGCATCAAATTCTGATCAAAATCGTGTCCAAAATCATTAAAATCCATCAAGAAATGCATCAAATACACTTTAAAGAGCATTGCGGGTCTGTCTTTTGCGTTTCGGGTCGGATCCGTGCCCTCAACTCGTACCCGCACCCGCGCGCGCGCTTCTGTATGGGGGAACCGGGGCGGGTCGGGTCGGCTTGGCCGCCCGACCCGCAGGCGACCGCCCCGCTCAGGAGAGCGGGGCGCTTTCGCTCCGCTGCGGAAAAAAGCCCCGCTCAATTTGAGCGGGGTCCGCTTCTTTTGCGCGCGCAAATTTTTTTTTTTTTTAAATATCTTTTTGATTTCTCTTTTGAACTGATTTGCTTCCACAAATTGTAGAAAATTCTCCCGGTCTCCGAAAAATATGAATGAACAGCCGTTGGAATCATGGGCTCGAGTACTCCTGCTGAAAAATATAAGGAAGCACAAATTAGTTCACAAAAATTGATAATTGTGCAAACGATGAGATTAGGCTCTAATATTATATGATTTTCTGAATATAACCATACTAGGGCTATTTTAACACGTACGTATGCACAAATTGGGGTCCAATAAGGGGGAAATAATGTAATATTATGCTGAAATCAGTTACCTTTGTGGTTCTTGTCTAACTCTGAGCATAGTAGACTTCTAGATTTCGTTTAGTCGTTCGCTTAGGTTCATCGATTTCGGACCAAGCTGAACGCATTTCATTACCGTCTAGCCCCTTAGAAAGTCTTAGCACTTAGTTTCTTAATCTTTGGTTGGTCGACTGTAGGAGTTTCCCCGTAGATTTTCCTGGTTCATATCCTAGGCGTATGTATGTATGATCATCCGACCAATTTCCTTGCCTCGATTCACGAGATCGCCTCATGACGATCATCGTCAATTTCCGAAAGTCTCCGTTACAAATCTTGAATCTTCCGAAAGTATTTTTCGATTTCCATTTCCCTAAGTTTAAATTTGTTCAAAATTTTAATATATATACTTATACTTTGTGCTCTTTCGTTGACTTAAAAATTTTTAAAACTTTGTCGAAATTTGGAATACTAGCTTATGATATTTTTCCAGCCTATGCTTTTCATACCTATGTAAATACCTTGTCCCTTCATATATTAGTTTTATTCTGAATTGTACTTTTATTTTACCCAATTCGATTTATAATTTTCCTTCCTGAGTTATGCCATTCATATACTTTTCAAGTCACTTGGGATTGCAGCTTCTAGCAAGTCAAGTTATGCTCATCGTTTTTCCTATTTCAGATTTTTGTAAAATTACTATTTCATAACCATTTCCTAATCTGGACCTTCCATAGTTTGGTTTTAAAGCTTATTACCAATTTGATAATTCTACTACTAAAGTTATTATTATCTTTCCGACCACCATACATACGTTTAGAAAAATTTCTAAACTAAATAGAATTTCAAATATTTTTATATATCCGTACCAGGCTCATTGTGCTCGTATGATAAGAGCTTTGTGTAAATCAGTTCTTTTTGGCAAATCCTGGTTCCTCTAAAAGTAGTCTCAATATTGATTATTTTAAATTTTTCCTAGCCTAAAGACTTTGAAAGTATTTAACATGAGCTTAAATTTTTCAGTTACTTAATATCATTCTTTGACTTTCAAAACTTTTGCCAACATTATATTAGATTACTGACGTATAATATTTTCTAAACCACGTCCTTAATATTCGTGTAAATGATTTACTTCCTTTTATAATGATTTTATATAAACCAATAAACCATTTTCTCTTATTATGTATATTCGACTCAAACTTATTTTGAACAACTCGTTTTATCGATATCCAAATATTTTATACAGACGAGGACTTCAACTTTTGAAGTACAACAGTTTTCAAATTTCACGTATTTTTGCTTATGCTAATTACCCTATTTCCTTTTCTGTATCCTATAAAAGTATCACTACATCTCCCTTTCCTCTACCTAAGCATTCACAAGTAAACCGCTGTTTCACCTAACCAAGCTGTCTCCTTGTATTCGTCATATCTGAACTCGTGCTTATCGGTCCTTCCCTCGTCACGCTTCGACCTCTAATCTTCATCTATTGCTTAGGCTTTAGTGCCCGTCAATGTCTGTGTCAACTCTAGGTTGTTAGTAGGCCCTTGGACCTTGTGATGTTGTCGTAGTGCATGTACCTAAGTTGTTTATGTGGGCTTGAATAAGTGTACTCCCCCATAGTATAATAATGTTTGCCTATTGCGTGATATATATATACTCGGAGTTAGTCGTGATATTATGAAGTTGTTTGTGTGTTAGTATTTATAGATTTGTGTGTGGTTAGCTATACCATACTAGGGATGCATGTGTATATAAGAATTAGTGTTGGAATATCTAATGGGGTGTATGTAGTTAGAGATACTTATAATGGTTGAAATAAAATGATTGGTAAAGCTATGTGTATGTTAGGTGTGATAATAATAGGTGTACGTATAGTTAAGTGAGTAGGCCTATTATATGACCCATATGTTAGTACGTGTGAGTGTGTGCTCGTACGTAGATATGTATTGTGCTTAGACATAAGTAGTTATGTTTTGTTGCATGAGTATATAGGTGATATACATATGGTAGTAGGATTATAATTTTGATTGGTATTGCTTGCTTTTACGGGATGTTGTATGCGTGCATACCGTGAGGTATACACGACTATTACACATCTTAATTATGTATGTGTAGACGTGTTGGTATACTAACTATAGGTAGTAGGCTATGGCGTGAATATATATGTTACATGTGTGTGACTATACGATGAATGCGTATGTATTAGGGAGTGTATTATAATTATATGTGTGCTGATGTCTGTATTATTATTATGGTATATAGAGTGATTGAACTATGTGAGTATTACTTGACTAAATATTAAGTGTGATTGACTTATGGTATGTATATAGTTATATTGGTAGACGTATATATATTGGAGTGGTATTAGTATAGGTATAGATACCGTGTTACGTATATAGAATATTCTGATCTGTGCATTGAGTCTCACTCAAGCTTGAGTGGGTATACTCTAAGTATATTGTTATGTATGTCTGTAGTTGCATATAGCGATGTTTGATGTATGTATAGTGATAGGAGTGTTTGTGCCTGGTTGTGTTACGCACATGATTGCGGGTCGCTATACCAGTATATAGTTATAGGTGTTGGTCTTGCGGTATAGTAATTACTAAGGACTTGCTTGTGAGAACATATGTGTGCTAGCTAAACTAGGTGCATAGATGTGCTAAGTATATAGTGGTGTGATTGGTATATATATATATATGAATGAAATGTTAGCGTGTATGGGTGTGCACCATGCACGGGTAAGTATGTGCTTAGTTATAGTTATTGGTGACTATGATATATGTGACGTGTCGTAAATACAGTTATAGGACCGTACGTAATGTGAATGGATGGTGAAATATTTGGATGCATTTGAATGACTATATATATTGTGAAATTATAGTATAGGTGAATGTGTATTAGATATAGTAAAACTTGAATTAATAATGGTATGGTGTGACTACATGAGTTGATGTGTTTGGTGTTGGATGTATACTAGGAAATATTAGGGAGTCGTGTGCCCATGTTTGTTTTGTGCATAGGTAGCTATCTATACGTAGAGCAATGATTGTACTTGCTAGTATGAGGCTAATCTTATGTGAGTCTCTGAACTATTGTTTGTACTAGGATAGTAGTAGTTATATAAGGGATGTATACATATGATTGAAATATGTGCGTGAATATATACATGTTAGCAGATTTATTGTTTGACTATCTAGGGTATGTATAAGCATTTGTAATGACTATACCTGGTTGAATTATAGTGTGATGTGATCGGGATAGCTGCTAGTCTAGCTTGAGTTATATATATAGTTAGAAAGTCCGATGACGGACTTTATTCTAAGGTGGAGAGGATGTAACAGTCGCTTTTCGATCGTACTTTGTTCGTGCACGTGCTTTTGACCGTGCACGTACTTATTTTAGACTTTGTTGTTTGTGAACACTTTGGTATGATATGCCGTTGTGAACGTCTCTGAGAGTATTAAATTGTGGCACTGATTTGGAACGAAATTTCTCGGGTCGTTCTCCCACGATTTGACCTTATTCGAAGAGACGTTGTGATTTTCACTTTTGACGTAGGACGTTTCTATTTTTAGTTTCGTCGCTCGACGTCGAATTTGAGATCCGTCTTCTTAGTTACATTCCTCTCGTCGTCCCGATCATTCCAATATTTATTTTACAATTTTTGGAGTTCATTTGACCTATTTTATATTTTTAGCAAAGTTTTAAATATTTTTAAATACCAAGGTTTAAATTATTTTCGAGCCAATAAAATTTCTATTAGTTTATAATACTTCAAAATATTTTTGAACCAAATCTCAGCTCATCTTGGCCGCACCCTAGCCATGTGTGGGTTAGAGAGAGAGAGATTTGAATTTTAAATTATTTTAAAATCCTAATCCTATTAGAATTAGCCCTAGACCAAGTCAACCCCTCTACACTATATAAACAACCCCTAGGAAGACTCATTTTCGCAAGAAATTAACCCTAGCCGCTCCCAAAACCCAAAATCTCGCTTGCGACGATTCGTCGCAACGTTGCAGCAGCCGCCCCCGCACCGACCGAGGATTTCAGCCCCATTTCCCCGCACCGACCGAGGCCAAGCCTCGCACTAAGCACTCCCCGCTTCGCACAGCCGCCCGCTGCACTGTTCGCCCACATCACCGTGTCTGACCGAGAGATTTCTCCGCTCCGCACCGCACCCACACCGTTGCAAGCTCCCGCTTCGCAAGCCCGCACCGTCCCCGCTTCTCCCCGTGTCCGACTGAAGCGATCCCTCGCTCACGCCCGCATCCGTTCCGTTGCAACGTTGCAACGCCCGCCCCAAGCGCCCGACCGGCCCGTTCTCCTGCACCGACCGAGAGCCCGCTCTGCACCGACCGAGAGCCCCGACCCCACTGCGCTGTGCACAACCGTCCGCTGTGTCCGACCGAGACAATCCCCCGCACTGGCTAGTGTCCGACCGAGCGACGTTCGTCGCAACGTTGCAACTCCCGCATCGCTTGCCACCGTGGGCCCCCCAAGTTCTCCAGAGGTATTGTGGGTCCCCCATTGGTCCCTAGAACTACTGTGGGCCCCAACTAGGTGCTTTCTCTTCGAGGATTTGTCGTCCACGACGTTGCGATACGTCGTAGCCGTCGTCGCACATGCTAGCTTTGGAATCTTGGTTCGTTGCTTCGGTTGCTGCCCAGATAATTCGAGCGAGGAATCTATTTTTGGAATCTGGACTTGGATCGCGTTCTTTTATTCCAACCCCTTGCGTCACTACCCGACGCCAGTGTAGCTTTCACGTCGTGTTGAGGTAACACTTTGCACCCTTAGGACCCCCAACCTATTGCTTGTTAATCAAGACTAAAATTGATGTTTTTAAAGTGTTTTAAATGTTTTAAATTCACTAATCAAAGATTAATAAAATGGGACTGTAGGCCGGTGGACTTGTGCACGTAGGTTATTTGTGACTTGGACCCTCTTGGATGGTGTTTCTCTGACGTTTGACTTGTAGGCAAGTGAAACTTGCCAACGTTTGCTTAAGGCCATGTTTTTAGGCCACTTCCTTATTTTTAGCATAAAAGAGACTAGACAGTGAAATGATAGCTGTCTAGACGCAACTTTAAGATCTAGCTTGACAACGAAGCTAGATCTGTCACCCTGCCATGTCATTCATGCATTGTTATCTGCCACGTTTAAATTCCTTATCTGTATGCACTTTTAACTGACATGCATTTCATCTTACATGTCATCCAAGTTGATTGTTGCATTCGTAGCATACGCTACAATACTTGTACTTCCTTGTCCCAGCTAGGTGCACCCCTATGCCATCATGAAAAATACTTCCTGGACTCGTGATCCAGAAGCGGGCCACATGTGTTGGTCAAAAGCCAAGGCCCGATTTCCTTGGCCGGCTAGGTGCACCCCTATGCCATCATGAAAAACACTTCCTGGCCCGTGATCCAGAAGCGAGCATTCCGTGTTCGGGGGTAAGGCCCTGGCTCGATACACGTGGAGGGGTAGGGATAAGCGATCACTTGAGCTAGGAGTTGGCCACGCAGCCACTCTAGCTAAAAGGCGTAATCTCTGTTCACGACGTGCTTACTAGACTTGTACTTGTCCTTATGAATGTTTCTTGTAAAACTTGATATCCATGCCATGATTTAAATGCCATGCTCGTACTTTATTTTATCTGTTGCACTCATACTTTAACTGCCATGTCATTACATCATGCTAGAACTGCTAGGTTGTTTTACTTCCACTTTCAGTTTCCTTGTACAAGTCTCTTGTAGACTTGCTAACATGTGCCCCTTGCTCTTTTGGGTGTCACATGTTAGACCCTGAGCCATAGACCGTTGCTGAGTACGTGATGTTTTGCTAACGCTGAGCCTGAGCCCAAGTCTGTCCAGGAGGAGTTTTGCGGACACCGGTGACCATTCTTAGTTACCACACTGAGTTCTCCTTTTGTTTTAGGATTTCTGTTAGTTGTCGGTGTGTGGCACCTTTGTTTTGTACGTTGTACTTTTATCGGCCATGTTTGGGCCTTAGACTCTTTTTCTTTTAGCCTGGTGGCTTTTCTGTGATGTTGGAATTTATTATTATGGATATTCTGAGATTTCTCTTTTGTCTCATTTCCTTATTATTATCTTTGTTTCGTTTCGCGTTGCAAGGACCTGTAGTTTAAAGTTGATTGACGCTTATCGGACTTGCAGCTTTGTAGCTTCAAGTCTGAGCGGACCTTCTCACATCTTGCCTCCACATTTTTGGGAAGCAGGGCATGACAATGGTATAAGAGCTTTGAGTGATTCATGATGAATGATCAAAGGTATGTTCTTGTGATCATTACGTGTTCTTTTGGAGGCTGGATGATGCTACGTTCATGTATCTCTTGCTTTATGTTGATGATATGCTCATCACTTCATCAAATAAAGTGGAGATACAGAGACTAAAATCTTACCTGAGTTATGCATTTGAGATGAAGGACTTAGGTGAAGCACATAATATTTTTGGGATGGAGATTTATCGAGATCGAAGTGGAGGTACAGTTTATCTTTTACAAGTCGCTATTTCAAGATTGTCATACATAGATTTGGCTGTGAAAGTATGAAGCCCATAGCTACTCCGCTTATACCCCACTTCAAGCTTTGTGCTGAACATTGCCCGAAGAATGACGATGAGAATAAGATCATGAAGAGCATACTATATGCCAATGCAGTAGGAGCCTTGATGTATACTATGGTATGTGTAGGATCCTGTCAAAACAACGATGTTAGGATCGAATGAAGAGGATAGACGTATGCTTGCATACGCGGCCCCGTAATCTCTGAACTTCGCCCTCGGATTCGCCACAACGGTCAGTACTTCGTCACGGAGGATCGAAGCAGCGTTTCACCGCCTAAATCTCTATTTAGAAGAGGATTTTAATGGAAGGGAGAAGAAGAACATAAGTTGCCTTATGCAAACTTATGGCATGGTAAGATTAGTGTAAATGCCTTACCCTTGGGTCCTATTTATAGGCTTTAGGGGTAGTTATTGTAGGAAATAACTAAATATAAGCTTATTAGCCTATATTAGCACATTTACTTATCCTCTTCTTCATTCACTTATCAAGTGCCCTTTTGCACTTATAAAGTGACTTTTTCCACTTATCGAGTGGTCCTTTTCCCACGAGAAAAGGTTCCCTTCGCGCACGCTTTCGTACACGCGACATCTGAGGTCCATAGGCCCTCATACATCCCCTCATGGGTGTATACATGTCGTCCATATCCAACATCTCCCACTCACACTTGAGGGGATTGTAAGGAAACATCTTTTCCTTTAACTCCTCTGTTTATCATACCGAGAAATAGACTGTGTGACCGTCATACGCATAGAGTCCGCTGTTGTGCACTTGTTAGCGATACACAACACTCCTCGAGGTGCAAAGTTGAGTAGATTAGCGCATGCTTTACCCTGGATTATTTCTTCAAATTTCTTATACTTTATATTCAACAATTGAATCCCATTTGGATTACAATTGGCTGGCCAGCTTTGAATCTTTAAAGTCCAAATGTGAATCTGAAATTAATCTTCCTCTTCTTGTGATCCTTTCGATCTTGACTTGACTTGCTTTTCTAACATGCCCCGCCGGACCGAATTGACCATAGTCCATAAGCAACATGCTAAGATAGCAATCACCCAGTCAAATCTAAAGGAACCAATTAGAGTCCATAAGGGTAATGAGTTAAGACCCATGTGGTCTTTGGGTCTCACATAATAGTAAACACAATTACTATTCTAACCCAATGGTCAAATGCATACGTAGTATGAATACGTATTACAACATCACTCCTTTCCCAGGGAGCGTATGTCTTAATGATGTTGTAAGGATGATGGTCAGACACCACAATGTCTGACTTTGAGTCCCTTTAACTACTCATTGATCTCCTGGACCCACATCCCGCATAAAACAAATAAGATTTCAAAAAATCTTCTTAGATCTTTTGTAAGCATCCATATGATGCAGATCTTTCATACGACCGTTTTATTCAAGTCATGACTCTAAATCATCCGTCTGATGATTTTGACTTTAAACAGGTCTCATCTTTATTTTATCCGTCTGATAGAATAAAGGCGGTTGCTCATGTGAGAGAGCCAACCTTAATCTGTCCGACATACAAAATACAGCTGAGATAAAAGAAATGTACACAAACATTTTCAAGAAACTCATACGTAATGTTGAAAAGAACTTATTATTTTATTAAATTTGATCTTTCATAGACATGGGAATTTATACTGGTACAACTCAGCTTTTACGCAATCCTTGAGATGATAAGTGTTTGTAAAACACATCTCTGGGGATCGCCTTCGTAAGCAGATCCGCTATCATCTCATGCGTAGATATGTACCTAATGTCTACCTTCTTGGTCTTATCATAGTCTTTTGCAAATTTGTAACGGATATCAATGTGTTTGGTCTTAGAATGGAATTTTGGATCTTTGACATAGGCTATAGATGCTTGACTGTCACTGTGTATTGGTACAACACCTAAGTCACTTGCATCAATTAGCATGTCTAAGAACTTCCTAAGCCAAACAACTTCTTGGACTTCCATGCTAAATGCTATAAACTCGGCTTCCATAGTTGAAAGTGCGATGCAGGATTGTTTCTTGCTACTCCAGGATAGTGCACCAGATCCGAGTAGAAAAACATATCCTGAGGTCGATCGTCGCTCATCGAGATCACCCGCCCAATCAGCATCAGTGTAGCCTTCGAGCCTCAAGGCATCTCCTTGATAGCATAAAGCATAGTCTGCAGTTCCTTTAAGATACCGCATTATCCTCTTAACCGCTTTCCAGTGTACTTGCCCTGGATTGGATTGGTAACGACTTACCATTCCAACGGCAAAACAGATGTCCGGTCTTGTACACATCATAGCGTACATAAGACTACCAACTGCATTGGAATATGGAACTTTTTTCATAATTTCCTTTTTATTTTGGTTCTTTGGACACGATCTCAGACATAAATTATCGCATTTTCTTATAGGAGTATCAATGGACTTGCAGTCCTGCATATTAAAACATTCTAGAACCTTCTTTATATAAGTCTCTTGTGAAAGAGAGAGAAGTTTCTTTGAACGATTCCTTGAAATCTTAACTCCAAGGATATATGCGACTTCTCCCATGTCTTTCATCTCAAAAACTAATGAAAGCCAAGCCTTGATATCCATCACAAAGCCCTTATCATTCTGGCTATTAAAATGTCATCTACATATAGAGACATAATAACATACTTGCTCTTAATCCTCTTGATATATACACGGTTATCTTCATCAAGCATGGAAAACCCATTTGATAAGACAACTTCTTGAAATCGTATATACCATTGCCTCGAGGATTATTTAAGACCATATATGGACTTACGAAGTTTACAAACCTTATGTTCGTTTTCTTCTTTTACAAACCCTGTTGGTTGTTCCATATAAATCTCCTCATCCAATTCTCCATTGAGAAAGGCAGTCTTTACATCCATCTGATGTAATTCGAGGTCTAAGCAAGCTACCATGGCCAGAATCAAGCGAATCGAGGTAAAACGAACAACAGGTGAGAAGGTCTCTTCGTAGTCTATCCCTTCCTGTTGCGTAAAACCTTTCGCGACAAGGCGAGCTTTATATCTGTCTATAGAGCCATCAGCCTTATGCTTGATATTGAGAACCCATTTGTTCCCAATAGCTCTATGTCCTCTGGGTAAGTCAACCAAGTCCCAGACTTGGTTAACTTTCATGGATTCTAATTTCTCCTTCATCGCTTCCATCCATTTGTCTTTTACAGGGCATGATACGACCTGTTTGAAAGTAGCAGGCTCGTCATCTTCTTGTAGTAAAGTCATAAAGGTTTACATGAATTCATCCTCAAATCTTAGAGGAGCTAACCTTGTACGACTACTACGTCGTATTTGAGATTCTTCAAGTCCTTGTTGACTTGAATTTAGATCAATTCTAATATCACTCCCACTTGGAATGTCGTTAGAATTACTCCTACTTGGATCATTATTCCCGTATGGAATAGGATTAGCATCATTCGTATCATCCATTGGTAAAGGTTGAAACGTATTTTCGTCTTCACCAAGAATTCTCCCACTCGAATGAGGTAATCCTTCTTGATCAGAAATCTCAAATAGAGATAAGTCCTGACTTATCTCGCCCTGTCTTGGAAACTCGTTTTCCAAGAAAGTGACGTCCCTCGACTCAAATTCAATTAGACCTCCATTGTCTTCCTGACCAATGAAAACATAACCTTTGGAGTTTTCTGCGTATCGTATAAAGATACATTTCATCCCCCTTGGCCCAAGTTTGCCATACTTATGGGAGGAAATATGTGCGTAGGATGCACATCCCCAAGGTTTTAAAATGTTTAAGTCAGGAGACCTTTGGTTCCACAACTCATAAGGAGTGGAGCTAACTGATTTCGAGGGTACGTGGTTTAAAATAAAAGCGGCCGTCAATAATGCATCACCCCAAAAGGTGATTGGCAAGTTAGCTTGCGCCATCATTGAATGGACCATTTCCATTAAAGTCCTATTTCTCCTTTCTACAACACCATTTTGTTGCGGAGTACAAGGCATAGTTACCTGATGAACTATGCCTTTTTCATCACAAAGTTCCTTAAAACTTGTTGATTGGTATTCACCGCCTCTATCAGTTCGCAAGACCTTAATCTTGCGTTCTAATTGATTTTTCACCAAACTCATATAGTTTTGAAAGCAAGTTAATGCTTCATTTTTGTGGGATATCAAATAGATATGACCGAATCGGGTGAAGTCATCAATAAAAGTGATGAAATAGGACTTCCCGCGTCTTGTCTTGACATTCATCGGACCACATATGTCCGAATGGATGAGCTGTAATGGAACCTCAGCCCTTGTGCCGGTTCCAAATGGCTTGCGACAAGATTTCCCTACAAGGCAATGTTCGCAAGTCGACATTTCGACCTTTGAAACATTGGATAGAATGCCACGTTTGGCAAGTCTATCCATTCGTATTGGTCCAATGTGACCAAGCCTTGCATGCCAACAAATTACATCTGATTCACAATTTGATGAATTTGCAACAAGGAAATTTTCATTATTAAATGAGGAATCATACATTGTATTTAATACAATAAATCCTTTAAATACATACCCAGAACCAATTAGAGTATTATTACATGACAAGTCCACTTTACAATTATGAAAGAACCAGCTATAACCAAGACCCATTAAAACGACCACAGATATAATATTCCTTCGAATATCCGGTGCGAAGAGAACAACATGAAGTAGGATAGTGCGGCCGTTGTCCAAGACGAGCTTGCACGTCCCAACGCCTTTCACTTCAACACGTGTGTTGTTTCATACGTAGATCCACTTCATTTCTTGGGGTATCCGATGATACTCCACGAAGGACCGTCTGTCCCTTGCTATGTGGTCGGTGGCACCTGAATCAATTATACAAAAAGGATTAGATTCTACAAGAAATATTGAACTAGAAACACATATGTAACTAGAATTATTACAAGTTACCTCGTCACCTCCACTCGTACACGATCGAGCATATTGACCTAACTTGTTGCACTTGAAACACTTGATCTTCTTCAAGTCCTTCTTCTTGTGCCATTTCTTGTGCCCACCCTTATATTTGGGTTTCTTGGTAGACTCTGGTTGCTTGTTACGTTCATCAGTAAACTTCGAACGATTTTTCCGTTTCTTTCCTCCGTCTGAGGAACTAGCAACCATGTGCACTTCTGCACTTGGCTTGGCGGCCGCAAGCCACTCTTCCTCTAACTCGAGGTGCTTTGAAACATCGCTGAAGTTCTTGATGCTCTCATTATGAGTGAGATGCATCTTCATTTGGTCCCACCCATTTGGTAGGAAACGTATGACTGCTTGGATTTGTTGCTCGTCAGTGAGCACATGACCTGCATCCTTTAACTCTGAGATGAGATTCGCCATATGTCGCAGATGTTTCCCCATGGAATGATCTGGACGTTTCTTGTATGAATCAAATCTTATAGTTAAAGAACGAAGTTTGGACACCGAGGTGCCACCAAACTTCTCCTCAAGCTTGGACCATATGTCCATGGCTAGGTCATGTTCTCGGAAGATTCGCATTATGTCGTCTTACATACTTGACAGCAACGTAATGCGAGCAATCTTGTTCTTCTGAGACCAAGCATCAAAAGCTTCCTTGTCTCTTCTATGTTGGGCCGTAGTGCCCAACTCTGGTTCAATCATTTTGTTCTTTAGAGTTTCGAGCACATCTTGCTCCTCTAGAACATATTGTATCTTTATGGACCATAGTTTGTAATTATCGCCGTTGAGTTTTTCACCTTTGTTCAACTCAGCGACGATGTTCTTAGCGGCAGAAGACATTTTAGCTTTAAAATGCTACAAAAGATATAAAACGAAGGTTCGATCAAAAACATTGCATAAATTTCATATACATAGTCATCATATTGTTACATTTTTATGATTCATTAGTCTAGGCCAGCGGACCGACCAGGGAAATGGCTAGTCCATGGTTCACTACCCCCAGACTGAGCTGAGGTGTCCCACAAACTAGTCCAAAAGACCACTGGTCAAATCATGATCCATTGAGATACCGAATCAATCGAATGTGAAATTTCAGACTAGTTTAATATCACTCCCACTTGGAAAAATCCCACTTGGAACGATATTATTATATTTGATAAGTTACTTTCGAAAAATATTGAAGATGTTGTTCTAGAATCGGAAAAGTCATTATGATCCCAATCACCATCTAGAACAACTTTCAATATTTCCCCATCACTTTATCAAATAGCAGTACTCTTATAGTACTTTGCAGCGGAAAAATGTTTTTGAAAACGTATTTTTCAAAAAAAAAATTATATTTCAACCTAGTACCCTTATGATACTAGCGAAATATTCGGCAATCCCTGGCCATTGTCGGGGTTGAGCCATAGCCGTGCCAAGGCCGGATCCCCCCTGAGGGGATTTTTCTGCAAGCCACCGTCGCCGGCTCCCGTATGGATCCATGCGCTCCCCTTCTGCAGGGGAATTTGCCGCAGAGAACTGCCGTGGGCCCCGTATGTGCTGGCCATGCATGTCCCCATCCATGCAAGTCCCCTCCCCAAATACAGGGTCAACCATGGCTCGGCACTGGTCGAGGCCAGGGCCGGCCGTGGCCCTAGCAGAGGCCAGGGCCAGCCTGCGCCAGGCCCTGGCCGTGGCCAGGGCCCCCTGGCCGTGGCCTGGCCACGGCCAGGGCTGGCCCTGGCCCAGGCCGAGGCCGGCCAGGGTCGGCTCTGGCCGAGGCCAGCCAGGGTCGGCCCTGGCCTGGCCAGGGCCCCCTGGCCCTGGCCGAGGCCGGCCAGGGCTGGCCTTGGCCTGCCCAGGGCCCCCTGGCCATGGCCGAGGCCGGCCATGGCCGGCCAGGCCCAGGCCATAGCCAGGCCATGGCCTCTTGTCCATGGCCGGCCTTAGCCCATATGGCCATGGCCAGCCTCCCCCTTGCATGGGGTTGGCCGCACACCCCCACCGGAGGGGTGGCCGTGGTTGTTATTGGCCGTAGCCAACCCCCTCTACATGGGGAGGGGGGATGCATAGCCTCCATGGCCCATATGGCCATAGCGATCATGCACCAAAGGGATCTTCTTCTCCGATGAGAATTTGCAACCGCCATCTTCTTCTCCGATGAGACACCCGTTCGTCGAGAAAGTAGTTATACTTCAATGGCCGTATGCCGAAAAAATAACATACTTTCAAGTTCGCAAACTACACGCTCTACATGAAGAGAGCACCCATTCCCTATTGAATGGAGACTCAGCATCCATGAGGAGTGCGAGTTTGGCGATATGAACGGATAGTTCTTCTCGTCACGGAGAGTTCCTGCCATATCCGTAATGGTAGAAGACCCTAACGTGAAAAGAACAACTGCTGCGTTCTCCCCGTCACGATGCACTCCTACCATATCCATAATGGTAGGAAACTCATTCGTGAAAAAGACAACACCTCGTTCATCGGTTAGACCGGGGTGACTGTTAGACCGGGGCGAACCCGTATGGCTCTGATACCAATGTTGGATCCTGTCAAAACAACGTTGTTAGGATTGAATGAAGAGGAGAGACTTACACTTGCGTACACGACACCGTAATCTCTGAACTTCGCCCTCGGATTCGCCACAACGGTCAGTACTTCGTCACGGAGGATCGAAGCAGCGTTTCACCGCCTAAATCTCTATTTAGAAGAGGATTTTAATGGAAGGGAGAAGAAGAACATAAGTTGCCTTATGCAAACTTATGGCATGGTAAGATTAGTGTAAATGCCTTACCCTTGGGTCCTATTTATAGGCTTTAGGGGTAGTTATTGTAGGAAATAACTAAATATAAGCTTATTAGCCTATATTAGCACATTTACTTATCCTCTTCTTCATTCACTTATCAAGTGCCCTTTTGCACTTATAAAGTGACTTTTTCCACTTATCGAGTGGTCCTTTTCACACGAGAAAAGGTTCCCTTCACGCATGCTTTCATGCACGTGACATCTGAGGTCCATAGGCCCTCATACATCCCCTCATGGGTGTATACATGTCGTCCATATCCAACAGTATGTACCCGACCTATCACATGCAGTTATCATGGTGAGCCGGTACATGCACAATCTGGGGAAAGTACATTGGTAAGCTGTACAATGGATACTTAGATACATCAATGGCACCATTGACATTAAATTGACATATGGCCGATGTAACGAAGGTCCGCGAGTTGTAGGCTATGTCAATTCCGACTTTACAGGCAACCTTGATGGAAGAAGATCTATGACGGGCTATGTCTTCACCCTGTCAGGAGCTCCGATATGTTGGCAGAGTATACTTCAGTCTATGGTTTCCTTATCTACTACGGAGGCAGAATACATGGCATTGATTGAAGCGATGAAGGAGACGATATGGCTGATGGGCTTGATGGATGACATGAGAGTTTACCAAGAGAGGATGATCTTCATTATGACAACCAAAGCGTAGTGCACTTAGCTAAGAATCAAGTCTTCCAACCATGTATCTAGCATACAGATGTAAGGTACCACTTTGTCCAAGACTATATGAGTGCAGAAGATAATGACATCAATTTGCTGAAAATCAGAATGGATGACAACCCTGCGGACATATTGACTAAGGTTGTATCTGGAGCTAAGTTTAAGCACTGCTTGGACTTGCTCAATATTGTTTCGAGGTGATGTCGATGGTGACCCCCTCTAAGGCATTGAATCTCAATGGAGCCAGGTGAGCCCTGATGGTGGCATTGAGCTCTTAGAAGCAAGTTGAAGGAAATACAAGGTGACTCTTACCGAGGTGGTGCATTGAAGGTAGACTTTGTGACGTAGGCCTAAATCTCACCAAGGTGGAGATTTGTGAAAGTTGACTAGATTGAGATGCTAAAGAAGTATTGAAGATGTGCAGATGAGCTATCTTGTGCATGGCTAGCTCGCATGTACTCTGGATCCCACCTATCTGGCTCTACACAAGTCAAATGTGGAGATTCCGAGCTAATGGACTTCTATAAGCATTGATTCTCAGGATAGAGGATCGACGACTCATAGCTCGGTAACTCTACAGTTCGAGCTTTGGTAGCACGGCCCGGTTCTTCATCAGCTCGAGCTTCAATAGGGAGTTTGACAGTATGAAGGGGCCGACCATAGGATGTAGTGTCCTATTCGAAGTAGAGTTGTGATTGGATTAGAAATCGGTTTGAGTCGGAGTTCTAGTCAAATAGGAATCTCTCTTCTATTAGAACACCTATTGTGTCCTAGGCTATATAAGGGGTTTTAGGAGAGGGTTTTCTGGTGTGATGATTGTGGTTGCAATATTGAGAGTTATGAGCCAGCATTGTTGAGAGCCAACTTTGAGAGATTGTGTTGAAAGCTTTTAGGGAGATCTTGAGTGATTCTTCTTTGTTGTGAAGTTGAAGATTTTTATTTTGTTCTCCCCTTTTGTAATAAAGCTCATTGGTGCTCCCTTGGCCGGTTGACAGCCAATATTACAATCTCTATTGCACTCTGCTATGTTCGTTGCTTGTTTATAATCACGGACGATCCTTGGTTTCCGTTTGTTCTTGCGCAACATGGGGGAACTAATTCATATACTTTCTTGCTACCAATATGGCCAAGTGTGTGGATTATTTTAACATTGTCATGATTGTTGTATATTTAGTCACTTCGCGTGTGTTGTGATGATGAGCAAACTTGTTATGTAATAATCTATGATTGTAGGTATGAAATCATAAAGCAAATCAAAGAGCACTCAAAGTCAAGTGAGTTCAAAAGGCATGTCACTCAAGGGAATCAAGCCATGTAGCTTAAATATTAAATAATACATCAAAAGCTCAATGTAATATTTATTTGATGTAATTTTCTTATTTATCATGATCAACATGTTAGAAGCCTTCGTTAAAGATCATACACACTTAGGAATATATGTAAACTGTTTAAAATATTTTTGAAAACTTCCTTAAGTGTTAGACGGACAAAAACAATGTTTGTAGGTTAACTAGTCTACTAGAACAATACTTAGTTGACCAGCAAAACCCGAAAATTATAATCTAGAAATCATGTCAATCTAGTTGACCAGAGTACATGAGATAGTCGACGAGTAAGTGTACTCTAGTTGACTAGAAAATACAAAGAGCAAACATTCTCTTATGCATGGCCTAGTCGACTAGCTGAGCCCCCTCGTCGACCCGAAAGACTATTTTAGTCAACTAGGACTAGCAGTTGGGACAGTAACATGAATTTTTCTAGCCATTTTTTGATGGTTGGAGGAGTATGTTTGTAATATGTTTTGATCCATTTTCACCATATATATATGGTAGTATAGAATTTATTTACAAGATTTTATGACCATTTTCTAAATAGAAAAAGTGTTTTTATGCCCCAAAGATTTCCAAAGAAAACACTCTCTTGGCCTACGCTTCTAAAAGCTTTCAATCTTATTTTGGGCAATTTCTTGATCTTCAAAGAGATTCGAGTTTCATCATTTTGAGATCGAGTTCTCTATAGCCACATCACTTACACAAGAACTTCAATTCAAGGTTATAAGTAATAGTATCAACAAACTCTATAAGTATATTCTCATTTGTTTTTGTCAGAAGTGTTGTTTGGAAAATCCTCTTGGCACTACAAAAAAGTTGACTATTGGCTACGAATTTTAGCAACGACTATTTTCTGGTTGTTGCTAAAAATAGTAATGGTAACAAGGTAACATTTAGTCGTTGTCATAGGTTGTTGCGAATTCTCAAAGACTATGGCAACGACATTTTGTCGTTGCCATAGCCTTAAGAAAACAATGGCAATGACAACAGTTGTTGCCATTGTCTTTTAAATCAATGGTAACAACATTTTATCGTTGCCAATGCCCTTTGTAACAATGACAACGAATAATTATCGTTGCAATAGCTTTCTGAAACAATAGCAACGATAAATGTCGTTGTCATAACTTGGTGGAAAAGTTTTGATGGCAATCCTGCAAATTTGTAATGGCAAACTTGTAAATAAATGATAAAAAAGAAAAAAGGAAAATATTCTGTGGCATTCCTGTAATTTTTTAGTGGCAAACTTGTAAATATCTGGTTTATCTAGTCATCAATTAAATTCCGTCGCTTATTCAAAGTTTCTCGCGGGTGTCCCAAATTGTTTTCCCCCGCATCATTTTCGTTACCCCCTTTTATACCCAAACCTAGCTTCTCTCTTCCCCCCTCTCCCCCCTTAAATCTCATCTGTCCCTCTCCCCCGATCATCTCCCCCTCTCCCCGCCTTTTCATCGTCGTCACTCCTCCGCTCAATCGGATCGCGCGGTCAAGGGCGTCGATTAGCGGCAGATCGTGCGACGATTTGGGGCGGCGGCCGGAGCTTCCGTGACGCTCGAGTCGGGTGCCGGTCGGTGAGCTAACGGCGGTTGGCCTCACCGTCAAGAAAGAAGCTCCCTTTTGCAAAAATCACCACCAAAACTGTACTTAGATTCATTCCGCCCCTTCTCATCATCGCTTTCATCCCTCACGTCTTCTTCCATTTTTCGCCTCAGACATTTCCATCATGTCTGTATCCCCTTCAAAACCCTAAAAGAAGGAATCTTTTGTCTTTATCTTTTGATCGAAACCCTATAGTTTGGATTATTATTATTGTTTTTATGTGGCTTATATCGGTCCACAAGTGCAGTTGAAGAAGTGCGGGTGGCCGGAGAACCCGCCTCTCGGCTGCGCTCACGGCGGCAATATTAGTAAAGTCGCTGCCATTACTATAATGATTTTTTAATTTTGCGAAAGTTTTTTTGATTCAATATGTTTTGATCAATTTCTGATTGTAATAGATGGATGCATATTGGATCGCGCTTGAATTTCATGTGGATTGCAATGAGATCGATGTCTCTCGTTCTAGTTTTAGCATGATAGGTATATATCATCATATCTTGATTTCGAGATTTGTTGGGAGCTTGTTTCATGATGAGGTTTATGATTAGATCTAATTCTGAGAATGACAGGCAGGGATCTGCAAAGGATGACTGGTAACTGTACTGCAAGAGTTGGCTACATGAGCAAGGAGGTAAGGCCACTCTGTTTCCTGTTTCCTTATTATAATAGTTGAATGAATCTGTTGTTCATAATCATCATGATGTAAAAATGCAGGCAATATGCAAGTCTTGGCATGATGTGAATAACAGACTTCATTGCTTTCCAATGTATCAAAAAACAAACAAACAAACTTCATTCTGTTGGAATTAAACCCATTAGGTCCTGCTATGCAATCCACTAAGCATTATATGGTGTTTTGTACACTAGATGATTTAGTCATATAAATATTAGATCGAGTATGCAGAGTCAATTCAATGGTACCAAAACAGTTGTCAGTATTATTTTCCAGTTTACACTAGTTTATCTTTGTCATGTTCAATTGATAACCATGGATTCATGATTATGTTTTTGCACTAATTGAACTATGGAGGTATTGTTTTCTTTTGTAATTTTTATACACTTGTAAAAATATCTTTCAAAAGAACATGTTTTAGTTTGTGGTGTAGATAAAAGAACTGGATGCGGGCTTCCAGTTGAAGCCAGAGTTTGGCAACCAGAAAGCCCCTACCATTGAGGATGCTTTAATGGTAATCAATTACTGTCTGCATCAATTGTTTGGCTACATCTTACCCATTAAATTTTATTCATTGATAACATGAGAAGTTCTAGTTTGTCTCGAGCTCAGTTAGGCAGGTGTTTCTTGATGCCAAAGTCGGGCCTCCCTCATATGAGAAGGCTGAGCAAAGGATATACTGTCTATTGTAAGTAAGTAATTACTGAAATAATCTGAGTATAATTCTTTGAAGAATTTATTTTGAATTAATATATAACTTTTACGTTCTAATTTATGTAGTAGTTGTGTTGCTCTCCAAGTTTTGTGAGTATTTGTACCAATGCAAATTAGATTATGGCAAGTCCACATGGTCCTTACGGGCTTGGGGGTTTAGCTCCCAAGTTGAAGTGATGTCTCAATCAGGCATAACTGCTAAAGGTTAGGCCTAGGGATTAGGGTGTATGTAACTACAAGTGAAGGCCAAATTCCAGTTTATGTGGACCTGGTAATAGTTTGAGTCACCAATTGTATATAAATGCCTGAATTAGAACAAAGATGTGGGCTTAAGTTTAGAGATTCGTAGTTTCTATGTCCACTTTAAAAATTCATGGATATTTGAACATCTAGCCCTAGGATATGTGCTTAAGTTTCATGGTTTAAATAATATTTTTGTCTCTTCTTTGTGTGTTCGATGATTTGTTTGCCTCGGTTGATAGTTATTCCTGTTTAAAAAGCATGTAAACCGTAAAACTAAAACTAGTGGTCTCAGCTAGGAGTAACTAGGAACAAAAAATAATAATAAATTCTTCAACCTTTGTGTCTAAACGTCACCTTAAAACAAATTTCAAAGCTACTATTTAACTTGTTGAACCTAAATAAGATCGACAATACAAGCAAAATGATTCATCCCATATCTATATTTTGACAGACATCTATATATACCACAGGCACATACACTGATGACAATATGTGATATTCAGCTAATGTCATGATTTATATGAACATGTCATCATCACGGTTGCAGCTTAAGCCAATTTAGTTGTTGTTTCTGAAAGCAATAGTCAATGATTGTTATATATATTTGATCATTTTGACATTGCTAATATTTTACTAATTCTGTCCCTCATTCTTCATATTAAACCGTAGTCATTTTCAACAGTATCATTTCGCATCACTCCAAATCATACTCTGTTCATTTCCATCAAATTATATATTGATTTCAATTATATAAATGCATGCTATCAGTATATGTATCTATACTTGCTAGAAGAAAACAAATACAAATACTCTAAACCTATATCATCTATGTTTACACCCATAATATTCCTAAATGTTTAAACCTATATCATCTAAACCTATATCATCTATTTTTGTTGTAATGAAACTGTAGAAAATCTCAAGGATAAATATTCACCAGATCCACTTACTTGAGATAAAGGGATATTATCTTATTTCTGTTAAAACTTCTAGCCATGTTAGGCTCATACTTTAAAAATAACATATCATGCAGTATACTTTTATGTACTTGAAACGTATGCATTCTAACATATTTGGTATATTTTGATTTATATTGGGATATCATGATTTTTTGAGATATATTTTGTTTGCAGTCAGTGAAGAAAAGGAGAGAGTTGCGTCTCTCTTTCTTTATCTTTCAAGTTTTTTTAATTTTATCAATTGTGTAGTTGTGTTGTTCACACTTCTTAGCTTTTGCTTAGGGAAAAAAACATCAGAATTCCTTTCTGTCATGTTTTTTCTTTTGTTTATCTATTGTTATGATATCTTGCCCCCACCCTCTATTTTTTTCTTTTCTATTGGTGCCTTTTCCCTCTTTTGACATCAAACATTTCTAATGTTATCATTCAATAAACCCACCATCCAGTTTTAGCTCCTAATATGCTATTTTCTCTAAATTCACTACTTTTCTGAATTAGAATTCTTTATCTGATTTCTCAAGAAAGAAGTAAGGAAAGAAAAGAAATAAATTGCATTGATGAAATGATTTTCCTCAATGTTCATTAACGAACTGGTTGGTTATATTATATTAATCTGTTTGTTTCAGTCATTTGTTTGCAAGGCTAATAAAAAAACTATATGATAATATCTTTAGAGTTAATCACTGGTTTTGACTACGTACTATAATTCATGGCTGACAATATTCTATCTTTTGCCTTCTCATGCGTTGCAGAATTTTGCCGGGGCTGGTGCTGTTCCTTTGCCATGTGCATGGGCCTTCTAAGGTGGTGCATCTGCGGCTACTGCTGCTCCTTTAAGCTTGAATTCATAGCAAGACCAATTACCATCCTTAAGACAATCCTTAATTGAATGTGAAGGAGGCATACAAAAGGAAATTTCTTCTGCTGACTCCACCAGAATCCGGTCTTATGATATCTAGGAGCAAGCACGTGAGCCCAAACACGAGCAGCAATGAGTTGCATGTTGAAGCAAATAGTAGGCTGAAGTGCATGGAAGATGATCGAGGGGAAATGAAGGATGCTGCAAGTGTGACCTCTAAATTGGCTTGTGCATTAAAACATGCTGATTAAACTTTCTATATGCCTGATTGCAGTGCTTGTATATGAGATTGTTGACTTGTTGGGGACCTTGTTCAACATGAGGTTGATAATGTGGATTGTTAAGTGTGAAGTTGTGGATGTCTTTGTATCTTTCATCTTAATTTAAATCTGGTTTTGTTTGGATGATAAACAATTTTTAGTTTTTAATTGTAACCATGCTTGTTGCTATCTTATTGATATTGGAATGTTTTGGATTCAAAGTAAACTTGTACTTGCTCATGAAAGTCTCCTATTCAGTTACATTCACGGAATTTTGTTGTTGCTAGACATTTAGGGAATTTTGTTTGTTGTTGCCATTCTTATCAATGGCAACGACTTGTGTTGTTGCTATTGCCAGCAATGGTAATGACATGAGTGGTTGCCATTGTTGGTAATGGCAATCATTTTTGTCGTTGCCATTGATGTCAATTCGTTGCCATTACCAACAATGGCAACCACTCGTGTTGTTTTTATTGCTGTCAACTCGTTGCCATTGAGATTAATGTGTTGTTGCCCATGCTGTCAATGGTAACGACATGTGTTGTTACCCATGCTGTTAATGGGTCATCATTGTTGATAATGGCAATGACTTGTGTCGTTACCATTGTTATCAATGGCAACGACATGTGTTGTTGTTGTCGATAATGGCAACGACTTGTGTTGTTGCCATTGATCTCAATGGCAACGACACAGGTTGTTGCCATTTCTTAACGCACCAATGGCAACGACCCCTCATCGCATGTCCTGAAAGTCTTTCGCAACGACAAATGTCGTTGTCAAAAGTCCCTATAGCAACGACTATTTTGTCGTTGCCAATATCTTTGACAACAAAAGTTATAGCAACAACATAGCAACGACATATTGTCATTGCCATAGGTGTCTATAGCAACGACTTTGGACTTTTAGCAACGACTTTTTTCGTTGCCAACAATTATTTTTCTTGTAGTGTGGTGTAGAGGTGATTGGTGATGTGTCCATATTTTCCACCTTTTCCATAGCATCATTCCATTGCATTTCATATCATATTCGCATCCAAATCCAATATTTTCCTACGATATTGCAATTCTAACGTTATATTCGAGTTTCGTAGTGTTTTATGGATTTTCAGGGATTTTGGAGCGATTCGGGACCCATTTTGGATATGAATACATTTGATATACCAGTGAGCCCGTTGGCAAAACTCTACAGGAGTTTGCCGAGTTTTAGGAGCCATGTGAGGAGTGGAGGAGAGTGCAAGAAGAGAGAAGAAGCTATCATGAGCTTCAGCTAATATTTTCCCAGGCGACTCGACCGAGCAGAGCAGCTGCTCAGTCGAGCAGATGCAAGACGAAGAAGAGGAGCAGATACGCATGCCGCTCGGACCGAGCACTCAAGGTGCTCGATCGAGCAGCTCTTATTTTCGAGGTTCAATCAGCCTCCGACTCGAGCAGAGCAGATCTTATGGCAACCGAGTCAGTTGGCTGCTTGACTGAGCAAGGCTGACTCGGGCCGAGCAGACAGAGTGGCGTATTTTGGAGAAGCGCGACTCCCTGATGTACTCGACCGAGCAGGAGGGCAGCTCGACCGAGCAGCCCAACCGAGCAAGCCCCTACTCAACCGAGTCACTGACTCGGTCAGCGACACTGAAGGCTATTTTTGGAATTTATCGCGTGGCTGTCTGATGCGCGCTGGGGAGTGAAGTGTGGATCTGGGTTGTGCGAATCGGGAGATCATTCTTTTGTAGTTTTTGAATTACTTTTGGAGAGAGGAGGAGATTAGAAATATTTGTTAGATGTAAACATAGTTTTTGGAAGATTATTGAATTGTTTTTGGCGTGATCTATTACTCTTGCGTTCTGGAAATTTTGGGCTCTCTTTGGAATTATTGTTCGATGCTTTTCTTTGTTTTCGGTATGTAAGCTATTCAATCCTTATTTAATTAATCCTCTACGATGTTTTCTCTTGCAAAAATCATATTTTTATTCGTCAAAATCGCCATGAGTGAGTAGTCTCTTCTAGGGTTGATGGGTTAGCCCTAAGAGTTTAGGGGGAGATGTAGATCTGGATCTCTAGGTTGAATTAGGAATAAAGGGGAGTATTTCGGTTGATCCTACCGGATCCCTAGGATAACTCGCACTGAGATCATGCCTATGGTCTGTGGAATTGATGAGCTTAAGGAGTATCCTTGGGATTTGAATAGGGAAATCAGTAGATTCAACCAAGGCTTGTGACCATGCCCGGCTCGTTTCTTGAGGGGATCCACCGACGAACTATATCACTAGATTGACGGCTACCGCCATTGCATCAATGAGAGCCACCGAAATACCTTGCAATTCTAACCCACGAGAGTGGTATGAATTGAGAGATTAATCCCCGAAACCTAATGCAACGTAAGGATCTATTCCAACATCGATTTCCGACGATGTTAGCGGTGATACCTAAAACCCAAGTTCTTTTTATTGTCAATTCAACAACAAACATCAAAACCAAACTTTCCCAACCGACAGCTATCTCACTCCGAGATATAAAAATAAGCTGAGACCCCAAATACACTGTCACCATCCGACATCTTTTATACTATAATTTGACACCGTCCGCTTGTGGATAGAGCCCGGAATTGACACCTAGGGGCCATACTATGCCTAGCGACCATGACACCGCTGGGTGGAATCTAGGTGTAGGTTCCGGGTGCATCAAGTTTTTGGCGCCGTTGCCGGGGACGGCAATAGTGTTATCTTAGTTTATTTTTATTTTGAAGAGTTTGCTAGCAACTCTTATCATTTCTCATCTTTCCACCCTTTTTATTTTTTTAATTATTACCATGCTACTGACGGTATTTTTTTGAGTTGTTTTGGTGCATGAACACTCGCTTTGGGGCATTTAACAAGAGTTATTATTTGATCCCGAGATCAAGAAAATGGCAAGGGCTCTGAGGGCCTCAAGTAGAAATCAATCTCCCTCTGGTCAGATGACAGACAATACTGCTGCCCCTCCTTGCACCGGGTCCATCAGGGACCACATGAAGCTCACCTTTGGAAATAATTCTTCTATCCTGAGACTGCAACTGGCGACAGCTAGTGTAACGGTCGCTTTCCGATCGTACCTTGTTCGTGCACGTGCTTTTGACCGTGCACGTACTTATTTTAGACTTTGTTTGTTTGTGAACACTTTGGTGTGATATGTCGTTGTGAACGTCTCTGAGAGTATTAAATTGTGGCACTAATTTGGAACGACATTTCTCGGGTCGTTTTCCCACGATTTGATCTTATTCGAAGAGACGTTGTGATTTTCACTTTTGACGTGAGACGTTTCTATTTTTAGTTTCGTCATTCGACATCGAAATTGAGAGCCGTCTTCTTAGTCACCTTTCTCTCATCGTCCCGATCACCTCAATATTTATTTTATAATTTTTGGAGTTTATTTGACCTACCTTACATTTTTAGCAATGCTTATAATATTTTTAATCACTAAGTTTTCAAGTATTTTCTAGCCAAATATAATTTCTATTAGTTTATAATCTTTCAAATGATTTTTGAGCCAAATCCTAGCCCATCTTGGCTGCACCCCTAGCCATGCGTGGGTTAGAGAGAGAGAGTTTTGAATTTTAAATCATTTTAAAATCCTAATCCTATTAGATTTAGCCCTAGACCAAGTCAACCCCTCTACACTATTTAAACAACCCATATGAAGACTCATTTTTGCAAGAAATTAACCCTAGCCGCTCCCGAAACCCAAAATCTCGCTTGCGACGATTCGTCGCAACGTTGCAGCAGCCGTCGTCGACACCGACCGAGGAAATTCCTTGGTTTTCCCCGCACCGACCGAGGCCAACCCCACACCAAGCTCCGCTCCGCACCGCACAGCCGCCCGCTTCGTTGCATCGTCGCTCCCCATGTCCGACCGAGGAAATCTCTCGGTCTGACCGAGAGATTTCTCCGCTCCGCACCGCACCCGCACCCGCATGCAACCCCGCTCCGCATCACTCGCACCGACCCCCGCATCCGCCCGCTACGACCAAAGCTCTCCCCCGCACCGCTCGCATCGCCCGTTCGTTGCAACCCCCGTTTGTTGCAACCCCGCTCCCCAAGCACCCGACCGAAGACTTCGCCTGCACCGACCGAGAGCCCGCTCCGCACCACACCCCCGCTCGCTGCACAGGCCGTCCGCAGTGTCTGGCCGAGAGATTTCTCCGCACCGACCCGTGTCTGACCGAGAGACATTTGTCGCAACCCCGCATCCGTCGCACCGCTTGCCACCGTGGTCCCCCAAGTTCCCCAGAGTTCTGGGTCCCCCATTGGCACCTAGAACTGCTGTGGGGCCCACCTAGGTGCTTTCTCTTCGAGGATTTGCCGTCTACGACGTTGCGATACGTCGTAGCCCGTCGTCGCACGTTCTAGCTTTGGAATCTTGGTTCGTTGCTCTGATTGCTGCCCAGATCATTCGAGCGAGGAATCTATTTTGGAATCTGGACTTGGAGTGCGTCCTTTTATTCCAACCCCTGGCGTCGCTACCCTACGCCAGTGTAGCTTTTGCGTCGTGTTGAGGTAACGCTTTGTACCCCTAGGACCCCCAACCTAATGCCTGTTAATCAAGACTAAAATTGATGTTTTTAAAGTGTTTTAAATGTTTTAGAATTCACTAATCAAGAGTAATAATATGAGACTGTAGGCCGGTGGACTTGTGCACGTAGGTTGTTTGTGACTTTGGACTCTTTGGACGGTGTTTTTCAGACGTCAGACTTGCAGGCAAGTGAAACTTGCCCGTTGATTGTTTAGGCCATGTTTTAGGCCACTTCCTTGTTTTTAGCCTAAAAGAGACTAGGCAGTGAAATGATAACTTCCTAGACGCCTATTTGATCTAGTTTGACAACGAAACTAGATCCGTCACCTCAATTGATCTAGCTTGACAACGAAGCTAGATCTAACCCCTTTAAACTTGTCTGATCATGCATTTGTAAACTGCTATGTTTAAATTCCTTACCTGTACGGCTTGCTACTTGTCATGCCATGTCATCCATGCATTGAATGTTGCATTCGTAGCACACGCTACATACTTGTACTTGCTTGTCCAGGCTAGGTGCACCCCTATGCCATCATGAAAAACACTTCCTGGCTCGTGATCCAGAAGCGAGCATTCCCGTTCGGGGGTAAGGCCCTGGCTCGATACACGTGAAGGGGTAGGGTTGAGCGACCACTCAGCTTAGGAGCTGGCCCGATCAGCCACTCTAGCTGTAAGGCGTGAACTCTGTGCACAACATGAAAACGTGACTCGTGAATGATAGTAGTTTGCTACTCTTGCCATGCCATGCTTGACACCTGTTGTACTTTACCTTACTTGTTACATTCATACTTTAACTGCCATGTCATTACATCATGCTAGAACTTCTAGGTTGCTTTACTTTCACTTTCAGTTTCCTTGCACAAGTCTCTTGTAGACTTGCTGACATGTGCCCCTTGCTCTTTTGGGTGTCACATGTTAGACCTTGAGCCAGAGACCGCTGCTGAGTACATGGTAGTTACTGACGCTGAGCCTGAGTCCATGTCTGCCCAGGTGGAGTTTTGCGGACACCGATGACCATTCTTAGTGACCCTTGCTGAGCTTCCTTTTGCTTTAGGATTTCTGTTAGATGTCGGTGCGTGGCACCTTTACCTTGTACGTTGTACTTTTATTGGCAATGTTTGGGCCTTTAGACTCTTTTTCTTTTCAGCCTGGTGGCTTTTTCTGTGATGTTGGAACTTATTTATTGATATTCTGAGATTTTCTCTTTTGTCTCATTTCCTTATTATTATCTTTGTTTCGTTTCGCATTGCAAGGACCTGCTATTTAAAGTTGATTGACGCTTATCGGACTTGCAGCTTTGTAGCTTCAAGTCTGAGCGGACCTTCTCACGCTTCGCCTCCATATTTTTGGGAAGCGGGGTGTGACAGGTTTTGTTGGTGGCCCATGCAGGTCATCTTGCAACTGCGAATTATCGGAACAACGATAATAACTATGGAATCTCCATTAAATAAATTGCAACATCCGAGTCACAAGTTTTGAGCCTAGTTCTAATCGTTTTTCTATGTCACTAGGTGGTAAGAAGACTTAGTTAGACGTCTGTGCTAGCTAGTTAGAGGTCTCTGATTGTTAGTTAGACTCCATGTTAGGAATTGATTTAATCGTCGTAGGAGTTACCTTAGTGGTTCTTGTCTAACTCTGACCATAATAGACTTCTAGAATTCCTTTAGTTGTTCGCTTGGGTTCATCGATTTCGGACCAAGCTGAACGCATTTCATTACCGTCTAGCCCCTTAGAAGTCTTAGCGCCAATTTTCTTAATCTTTAGTTGGTCGACCATAGGAGTTCCCCGTAGATTTTCCTGGTTCATATCCTTGGCGTATGTATGTTTTGTTCATCCGACCATTTTCCTTGCCTTGATTCACAAGATCGCCTCATGACGATCGTCGTCAATTTTCGAACCTCTCCGTTACAAATCTTGAATCTTCTGGAAGTATTTTTCGATTTCCTTTTCCCTAAGTTTAAATTTGTTCGAAATTTTGATAAATGTACTTATACTTCATACCCTTTCGTTGACTTAAATTTTTAAAACTTCTGTCGAAATTTTTGAATACTAGCTTATGATATTTTCCAGCCTATACTTTCGTACCTATGAAAATACCTTGTCCCTTCATATACTCATTTCATTCTGAACCGTACTTTTATTTTGCCCAATTCGAATTCTAATTTTCTTTTCTTATTTATGCCATTCGAATGACACAACGCGCTTACTTTTGAAATACTTTTTAAGTCGCATGGGACTTCAGCTTTCAACAAATCAAAGTTATGTTCAACGTTTTCCATATTACAGATTTTTGGAAAATTACTATTTCATAACCACTTCCTGACCTAGACCCTCCATAATTTGGTTTTAAAGCTTTACTGTCAATTTTGATAATTCTATTACTAAGTTATTATTATCTTTCCATTCACCATACATTCTTTTAGAATAATTTCTAAACTAAATAGAATTTCAATTATTTTTATATAACTGTACCAGGTTCGTTATGCTCATATGTTAAGAACCTTGTGTAAATCAGTTTCTCATTTTTGGCAAATCCTGGTTCCTCTAAAAATAGTTTCAATATTGATTATTTTAAAATTTTCCCTAGCTTAAAGATTTTGAAAGCATTTAACATGAGTTTAAATTCTTCAGTTTATCTAATTTCATTCTTTGAATTTCAAACTTTTGCCAACATTATTAAATTACTGCAGTATAATATTTTCTAAACTACGTCCTTAATTTTCGTGTGAATGATTTACTTCCTTTTCATAACGATTTTCGATAAGCCAATACATCATTTTCTTCTATTAGATATATTCGACTCAAACTTATTTCGAACAACTTGTTTTATCGATCTCCAAATATTTTATACGGACAAGGACTCCAACTTTTGAAGTACAACACTTTTCAAATTTCACGTATTTTAGCTTATGTTATTTACACTATTTCCCTTCTCTATACTATATAAGTATCACTACATCACCCTTTCCCCTACCTAAACATTCACAAGTGAGTCACTGTTTCACTTAACCAAGCTGTCTCCTTGTATTCGTCCTATCTGAACCCGTACTTATCGATTCCTCCCTCTTTACGCTTTCGACCCCGGTCTCCCTCTATTGCCTAGGCTTTAGTGCTCGTCAATAACTGTGTCAACTCTAATTTGTTAGTAGGCCCTTGGACCTTTGTGATGTTGTTGTGGTGCATGTACATAAGTTGAGTATATGGGCTTGAATGAGTGTACTCCCCTATAATACATTAATGTTTGCCTATTATGTGATATATACATACTCAGAGTTATTCGTGATGTTATGAAGTTGTTTGTGTGTTAGTATTTATAGATATGTGTGAGGGTAGCTATACCACTCTTTGGGCGTCTGTGTGTATAAGAATCAGTGTTGAAATATCTAATGGGGTGTATGTAGTTGGTAGATACTTATAATGGTTGAAATAATATGTTGGTAAAGCTATGTGTATGATGGGTGTAATAATAATAGGTGTACGTATAGATAAGTGGGTAGGCCTATTATATGACCTATGTGTTAGTACGTGTGAGTATGTGCTCATACGTAGATACATATTGTATTTAGACGTAAGTAGTTATGTATTTGCTGCATGAGTATACAGGTGATACACATATGGTAATTGGATTAAATTTTTGATTGGTATTGCTTGCCATTGCGGGATGTTGTATGCGTGCATACCGTGAGGTATACACGACTATTGCACATCTTAACTATGTATGTGTAGATGTGTTGGTATACTAATTCTAGGTAGTAGGCTATGGTGTGAATATATATGTTACATGTGAGTGACTATACGATAAATGCATGTATAAGAAAGGTATTATAATTATACGTGTGCGGATGTCTGTATTATTATTAGGGTATAATAAGTGATTGAACTATGTGAGTGCTACCTGACTAAATATTTAGGGTGATTGACTATTGGTATGTATATGGTTATATTGGTAGATGTGTATACATTGGATGGTATTGGTATATGTATAGAATACCGTGTTACGTATATAGAGTATTCTGATATGTGTTTCGAGTCTCACTCAAGCCTGAGTGGGTATACTCTAAGTATATTGTTATGTATGTCTGTAGTTTGCATATAGCGATGTTTGATGTATGTATAGTGATAGGAGTGTTTGTGCCTGGTTGTGTTACGCACATGATTGTGGGTCGCTATACCAGTATATAGCTATAGGTGTTAGTCTTGTGATATAGTTATTTACTAAGGACTTGCCTGTGTGAACGTATGTGTGCTAGCTAAACTATGTGTGTAGATGTGCGGAATATATAGTGGTATGGTTGGTATATATGAATAAAATGTTAGCGTGTGTGGGTGTGCACCATGCACGGGTAAGTATGTGCCTAGTTATAAGTTTTGGTGACTATGATATGTGTGACGTGACGTGAATATAGTTATAGGACCGTATGTGATGTGAATATATGGTGAAATAATTGCATGCATTTGAATGACTATATATTGTGAAATTATAGTAGTGGTGAATGTATACTAGATATAGTAGAACCTGATTTAATAATGGTACGGTGTGACTACATGTGTTGAAGTATTTGGTATCGGATGTATACTAGGAATATTAGGGAGTAGTATACCTATGTTTGTTTTGTGCATAGGTAGCTATCTATACGTAGAGCAAATATTGTATTTGCTAGTGTGAGACTAATCTTATGTGAGTATCTGAATTATTGTTCGTGCTAGGTAAGTAGTAGTTATATAAGGGACGTATGTATAGACATATGATTGAAATACGTGTATGCATTTGACTGAATATGATAGGTATAAGTGCATAATGTGCGTGAATATATACATGTTAGTAGTGTTAATGTTTAAACCACCTAGTGCATATATAAGCACTTGTAATGACTATACCTGGTTGAATTATAATGTGATGTGATCAGGATAGCTACTAGTCTAGCTAGAGTAATACTTATAGTTAGAAAGTCCGAGGACGGACTTTATTCTAAGGTGGGGAGGATGTAACGGTCGCTTTCCGATCGTACCTTGTTCGTGCACGTGCTTTTGACCGTGCACGTACTTATTTTAGACTTTGTTTGTTTGTGAACACTTTGGTGTGATATGTCGTTGTGAACGTCTCTGAGAGTATTAAATTGTGGCACTAATTTGGAACGACATTTCTCGGGTCGTTTTCCCACGATTTGATCTTATTCGAAGAGACGTTGTGATTTTCACTTTTGACGTGAGACGTTTCTATTTTTAGTTTCGTCACTCGATATCGAAATTGAGATCCGTCTTCTTAGTCACCTTTCTCTCGTCGTTCCGATCACCTCAATATTTATTTTATAATTTTTGGAGTTTATTTGACCTACCTTACATTTTTAGCAAGGCTTATAATATTTTTAATCACTAAGTTTTCAAGTATTTTCTAGCCAAAAATAATTTCTATTAGTTTATAATATTTCAAATGATTTTTGAGCCAAATCCTAGCCCATCTTGGCCGCACTCCTAGCCATGCGTGGGTTAGAGAGAGAGAGTTTTGAATTTTAAATCATTTTAAAATCATAATCCTATTAGATTTAGCCCTAGACCAAGTCAACCCCTCTACACTATATAAACAACCCCTAGGAAGACTCATTTTCACAAGAAATTAACCCTAGCCGCTCCCGAAACTCAAAATCTCGCTTGCGATGATTCGTCGCAACGTTGCAGCAGCCGTCGCCCACACCGACCGAGGAAATTCCTTGGTTTTCCCCGCACCGACCGAGGCCAACCCCCGCACCAAGCTCCGCTCCGCTCCGCACAACCGCCCGCTTCGTTGCATCGTCGCTCCCCGTGTCCGATCGAGGAAATCTCTCGGTCTGACCGAGAGATTTCTCCGCTCCGCTCCGCACCCGCACCCGCTTGCAACCCCGCTCCGTATCGCTCGCACCGACCCCCACATCCGCCCGCTACTACCGAAGCGCTCCCCCGCACCGCTCGCATCGCCCGTTCGTTGCAACCCCCGTTTGTTGCAACCCCGCTCCCCAAGCACCCGACCGAAGACTTTGCCCGCACCGACCGAGAGCCCGCTCCACACCGCACCCCCGCTCGCTGCACAGGCCGTCCGCAGTGTCTGGCCGAGAGATTTCTCCGCACCGACCCGTGTCTGACCGAGAGACATTTGTCGCAACCCCGCATCCGTCGCACCGCTTGCCACCGTGGTCCCCCAAGTTCCCCAGAGTTGTTGTGGGTCCCCCATTGGCACCTAGAACTGCTGTGGGCCCCACCTAGGTGCTTTCTCTTCGAGGATTTGTCGTCTACGACGTTGCGATACGTCGTAGCCCGTCGTCGCACGTTCTAGCTTTGGAATCTTGGTTCGTTGCTCTGATTGCTGCCCAGATCATTCGAGCGAGGAATCTATTTTGGAATCTGGACTTGGAGTGCGTCCTTTTATTCCAACCCCTGGCGTCGCTACCCGACGCCAGTGTAGCTTTCGCGTCGTGTTGAGGTAACGCTTTGTACCCCTAGGACCCCCAACCTAATGCCTGTTAATCAAGACTAAAATTGATGTTTTTAAAGTGTTTTAAATGTTTTAGAATTCACTAATCAAGAGTAATAATATGGGACTGTAGGCCGGTGGACTTGTGCACGTAGGTTGTTTGTGACTTTGGACTCTTTGGACGGTGTTTTTCAGACGTCAGACTTGCAGGCAAGTGAAACTTGCCCGTTACTTGTTTAGGCCATGTTTTAGGCCACTTCCTTGTTTTTAGCGTAAAAGAGACTAGGCAGTGAAATGATAACTGCCTAGACGCCTATTTGATCTAGTTTGACAATGAAACTAGATCCGTCACCTCAATTGATCTAGCTTGACAACGAAGCTAGATCTAACCCCCTTAAACTTGTCTGATCATGCATTTGTAAACTGCTATGTTTAAATTCCTTACCTGTACGGCTTGCTACTTGTCATGCCATGTCATCCATGCATTGAATGTTGCATTCGTAGCACACGCTACATACTTGTACTTGCTTGTCCAGGCTAGGTGCACCCCTATGCCATCATGAAAAACACTTCCTGGTTCGTGATCCAGAAGCGAGCATTCCCGTTCGGGGGTAAGTCCCTGGCTCGATACACGTGGAGGGGTAGGGTTGAGCGACCACTCAGCTTAGGAGCTGGCCCGATCAGCCACTCTAGCTGTAAGGCGTGAACTCTGTGCACAACATGAAAACGTGACTCGTGAATGATAGTAGTTTGCTACTCTTGCCATGCCATGCTTGACACCTGTTGTACTTTACCTTACTTGTTGCATTCATACTTTAACTGCCATGTCATTACATCATGCTAGAACTGCTAGGTTGCTTTACTTTCACTTTCAGTTTCCTTGCACAAGTCTCTTGTAGACTTGCTGACATGTGCCCCTTGCTCTTTTGGGTGTCACATGTTAGACCTTGAGCCAGAGACCGTTGCTGAGTACGTGGTAGTTGCTGACGCTGAGCCTGAGTCCATGTCTACCCAGGAGGAGTTTTGCGGACACCGGTGACCATTCTTAGTGACCCTTGCTGAGCTTCCTTTTGCTTTAGGATTTCTGTTAGATGTCGGTGCGTGGCACCTTTACCTTGTACGTTGTACTTTTGTTGGCAATGTTTGGGCCTTTAGACTCTTTTTCTTTTCAGCCTGGTGGCTTTTTCTGTGATGTTGGAACTTATTTATGGATATTCTGAGATTTTCTCTTTTGTATCATTTCCTTATTATTATCTTTGTTTCGTTTCGCGTTGCAAGGACCTGCTATTTAAAGTTGATTGACGCTTATCGGACTTGCAGCTTTGTAGCTTCAAGTCTGAGCGGACCTTCTCACGCTTCGCCTCCATATTTTTGGGAAGCGGGGCATGACAGCTAGCTACGAGCTGAAGACGGGGCTTATAAATTTAATGTAGTAGGATCCCTTCCACGGGCATCCTCATGAGAATCCCAACCACCACATCGACACTTTCCTGGAAAAGTGTGACACTTTCAAGGCAAAAGATGTGAATGATGACACCATCAAGCTACGGCTTTTCCCATTCACCTTGAGGGATAAAGCTTCTTACTGGCTACGGGCCCATCCACCCAAACATTTTACTACTTGGGAGAAACTGGCGCTCGCCTTTGTGGATAAATTTTATCCACCTTCGAAGACGGTGCGGATCCGGGGGCTATCTCCAATTTCAAACAGCTCCCACAAGAATCTCTTTACGAGGCCTGAAAAATGTTTAAGGACCTTCAACATCAGTGCTCTCATCATGGGATCCAGTCCTGGGATTTGGTTTAGAGCTTCTATAATAGGCTGCAATCCAGCACCAAAATGATAATTGATGCTACCGCGCAAGGTGCCTTGCTGGAAAAATCTCCTGAAGAATCCATAGACCTGCTTGAGCATATGGCAGAAAATAATCAGCAGTGGAGCGAAGAGCGAACCATTGTGACCAGGACCCCCGAAGTCAAAGCTACCAGCCATCTTGATTCCCAAATCGAGACATTGTGTAAACAGGTGGCAAGAATTGAATAACGTCTGGACTCCATCCCAACGACCATAGCCACCTCTGCTTATCATCCTTCAGAGGAATATGGAGAGCACAATTATGTTTCGAATGAGGTGCTTTATGATGGTGCCGAATCATCTGAGTCCGTGCAATATGTCCAAGGAGAGGGACGCAACCAATGGCAACACCCGACTGTTAGAAATCATCCGGGATTTTCTTACGGAAACCCATGTGGAGGGCTGCAACCTCCACAGTTTCAAGGACCACCACCCCCTCCTCAACAACAACAAGGGTAGCCACAGAATCAACATCAGAGTGGGTTTAGGCCAGTTGGGCCATATCGACCACCAGGCTACCAGTTCAATCGCCCACCTCAGCAGGGCTATGCACCAAATCCACCTCGGTCCAATCTGGAGGCCACATTGGAAACATTTATAAGTAGACAAGCCAGGTTTAACCATGACACGTCCGCTCAGTTCATGAATATAAATACTTTGCTCGATGAACTGAGGGGCCAGATGTCCCAGCTGTTGAAGAACCAAGGGAGGTTGCCTTCACAACCGGAGCCGAATTCGAGGGCTCAAGCCAATGTTGTGGTCTCCGTTACCACACGAGGAGGACGGGCAACTGACCCCGTTATGATTCTGGTTGTGAACAAGGAGAAAGTTATAACTGAAGAGGCCGTTATTGGCGGTGATAAAGAAGAGGCTGCAGAAGTGCCTACAAAGAATGAGGAGAAGGCAGATTCACCCTCCACCACACCCATGGCAACGTTGTCTCCTAATGATGTCGCAAGGAACAAAGTAAGCCGACCTTCCCCGCCATATCCAGAGGTTGGCTTTGGCTAAGATGGAGAATAAATACTCCAAATTCACGGAGCTTTTGAAGGGCATCCAGCTCAATATCCCATTCATGGATGCCATCACGGAGATTCCCATTTATGCCAAATTTTTAAAGGACCTAATCAAGGGGAGGAGCAAGCACGAAGAGATAAATCTCATGGAGGAGTCTACCTCCATTATAAAGAATCATCTCCCCCTGAAGCTATCGGATCCAGGAAGCTTCCCTGTTCTAGCTCCATCGGAGGCATGCCCATCAGCCGTGCACTAATTGACCTGGGAGCGAGCATCAGCTTGATGTCGCTATCCATATTTGAAAGACTGCATACCGGAAGTGAATTGGAGCCGATGAACATGTCCATTCAGCTAGCAGATCATTCGATTATATGTCCGATGGAAATTACCAGGGACATTATTTTGAAGATACCTCCTGGGTTGTGCGTTCCTGTTGATTTCGTTATTATGAATATGCCTGAGGGAGGAAGCACCCAGCGTATACTTGGACGCCCCTTCATGGCGATGGCCGGCGTCTTGATTGATGTCCGTGAAGGAACTCTCTCGTTGAACGTCGGCAACATTGAAGCTAAATTCAGGCTGCAGAAACCAATGAGGGAGCAAGCCAGAGAGGAAAGAGCTAGCTATTTGGAGCTCCTAGAAGATGAGGCCGTAGGAGATTATACTTCTGAGGGTGTCATGAAGGACCCGATAAGAATAGATGTAGACGACAACGACCCAACCTACCACAAAGCGGTCACCGCCTATATTCGAGTGTTGGATGAGGAGCTCTTTGATCATTGTCCGCATTACAAAAAGTCGGAGGCCATCAGTTACACCATGGAGAAGACTGGACTGGAAGAATGCCAAATACCTCCACACAGTATCGTTGGTAAGAACGATGCACGAATCTCATGCGCACCAAACAATTGTTGATGAAACAAAGGGAGTCGAGCTCATGACTTAAAACGAGCGCTTATTGGGAGGCAACCCAATCTCTTAGATCTTGGATTTTCTTTTTCAATTTTTTATTTTTTATTTATCTATTTAGGAAAACCAAATAAAAAGGATATTTATTTCTCTTAAAAATAAAAAATCATAAAAATTTGATGGGTTCTTCCTTTTTATAGGTTGAACGTGAAGGGGAACGCAAATCGACATTTTAAATGGGAGAAAGCTGGAGGAGAGCAACAAATTTGAAGAGCAGATCAAAGGAGAAGAGCAAAAAGGGGATACAGGTTGCACGACCGAGCAGCCACTCTGCTCGGTCGAGCAGCACAGGCACGAGAGAGAAGAGCAAAAACATCACTATGTCTACATGGCCTGAGCATCTTTTGCTCAGTCCGAGTAGACACCGACTCAACCAAACAGCCACCTGCTCGGTCGAGCAATACAGTCTCGCAAAAACTTGGAAGAAACATCGTTATGTCTTCACGGCCCGAGCGGTCTTTGCACGGTCTGAGCGGTCGCCTGCTCGACCGAGCAATGATCTGCTCGGTCTAGTAGCACATGCACAAGAAAAAGAGCTCGAAAATGTCACTCTATCTACACAGACTGAGCTGCATCAGCTCGGTCCGAGCGGTCGCATGCTCGACCGAGTAACTGTCTGCTCGACCGAGCAGGACGATGGGAGTATTTGAATTATATGTTGATTTATATAAATAGCCAGCTCGACCGAGCAATCAGATTGCTCGGACCGAGTCGGCTGTGGTTGATTACAGGTCTCATTTTTTAGCCGGGTTCGAGCTACTTACTTACCCTAAACCTTCCTATAACTCTTACCCTAAGCTATCTTACCATAATTCCATGACTATCCCCCGAGTCACCCTCCCTACTACTCGATCTGGTCGGTAAAACCACCAACAGCTGCCGCCGATTCCAACCTCTCGTCGGTATTCCCCCCTCTCAACTCTCTCTCTCTCTCTCTCTCTCTCTCTCTCTCTCTCTCTCTCTCTCATCCCCAAGTTCCCCTACCCCCTCCGTTCTCTACTCAAATCCCTATTCCCGCCGGTACTCCCCTCCTCCACCGAACAAGATTAACGCTCGGTTGGTTTTATTTATATTAACGCTCGGTCGAGCGAGATCAGCCCCCCCCCATTCTTCTCCCCTAACGTTATTTTCTCCTATTTCAGGTGCATGTTGCCTACGTCAGAGGACACATCTCAGAATTTCTTGGGGGATACTTCCGATCAGCAGCAGTCACATGACCGATCACATCACGCATCCTTCGTGTCTGTACACTCTTTCTCATATATACTTTACCTTCTGCCACATGATTTTATACTGCTTGCAAGATGCCGCCACGCCATACAAGAGCCACAAACGCCAACACCGGCACACTAAACCCTACGCCCACTCGACGCACGTGTCGTACATGCTCACCCGCTCCGGACCACATTATTGGCGAATCATCCCCCACTCCACCCCTGCCAAACAACACCCCAACTCCTCCTGAGCGTCTACACATCGACGACGCATCATATGATGTTACCTTCCGAGACACTGACCAGGGCGACCAGTTCGTCAACATGCTTATACTCATAGGTCAGAGGGAGGCACTACTCGACAGTCAGTCGAGTAGGACATCCCTTTCCTTCGCAATCTTATTAGGAACTGGCGAGCCGACCCACCGGTTAAGCCACAGTCACCCCCACATCTTCTGGTCCACAGCAGCGAGACCCATCACCACCTCCATAGGGTGGTGCCCCTGCTTGATGCTGTCCATACCCACTTTTTGCTTCCCTCACATTATATTGTGCCCATCTGTCTGTTTGGGGCTCTGGTCTTACATAGCTTGGAGGAGGACCCGCCATGCATCATTTCTTGCATATGCATCATCTATTCTGCATTGCATCATACCACGTCTTATTTTCTTCTTGTACAGTTTTATTTTTCATTCATTTTCTATCCTCCCACCCACCCACCCTATCTAGCATCATCTCCCGCACACTAGCGGTTTCTCAGCAGTGAGGACACTGCTGGGTTTAGCTTGGGGGATGAGCGCTATCGCTTTATTTTTATTTTTCTTTTATATTTTTCTTCCTTTTTCATCTTCTTAGTTTACTTTTTCACTCATTTTCCACCTTTTTTCTCATTCAACATCATGTTTTTCATTTTTTGCCATGCATGCATGTCTGTTTTTCATTCTTTTATTTCCTCCACCATTTTTCTCTTTCTGCTGAGATGATTCTGCATGATGATACTTCTCGTTGCCCTCAGTAGCTTTTCACGGTGCTTATTATTTGACGACATGCTATTTAGGATAGTTTCAGTTTTACTTTCTATATGCGTGCACATTCTTTTGCTGATCTATCTGAATTAATGCCAGTTATGAATTGAAAATCAAATGCATGAAATAGTATCTAGTATACGCTGTGTTGGGTAATGCATCTAGGTTCACGCATCATTAGAACACTTGGAGCATCTGATTATTATCTCAATAACCTCTGTTTGTATGCTTGATGTCATTGTGTTTATTACTGCGTGCTTTTTAGTATTCATCTAGATGAATGAAAATATCCATGCTAGTTATGAGTTTAGTTAGAGTATTATCATATTGAACCATTGTGCACCTCTGATGAGTGAACCGAATGATCCATAACTTTCCTTCTCCACATATCCTTATGATTCTCTATATATCAGTTGGTTTCACCCCCGTAGCTACCCTTGTAAGAACCCTGGCTATGGAGAAAACACTAGAAGTGGGTTGAATAGTGTTTAAGCAATTTAAAAATATAGTTACACCAATTTAAATGCTAACCAACAAAATTGTACGGAATTAAAATTAAACCCAAATAGAAACAAATGCAAACGCAAGGATGTTTCAAGGGTTCGGATTACCCAAGTCACTTCCCAACTTGTTCTAGGTAATCCTATGTCCCTTCCACCCGGATACATCCGGATACTCAAGTTAGAACCATAACGTGAGGTTTTCTTAAAAACCCACTTGTAGCAACCTTACAAGTGAAATCGAAATACAATCGATTGACATTGACTCCCACAACTTGGGAGCAAGCAAACTACTCTCACAACCCGAAAGCAAATTCAAATAACGAATATTATGAAATATGAAAGCAACACTTACAATCACCTATGCCTAGAAGTAGAACTTGAATGAGAAGTGTGTTGTGTGTTGAAGACTTTCTTGGAAGAGAGGAAAAGCCCTTTTTCTTGACTGCACCAAATGCCTAGAAGATGATTCTTTGGTTCTAGGTTAGAGAGCAAGAGATCAAAGATTGGAATTCTTAGGGCTTTTGGATTTGAGAGCTTTTGATCTTGAGAATGAAAGCTTGAAAGATTTTTCAATGGAATGAGTAACTTGGTAACCTCTCAATGGAACAGTAGATGCTCCTTATATAGGTTTCTCAAATCCACAAACAGAATTAGCAAAAACCCTTTTGGAATCCGTGAGAAAAAATCTCAACGGATAGAATCTGCGCTCGCGACAGTCGACTGTTGAGGAAACTACAGTTGACTATAGCACAGTCAATAAGGGTAGGTGAGAATTCATAACGGTAACTTACCACGTGGACAGTCGACTGATGAAGCATAGACAGTCGATTGTTGAACCAACAGGCGACTGTAAATCCTTCTACAGACGACTGGCCGCAAAAATGGGTAAGTTGAAGAATTCTGGAAATCTTCTGAGATAACATGACAGACAACTGATGAGGATAAAACAGTCGATTGTTAATCAGAACAGGCGACTATAAATCCTCATAAAGACGACTGTCAAAACCCTGAGAATTTCCAGAGAGCTGAGTCAACAAATTGGCTCACAGATAGACAACTGTTGCAACATAGACAGTCGACTGATCCAATGGACAGTCGACTGTATATACAACATTAGTCGACTGGCCATAAGAGACAGATCAACAGAGTTTAGGCAAAAGATAGAAAGACGACTGATAAACAAAACACAGTCGACTGTCACTTGGACAGGCGCCTGTGAATCGTTCATGAGTCGCCTGTGGGAATAAAAACAGAGAAGCCCAAAACTAGTTTGTAAAAGATTGTGCATAACAGGCGACTGTAGAACATAATACAGTCGACTGTTTTTGAGACAGACGACTGTAAAACGTTCAGCAGTCGACTGTTATAAACAATACAAACATAATCAAACAAGAAACGAATTGGAGTCTAAGGACGAATGATCTAATGATGTCCTAAGACTGAATTGAAGATGTGTGTGAGTGCTCCAACAAAGTTTTACTTCTAAGCTACATACTAGAAGAGATAAAAGAAATTTACATTAACGCACTCTCTCTTCTATCCAACATATGAGCTTGAAGTCTTCATGGAGCTTCAATCATCATCAACGATCATCCAATCCATTTCATTTGCCTTCAATGATCTTTGAGAGTCATCCATTGCTAGAATATCTTCATAATTAGCTTAGGCAATGGATTAACTGTAAAATAGGGGATTAGACAAGTATTTAGGTTTGCTCATCATTAACACCAAGTAGGGAGAAGTCCAATACTCAACATTCTCCCCCTTTTTGATGATGACAAACAAACATAAACAAAAAGATAAATAATTGTGCGTAATGAAAACTTACTCTCCCTACATAGATGCAAATCAAGTTAGTCAACAAATATTTGGGCATCTATATATCAATTGAAGCAAATGAGTAAGATATGAGTGAATTCAATTCATGAAATCTAGGAAATAAAAATCCATATTCATTGTAATCTTACTCCCCCTGAATCTAAGGCAACTTCAATCTTAGATTCAAAGTGTTAGCACATACTTAGCACATTCATTATGAATCTTGTATGTTTATTTCTCTCCTCCTATGGCATTATCCAAAAAGGTGGGAGTGAATAACAACAACAATAATCGTGCTAAATAAGAACTAACACCAATCAAGGAGTATAAAGATATATAGAATCAAAACTCATAAAACCATATCATATACTTATGTGAATAGAGGAATGAAATCCAATATCAACATTTTAGATATACGTAAAACAATATATCGTCTCAAAAATGCATCACATCACAGATAGCATGAATAATCCAATATCAAGTCCAAATTGTCTCAAAATCACATTAGGAGAGAATATATCATTCATGGAGACAATATCACATTCAGCACACTGATATGATTGGCAATTATTCACGGTGTGACACAAAAGACGAAACTGCAATATCATATATATATATATATATATATATATATATATATATATATATATATATATATATATATATATATCAAAAGTAACATGAGTACACATCGGATGGACATCACCATGTCCAACAAAAATACATCATGATCACAAAAAATACATCATCATGATATCATCATACATCATCAGTAAATATCAACACATAAACTCCAATAAACACCACTCATAAACTAAAACAAAATCTACGAGTGAGTGTCTCCAGGTGCAACAGAGGAAGAAGTAGGCTCTGTGACAGCAAGGGTATCCTCTGGAGGCGGGTCAGCAGCAGCATCAGCAGCATCCTGAGTAGAAGCTACACCAGGATGCACAACGACATCAGTGACGATGGGCTGAGGAGGCTCATGAGGCTGAGGAGGAACAAAACGTCTCAGATGCTCAGGGAAGGGTATTCCCTGAAGCTGGAATGATAATGAAGCCAACTCATATAGACCAGAGACTATCTCCAAAAGAATATCAAGAGAGGGTGGAGCAGAGGTGGAAGGCTGGTCAGCAGGAGGTACCATGGAGGAAGACGGAGCTGAAGTGGATTTCCTCTTCTTTGATGCAGACTGCAGAGCCAAAGAGGACTTCGCCTTTGCAGCAGCATCCAAAAGAGGACCAAAAAGGCACATGCTCGTAGGGCGACAAGTCAATCCCAAAGTGACGAAAAACAAAAGTAAGTAGACCACCGTATGGAATATGAGCAGAGGAGGAAGTAAACTCGACCTTGTCCATCATGTCAATGCGGACACCGGCCCAGTTTACAGACATCCCAGAGAAGATCGCATATATACACCTCAGAATATCTTGGGAAGGTTGGTCAAATGATCCATACTTCCGCAGGATGTTGGACTTCACCACGAGGTGAACAACCTAACCCTTAGCCGAAAACATAGACGACCTAATACGAGAATCCAGGGCTGAGGGTATCTCACGAAACATGTCCCGGAGGACAGACTGACCAATCTCGTCAATTTCAGAGACGGAAATATCAGAGGGAAGAGATCCAGTAGAAGGAATCCTAAGAATGGTCCCTAAGAAAGTGGGATCAATGCGAATGGAGGTTCCCTGGACAACAGTGTCAATGTATCCAGTGGTGGAGTACTCACCGCGAATGCGGTTAGCATAGAAGAGCTTAACCAAAAATGGATAAGCCCGAGGAGATTCGCTCTGAGAGAAGCGAAAGAGATTGGCCAGATGGGTAGCATATAAAATATCTGAAAGTCTTTCAGCGGTGAAGGCGGGGAAAACGATATACCGCTCCCTAAGAAGTTTGATCCCTATAATAGAGTGAAATTTTGCCAAGCAAAGATCATCTCGGCAAATGGGAACAAGGGGATCAGTATGGGCACTACAGGAGACTCTTCTGCAGAACTCGACACAGAAGGGGAAAGATGGGGAGCGTCAGCACTAGGATCATTGATGCTAACACCAATGGGCTTGCGCTGACGCTTGGTCAAGGGCTCAGTGTCAGAAGAAGAAGACCTTGAAGGAGAATATCCCGGCGAAGCAGAGTGAGAGGGGGGTTCGGCATGCTTGGTACGGGCCTTATAGGGTTTCTTGGTCTTGGCGATAGAAGGCTTACAAACCCTAGGTCGAATGAAGCCGAGTGTCGACAAGAGATGAAATCAAACGACAAAAATCACACGAGAGAGAGAGAGAGAGAGACCTAATCGAAAGGCACTAAGGCACACCCTAGAGGCAATCGACTAGTGGGGAGGAGGAGATCAACAGCGACGATTGAGTAAATGAGCGGGAAGACGAACGGTTTCAAGTCGGAGGAGAGAGAAATCGTGCGTCGAAATGAAACATCTTGAAGTATATAAGAAAGGGGGAAATAATCTGGGCCATTGGATCAAAGAATCGACGGCTCAGATCGAAGCAGTGAATCGTCACAATAGTAGACAATCGACTGATGAACAAAAGTCAGTCGACTGGATGAAGTAATAAGAAATAAGCTCAGGATGACAGACAGTCGACTGTTGAGTAAACCACAGTCGCCTGTCCGAGGGACAGTCGACTGTACGCTACACATCAGTCGACTGACTGAGAATCAATAAACTTCATCAAAAAGACAGAGAGCACTGGAAAAATATGACAGAGAAGACAGTCGCCTGATGACTAAAATGCAGTCGCCTGTTAAAATAACAGTCGACTGTAAAATTGTCATCAGTCGGCTGTGCGAAAGATACAAGTTTCTGACTGAGAAGATAGAGTAGGGCAGTCGACTGTCGAAGGAAAGATAGTCGTCTGTCCTGGTCCAAAAATGCACAGTGAGATAAAAAACCAGAGGATATGAATACTCACCCTAGGACCTATAGTCTAATCACAAACTCATCATAAAAATGTAAAACAATAAATCAATTATAACATAAATCTCTAAAAATTAATCTCAAAGAATTCATGAAATCACATAAATCTCAATTTCCTTTCTTAAACACATATATAAGATATATCAAATGGAGATAGGCAGCATGATGATATGAGCTCAAAAAGTGTTATAACATATATGTTGAGCTCCTAAATTTCAGATTCACCCATAATTCCTAATTCTCCACGCAACCTCACAAATGAATCTTCTTTAAGAGGTTTTGTGAAGATGTCGGCAATTTGTTTTTGGGTTTCAATGTACTCTAATATGATGTCCTTCTTAGCTACATGATCATTAATAAAATGGTGTCTCACATCTATGTGTTTGGTACGGGAGTGATGTATCGGTTTCTTGGAAAGACATATAGCACTTTGGTTATCAACCATGATAGGGCAAGTATCACGATTGACACCATAGTCACTAAGAGTGTGTCTCATCCAAAGAACTTGTACACATGTAAGACCTACGGCAATATATTCCGCTTCAGTCGTGGACAATGACAATGAGTTCTGTTCTTGGAAAACCAAGAAACTAAGGATTTTCCTAGAAAATGGCACGTACCACTAGTACTTTTCCTATCGGATTTGCATCCAGCAAAGTCGGCATCACTATATGAGATTAACTCATATGTGCTAGATTTAGGGTAAAGTAACCCATAATCTAGAGACTGATTGAGATAACGAAATATTCGTTTAACCGCAATCAAGTGTGACTCCTTAGGTCTAGCTTGATATCTAGCACACAAGCATACAGAAAACATGATATCGGGCCTACTAGCGGTTAAATAAAGTAAGTTACCAATCATACCTCGATATAGACGAACGTCTACATCTTTTCCATTCTCATCCTTGTGTAGATGGGTTGTCGTACTCGTGAGAGTCCTTTTGCCTGAAGACGATTCCATCCCGAATCGCTTAATACGCTCCCCTGTGTACTTTGTCTGATGTATGAAAGTCACATCCTTCATTTGTCGAATTTGAAGTCCAAGGAAGTAAGTGAGCTCTCCCATGTGGCTCTTCTCGAATTCATCCTTCATAGACTTAGAAAATTCTTGACAAAGATTAAAGTTAGTAGAACCGAATATAATATCGTCTACAAAAACTTGAATCAATAGGATGTCATTTTCATAATCTTTAATGAAGAGTGTAGAATCAACTTCTCCCATTTTAAAACCTAAATCCAAAAGAAAGGTCTTGAGTCGATCATACCAAGCTCTAGGAGCTTGTCTCAACCCATACAACGCTTTCTTAAGTTTGAAAACATGGTTTGGAAAATTTTCATGAATGAAACCGGGATGTTGAGAAACATATACTTCTTCATTGACAATCCCATTTAAAAATGCACTTTTAACATCCATTTGAAATAGTTTGAAATTCTTATGTTATGCAAAAGATAAAAGCAATCTAATAGCTTCTAATCTAGCTACGGGGGCAAAAGATTCTTCGAAATCAATACCTTCCTCTTGCCTGTAGCCTTGATCTACTAAACTTGCTTTGTTCCTTGTGATTACCTCGTTCTCTTCGGTCTTGTTCTTAAAGATCCATTTGGTCCCAATGACTTGGTGACCACTTGGAAGAGAAACGAGCTCCCAAACTTCATTTCTCTCGAATTACATTAGTTCTTCTTCCATTGCCATTATCCAAGAGCTATCCTCACAAGCTTCTTGGATGTTCTTTGGTTCAATGGTAGAGACAAATGCGCAATGAGAGAATTCTTCAATTCTTGACCTCGTTCGAACACCCACACCAATATCTCCAATAATTTGGTTATGTGGATGGTTGCGAACAGTTGGGTAAGCTTTATGTATTCCTGCATCACTTGGAACAACTTCAACAATCTCATTAGTAGTGTTAGTCTCAATAATCGAATCATTAATCTTAACATTACTAAGAGGTTCACAAATAGCATCTACACTATCATCATCAACATGAGGATAATCAAAATCTTCATAAAATGATACGTGTAGTGATTCATCGATCGTTGAAGAAGTTTTGTTGTATATCCGGTAGGCTTTGCTACGTGTGGAATATCCAACAAAAATTCCTTCATCGGATCTTGGCTCAAATTTATCTAAATTACCAAAAGTGTTCTTGATAAAACATTTTGAACCAAAAACTCAAAAATACTTAACTTGAGGCTTTTTTTCATAAAACAACTCAAAACAAGTTTTGTTCGTTCGGGGTCTCACTAGGATCCTATTGAGCACATAACATGCCGTGTGCATCGCTTCTGCCCAAAATTGTAGTCCAAGATGACTATCATGGAGCATCGTGCGAGCACACTTAAAAAGAGTCCTATTATTTCTCTCTACAACACCATTTTGTGGTGGTGCCCGAGGGAAGGAAAAGTTATGAGTTATCCCGGTGTCATCACAAAACTTTGTAAAAGATTCATTCTCGAATTCTCCTCCATGATCACTACGGATAGTGATAATGGTGGATCCTAAGAGATTCTGAATCTTCTTTGCAAATATGGTAAACTCTTCAAAAGCTTCATTCTTATTAGTTAAGAATGAAACCCAAGTAAATCTAGAGAAGTCGTCAACGACAACTAATCCATAATGAGCATTGCCTAAAGAAGCGGTTCTAGTTGGCCCAAATAAATCTAGATGAAGAAGTTCTAGGGGCCTCTTAGAAGTAATGCCTTCTTTAAGCTTAAAAGACGATTTACTAAGTTTACCTCTCTGACACGAATCATAAAAGTTTTTCTTACTAAAAGCAATTTTAGGAAAACCTTTGACTAGATCATGCTTAGCTAACTTATATAAGTGCTTGAAGTGAACATGACTAAAACGGCGATGCCATAATAGTTGTTCACTTGTATTAGCAACTAAGCAATGTTCTACGGTTTTAGGCAAGCTTAAATAATAAATATTTTACGCCTAATACCGGAAAATAAAACATTCGAATTAGAATCAACAATTGTACACAATCCTTCTCCAAAGTTAACCTTGTAACCTTTGTCACAAAGTTGACTAACGGAAATGAGATTGTGACATAAGCCACTAACAAGAAATACATTAGTAATTAAGGGTTTTGAAGGGTTACCGACAATACCTACTCCAATGATGGTTCCCTTTTGATTACCTCCAAAAGTGACCGTTGCACCATCCTTGATGCTAATCACTTCAGAGAGCAGTGAGGGATCTCCCGTCATGTGTTTCGAGCAACCACTATCGAGAATCCATCCTTACCCTTTAGAGCTAATATGACTTTTATTGCTCTTCTTCTTTCTCTTAGGTACCTACATAATATACCATAAGCTCAGGGTACCCAATGTTTGTTGGGTCCAAGGGGATTAGCGCTTTGGAAGCCAAATCCAAGTGGACTTCCGCTTCCTAACATAATTACTATTCTTAATAACATCATTAAAATAGGAATCAACATATGCATTCCTATCATTTAAGTTAGTGTTCTTAGGACCCCAAATGGTGTAAATTTTGGGAGTCATTTTCCTAGTTTCATGCGTACTTGTTAAATTTCTATGTGGTGCATGCTTCTTAGGAACATGGTTTCTAGAATAGAAATGAGGTGGTGGATATGCATTGAACATACAAGGATGATATGTATGCTTGGGAACATGCATGTTATATGAAGCATATGGGTCATGCATGACATGAGGATGTTGTGCATACACGTAAGAATGATGCGTATGTGCATATGGGTGTATAAGAGCACATACATGAGAATTTCTCATGTGTGGATTTGTACGTGTCCGTGGGTTTGGAGCATAAAAAGTGTCATGATTATCCACTTGTGAAGTATGAGGTTTCCTACGTGGATGAATGTTGGTGTACATATAAGCATGGCTTCTCTTTTGGTTTTCACCCTTAGTGGGTTTCTTGTCAAAAGGAAGAGATGATGAAGTGGTGACTTTCTTGGTAGGTTTGCTGCCTATAGTTTCTTTGACACCACTTGTGGATGCATCGGAGGATGGCCTCACAAAGTCTATAGTGACACCACTATAGGAGGTGCGATCATTGGATGCATTTGCTTTTACAAAACCAAGACCAACACGATGTGTGGCCGGAAATTGATTTGCAAGCAAATCGTCCAATTGTCCTTTTCCCTTATTGAATCTCACAATACGGGAGGACATGAGCTCATATTTCTCCTTAAGAGAAGAAATGTTGGTATCCAAGGTGGACACCCGTGTTTTGAGCTCGTGCACTTGAGTTTTAAGAGAATCATTCTCTAAACCCAATTGTGTGTGTCATGTAACTAGATCACTATTATCCTTAGGATGTGTTTGATCTAGTTGAGATTTGAGGGTTTTCACCTCATCTCTCAAAGTGACATTTTGAGAAGATAAATTCGCTTTCTCAAGAGTTAAAGTATCAACAATGGTGTCATTGTTGACAATGCATGGTATGGATGAATTGCTAACATTTAATTTCTTTAAGCTAGTATATCTAAGCATTAAAGATTGATATTTAGCAAATGATTCTTCATTTGCAATGTGTAATTCATCCAATGTTACCTCGGTATCATCCTTGTCGGAATCACTCTCATCGGAGAGTGGATCTTCTCGTGCCATGAAACACATGTGGGCACTCTCACCCTTCTCATCATCGGAATCACTTGATGAATCTCCACTTAAGTCATCGAATGTACCAATGAGTCCTTTCTTCTTGTCTCTCTTGTTCTTATCGGACTTGTGGTACTTCGAAGCCTTCCACTTCTCTTTGTTTCTTAGCATTGGGCAATCCCTATTGATGTGCCCTGGCTTATTACACTTAAAGCAAAGTGAGGAAGTATTATTAGTAGACTCAAATATTTTGTTAGATGGAAGTTAACCTTTGCGAAAGAAGCGTTGGAACTTCTTCGCCATTTGGGCCATTTCACCCAAATCCATTTAATCTTCTGAATCTTCACTATCGGAGGATGATGAATTGGCGTTGAATGCCAATGCTTTCTTCTTGGCCTCCGAAGGATTCATCATAGCTCGAATCTTTAATCGGTTCACCCGTCTTACCTCATAAGACATGAGAGTCCCGATAAGATTCACAACTGTGTAGTTCTTCAAATCATTGACCTCCTCGATGGCGATAGCTCTTCTTTCCAATTTGGAGTTCATTCCCATTATGATCTTCCTTACCTTTTCAGGTTCGGTGTAAGTTTGGCCAAGGGCTTCCAATTCATTGGTGATGTCAGTAAAACGTCCGTACATTAATGCAATGCTCTCATTTTCCTGCATATGAAACAAATCGAAGTTTTGCACGACAACATATAACTTTGAAAGTTTTACCTTGTTCGTTCCCTCATGGGTAACGACGAGATGGTTCCAAATTTGATATGCACTCTTACATGTGCATATCTTGTTGAACTCATTCGGGTCCAACGCATAATGAAGAGTGCATATCTTGCGTTGTTGACTTCGGCGAATTTCTCAGAAGTCGTCCATTTTTTAAAATTCTCTTCGGTGGGCTCGACGTATTCCTTGTGGAGGGTTCTCCAAAGCGAATCGCTCCTCAGGAATGTCTCCATCCTACATTTCCAATAGCCAAAGTTCATGCCATTGAAACATGGAGGACGCACCATTGATTGACCTTCGAAAAGTGTGGACGCTTCATCACGGTCGTGATTGTTGTACGAAGGCGGAGGAGGAATGTTGTTGGTATTGATGCCATAGCTATAACCTTGTGCTCTGATACCAATTGTAAGGACTCTGGCTATGGAGAAAACACTAGAAGGGGGGTTGAATAGTGTTTAAGCAATTTAAAAAGATAGTTACACCAATTTAAATGATAACCAAAAAAATAGTGCGGAATTAAAATTAAACCCAAATAGAAACAAAAGCAAACGTAAGGATGTTTCAAGGGTTCGGATTACCCAAGTCACTTCGCGACTTGTTCCTGGTAATCCTACGTCCCTTCCACCCGAATACCTCTGGATACTCAAGTTAGAACCCTAACTTGAGGTTTCCTTAAAAACCCACTTGTAGCAACCATACAAGTGAAATCAAAATACAATCGATTGACATTGACTCCCACAACTTGAGAGCAAGCAAACCACTCTCACAACCCGAGAGCAAATTCAAATAACGAATATTATGAAATATGAAAGCAACACTTACAATCACATATGCCTTGAAGTAGAACTTGAAGGAGAAGTGTGTTGTGTGTTGAAGACTCTGTTGGAAGAGAGGAAAAGCCCTTTCTCTTGACTGCACCAAATGCCTAGAAGATGATTCTTTGGTTCTAGGTTGGAGAGCAAGAGATCAAAGATTGGAATTCTTAGGGCTTTTGGATTTAAGAGCTTTTGATCTTGAGAATGAAAGCTTGAAAGATTTTTCAATGGAATGAGTAACGTGGTAACCTCTCAATGTAACAGTAGATGCTCCTTATATAGGTTTCTCAAATCCACAAAACAGAGTTAGCAAAAACCCTTTTGGAATCCGTGAGAAAAAATCTCAACGGATAGAATCTGCGCTCGCGACAGTCGACTGTTGAGAAAACTACAATCGACTGTTGCATAGTCAGCAAGGGTAGGTGAGAATTCATAACGTTAACTTACCACGTGGACAATCGACTGATGAAGCATAGATAGTCGATTGTTGAACCAACAGGCGACTGTAAATCCTTCTACAGGCAACTGGCCGCAAAAATGGGTAAGTTGAAGAATTCTGGAAATCTTCTGAGATAACATGACAGACGACTGATGAGGATAAAACAGTCGACTGTTAATCAGAACAGGCGACTGTAAATCCTTCTACAGACGACTGTCAAAATCCTGAGAATTTCCAGAGAGCTGAGTCAATAAATTGGCTAACAGACAGACGACTATTGCAACATAGACAGTCGACTGATACAATGGACAGTTGACTATATATACAACATTAGTCGACTGGTCGTAAGAGACAGATCAAAAGAGTTTGGACAAAAGATAGACAGGCGACTGATAAACAAAACACAGTCGACTGTCACTTGGACAGGCGCCTGTGAATCGTTCATGAGTCGCCCGTGGGAATAAAAACAGAGAAGCCCAAAACTAGTTTGTAAAATATTGTGCATAACAGGTGACTGTAGAACATAATACAGTCGACTGTTTTTGAGACAGACGACTGTAAAACGTTCAGCAGTCGACTGTTATAAACAATACAAACACAATCAAACAAGAAATGAATTGGAGTCTAAGGACGAATGATCTAATGATGTCCTAAGACTGAATTGAAGATGTGTGTGAGTGCTCCAACAAAGTTCTACTTCTAAGCTACATACTAGAAGAAATAAAAGAAATTTACATTGACGAACTCTCTTCTATCCAACGTATGAGCTTGAAGTCTTCATGGAGCTTCAATCATCATCAACGATCATCCAATCCATTTCATTTGCCTTCAATGATCTTTGAGAGTCATCCATTGCTAGAATATCTTTATAGTTAACTTAGGCAATGGATTAACTGCAAAATAGGGGATTAGTCACAAGTATTTATGTTTGCTCATCATTAACACCAAGTAGGGAGAATTCCAATACTCAACAACCCTTACCGCATCTTACTTCCCAAAAATCCCAAAAAGAAAAAATATTGCTTCTAAATAAAATGAAAAAAAAGAAAAATAAAAAAATGTGAAATAAAAGAAAGAAAAGAAAGAAATAAAATTGTTTCATATTTCTTTATTAGAAGCTATCACAATTACTTGGGAAAAGACAATGTTGGAAGCAACGATTCAGGATCTTAGTTTGATGATGACAAACGTGTCGGTATATCTAATTTGTATGCTCAGTTTGTTTCAGGCTTGGCGAAACAATATATTTGCACTATTTGGCGGAATTGCTATTCATATAGCATCTTAGGAGAGGAAGGAAGTGTGTGCGCAAAGGTGTTGGACTTGGTCAAATAGGACTTGGTCAAATAGGAGATTGGATCAATTCAAATAGGAGATTGGATCAATTCAAATCTTTTTGAATCACACATCATATCCCAAGTTGGTTGATTCAACCCAATCCCTAGTCAAATACAAATTCCCTAGTTGGTCATCCATTGCCAAATACTAACTAACACTAGCCCTATATAATCACATCCTCCCTAGGGTTGAAAAGTGTGGCAACAATCAATAGTTGAGGGGCTACAATACTTTGTGCGTGTACGACAATACAAAATTTCCAAGGGGAGCGGCAACAACAACAAAAAGGCAAAAACGTGAGCCAAACCCTATTATCAAGCAGCAAGAAAACCCTAGACATTCGTATCATCATCTTGCGGCTGTCAAACAAAATTTCCAAAGCCCTCCTCAATACTAAAGACTACAAGAGGCTGATACATCCATAATCGAGACTACAAAATTTCCCAAGCTTCATCAAAGATCCAAGGCCAAAGCTTCATCTCAACACCATCTACCTGCTTTGGAGAGCCATCAGCGTGCTATTGAGAAGGAGAAACAAGTCAGCAGAACTCCTCCCCGTGCAAACGAAGCCGCCCCAAGAAGAAGCCGCCATCCGTCCAAGAAAAACGCTGCTCGCTGTATGAAGAAGCCGTCGTCGCCATACCGGAGAGCTCGTCGGTGCATCACTCTTCGAAGCCGCTGCACGAGTAGTCCGCCATCGACGTCGTGCATGAAAACAAAGGGACGACGCCTATAGGAGACCGCCGTCGCCATTGAACAACGCAGCGAAGCACTATAGAGGCTGCTGCAAGTTGGAGAAGTCGCTGTCCTTAGGAGTTTGCCGAAGGTGTCAACGCTGAAGTATTGTGCTCTCGCCGCCGTCGAGTTCGAGAGATCTTCGTCGGATCTGCAGAGATCGCCGCACGTCACAGAAGAGCTCGTCGCTGTCGGGGTTTCATCGCTGCAGACGAAGCACGTTGGAGAGAAACTAGCAGTCGAAGCCATCGAGGTCCCGCTGCACGAACGAAGCAGAAACCGTCGTACGAAGACCGAGCGCCGCCGCATCATCTTGCACCCGCTCTCGCTATCGAAGCAAGTCGCCACCGTCATCAATCACCATCGAAGAAGCCCACGCCTAGCTGCTGCGACGACGTGGAGAGGCTCCCGCTGTTCGCGTCGTCGTCGCTATCTTGTGGAGCCGCCGCCGTCATCGCCGAAGAAGAATTCGCTGCTCGGAGATCCAGAGTTGCTGTCGTGATCACCGATGTTCGAAAGGAGCTCGCCACCGCTGCGAAGTCATCGGAGAAGTCGGTGATGTCCACTATCGCTGCATGAGAAAAGTTAGAACGAACGGTCACGATCGCAGGGTAAATCAAAACTACGGCTGCGATTGAGGGCTGAGCGAAATCGGAACGAAATCACTTCGTTCGCCCGCTGACGTGGCGGTTGCATCGACCGCAAAGGGAAATTGAACGGACGGCGGAGATTTATTCCTCGCAAATTAAATCGGAAGCGAAGCGGGTAATCTGGCTGACGTGGCGGGGAAATATATTAGGAGTTGCTGTGCGCACAGCCCAGTTACTTTTTGAGTTGAATTGAGCTACTCTGCGCATCGACAACTGAATTGTTAAGGAGCTGCTACGCGCACAGACCGACAGATTATAAAGGATTGAACTGAATTTCTTTGTGCACAGACCAGTGCATAACTTGACATCCAGGAGTCGGATTGAGACACCGTTTGCGTCAGATTGGAGCTGACGACGTGCCGATTGACAGAGACGCCTACACAGACACAAACTGAGCATTTCTAAACCCTAAACTCCTTTATTTGTGTCTTAGTGTAATGTTCTCTGTAGGGGAAACTTTTACCTATTTTTGTGGACTATTTTGGGACTTGTCTAGTTGGGACTAGACAAGTGGGACCCAGCTAGTTTGGGACTAGTTGGTAGAAAGCTTTGCTAGGATTGATAGTGAGAGGAAACACTGTGTGGGGGGTACTGAGAGTCCGGCGAGTGTAGAGACGTAGAGGGTGCTCTGAGCGTGCTCTAACTTGTGACTTTGTACCTATTGCACTATTCAATCTAGTATTAGCTTTGAGGGCTGGAGTAGGTCGTTGGGACGACCGAACCAGGGTAAATCTGCTGTGTACTCTGTGTCTGCTTTTCACTACTCTGGTTGTGCTTTTAACTGTGTGTGATTTCTCGTGGGTTACACGAGAATTTTTTATTAGCCTATTCACCCCGCCCCCCCTCTAGGCTAGGATCCAGATCCAACAAGTGGTATCAGAGCCAGTTTAGTAGATCTAGCCTAGTTGACCATGGACCACATTGATAGTGCTTTTGCTGAGGGTCAGTCTATTTCCCGACCACCTAGGTTTAATGGAGGTGATTATGCTTACTGGAAAAATCGTATGAAAATCTATCTTATTTCTATTGATTATAAAGCTTGGCAAATTGTTGAAAAAGGATATAAATCACCTGTTATCAAAATTGAAAATACTGAGTTGCCTAAACCTAATGATAAGTGGGATGATAATGATTGGAAGCTTTATTCTCTTAATGCTAAAGCTATGAATGCTCTTATTTGTGCATTAGATAAATCTGAATTCAATCGTATCTCACATTGTCTAACTGCACAGAAAATATGGCATACTTTGGAGGTGACGCATGAGGGAACGTCACAGGTGAAGGAGTCTAGACTTGCACTTCTGAGCACAGAATACGAGGGATTTCGCATGCTACCATCAGAGACGATATCAAAAATGTTTGCGAGGTTCACCAACATTGTCTACAAGTCTAGTTCGCTCGGTAAGCCATATTCTAGCCTTGAGCAGGTGAGGAAGATATTAAGAGCTCTGCCAAGCTCGTTCAGGCCTAAAGTCACTGCCATCCAAGAAGCAAAAGATTTGTCACAGATGAGGGTGGAGGACTTAATAGGTAATTTAATGTCCCACGAGCTTGAATTGCAAAATATTGATGAAAGGGAGAAACCTGAGGAAAAAGAGAAAGCTACCAAGCCACTTGCTCTGAAAGCTGACGAAAGTGAAGATGATGATGATGACATAGCGCTAATGGTCAGAAATTTTAGAAAGTTTGTGCAGACCAAGCAAGGAAGAGCAGAAATGGCACTCAGGTTTAATCGCTCTAACTTTTTTTCAGTCTTCTAAGCAAAATTATGATCAGAATACTACTAATAGAATGACTTGTTTTAAATGCAAGAAAAGAGGACATCGAATGAGGGATTGCCCACATGAGACAGCTCAGGTAGCTAAAGAAAAGGGAAAATCCAAGGTGCTTACTTGGGACATGGATAGCGAAGCTGAGAGCGAGGAGGAGGAACACGAAGCCCATTCATGCATGGCATTGATGGGAATACACAATGAGGTAACTTCTGGTAGTAAAACTAAACTCCTTACTCTTTGCAAAGAAATGCAAGATAAAATAGTAGAGCTTGAATCCACTATAGATGATTATCAAAATGAGAACTTTGAAATGCAACAATCTGAATATGAAATGTCTAAAGAGATTGAAAAACTCAAAATTGATATTATTGCTCGTGACTCTACTATTGACACTTTGAAAAAGGAAAAGTCCAGTTTTAATGATGAAGCACCTTGTCTCTCTTGCCCTTCCTTGATGAATAATATTAGCATGCTTAAACTTGATTTGATTAAGCTCGAAACTGAAAAGACTATGTTATTAGAGAGCTTAATGATAAATTCTGCATGTTGGATAATGATTTTAAAAGAAAAATGGTTGAATTTGAAAAGAAGGAAGAGGAAAACAAGAGAGCTTTTATAAGTAAATGCACATTGCTTGTGGAAGAAAATAAATTGTTGAAAACCAAAGTCTCTAATCTTGAATTGGCCATTAAGAAATTCTCTACGGGAAAACAATCGTTGGACACTATTTTAGAGAATCAATTGTATGGCAATAATAGAAGAGGACTTGGTTTTGGTCTGAAAAACGTTGAAAAGCAAAAATTCAAGCAATTCCACAATGCACCGTCTATTGCGAAGAACTTATATGCAAAGTGCTTTACTTGTGATAGTGTAGGCCATACTTCATACTATTGTAAATTTAGGAACACTAAAATCAAGTTTAAACAAGTGTGGGTTCCTAAAACAATATTGGCTAACACTAGTGGACCTTGTTGGATTCCAAGGTCACACTTAACACCTTTCATGTAGGTGTGATGGAGTTTTGGCAAGGAGCAATAAACTCAATGTCTCATTCTTTTAGCTCCTTCGTCAAAAAGCGACGAGAAGGTATAATTTTCTATCCCTCTTTGCATTTCATTGCATACCTTCATAGATTTCTTGTGTGTGCTTGATTTATTTTGCTTTGTGTGCTTGCTTGCATGCTTTTTAATGTTTTTATTTCTGAAAAAAAAATTTTGAAAAATCAAAAATAAAAAAAAATGTGCTTATTGAATCCTCTTATGAATCTCTTGAGTGATACTGTATGAATGATCAATTCTATTCCTTGTAGAAGTCAATTCATTATTGTTGTAGCTACATGAACATGATGTTATTCTTTTTAGTAGCCATGACATGTCTCTATAAGTTTCAAACTTGACTTCTACACCTACATTTGCACTTTCACGATGTTTCACTTTCTAGTACTTTTGGAGATTCTTTTGAAGAATAATGGAAACTGAATGTAGGAATGATTAATTTCTGAATTTTCTAAGGGATATGAAGTGTTTAGCCATGAATTAAAATTGAGCACAAAAGAATTGAAAAAAAAAAAATATTTGCTCCGTATGAAAAATGGATACATTTCATGGCTAAAACACAACCCACGAGTATCCAACTTGTGCTACATGGGTAATCATTAGCGTTGGTGTATATAACTCGTCAAGCAATGCCACCCCACATTTAAAAGTCCTGTTAGGCTATGTTTCGGGGTTCGGTAACTTGAACTCATCTTTGATGAGGTGGGAAAAGTCAATCCTAGTGATATTCATGAAAAATGGAAAATGTGGATTGTTTTGGTTGATTTTCTGATATTGAATCTCCTCTTGCACTTTATTGTCTATATCTTTTCACTTACACAAAGGTGGAGAAGTCTTGGTATGAAATTCTATGAACTTGACTTGCCCATTATTTGGAATACTCATGCAAATTGCACGCTACTTCTAATAATGATTTATTTTTGCATGGTATTTTTGTGACTTCATTAATCCACTTTTGGTGATTACAAAGGGGGAGAAAGAAAAGATTTGTCGACAATTTGTCGGTATTATTTGTTGAAGGGGGGCATGAAAAATAATGTTGAAGGGGGAGCTTGAGAGAAGGGGGAGCATGCTATTGTATTTGTTATTAGATTGTGCATGCCATGTTGTAGTGCTTGAATATTCATCTCATGATTCATATTGCATTACACCCTTCAACACACTTCACACACTCATTACTATTGATCAAATCTTTTGTGGGTTTGTCATCACCAAAAGGGGGAGATTGTTGGAAGCAACGATTCAGGATCTTAGTTTGATGATGACAAACGTGTCGGTATATCTAATTTGTATGCTCAGTGTGTTTCAGGCTTGGTGAAACAATATATTTGCACTATTTGGCGGAATTGCTATTCATATAGCATCTTAGGAGAGGAAGGAAGTGTGTGCGCAAAGGTGTTGGACTTGGTCAAATAGGACTTGGTCAAATAGGAGATTGGATCAATTCAAATAGGAGATTGGATCAATTCAAATCTTTTTGAATCACACATCATATCCCAAGTTGGTTTATTCAACCCAATCCCTAGTCAAATACAAATTCCCTAGTTGGTCATCCATTGCCAAATACTAACTAACCCTAGCCCTATATAATCACATCCTCCCTAGGGTTGAAAAGTGTGGCAACAATCAATAGTTGAGGGGCTACAATACTTTGTGTGTGTACGACAATACAAAATTTCCAAGGGGAGCGGCAACAACAACAAAAAGGCAAAAACGTGAGCCAAACCCTATTATCAAGCAGCAAGAAAACCCTAGACATTCGTATCATCATCTTGCGGCTGTCAAACAAAATTTCCAAAGCCCTCCTCAATACTAAAGACTACAATAGGCTGATACATCCATAATCGAGACTACAAAATTTCCCAAGCTTCATCAAAGATCCAAGGCCAAAGCGTCATCTCAACACCATCTACCTGCTTTGGAGAGCCATCAGCGTGATATTGAGAAGGAGAAACAAGTCAGCAGAACTCCTCCCCGTGCAAACGAAGCCGCCCCAAGAAGAAGCCGCCATCCGTCGAAGAAAAACACTGCTCGCTGTACGAAGAAGCAGTCGTCGCCATACCGGAGAGCTCGTCGGTGCATCACTCTTCGAAGCCGCTGCACGAGTAGTCCGCCATCGACGTCATGCATGAAAACAAAGGGACGACGCCTATAGGAGATCACCGTCACCATTGAACAATGCAGCGAAGCACTGTAGAGGCTGCTGCAAGTTGGAGAAGTCGATGTCCTCAGGAGTTCGCCGAAGGTGTCAACGCTGAAGTATTGTGCTCTTGCCGCCGTCGAGTTCGAGAGATCTTCGTCGGATCTGCAGAGATCGCCGCACGTCGCAGAAGAGCTCGTCGCTGTCGGGGTTTCATCGCTGCAGACGAAGCACGTCGGAGAGAAACTAGCAGTCGAAGCCACCGAGGTCCCGCTGCACAAACGAAGCAGAAACCGCCGTACGAAGACCAAGCGCCGCCGCATCATCTTGCACCCGCTCTCGCTACCGAAGCAAGTCGCCACCGTCATCAATCGCCATCGAAGAAGCCCACGCCTAGCTGCTGCGACGACGTGGAGAGGCTCCCGCTGCTCGCGTCGTCGTCGCTATCTTGTGGAGTCGTCGCCGTCATCGCCGAAGAAGAATTCGCCGCTCGGAGATCCAGAGTTGCCGTCGTGATCATCGCTGTTCGAAAGGAGCTCGCCACCGATGCGAATTCATCGGAGAAGTCGGTGATGTCCACTATCGATGCATGAGAAAAGTTAGAACGAACGGTCACGATCGTAGGGTAAATCAAAGCTACGGCTGCGATTGAGGGCTGAGCGAAATCGGAACAAAATCACTTCGTTCGCCCGCTGACGTGGCGGTTGCATCGACCGCAAAGGGAAATTGAACGGACGGCGGAGATTGATTCCTCGCAAATTAAATCGGAAGCGAAGCGGGTAATCTGGCTGACGTGGCGGGGAAATATATTAGGAGTTGCTGTGCGCACAGCCCAGTTACTTTTTGAGTTGAATTGAGCTACTCTGCGCACCGACAACTGAATTGTTAAGGAGCTGCTACGCGCACAGACCGACAGATTATAAAGGATTGAACTGAATTTCTTTGTGCACAGACCAGTGCATAACTTGACATCCAGGAGTCGGATTGAGACACCGTTTGCGTCAGATTGGAGCTGACGACGTGCCGATTGACAGAGACGCCTACACAGACACAAACTGAGCATTTCTAAACCCTAAACTCCTTTATTTGTGTCTTAGTGTAACGTTCTCTGTAGGGAAAACTTTTACCTATTTTTGTGGACTATTTTGGGACTTGTCTAGTTGGGACTAGACAAGTGGGACCCAGCTAGTTTGGGACTAGCTGGTAGAAAGCTTTGCTAGGATTGATAGTGAGAGGAAACACTGTGTGTGGGGTACTGAGAGTCCGGCGAGTGTAGAGACGTAGAGGGTGCTCTAAGCGTGCTCTAACTTGTGACTTTGTACCTATTGCACTATTCAATCTAGTATTAGCTTTGGGGGCTGGAGTAGGTCGTTGGGATGACCGAACCAGGGTAAATCTGCTGTGTACTCTGTGTCTGCTTTTCACTACTCTGGTTGTGCTTTTAACTGCGTGTGATTTCTCGTGGGTTGCACGAGAATTTTTTATTAGCCTATTCACCCCCCTCTAGCTAGGATCCAGATCCAACAGACAAAAACTTTCATATCCTATTCCTAGATGCGACGCCTCGAGCTAAACTTGGGGGGGGTAAACCCGCTGATCATATGAGTGAGTATACCATTAGAGTGGAGACGGTGCACAACGGGGAGATTAGATAATGCTTGAAATTTACGAAATACTTTAGTTTTTGGTGATTTTTCATAATTTAAAATGAATAATTGAATAGCATGATTCATTTCCATTCTTTATTGCATGCTGGTGTGATTCCTATATGCTCCACTTGTATCTATTGATTGAAAAGTGCATTGCTAACTCTTTTTATACTAGACTCTATAGATTGCATGAGATTGATATGCGTTGATGGCATTATTTTAGAAGATCCCTGTTTTTGTCTCTATTGCATGCTAGACATATGATTAGTAAAACCTGAAAATACAATTAGCATGCGTTTTTACCATTCGAAGCATCGTGACATACTGCTGAGGCTTGAGATCTGATTGAACAATCTTGGCACTCTCCATCCATCTCTATTTTCTTTTTATTTTTTATTTTCTATCCCTTTTGTTTATCTCCTGGCGTACCTAGTATTCGTCTTCTTCGAGGACGAGTAAGAGGTAAGCTTGGGGGATTTTGATGTGTCCATATTTTCCACCTTTTCATAGCACTATTCCATTGCATTTCATATCATATTCGCATCCAAATCCCATATTTTCCTACGATATTGCAATTCTAATTTTATATTCGAGTTTCGTAGTATTTTATGGATTTTCAGGGACTTTGGAGCGATTTGGGACCCATTTTGGATATGGACACATCTGATATATCAGTGAGCCCGTTGGCGAAGCTCTACATGAGTTTGCCATGTTTTGAGAGCCATGGGATGAGTGGATGAGAGTACAAGAAGAGAGGAGAAGCTATCAGGAGCTTCAGCTAATATTTTCCCAGGCGACTCGACCGATCAGAGCAGCTGCACGATCGAGCATATGCAAGACGAAGAAGGGGAGTAGATACGCATGCCGCTCGGACCGAGCACTCAAGGTGCTCGGTCGAGTAGCTCTTATTTCTGAGGTTCAATCAGCCTCCTTCTCGAGCCGAGCAGATCTTATGGCAACCGAGTCAGTTGGCTGCTCGACCGAGCAAGGCTGACTCGGGTCAAGCATACAGAGTGGCATATTTTGGAGAAGCGCAACTCCCTAACGTACTCGACCGAGCAGGAGGGCTGCTCGATCGAGCAGCCTGACCGAGCAAGCCCCTGCTCAACTGAGTCACTGACTCGGTCGGCGACACCGAAGGCAATTTTTTGAATTTCTCGTGTGGCCGTCTGATGCGCGCTGGGGAGTGAAGTGTGGATCTGGGTTGTGCGAATCGGGAGATCATTCTTTTGTAGTTTTTGAATTACTTTTGGAGAGAGGAGGAGATTAGAAATATTTGTTAGATCTAAACCTAGTTTTTGGAAGATTATTGAATTGTTTTTGGCGTGATCTATTACTCTTGCGTTCTGGAAATTTTGGGCTCTCTTTGGAATTATTGTTCGCTGCTTTTTTTGTCTTCGGTACGTAAGCTATTCAATATTTATTCAATTAATCCGCTACGATGTTTTCTCTTGCAAAAATCATATTTTTATTCGTCAAAATCGCCATGAGTGAGTAGTCTCTTCTAGGGTTAATGGGTTAGCCCTAAGACTTTAGGGGGAGATGTAGATTTGGATCTCTAGGTTGAATTAGGAATAAAGGGGAGTATTCCGGTCGATCCTACTGGATACCTAGGATAACTCGCACTGAGATCATGCCCACGGCCTGTGGAATTGATGAGCTTAAGGAGTATCCTTGGGATTTGAATAGGAACATCGGTGGATTCAACCAAGGCTCGTGACCATGCCTGACTCGTTTCTTGAGGGGATCCATCGACAAACTATATCACTACATTGACGACTACTGCCATTGCGTCAATAAGAGCCACCTGAATACCTCACAATTCTAACCCACGAGAGTGGTATAAATTGAGAGATTAATCACCTAAACCTAATGCATCGTAAGGATCCTATTCCAACATCGATCTCCGACGGTCTTAGCGGTGATCCCTAAAACCCTAGTTCTTTTATTGACTATTCAACAACAAACATCAAAACCAAACTTTCCCAACAGACAGCTATCTCACTCCGAGATATAAAAATAATCTGAGACCCCAAATACACTGTCACCATCCCTGTGGGATCCGACATCTTTTATACTATAATTTGACACCGTCCGCTTACAGATAGAGCCCGGAATTGACACCTAGGGACCATACTACACCTAGCGACCGTGACACCACTGGGTGGAATCTAGGTTTAGGTCCCGGGTGCGTCAAGTTTTTGCATAAACTTGATCGGCCCGAAATCAACTCCGAAACGATGTCGTTTACCGCAAGCGCACGGTATAGTGGCAAGCAGGTTTCGAACACAGGGAAGCGGTGCTATACTACATATCTACTCCTAGGTTGAGTTAGACTTGCGGGTTTATTGGTGGATGTGGAGTATGGAGGGTCGTAATGATGATGGATGCGAAGGTTGTGTCACTCAACTTCACAAACAAGGGATTCCACCCAAAGAAAGAAAGAAATAAAATCTAAAAGATTAGGGCTTTAGGACTCGCCGCTAGGACCGTCGGACGTCGATGCTCAGTTGAGACTTCTACGTTGCATTGGTTTAATTGGGGGTTGTAGCATCTAGGAAGTGAATTCATGTGTCTAGGCATCATGAATCTAACATACCGTATTCATCCCGCTCGCACAATAGATGCATACGGTACGTGCATTAGGGATCTACTATAATCTCACCACGCTTGTGGTTTGAACGCATCCCCTTTTATTCCCAACGCATCATAAAAAATCCTATCTTTGCATCTAAATCCTAAAATCCTAGGGCTAACCCATTAGCCCTAGATAGAACTATGCATGGATCATAGGAAAATCAATAGAAGATTCGATAATAGCAAGAGAATTCATCATAGCATGCATCAAGGAGATATTCAATAAGAAATCACAAAGAAATAACAAATGGGATTAAAAAGACAAAAATACTTATCTTGATACAAAGGAGGGGCCTATGGCGCAGACTAACTCCCCAAAAGATCGTCTCCCAAAAAACTCTCAAAAAAGATCTAAACTCAAAAAGGTATACAAAAGTCCCCTAAAAGTGACGGCTGCCATTCAACCCCTATTTTTCTCTAAAAACCATAGCAAAAACGTCTCACGAAGCCCTCTCCAATCCGTGCTCAAAGATCCGGATGAAACTTAAGATCTGGGCCCACAGTGACTCGGTCCGAGTAGGTAGCTGCTCGGTCGAGTCGTCGGAAAATATGAATCCCGTGTCCAAAACATCGCTCTGTTTGCTCAGACCGAGTAGGGTCTGCTCGGTCCGAGTAGGTAGGTGCTCGGTCGAGTAAATGGCTGCTCGGTCGAGTCGTCAGAAGTCTGAATCCATCGCCCAAAACATCGCACTGCTTACTCGGACCGAGTAGGGTCTGGTCGGACCGATGCTCAGACCGAGTAGGTAGTTGCTCGGTCGAGTATGTGGTCAAGAACAGATTTCAGCACTATAGTATCAGCTTGCAGAAATTCCACAGAGCTCATCTAACCTTCGATTGGTGCGTTCTTCATGGCGTTGGAACCGTCTTGAAGTTTACTATCTGGAGAAAATATCAGAAAAATACTAAAAAATCACAGGTGATAGCAGATTTAAAAAGAGTGCATGGCCTTCCTGTTTCCAGCACTTTGGATCGCTCGATTCCTTCGCCGCATCATAGCTCGATCGATGACCTGAAATCCATGAGTCATGGTATTATAGAACCATGCTTTCTTCATTCTCCTCTTCTTTGTCCCTTCTCTCTTGCCCCTTCCTAGCTCCCCTGCAGCTTTGAGTCACCGAACGCGATGACTCAGGAGTTCTGGTGTCGAAGCATGCGCCCTCTCCTCCAATATACTCCAAATCGCTCGATATTCCTTGAAACGCAACCAAACGCTCTTAAAGTAAAATAGTTTCAATTATGAGCGTAAAAGTGTATGAAACATGTAATTGAACAATCATTTTGACGTGTAATCATATAGATAAAATGTGGAATATAATGACACATCAGTTGGAAATCCTCACAGAGTTTGAGGTAGTTGTAAAATCCTCAATGGTTGAGGTACTTGTAATTCTCTCGATTTGAGAGGTTATTAGTGAAAATTTCCAAGTGGGACTAAGGGTTTTGATGTGTGTTATGTGATGATTGAACCAATATAAATCATTATGTTTGCAATTGTTATTTCTGTGTTGTGATTATTCTCTTGCAACGTTTTATTTTCTGCTGCTTACATTTTTTGCAAGATCATTGATTAAGATTTATCTTAGTCACTCAAGATTAAATCTTAGGTATAAATCTATAGAATTTATTTTAAATTTCATAAATACTATTCATCAACCTCTAGTGTTCAACTTGTCATCTCTGGGATCTAGCAATGATGTAGAAGAGTCAGGAATTCGAGGACCTCGTAACATCTCAGAGAGAGAGAGAGAGAGAGAGAGAGAGATCACAATGAGTAGTTGATTTCAATTGTATTTGTTTTGTTAGTAGAACTCCTAATATTAATAACGTTAATGTATTACATTAAACAAATGTTTTAGATGCATTTTATAATGAATGGCTTCGGTGATGCTTTGGTATTCTGCTTTGAGAATATTGATGATGGGTTAAAGTAGTGAAGGAAGGACCTAAAGTAGAAGAACTTTTTACCATGTCCAAAGGACCAGGAGAGATATTGATGGCTGGATAACCATATAGATACCATCTATACTTCATACATTAGGCATACTAGGAGTCAAATGAGGAAATATAGATGGCAAAATTTACTTTTATTTTAGCAACATTGTAGAGAAGCATGTTATTTGTTTGAAAATTTCAGAAATATCTAAGTAGAGTCACTTGGCAGACCATACCAACAACCATCATGTGTCCACTTGAGCTTCAACCAACACGCTTATTAGTTAGAAACACAGGTGAGAAGTAAACCTTTAAGATTTGCTTGTGTATAAGGTTCTTCTTAAATTTATAACTATCATTCATTTAAATTAAGGGCAGCCTGGTATTGAAGCTATGATAGATTGGACTTTGATCCAGTTTCGCTCTAATTAGAAGCGAGAGGAAAAGAAGTGATGTAGGATAGAAGATGAGAATTATGACGTGGAAATTTAGGGAAGAAATAGATTTAGGAATTTAGGGGAAAAATTTAAGGATGTGATAGATTTCGGACCTCGTACTCTAGAAATTTGATGATCACCAACTCACACACCTCTTACGTGGAGATTTCTCAAACCTTGTACACATGCAATCATTCTCACCCTTGCATTCTCAATGCAAAAGATTTGAAAAATGCAAACAAGAGGTTACACAAATTTTAATCAATTTTTGCAATGAGAAAAAAATCAAGTTTGAGGTTGTGTTATAGCCTTACAACTTAAATCAACTCATACTACAACTGATGTGGGACTAAATAAAAGAATAAAAATATCTTTAAAAAGGACTCAAGTACCTACTAAAAAAAACAAAAATAACTCAAAAACTAATGACTCAAAAACTAATCTGAAAAATCTAACCTGATGTAGACTTAATCGTCTCGTTCTCCATTACTTTAAGAACTTCATCAACTGATGAATGGTAATAGAAATAGTATAACTCGGGAGGACTACATAATTATCTCCAAGGCAATGCATATGAAGGACACATAATGAATATGAGATCAATACTCGGTAAAGCTTATCGAGAACCTATATGGTGTATGTAAAGCTTCTTTATGGATTCATGGACGAACCTCCTTGGGGAGCTCTAATTATCTCATCCGCCATAACTATAGATTTCTATAAATTTCTAGTTAATCTTGCAACAGAATTATGAGTATTATGGTTAAATGTAAGAATTTCTTAAGTCTCAAGATGCAAAGTACTTAAATTATATACAAAATGATCAGGGAATGCACTAAGGCCAAAATTAAGATCTAGCTTTAACAAACTTAGAATCACATGATGAGGTGTCTGAGTTAGTAGCTTACTAAAGATTAACACATTATTTTGATTTCCAACTACACTCTTGGCTCTATTAGGGATCAACACAATTCTTTTTCCTCCAAATATGAATGTGTACATATTGGCTCTCCTAGAATACACATCTAAGACATATAGTCAATGCCTATCTAGCAGAACATGTGTAACATCTATATATACAAAATCACACTAGATACGATCTTGATAGCTTCAGAATGGGAAAAGCAATAGATAAGTTGGGTAACAACTTGTGAGTTATCATCAACCCATGAAACATTGTAAGGGCGACATGTAAGGTTTATCTTTTAGTCTTATCTTTTCTATAACTGACTTAGTGACTAAATTTATATAACTGTATCCATCAATCATCACTTTAAAAGACTATCTCCAATTTTGAGATATGTTAAAGAACCAATTGTCATTCGTTAATCTTCCTTCCTCATAGGTGTAATCGTTAGACATCTAATGACATGCAAGCAATTGCTAAATCCCTCTAAATCATCATCTTCATCACTAGCACCCTTAGGTGAAAATGTATTCTTCTTTAATTAATCCATCATTATTACTAGTCTATCATATCTGTATGCTTATATTATGATAAAAACTAGCAAAATGGCTAAAACCATGATATTTGTACCCATTTAGATTTTTGTGTGATGGTTCTCTAATCTTAGTCTTTCCATTTGTTTCTATAGTCGTAATAGTTTTAGATTTAGTTATATTCTCAATTGACTGCTTGGGTTGCTCCATATCTATAAACATAGTCCTTCTATTTATGAGTTCTTATAGATTTTAAATTTAAGACTAGATTGAATGCTTGTTACACATCGTATTTACTATAAGAAAACATTGCATGCCTTAATTTACTCTAAAACTAAAATAAACCTAAAAGGGGTATATCAAAGATCTTCATGTAGCGCACTTCTAATAAATAAGTTATTAAATTAGTCATCATGTATTATTCTACAGACATGTTTCCTTAAAATAGGTTTCTTAATTGTTCTTTGAGGCAAACTTTATAAGTAGAGATATTTCTTGTTGAGTTTTGCTTTTATCTCATTCCATATCTATATAAAGCTTAGATGCCCTCGCGTATTATTTGCAACCCCCTGTTTTCATATATACGGCTATTGTACTATGTATTTTGATCATATTTGATACGCATATATATTTCATGTAATTTGGGGATTTTTCCATAATTTTAAACCATCATTAAAATATTTTTTAATAAACATAATATGTCTTCTCCTAGTATACTACGTGATATACTATGTGGATACTACATGGCATTACATGTAAATACTTGTATTAATATTTTTCAAAAAATAAAATTCTAAATTTTCCTCCGTTGACACATCAACTCCCATGTGGCAAGCCCCTACTTAACCCCACCTACCCCCTCCAATAAGCATATGAAAACATGAGTCATCATGCTTAGTTGTTTAGTACACATGTCATTCTCTCCTGCATTGCCATTAGGAGTAAGAAATACAAACAAGAAAAAAAGAAAGGAAAAAGAGAAGAAAAAAGAAAGGAAAAACAAAGCTAACTCCATCATCCTCCCTTTCTCCACTTGAGGCCGGCCACACCTCTCCACCACAATCTTCCCCTTCCTCCTCCTTTGGCCGAGCACACCACCCCCCTTCCTCCCTTTTAGTATGTAACTTAGTAGAAGAAAGAGAAGAAAGGAGAAAGAAGAAAGGAGGAAGAAGAAGACTAGAAGAAGGAGCATCACCCCTTCCTTACACACTACAAGCAAGGCAGGGATTCACAACTTCAGTGTAGGGCTACTATCTTTATGAGTGTTTTATCCAACCTACCCATTATTGTATTATGTTGATATATGTTGTTAAATGGCCATAGCTTAGTTCCATGCTCATGTAATTTATGTAACTTGATGTTTCATGCTATTTTAGTAATATGTTGTTAAATGGCCATAGCTTAGTCACTTGCCTATGTAATTTATGTAACTTGATGTTTCATGCTATCTTAGTAATGTGTTGTTAAATGGCCATAGCTTAGTCCCATGCCCATGTATTTTATATAACTTGATGTGTCATGCTATCTTAGTAATATGTTGCTAAATGGCCATAGCTTAGTCCCCTGCCCATCTAATTTATGTAACTTGATGTTGAATGCTAGTTAGTAATATGTAGCTAAATGGCCATAGCTTAGTCCGTTGACCATTTAATTTATGTAACTTGATGTTTCATGCTATTTTAGTAATATGTAGCTAAATGGCCATAGCTTAGTTCCATGCCCACGTAATTTATGTAACTTGATGTTTCATGCTATTTTAGTAATATGCTGTTAAATGGTCATAGCTTAGTTCCCTGCTTATGTAATATATGTAACTTGATGTTTCATGCTATTTTAGTAATATGCTGTTAAATGGCCATAGCTTAGTTCCCTGCTCATGTAATATATGTAACTTGATGTTTCATGCTATGTTAGTAATATGCTGTTAAATGGCCATAGCTTAGTTCCATGCTCATGTAATTTATGTAACTTGATGTTTCATACTATTTTTGTAATATGTTGCCATAGCTTAGTTCCATGCTCATGTAATTATTATAGCTTGATCTTTCATGCTATTTTAAGTAGTATGTTGTTAAGTTGCCATAGCATGGCTTCATGTTAATGTTGATATTGGTAATGTGTTGCCATAGAAATTATGTTGTTCATCACCATGCAAAAGATGTTAATTATGTGTTTTTGATTCTCTTGCTAATTGTCACCCTAATTATGACGTTCTTTTATGCCATATTCATGCTATGCTTATATTTCTTTATGCACATGGCATTTGAAGTGTGAGAATGGTCGCACATGGATGTGGAGACCTAGATTTTTTGTAGTGCGTGTGGGTAAGTATCCTAGTCGCTACTACCATGCCTTGTTTAAATTCATGCATAGATATGGGGTAATGGGGGTAAACTCAGTGTTTAGAAGGTGTAGGAGCGATGAGACCATCCTGTTGTTCATACCTCTCCAATAGTTGAGACTTTGGAGTAGGTATTCTACCCTAAGATGGGGATGTGTTCTTCATACCACCTCAGGTGGCATTCTCCTCCCGTAAGGAGGGTGTTATCGTATTACATACCACTTCGGGTGGCGTTCTCCTCCAGTAAGGGTGAGTGTGTTTGTTATTATGATGGATGTATCTCACTGCACATTGCACTCTCTTACTATGAGTTTGTACAATCAACTAGGGTATACTTTTTTTACTAGAATAAGTTCACGTGCTAACATTAGACAAAGTCTAGGCGATGCCATGGATTTGACATCGATAGAGTTGCTAGGACACTCTTGTAGGGACACATTTACTTTTATACCCTTATTTTTGGTATTGCTCTTAGCTGTAGGTTTATTTCAGTATGCAGCATATGTTATTTTATTTTATTTTGTCATTAATGCTTATCACATGTCTTCATCTTTGAATAGAGATAATTTTTATTTAGAATGTTATGTTATTTATTCACATGATGCATGTACCTTGGTTGGATAAAACAATCATAAATATAGCATTCTATACTTGAGTTGTGTTTTTCCTATTGGCACGCATTAACGTGTCCGTCCCCTTTCCCCTAGGTCTAGAGCTTGAACCTTCAGAGTAGATTCTCACCCAGGAGACTCTCCAGAACTTCGAGCTAGAGGTCGAGCCCTGTGAGGGTGATTTCGTGGAGTTGGCTACTCAAGATTTGGGTAGGGAGTGAGTTGTACTTGTGTTGTGGACAACGTGTTGAGGGTTGAGAGTTTTACATATTTTGTCCCCTCATATACCTGGTATAATTATCGTGTGTATGTACATTTGTATTGTTCAGACACAAATATATGTAACTTTTTTCTTTAATGATTCTGTGATGTGATCATGCAGTCTTTCTATGTTGGAGCATATGCAGTAATTCTTTTATCTATCGTCTGTACTATTCTAGCATTCACAGTGGCTTGTGGAATTTTTATCATTATATCACATTTATGCTGGGTAGTATTTAGAGTCAAGGGGTCAACTCATTTGGTCTAAATACTGGCGCGGCCTTGTCACATTCCTTTCTCAACATACGCCTCGAAAGTCCCGTATTTCCGAGTATTTCAGAGAATGGGGCGTGACATTATCTCTCTATTGATGTCCAAAAAATCTTAACAAACTCTAAAAGTTTTACCTTAGCAAATTGAACTTTTTGTTCATTTGATAATTGGTATCATTCGAATAAATGATCCTTCTCTGCTAACCAATCTGAGATGGCCTAAGTATCACATGTTCCATCATAAGGTGAAGCATCTACTCTTCTCTAATGTTGATATTATCTCATCTAAAGTTATCCTCGGAATTATCATCACATCTTCAATTATTTTGATATCTATTGTTCCCGTCTCGAATTATTCTATTATCATGTTCATCCTCAAATGTGCTTTGTACTACATCTTTAAAGTTTTGTTCTTTCCTAATCTTGTTTTCTAAAGCTTTTAGGTGATCCTCTGTTTGGTTTATGTAAGCTTTAAGTTCTAGGGACCTTTTTTGAAGTCAACTTTCTAACCCATGGATTGAGTTATCATCCAAGTCTATTCATATAGTTTTGCCACTGTGTAAAACATGCAATCTCAAGTAATCATTTAGATGTTAATGTAATATCCTAAATATAATAAAGTCCTAAGATAGATATCTCAAGTAAACATACACTAGTTATGTAAATAAACAAAATAAAGTCCTAATATTCAAATCTATATGAAAAAGGAAATATAGATTTAAATATGTTGATGCAATACACAAATTGAAACTAAGAAGATATGCAATTAACATAGATATCACTTAGCCTTATCACACCTTAATAAAATTTTTTCAAAATATTGAAAGTACATATTTTTATTAGATTGGGAGTTACTTGGAGTGTAGATCAGCTCTGATGCACAGTATAAGATCTCTATTCTTGTAGAGATTTTATCCAAGTAATAAATGCTAAAAAAATTCATGTGAAATGCTTAAAAATAGCTAAGAATAATCCAAAACAGTGCTAAGAAAATCCCTAAAAATGAAAAAAGGCAGGGTGGCAATTTTAAAATTCTAGAAAAATTAGAAAAATTGGAAATCCGCACTATAGCAAGTGGTGGCTCAACATAGTTAATTTGGCATGGGTCGGTTCAATGGCGTCCTGCTCGAGTTGGCTTGTTCAGCTCTAGGTCAGTTCGAATTCAAGCTGATGAATAATGTCATATTGACTCGATTGTGTCAGCTTAGTTTGAGTTAATGAATGGTAATTATGGCTCAAGGCGAGTCTGTTTGTCCCCAAAGCAGCTCGATGGAGCTCGTGTTATAGCAGATCAGCTCAAATGATATTGATCGTGATTCTGGTGAATTTAAAGATGGTCGTATTGATGTCAGTACGTAATGATGATGATTCTGAGGGGTTGACAGTGTTGTTCATTAGTGATGGTAACTGTGGTGTCATATATTGTTCTTCAGTGGTAATGAAAGCTACAAAGAAGAATAAGATTTCATCATCAAAGATAGAATATCGATTAATGAAGATGATGCATATATTCTCACGATGTTTCTACATTGAATGACTATAAGACCAATAATTATCATCTCAATGGTAAAGTTCAGTACACAGTTGTCTATCTAGAATATCAATGTCTCATCTGTTGGCCTAGTTAGCCAACTAACTAGGTCATACTTTTAATTTTGACGATGACAAACAAGTCATGTGGTACTAACGTTTTCATTTAGTGATTTCAGGACCAATTATGTAAAAGGAATTGTTTGTGCCAAAAATAATTATGTGTGGATAATTAATTGTGCAAATAATTTTCAAGATTATCCTACATCATCCACACTTATCCAAGAACCAATGTTTCATGAATATTGAAGATTTGATTGGTCAAAAATTGGATTCAAAAGGAGTTTTATCTAATGAGGAGTCCTATCTTCAATAGGATTTGACTAAGTCATAGATTGAAGATTTGATTGGATTCAAAAGTAGTTTTAGCTAATGAGGAGCCCTATCTTCAATAGGATTTGCCTAAGTCAAAGTTGAAGATTTGATTGGATTCAAAAGAAGTTTTATCTAATGAGAATTCCTACCTTCAATAGAATTTGACTAAGTCAAAGATTGAAGATTTGATTGAAGATTTGATGGAAAATTTGAAGACGAAGTGTTCTAATTGAAGAGAAACTCCTAACTCTATAAAAGGAGAAGACCCCTCCCTTGAAGAAGTATCTAATTGCATCCTTTTAAGCCAAAATATTCAGAGATTAACCATCCTCCTCCCAAGGCTGAATTTCCTCCTCCAAGCTTCAAAGAAATCATCAAAGTTCACAGGAAGAAGGAGTTCGATGGACGACGTTGAAAAGTGCATAACTTTTGATTTAGAACCCCGATTGATGAATTGCTTGCACCTGGATGACCAAAACATCATGCTCTATGCAACAACGATATTTATATTCTACTCAACAAGCAAGCACTGATCCAGATTTGGCAGTTTGTGTAGAATAGTCCCTGTCGATTTCAGAATTGCGCAACTAAATTTAGAGGAGCATAACTTTTGATCCAGATGTCGGATTGACGAGCTGTTTGTGCCCACGTGACCATGATCTCACGGACTACATCACGATGATACCTCTTTGGTTTTTTTACAAGTTTAAATCAGTTTGAATCTGTCTTTATGAGATTGTGTTGTGAATAGCTTTACTCAAAAGCTATCTTCATGCTTAAACTTTTGAACATTATCTTGTACAGTATGATCACTACCCAGAAGCATGATCAGAATTGTTTTCTCTTTTGGTTATAAAAAGGGTGAAATCCTCAAAGGTTTTGGGATCGGAGTAAAGGCTGGGAGCCACTCTGTTAAACACACTTGTGCTTGCATCTCTGATCTGTGATTGTGTGCTTTGCATTATTCAACTATGCTTGAATTTTTAATTTGTGCCATACACCCTATTCATCATCCCCTCTCAGGTGTTTTCAATTGGTATCATAGCGGGATTCCCTTTAGACTCGAAGTCTAGTGGAATTTCTATCATATGACAGAAATTTCATACACGTATCCCAATGACACTCATAACCAAAGAGAAGGACAATCTTATCTTAGATCACCCTTATTTGATGGTACGGACTATAGTTATTGGAAACAATGCATGTCCATACACATAAAAGGCATCGATATAGCATTGTGGAAAATAATCAGGGAAGGCTTCACCTTAGTTAAAAAAACCCACTCCTGAGCAGCAAAAAGAAAATGATCGGTTAGAAAATATTAATGCTAAGGCCATGAGCATATTGTATTGTGGTCTTAATAAAACTAAATTTAACCGTATTAGTTCTTGTTCTACTGCTAAGGATATTTGGACTAGATTTGAAGTAACTCGTGAGGGAATTACTGAGGTGAAGAAAACTCGTATTAGAATACTATTACCAAAATATGAAATTTTTGCTATGATGCCAAATGTGCCTATTGATGCTATGCGTTCTCGTTTTGCAAATATCATTAATCGGCTGAAAGCTTTAGGAAAGGACATCTCAGAGGAAGATTTGGTTGGAAAGTTTCTATATTCCTTGTCTGGTGAATGGATCCAAAAGTGAACGGCAATTGAAGATGCACATGACCTGGCAAGCATCAGTTACGAGCAATTAGTGGGAAAATAGATGGCTTATGAGGTTCAATTGAAGATGATCAATGAAAGCATGCCAAAAAAGGAGGAGACAAAGGAAAAGAATTTAGCCCTCAAAGTATCCAAAATTCTCAAGAAGGAGATGAATGAATCAGATGATGAAAACATAGATCTCATCACAAGGAAATTCGTGAAATTTTTGAAAAAAATAAAATGAAGACTGGAAGTGCTTGATGTGTGTGCAAAAATATAGTATAAACCAGAAGCGTACGGATCGTATGCAGCGTGTGTCGAACACATGAAGGCTAAGGTTTGAATCAGGGATTAGTGATGAGTTTTGTATAGCCGTGTAGTTGGTGTAACAAAGGTTTAAGAGCACTTGACTAGGGGAAATTCAATTAAGAGAAGCAGCTATGGCTGGCATATTACCGCTATGGTAAGTCTTCAACTAGATGGGTCTAACTTCTTGACCCAAGGGTTATATTCATCGATGACGACTAAGTCTTAGTCTTTGTCCTTTTAGAATCTAACTGTGACAGAGGACTCAGAGAATTTGTTGGATCCCTATCATAGCCCTGCTGGGTCGTCGGTCGTTACGATATATGTAGTTCTAGTGAGTGTGCTCGATGGGTCGTTGGCATCGGGCACTTGATAGTCAACCCACCGTTAGGGACATCAAATAAAAACCCCAATTGGTCGTTGGTGGTTAGGATTGTGTAGCACCATAACGGGATGGGTTGAATTAGGCACAACATCCAATCCTATTCCTAGACAATAACCTTAGTTGGGTCAATATTTGGGGCGATCCATCGTGCTCAATCAATACAATATGGATCTACATATCCCTAGCTTAATAGACTACTCAATACTAATGATATCAGTAAGCGAAATCATTCTAGGGTCATGCATTAAGGATTGGAAGAATAACACAAACTAGGGCAACAATGAAGACCATTACAATCACATCAAAATTAGAAACGGTGAGATTCAATAATTAAAGTCAAAAGTTTCTAACAATACTTAAACATAGGAAAAACTCAAAATTGTACAGAAAATAGCTCCCAAAGTCGACAAACAGCATAAATCCTCAAAGAAGTCTCTTTATCGAGGGAGAGAGTGATTATTCATATGGGGAATGTAAATCTATAAAATTAAGAGAAATCTAGATATTAATACACTCCTCTCTCTATCGAGAGGATGCGAGTTTATTGGGATCCTATAGAAATGTAAAATTTATCTACACTACTAGGTTGAGTACACCTGATTGCAAAAGGCGAATCCAACACTTTAATTGGAGCATGCAGTTGCTCACTCAGCCCTTTCATGGCTCCGCTAACGTTGTGGTGCCATGGATTCCAACGAACCCTAGCAATGCTCCCCCAGCTTCTCTTGAGGACGTCCACCTATGTCCTGCAAAAGAAAAGGAGCATCAGTCCGTGGTGATGAAATCTTTTCCGAAATGAATGTATTCTAGAGATAATCGTCAGTATATAATGAAATATGTGAAATAGGTTAACGAGAACTCCCTGGAAGTGAATTGCAATCTCTCGACGATGATGCTATCATCTCTTTGCTAATCCCATATACATGCACTTCAGGTGCAGCCATGTACCAACACCCCTCCGTTGGGTGCAAATCTGTTTCCTGAATGGGAGCGGTGAGCTCTGGGGGGGGTGTGATGTCTCTGGTGGAGTGAGAGTGTCCTGTGGAGGTGATGATGGAGGTAAGGACGTGTCAAAATCACTGAAATGAGGCGTAGTCTCCCTTTCATCCTCCTCATCAATGTGGACCTCCTCTACAAGCACCTTGATGCTATCACATGGTACGAAGTGGTGGATGTGATCCAATGGGAAGAGTGACTTGGGTTCTCCATTGTCTGAGATCCTGCTCTCACCCAAGAACACTTCACTCCCATCTTCCACAGTGGAATAATGGTGAATGGCATTCCCCTCAATTCATACAAAGATCACATCATCCACATCATCGTCGTCTTTGAGGTCAACGGTGGTCTGGTGTGGTCCTTGCTTGCTGCCAACCTCTCCAAGAAGAACCGTGTCCACCTATGGGCCACAGCATTGCTCATCATCCATCTGGGGTACATCATCTGGAGTGTGGTGATGGATGTGGGCCTCGATGGTAGTATCTACATGGGAAAATAAACTCATGTCAAAATAATTTAAATTCAAATCACATGAGTTACCTTTTAATGATAAGTGAGATGCGGCTGCAATCTCCATATAGTCCCATGCATCCTCAGGAGGCATGTCAAAGAATCACCCTCCATTCATCTTCATCATAGAGTCATGCAGATCAAGGTGCAGTCCTCCATTAAAGAAGCAAAGGAGGTCGTGCGCACTCATCCCATGCTCCAGTAATCTGTTCACCAATATGATGAATCTCCATCAAGCTTGCCAAAGTGTCTCTTCAGCAAGTTGGGTGAAAGTGGAAATCTGATCTCGTGGTGTGTGGAGTTGCCTCGCCCGAATCTCGATGGTGGAGGTGGCTCCTCCATCAAGATTATCTCATCCTGACGATGTTTGTAGAGCAATCGAATCCCTACCATGCAAATGTGACTGCCCCTATAATATAACCAATTGGTTCACACTGTGGGTAAGTTCATGAAGTTGGGCTTGGGCTATGGTTTGGGTTCGAGCCATTGAGCTTCGGCTTGGAGTTGGTATTCTAAAAGCAACTCCAGATGGAATTTTTGTGGTGGTGGTGGAGGGTTAAGGAAGGAGTGTTCATGAGATAGGTTGGATTATATGATGGTGGGCCGTATGGGTATGTATGGTTTTGGTATTGGGTATAGACATGCCCATGCATCCCACATCTTATACAAAGCGCTGCAACCTATGGAACATGATTATAACCCCTTGTTTGGGCATCATGTGAGAATAAATCACTAAAACTCCCCATATACGATCCATCAGGCATCCACATACTCTCCAAATAGCACCTAAAATGCAAAAGATAAAGCCAAGGCAAGCGCGTCAGTGGTACAAGAGAATTACAAACAAATGAATGCCGAAAATTTTGTTATCAAGATTTTTATAACTTTAATGAATAAAACATAGTCTAGCGAACCCTAATCATGCTAATATCAATCAAATCGTGCTTTCCCAATAATGGTGCCAAAAACTTGTTATCGTCTTATAATTTATAACCGCAAGCGCATTGCGTCATCGTAGCGCTTAACGGGTCGTCTGTATGGAGGCGGATTGATCGAGTACTAGCTCGATTTGGGGTTATATGCTAGCTATGAAATTGGATTGGAAGGGATACATGGACTATGGGATTAACAAGGAATACGAAGTGAGAGCATGCAGAAATGGGAATAACAATGAAGAGGCAACAATCAAAAGAGGGGAAGATTAACTAAACAACAATTGAAAATGAATAAATAACAAAATAGCACAAAGAAAATAGAAGAAATATTTATCTCATCAATTTATAGAGAGGAGTTGTCAGTTCCATTACAAATTCAAGAGAAGAGCTTCAAAAATCCATCCTAAAACTAATCTATTCTCTCATCTACCCCTAAAAATCAATAAAACAGTAAAATCGATACAAAAACGAGCCTAAAGCTCGGCTCTCCCTAGAATGATGGCACTCCAGCGCTTAAATACAACCCTAACACTAACAGATCGAGCTCCAGACCCGCATTCAACCCGACGGCGTGGTCGAACACGTGGCCGCGTCGCCTTTGCTGCTGCCACTGCTGCTGAGGAATGAAGAACGACACGACCATATGGTTTGAACCATATGGCCTTGTGAATGCATCATGCTGCTGCTTTGGGGGAGAACACGACCATATGGATTATTCCATACGGCCGCATGGAATCTCTGCCTGCTGCTATGCTGCTGGGAGAGGAAAATGACACGGTAGTATGGAGGGGCTCCATACGGCAGTGTAGCCTTGGCTGCCGCTTCCCAGACTCATATGCTTCAGTTCCCAAGCTTTATCAATCACCTTTCAAGCTCATCTACTAGCTATCTTCATCCCCCATCTCAATTATCCATGAGGCTTCCAAGGGTCACTCATCTTCATCCCAGCATGCTCAAGTCGAGCTCTTCCATGCTCCAGTGTAAACTTCAAACTCAGAAGTTCTACATGCCAACTCCACCTCCATCATCACAGTCTTCTAAATCCAAAGCTCTAGGTTCAATCATCATGTGCTCCAGCTACACAACACTAATGCTCCAGCTCTATACTCAAGCTTCCTCACACCAGTAATCATGTTCCAGCATGCTCCACTAAGCCAATGTGTTCCACCAAGACAAAATGCAAAAATCTCACCATCAAGCTCCAAAATTCTCCAATTTCACCTAAACTCTCCAATTTCACCTGAAATGCACCGAGGAGACCAAAAGCGTAAAAAGAAACAAAAGCGGTAAAAAATGGCACATAAAGCAAGGCGAAGTGAAATAAAACATGGATGAAAAGAATGTGAAAACTACACATAAAAACAACCTATCATTTACCTTTCCTTGAATATTAAGTTAACAGACTCCCTTGTAGTTTCAGTTTGAATACCTACTTTCTTATAAGTTGTAGTAAACCTGTTAATAGTTGGTGACCATACCTTACTAGGTAGAACAGTTCTGAGACTGACCCTACCTAGCATTGTTAGATTATCCTACTAGGTCATGCGTTGACGTGTCCCATTTACCTTTCCAGGTTTAGGAGCAGGTCAGACTGAGCTAGACATGACCAAGTGGTTACTCATAGATGGAACCCTCAGAGGGTGATCTTGCTCACTTGATTCTCAGAGTAGTTTAGGGAGTGAGTTGTATGGGTTAGACACCTCAGTCCTTTGTTGGTTTTCGGGGATTTTCTTCTGTTTTCCACTTTTGTATCAGATATAGAGATGATGTAAATAAAGGTGTATTTTTGTATTTATAATAAAATAAGTTTAGATTTTGTACTTTTGTTTAGTTTCTGTGTTATTTTTCTGTGGTGAAGCTTACTTGTACTTCCCAGTACGTGTGCAGTGACCTGCATATTCTTCTTGCACTATCTCTTCCTTTCTCTTTCTTAGTACACTCGCTGCTTTGGGAATATTTGGGATGGATTCGCACTTTCTGGGGATTCAGGGGTGCATGGCGTTACAGCGCCCGAGGATGCTTTTTGGCAGGGTTTTGAGTTTTTGCAGTGAATTTCTCAGGTGTAATTGATCCTAACTCTGTTGCATTCTGATTATTCTCTTTGTTTCTCTTTTTGTTTCTAGTTGAATATGAAATAATAAATCAATCTTTTAATCTCTATTTGATTGTGGATTGGTTTGCTATTGAATCTCTGTTCATATCTATTGCAATGAATGTTATTTCAATGATTTCAACTATCTCTAATTGCATGGATTGTGAGTAGTGATTCATCTAGGGCCAATGGGTTGAACCCCATTAGATGTAGCTATGGATTGGTAAAATGTTGATTAATTGTTGAGTAATTGAGATGATGGATATGTTAGGATGATTACTATCAATGCAATTTGACTTCTCCCTCTGTGGGTAATTAGATTAATCGACGGCAGAATCCGGGGTTAATCTAGGGTTTTCGATTGCATTGATCGATACTATCGATGCGGCTGATGGGAGTTAGGGAACGATCAAAGCCCTCTTAACATAGATCTGAATCCTAATCCACGGAAGTGGCATGGAGGAAGATTAGGGACATTCGTTAGACGTAATGCACCTATCGCATATCGATGCACGTCGGAAGTCGGTATCGATACGGGCTAGGCAGTCATATCATGCACCACGGAAGTGGTGGGTAGATTTAATATAAGGGGATATCTTATCATGTGCCTTGGAAGTGGGGGGTAATAGAATACCCTTAGATTAGACGACCTCTCCCAAACCTCATGAATTAAGCAATTACTTTATCCTAATCAATCCTAGCTTAGTCCAATGGTGGGGATACCCAGGTCCTAGAGTTTTCCATTATTGTTATTTTCTATTAGTTTTCATAACCCCCGCTACCATACTCGATCGCTATCAATTCAGTAAGATATTAGTATCAACAACTGCCGCTCAGAGGACGACCCGTATAGGGTTATAACAACACCGTGCACTTGCGGCTTATAAATATTGAAGCTCATAACACGTGAAAACCCGTCTTTGAGGAAACGAGATCTATCCTGGGTGGTTCGGTAGAGTTTTCTTGATTTCCTTTCTTGGGGTAGTCACTTCCATCGGTGTCCTTTACGAATGTCGAGGGGTTCTCTTCAGCATTCACCTCTACCGGTTTAACGATCAGTGTGTCACTTCCTTGGCCTCCAATCTCCTTCTGCTCCTTAGAGTGACAGCATCAAGGTGGTCCCCTGATTATTCTGGTGTTCTTATAAGCTGAATAAATTTCAGGGCCAATTGGGCAAATTGAGACGAAATCGTCTCACATTTTGTGGTGAGGGAATCAAGCTTCAAGATCACCTGTTGGATGGAGTCCTGGAAGTGGATGTTTTTCTCATTCTTGGTGGCAATGAAGTCCTCCATTCTGCTCTCTTGCCTAGACTTCTGCAAGGGTCCTGGTAGTGCAAGTGGCGTATGTCTTGTTTGGGGGTTGGGAAGCAGATTTGCACTCTGATGATGCCATTGCATGGGTGGCCTAGGCCTCTGGTAGCCCTAACTCCGGTGGATGGTGTTAGCGGATTGCTGGTGATTGTGTGATCTGTGTTCCTCATGTTGTACTTGGGCGATTTGCTGTGATAGGAAGTTAAATTTATCGGAGAAATACGTCAAAACATCCAGGCTCAACTCGTTTGCCGGTGTTTGCACATCCATGTAATTTCCCCAATGATGACCATTCGAAGCCATTTCTTCCCATAATAGTTTAGAGGTAGTAGGAGTCTTCATCATTATAGTGCCGCCAGCTGATGCGTTGGCAACAATTTTCCAATCATGCCTTAGTCCGTTATAAAAGGTTTGAATAAGCAGCCATTCCAGAATTTTGTGATGAGGACATCTACGTTGGAGTCCCGTGTACCTCTCCCATGCTTCGTAAAGTGACTCTTGATCATGTTGTTTGGAAGACGTGATCTCAATTCGTTGCTTCATCGTCTTCCCTGGGGGGAAGAATTGATTAAGAAAGGCCTTCGATAGCATGTCCCAAGTTGAGAAGGTATTGGGGTTGTTACTCCTGAGACACTCATTCACCTTGCCATTGAGAGAGAATGGGAAAAGTCGAAGTTTAACGGCATCCTCTATGACATCTTCCAGCTTAAGAGTCTTGCACTTCTCCAAGAAGATATTCAGATGCTCGAAGGGGTCCTCTATGTATGAACCACTGAATTGGTCTTGTTGTATAAGGAGGACAAGCTCGGTTTTCAATTCAAAGTTAGCAGCTCGGACCGACGTGCATGCTATACATGACGAAGGGCTACCGTATGGTATCACGAAGTCCATGGTGGATCTTGTGGGCTCTATACCCTCCATATCCAGCTGTCCTGTTATCGTAGGCACAAGAGAGACAAAACTCAAGAGAAACGTTAGTAGCACGGTTAGTATCAAAATAAGTAAAAATATGGAGAGAGAGAGAGAGAGAGAGAGAGAGAGAGAGAGAGAGAGAGAGAGAGAGAGAGAGAACACGGTCTATTAAATTATCTACTAATACAAAGTCAAACTGTTTGCCTTCCCGGCAACGGCACCATTTGCTTGATTTGTGTGCAAAAATATAGTATAAACCGCAAGCGTACAGATCGTATGCAGTAGGTGTCAAACACAGGAAGGCTAAGGTTTGAATCAGGGATTAGTGATGTGTTTTGTATAGCTGTGAGATAGGTGTAACAAACGGTTAAGAGCAATTGACTAGGGGGAATACAATTAGGAGAAGGAGCTAGGGCTGGCATATCACTGCTATTATACGTCTTGAGCTAGATGGGTCTAACTTCTCGACCTAAGGGTTATGTCATCAATGATGACTAAGTCTCAATCATCGTCCTCTCGACGTCTAACTGTGAGAGAGGACTCGGAGAATATGTTGGATCCATATCGTAGCCCCGATGGATCGGCAGTTGCTACGATATAGGTAGTTCTAGTGAGTGTGCATGATGGGTCATCGGCGCCGAGATTGTGTAGCACCGTAACGGGATGGGTTGAATTAGGCACAACATCCAATCTTATTCCTAAACTATACCTAAGTTGGGTTCATATTTTGGGCAATTCATCGTGCTCAATCAATACAATAGGGCTTTACATAGCCCTAGCTTAAGAGAATACTCACTACTTAAGAGATCAACAAGCAAAATCATTATAGGGTTATGCATTAAGGATTGAAAGAATAACACAAACTAGGGCAACAATGAAGACAACTACAATCACAACAAAATTAGAAGCGGTAAGATTCAACAATTAAAGTCAAAAGTTTCTTACAATACTTAATTAGAGGAAAAACTCAAAATCCTACAGAAAATAGCTCCCAAAGCCGCCAAACAGCCAAAATCCCCAATGCTCCGAGCGCCCCCAAATTGTTGCAGACGTTTCCTTGTATATGGTGGCGGGCACACGGCCATGCTGAGTTACGACACAGACATGTCACCCACTTGATTGTAACATTGGCGAGTCATCTTGTGCACGGCCGTACCGCCTTTTGACACGGCCGTGTCAACGATCTCCAGTGTCTCCGGCAGCTACCAGGCGCATGGCCATGCTACACAATCATGCTAGCAGTCTGCGGTCTGTCTTGATTTCGACACGGCCGTGCCGCACGTCCATGCTGACAATCACTGTTCTGTTTATAAATTCGACATGACCATGCGTCTTGTCCGTGTTTGAGGGGAGATCTTTGTCTCCTGTCAGGATTTCTAGCACGGTCATGCGATGAATCTGCACGGCTGTGTTACTGAAGCAGCATATTCAACGTTCCTTCTGTCACACTGACACGGTCATGCATGCATCTGCACGGCCGTGTTACTAGTAGGCCTGCACGTTTTAGCTCCTAGTTGCCTCCAAATCTCCTTCGTTGCTTGTCATCTCCTCCACTTTGCTTCTTCTGTCTCTATTTGCATCGTTTTGTGCACTTTTATCCTGAAATATATAAAATATATCCCGAAGGCATAAAGTGGATAAAAGTCGGTAACGACTGACGAAAAGAGCAAGAATGATTTAAGATAACAGTGGAAAACATGAGATAAAAGTGCGGAAATATGTGTATAAAATATGCCTAATAGGACGTATTTGGGGAATCAGGAAAAACAAAGGAAATGATGAAGAAAGTTCTGTTCCTCAGTGCTTCTGATGTACAAGAGAAGGCACATGAAAGCAGACTGCCCACTTCTATGAGGCAAAGAAAAGAAAATATTGAAGAAAGAGGATGTCAAAAGTGAGGAATGGTGGCTACATGGGGGAGAAAGTGACGCAGAGGAGCTCTCCTCAGACGATGACTGGAATGATAACAATGGGACTTGCTTTATGGCTGGAAACAAAAAGGTTAAAATTGTTTCCAATGTTCATAATTTTGATGATGAATTGAATATTAGTGATGATATGTTTTCTAGCATGAAGGAAGCTTATGAATTTTTGTAGAACTTCTTCAAGAAATGGGTCCTAATTTTTTTAGCAAAAAAGGGTTCGTGATTCATTAAAAGAGGAACTAGGTATCATGACATGTGAGAAAGATGAGCTTTTTATTAAATGGAAGGAACAAAAAGAGATTATAAAAATCTTTAATGAAACCAAATTGGAGACCAAAATCCTAGAACTATAAAATGCTAATAGAAAATTGGCTAAATTAGAACTTGAAAATTCCAATCTTGCCAAAGACTTGAAAGAAAAAATTAGCACTCTTAGTTCTAGAGATTCTGAAATAAAATTTTTAAACCACAAGATAGCTAGATATGAAGAAAAATTGGAAGAGGTTGAAAAAGAAACATCCAATTTAATAAAAGGGAAAACATAGCTATTGATTTAGAGACTAGTGAGAAAGAAAAAAGATTCGAGGCTATGATTAATGAGCTTGAAAATAAAAATCAAAACCTTAGCACGATCTTAAATAAATTCACTAGTAGCCAAGAGAGGTTTAATAAGATGATAAATGGGCTTAATAATCAATCTAGCAAACATGGTCTATTATTTCAAAAGATGCAACTTAAGAAAAATCTAGGAAGACCATTGAGAAGAATTTTGCAAGAGACATAAGCTTTCAATATTGCATGCATGAAAATCACATGTCGTCTACTAATAAGCACTCCTATGTAACATATTTTTATTGTAACACGAAGGGACATGTCATACATGGTTGCTTTGCTCGTATTCATCTTGAATAATTCATGTGGATTCCTAAAATTTTTATTAAGCAAAGAAAATCATGTGCTAACACTTTCGGATCCACAAAATGGATACCAAAAAGTGCACCTTTCTCTGCAGGTGCATCATTGAGGTCCGAGTGATAGCATACATCGCATGGGCGAAAACAACGTTGATCTGAACTAATAACTGTAAAGAAAGTTATGGTTATTTTTGGCATAATTGATGCATGGTGAATTTTTGGCATATTTGGTGCATGGGAATTTTTTATGAGCTTATGTTGATGCATGACATCATATACTATTTAATTGGTTGTATGAGTATATGTTTATCATTGATATAGTTGAAATTTCGATGTGCATTTGGTATGAAACTTGTTAGAAATATTGGAAATATTATATATGATTTTAATAATGACATTTTATGTTAATGAAAAATTCCCATACTTAAATTGTGTATAATTGATTGGTCATCATTAGTATGCCTAATTGTTGAAAAAAAATTGGTCGATATAGTCATGTAACTTATGCAAAATTGTTGGATAATGTTTAGGATCTAAAAGATTAAACTCTTTTTGGTTGTCTTTTTACTTATATATATATATATTCTATAAAAGAGAGCATATTTTGAATTTTGTCCTACTAGGACAAAGTTTGTCCTACGTGGCCACAAAATGCTAACTGAGACAAACCCAAGATGCTGACTAGGACAAGTTTTGTATGAAAAATCAAAATTTGAAAGCTCAAAAATTTGAACACTCAAAGCATAACAAAATTTGGGGGGAAACCAAATGATTAAACCGCTCAAAAATTTGAACACCCAGCGCAGCCTGCATTTGCTTTGGGTCACTCACTGCTGCCTAAAAACGAATCCGCTCCCAACTTCTCGATGGCCTCCTTCTCCTTGCCGGGTGAGGTGATGATCACATGTGCGAGGAATAAGAAGCAAACCCTAGCCGCTCTCCTGCGCCTGGTCCCTGCTGAATCCATCTCTTCCTCCCGCACCGGCAAAGAAGTCGCCCTCGCACCGGTAAGAGGGGATTCCATTTCGCTACGTGGAGCTTGGAGGTTTTCCTCCAGCAAGGCAGGGTGGCCACATTATCGAAGGCTCCCAGGATGCTCCATTACCAAAGGCCCCGATCTCCTGAGATGCTCCTTTGCAATTGGACATGAGGTTCCCGTCTCCTCTTCCAGGTTGGATTTGGGTTTTGTGATTATAAATTTGTAGCAAGAAGATTCAATGAGCTTTCAATTTTATAGCTTTTTGACTCTGTGAGCATGAATTAAGATACATGAATCTGTGAGCATGAATCTGCCATGTTCATTTAAGACGGGTGCGGTTTTTTGATGGGTTTTTGAATTTTTTAGCTTTTGAATTTGTGAGCATGAATGGCCAATTTTTCTTCTTCTGATGGGTTTCTTGAATAGATCGCAACTTGCTGATGGGTTTTGTGAGTAAGATGGAGGTGATGATGGATTTTTTTGGAAAGATCGCTTCTTCTGACAGGCTTTTTCAGTGCATAAGATCAGATGGGTTCTGGTTTTTTGTTATTTTTATGTCCCCCAAATGATAGATAGAGATTATAGGATAGAGATTATAGGATAAAGACTGAGTCATTGACTCATTGCCATGTTCATTTGTAGCAAGAAGATTCAAGGAGCTTTCAATTTTGTAGCTATTTGTTTAAAAAATAATTATTGTTGGGTCTATGGTTATCTTGACTGTATATGGACTTTCCAACTTTTTGAAGTTCTTTTTTCAAAAGCACTTTGAAGATCAGCAGCTTCTATTATTATATGTAACCTAACCATTTACGTTGGAGGAGTTGGCTTTTTGATCATTTATGTTTTGCATTTTGATTCATTCTGCACTCGATTTTTCAGCCTCAATGTTACAGATAGGGAAATTCAAACAACACCTTGGCCTGCAATTCTAGACAATGTTGTTCAGCTACAAAAGTCACACCAACTGTGCGTAGTAAAGGATCTCTCTGCCCATGAAGTGGTGATGCGAATAATGCACACGGAAAACTATTTAATAGGCATGCTCAACAAAGGTATTTTTGCTTTTCCAATTCCTTAATGGGTAACCTGGATCTGGTCCAAATGTCTATTCTATGTCACATGGAAGGAGGAATCATTTAAAACTACCAAAGACCCTGGAATGGAATCTAAATTGATGCATATTTCAGATCATTTTTATAGGTATAATTATATATTCCCATTCTATCTTTAACTGGGGGTATCTTGACAACTTAAATTGTGAGAACAAGATTATATATTTCAGATGTAGATATATGAAGTACATTATGTATAGCGATGTTCTCGATATCATGTATTGGTTTCAAGCAGATGCAATTATGAGCTCTTTTCTATTCACCACACCTTCCATCTCTGTCATTACATGAAAAATAGAGTGAATGGACTACACATAAATAAAAAACACGTCAGTACAAGCAAAAGCATGTCATTAGTATTTGTACCGTATGAAAAATGAAAATTAAAGTAAACAACTAAAGAAATGAAAAAAAATCATGGGCATGACTACTGATTCTTAAGTACGTCATAAAATATTTAAACCATCAAATAAAAATAGGGCATAAATTAACAACAGGGGAGGAGGGCTCTGGGTAGAGCGTCGGGGGAGGATGCTTATAGAAAATTGAGAAGTATATTGAGGAGTATGTTCTAATAGTCAGTCACTGTTAAAGAGGGATTGTTAGGACTTTGGGGGTGGAATTAGAAATAGAGTTATGAAGGGATTTAATTGAATTTTGTTGCCCAATATATTTTTATGCAGACTCTACAATGTTGTTGGAAGGTTTAGCTGCAGTTACGTAGCTGTTATTGTATTTTACTGAGCAAAGGGAAGCAGAAGGTCCCTGAGAAAATTTGTCACATAAAATGCTTTAAAACTGGATTGGGTAAAAAAAATTCTGGCATATACAGTAAGGACTGACCTAAGGTATCAGAAAGTTGATCTTTGAAGCCTCTTTAATCCATAGAACTAACAAATATGGAGATGCAAATTTGTGTTGGAGTCTCTTGGAGATGTAATTATAGATCTTCTGTACGTTAACGCCTTCTGTTTTGGAATCATTTTGTGAAATAGCCTATTTTGGTTGAGTTTTCTTAATCGTATACATGGGTTTATAACATAATAAGATCCAATCTGGTTTGATGATTGTTATATGATTGTGGGGTTGACATTTTTCATGAGTTAATGTGAATATTTACCCTTCATTTTACCTCTAACTTAAGGTCAAGTCATGCTAATAAATAAATCCTAATTACATTTCAATCATCCGGATGTAAGAGTGATCCAAAGAGTTGGGACATGAATTGGGTATTATTTATGTATTTGCATTCCTCAAATTGTTCTTTCATTGGATTGTTGAGATTTCATGCCGGCTATTGATGTACCTAAGATGATCGAGGCTTATGGTGTTTATGTCATCATGAGTCATGAGGCCGTGATGGGCGTATTAATAGAGTGGCGGATGTAAATAAATTGTAAATCAGAATATTCAGAATACTACATGGGGAAAAAATAATTATGAGGTAATCAGAGAGTTCCTCCTCTACCATTAGAGGCTTCTTTCTTTTTTTCTTTTTTTCCCCGACCAATTGGTATTGGGTCATTGATATTGTCCTATGTAATGGCACTTAACGTTTGTGTAAAGTTTCTGTACAAGGGATCTATGTGATGGTTGATGATTTTTGTATATATCAATGCCTGCAAAAATGTGTTTTATTCAAGATATGTGTGGGCCTTTGTATTTGTTACTAATGTGGAAGAAGATTATATTATTTGCTTATGGTTTGTTTTTTACCTTGCTGAAAATGAATCTGTTCTTCAGTTAATTCTCTTCCATTGTCTGTTGATAAACATTCAGTAATCTAAGCATTAGAATTATATTTGAAGCCAAAATGAGCCATGTTTGAAGGCATGAAGACATCCAGAAAATTGACTAGCATCACCTATAAATTTCAACCAATAAACTGATGATTAAATCTGGAGCTAAATAAAGAAGAAGAAGAGAATATTGACTATGGCATCTGACCCCATAACATTTAGAAGAAGAAGTGTTTCCATAACAATTGGCAATACTCATAGTTTGTATTTGTAATCTGCAAGTCGATCTTCGGATTACTAATGCTATTGCATAATACACCACAAAAAAAGACTTGGCAAATGATCAAGGCTGGACCTCGGCTTTTCTATGCCACAAAATTTGCTTCAGATCATTCTCCTCTTCGTGTGAATAAAGTAGGTAGTGCCCTCCTGCTAGCCACTGCTCTTCTACTAATGGAGAGGATAAATAGATAAGAGGATGCTTGAAGATGCAGAAGATATGGAGATAACAAAACTATGTACATAAACATATGTTATGTATGATCAGTAGAAATCCATATGAGATGATGATTGCCTCCTTTTCCTCCTCTGTTAAGTTTTTTTAATAAAACTTTTCCACATATTTTTCATTTCTTCGCAATTGATCATCATCACAAAATCATTTAACAACATTACCTGACAGAGCAAGCGACGGCCTAAGCCCAATGCTTGAGTCGCATCTTCGCCGCCTGAGGGTTGTCCCCTGTAATATATACCACCAAAAAACATGCATAAAGCTGAAGCAAATGTAGAATAAGCATAACAATTCAAAGGAGAGCATCTGTTATTTTCTCTTCTTGGAATTCTCTTCTTGCAATAGGATATATTGGGACTTAATTCTCTTCTTGGAATTCAGTAGATGCATCTATTATTTTCTCTTATGATGTTGTGATCTAATGTGAGCATGGTTTAAGATATAGTGGCTACATATTGAATGGATTTTTATTGTGTGAGCAGAACCGTGGTGTGGAGCTTTCATTGAAGCGGATTCATTTGTTACACAGATGCATGCAATTCTAGAAAATACACTCATCCGATGCATTGAAAGATGCACATCATTGAAAACAATGAGGGAAATTCTGGCCTAAATTTTCTTCAATGGAATGCAGAATGAGAGAGATGTTACAGTTAAGCTGTCTTTTTGCTGCAAGACATTGCGAGATGTTGATTTTGATCGCATGATTTTTTGATGCATTTAAAAGTTCAGCAAAAATGTTTTGATATGGACAATGTTGATCACTTTATATTCCATCGATTAGCCCGAGATTGCGAGGTAGGACATATCGATCTACATGATGATGCAAGAGCATGGGAGCTCAGCCAAACAATATTGCCTTTTCTGCTGTTCTTAAAGCATGCTCATTTCTTTAAGGCCCTGAGTGAAGGAGAACAAATCCATGCTCCTTAAATCGTACTTGGATTTAGCTTCTCTACAATTCTTTTGTCAACATGCATATGAAATGTGGATTCATTTTTTTATACAAAGGAACATGGATTCGTTATTTTGTTGTTTTTGAATTTTTTTTTTGCAGACAGAAATTTGGAACGATGGTGACGCCGCATGAAGGAAGGTGACGCTTCCAGGATTTCTACACACTAAATGGGCAGTCTATGATTGTTTCTATTTAGTTTTGTCATTTGTAATTTGTAATTTTTAATATATTTTGTTGCTTCACATTATCTTTTGTGTGATTTGCCATTATTGGACATTCCTACTCCTATTATTACGCAGAATTTCTTTTGGCATTTCTAAATTGATTGGTAAGCTAAAGGCTATTGGAATTGACGTGTATCAGATATCAGGGGGCTTTTGGCAACCTATGTTGCTAAAGTTCAATCAGACATTGCTTTTGTACTCATTTGGATGCACTTAAGATGGTATGAATCACAATTTTCTGTTGAGATTATTTATAATGCTATAATCATTTGTATGCTCCATATACATAACAAACTAAAATTGATTCTATTGCTCAAAATCACCTTTAGTTGTGGAGCTTGTACCAGAGTGAGGATGTGGAACTTATCTATTAGTTGGTAGGGACAAAAATCGTTTTGTAATAATTGTTTTGTAATCATTTCATCGCTGATAAACGTTAAATTCTATGCCTCATATGGTATACTATGCCATGAACAATGCCTTTACTGAGTTAACTCCGCTTGCATTGACTTAGATAATTTCTGTGTAAATGCTTTTGAATGGGAAGTTTTGTTGTCAAAACCTTTTCAGCACTCACATGATGTGAATGCATTTGATGCTTGGATTGCCTTTCTTTTTTTAATTTTTTCCTTTTGAACATATCTTTTTTCCTCAAGTTCTATTACTGTTTGTCAACATACATGTAATATCGCAATTCTTCTAAAGCTTTCCATCGTCGATTCAATATATCTTCCTCTCATAGTGAATTTTCTCTTCATAGAATTTGAAGGCAAAGTAACCACGTTGATTATATTAATTTAAAAATTGGATTTCATAGTTTGAATAAGCAAATTAGTGATTTTGTAGTTTGAGGATGTTGTCGTTTATTTTAACATGATTTGTGATTGTATTTACCCGTTTAAGTGTGATTGGAGAAGCTGAGTGTCCTCCAATTAATCCTAAATAAAAACAAATGCCAAGAGGATAAAAATTATATTAATAAGAATCTGAAGTAATATAATGTTTTTCCCATCTGTAGGAGAGAGCAAAATTTATAGATTGCACTGATTTTTATATGTTTTATTTTCAATTTATTGACCAATAAAAGTTAACCTTTATTGTTTTTAATTTGTATGAAGCTCTGGAACATCATTGTCATTCACTCACTGAGTACTCAGAAACTTAAACGTGCCTAGCAACGTACACGATGATCTAGCAAAGAATGGCCAAATTTCTTAATATCGAGAATCGGGATGGAATTAGAAAGACATGAAATGTCTTTTCTGGCACAAAACTAGAAGCAACAAATTGTGTCATTCCTGTTGCATCCATGTAAACTCCACTGAAGCCCACCCCGAATGTCCATGTCCTCCCAAATGCTTCTATTCGTTGCGAATCTATTTGTCGATGCTCAATCATTTCTCCATTATCGATTACATTGCAAAGATTTGGATCTATTCTTTCTGCTACCAGCGTAACCACTTTCTGCAACACTACGGTTCCATGTCTGAAGATAACCTCCCTATCGAACTATACCCTGAGTGCACCATAATTGAGTATGAATATTTTCCGGATATTGGCTCTTCAACCCACTGTGTCTCCACCATAATCGAGATTGAATTTTAAGGAATCAATTAATATGATGAGAGTTTGTGAAATTTTTGAGGGACGACTTTAAATTTTGGGGAGAACTAAATCTAGAGAAAACTAAAATTTTTGGTTGGAACTAAATTCTCTGTGTAAGACTAAATTCTTGGGGGAACTAAATTTTTTGATTCAATTAAGGGATGTTTTGAATGTGTTTGCTGACTAGGACAAAGAAGTGGGTAGAAAGATAGCTCTGATTGAATCTTAGGTAATCAATGGGTTAGATGGGGTAGATGAGTGTTTGCGAAAATTTTGAGGGGAAACCCCTAAAATTTTGGAAGAAAATAATATGGAGGACACTAAATTTTTGGGGAACTAAATTTTGGGAGAACTAAAATTTTTGAGAGACCTAAATAACAATTATTAAGCTTTAATTATTTTTGTTCGTTTAAAATTAAAGGATCCAAGACTTTGAGGTGTGAATATTTTAAATGAACTGTGCCCTAAGTTAAGTCTGAAGGAAACTAAATTTTGGGAAACTAAAATTTTTGGAAACTAAATTTTGGTGGTACTAAATAACAATTATTGTGATTTATATATTGCTATCTGTTTAAAATTAGGGGATCAAAGATTTTGATGTGGGAATACTATAAATGAACCGTGCCCTCAGGGCACGGGTTATGACTAGTATATATATATATATATATGATTTTCTTTGGAATAATTAAGTTAGGAGTCGAATATGTGATGCCTTCATGCGTCACTATTCTGAGACAACCACGTAGAAAAAGAAAAAGAAGAAGAAAAAGAAAGAATATTGAGAAAAATTAGCATATGAAAAAGAAATAGAAAAAGAATATGAAAATATGAAAATCATTTTGATACCGGCGGCAAATAACCAGATTTTGGGGGTTTGTTGAGCAATGCGTATGAAATATGGTAGATGAAGTAACCACTTAGCGCATCTAAACTCCAAAGGACCTGAAATTAAACATCATGGTATCATATGTTGGTTGTCTCCCTACATCATGCTTTATAGATATTCCAAAGAGATGAATATAGACAAAGTTCTTAAGACAATTTATGAGTTTGCTTTTTTGGTACCATAAGCATGAACCAATGATTCAAGTTAGTTATTTGATTTTATTTTCTATTTATATTTAAGAAATGATCGTATGCTTTCGATGATTCATGACATTGTACATTTTTTGAGTTCGTGGGGAGTAAACATTGATATAAAATTGTCTTTATCAATTTCGTGTTTCTTTGACATGCTAATCTTATTTCATGTCCCTTGCATAACAAATTTCAATATTGTTAATGATATTTTCTTGCTCATGCTCATTCTTTTCTATTGATGTCAAAAGGGAAAGAGATGATAAAAATTGATGCATAAATCTTGGGGAGCACGGGAGCATGAGAGGATACTTTTTGCATGATGACAAAAGGGGGAGAGATAGAAAAATTGAGATGCATGTGATGCATACTTTGAGAGGGAGCTTGTCACAATTATTCTTCATGAGAGCACATGGTAGGGGGACCTTTGAATGTATCATGATCATGTGCACTCTATGACTTGCTCTTTAATATTTTATCTCAACTTTTCTAGGCTTATTTGCCATCATCAAAAGGGGGAGATTGTTGGCCTAGTTAGCCCACTAACTAGGTCACACTTTTAATTTTGAAGATGACAAACAAGTCATGTGGTACTAACGTTTTCACTAAGTGATTTCAGGGCCAATTATGCAAAAGGAATTGTTTGTGCAAAAAGTATTATGTGTGGATAATTAATTGTACAAATAATTTTCATGATTATCCTACATCATCCACACTTATCCAAGATCCAATGTTTCATGAAGATTAAAGATTTGATTGGATTTAAAAGGAGTTTTATTTAATGAGGAGTCATATCTTCGATAGAATGTGACAAAGTCAAAAATTTGAAAATTTGATTGGATTCAAAAGGAGTTTTATCTGATGAGGAGTCCTATCTTAAATAGGATTTGACTAAGTCAAAGATTGAAGATTTGATTGAAGAATTGATGAATGATTTGAAGACCAAGTGTTCTAATTGAAGAGAAAGTCCTAACTTAATAAAAGGAGAATACCACTCCCTTGAAGAAGTATGTAATTGCATCCTTTTGAGCCAAAATATTTGGAGATTAACCATCCTTCTCCCAAGGCCGAATTTCCTCCTCCAAGCTTTAAAAAGATCATCAAAATTCGCAGGAAGGAGTTTGACGGATGACGCTGAAAAGTGCATAAATTTTGATCCAGAACTCCGATTGATGAACGATTTGCACCTGGACGACCAAAACTTCATGCAATATGCAACGATGATATTTATCTTCTGCTCAGTCAGCAAGCACTGATCCATATTCAGCAGTTTGTGCAAAACAGTCCCTGCAGATTTCAGAACTACACAACGAACTTCAGAGGAGCTTAACTTTTGATCCAGACGTCGCATTGACGAGCTGTTTGCGACCACATGACCACGATCTCTTGGACTACATCATGGTGATATCTTTCTTGTTTTTTGTTGCAATCTTAAATCAGATTGAATATGTTTTTGTGAGATTATGTTATGAATAGATGTACTCAAAAGCTATCTTCATGCTTCAACTTTTGAACATTATCTTGTACAGTGTGATCAATACTCGAAAGTGTGATCATAGTTGTTTTCTCTTTTGGTTATAAAAGAGGGTGAAATCCTCAAAGGTTTTGGGATCGGAGTAGAGGCAAGAAGTCACTCCGTTAAATACACTTGTGCTTGCATCTCTGATTTGTGATTGTGTTCTTTGCAGTATTTCACTGTGCTTGAATTTTTAACTTGTGCCATACACCTTATTCACCCCCTCTCTAGGGTGTTTCACTATATTGATATTTATATGATCATGAACATTCCAAATTGTGTATATGCAAATCGATTAGCCCGTATTATAATCATAATTGTTATGAATAGGACCCATTGGGCCTATTGGGTATCCACCCACATGAGTACCCATTATGAATACTATATAAAGGAGGCTAGGGGTTTCCTAGCCTCAACCCTTCTCCAAATCTGTTTCTCGTTCACAACACGTTATCAGCACGATCACGGTCGTTGGAGGAGACAGCGGCTCACGGGGAAGGAGATCCATCAATCGCTCAGATTCAAGAGATCGTAATCTTCTCAACGGGGAGCGAAAAGGGCATCCTTCACCAACCGTCGACTAGATTCCCTTGTCGAATCTAGAGGTAAAAATCAAAACTTTTTAGATCTAAACTTGCTTTTCACGTTAGATATGCATGTTTTAGGATCAAAAATTTTAAAACCACGGTAAAAATCACATTTTTTTAGATCCGCATGCCTAAAAACAATAAAATCTATTTTTTTAGCGATCTAAATCCTTGAAAAATCCGGTTTTTACCCCCCTTTGATCCAAAATTTCCGCACGCCGTAAGGCGAAATGGCGGCGCCTCACAAGCGCCGGTGGCGGCAAATAAACGCCGCGGCCTGAAGCCGCGGCAAGCAGCCACGGCCTCAGGCCGCAGACTGCAGCCACGGCCTGCAGGCCGCGGCGGCCGTGGCCAACAGTCGCGGCACCGTGCCGCGGCCTGACGCCGCGGCCCGCAGCCGCCACGGCGGCCGCGTTCTACACGGCCAACCGTCGCGGCGACACACCGCGGGCCCCCCTAGGGTTTTCCGAAACCCTAACCCTAAATGGGCCAATTTTTCGGGGGAGGCCCAATTAACCCTAATGGGTTGTTTTCATGGCCCAAAAGGCCAGAAAATTAGACCATTTACATAAATAATTTTTCTTCTTTTATTTTTGGCCCTAAAAAGCCCAAAATGATTAAAAGAAACTTTAAAGGGTTTTAAAGCGGTAAACAAAACATTAAAATATGGATCAAAGGTAAATTTTACATGCCTGTGATATGATTATCTGCGTGGTTGTATGTTATTTTTACATGCCTAGGGTTTTCAAAATAAATTTTTAGCACGTCACACACAATTTAGATTATTTAATTTAATCTTTACATGCCTGTGATATGATTATCTGCGTGGTTGTATGTTTTCAATATATTATCTGCGTGGATGTGCAAATTAGGCTAAGTTTTTAGGGATCAGCCAGGTTTCTGATACTTTTTTAATTTCCTGCAATTTTTCTCTTTTTGAGTGAAATTTGTAAGTGAGGATATAAATGTAAAAAGAAGACCGGCGGACACGAAAAAGGAGTTGAAGGTGTATGCACAAAGATGAAAGGGGCTTCTCTCTAAAGTTCCCGAGTTGTACTTATTCTTTCATGCAACTTTTTGATGTAATTTTCGGACTGTCTTTTTCTTTTCGGTGTCAGCTGGCTGATCCCCATAGTCCTAAGTTATTTTTTCATTGCTTATACATTAAATGCGTGGATGTTAACTATTTTCATGCTATGTTAATGTTACAATGAAACTGTTAAAAAGCATGCTAAAATCACTTTGATATAGTTCAACGCCTATTGCTAGACTATATACTTGCGATAAGATTATTTAAATGCCTGCAGCATATAAATAGCATGTGTACATCATACTTGTTTCAATTCAATTGAACATAATCTTCAGTTTACAAGCTTTACATTATATGTATGATGGGCTCATGATATGACGATATTTATGACAATATCATGATTTCAAAAAGTTTAATATCATATCCACTTTGACAAAATGAACCTGAAGTTCAAAATCAAATCAAAAGTCAACACCCTCTCTCCCTAATAAAATAAATATCAACAAATACGATGGTTTATGCGAAAATTATAAATGCTATCTTTATAAAAGATGCACACTTTGCGGTAAACAGATATATAAGATCTATGATCTATATAATCTAATATGGACACCAGAAGTTTTCCATAATACCGCTAAACTCTTTAGAAGAGTACTCTCCTTTATTTTTACAAGGAAAGATTTTTTTCTAGCCTTGAATATAAGCATACGCCTGAAGTCGTGGCTTAATAAATAAGTGAGAAATATATTACGCACCCACGTATTTGTTCCCCTCTGAGCATGATAAACTATCCACATAAAATTTGAACGACTCAAGAAAATGGCCTGAAGCTATACTCGAGCATTCAAATAGACTTTTAAAAAGTCTCTAATTAATTAGAAAAGTGGAAGTATAAATAATTTGCTCAAACCCCTGCTTATGTCTCCTTAGCAAGACTAATTTTCATTGTCCTTTATAAATAAGGAATATTGAAATCAGGGGAAGTTCAGGATCAAACATGACCTGAAATAAAAATAAGGAAAACTCAAAACGGGGGAAGTCTTGGATTAAATGGGAAAGGGAAAGATACGATATACCTCGACATGGAGTAAGCAATGGCAAGCCAAAATCAGACCAGAAGTTCTGATAAGAGCCATAATGTTTTTGCAAACATGAATGTGCATTAACTTATGCCATATAAAAATACATACATATCTAGTCAAAACGACGAAAGTCCAATTGACCTTATGTATATTTAGCTACTCCCCGAGGACAAATAAACTTTGAAATCAAATATAATCTGTTGTCATAACACAAGTCTTAAATGAGCATAATTATTGTTGTATGTTTTCAAGAGCACACATCACACTATGTCACTTGTTGACTTAACAAAATCATCAGTATTATTCTCTTGTAGTTTTAATACATTTTATTTTACTGCGAATGATTTGCTATCTTGAATACCCCTAAAAATAAAATGAGGATGCCATATACTCTCTGAAACTTATACAGTTTCAAAAGGATATTCGTCAAAACGAAATCCCTAATGACTCAAGAAATAAATGAAGCCTGAAGCTTTGTCCCACAATGATCCGCATAATAGTCAAAGTGAAGATGTAATCCTTCACAGTTTGAACACAGTTCAACTATTACCGGACAAAATTAACTTGAGCATTTTAATGGACTTTTCAAAAGTCCCACATAAATTCAAAAAGAGGAATTATTTTGGAACACCAGAAGTGTCCAGAATCGACCAACTTTGGATCGATATCACCCGGGATTAATGATGCAAGACATCATCAACCAGACGAACCCGAAGATTCTTCAAAAAGGGTGAAACTTTCACTATCCTATTCAAAAAGGAAAAATGATAATGAGATCATCTCCATTCACATGGACATTGACTTTCCCCACTTCCTCAAAGGAATTTAAGATGATATACTATCATCATTAAAGATAATGAAGACCTTTAGGTCTCTTGAGAGTATTTAAGGGATATAAATAGGCTTCGTCCACTCCCTTAATAGGACTGATGATGTACCCTTGGTGTACTCATCAATGTATCCTCTAAATAAATGGTCATTATCCAACCACATTCTTTTATAAAATGGTGGTAACTTTGGATAACACTGGGAAATTTAAATGTTTTACAACTGGAAAAATAATGAACACCCTAAAGCTTGTGTTCACACCCAAATATGGGTAATATAAATCATTAAAATGATTTAAATGGATTCCTTATCCATCAAAAATCCAGTTGTAGGTGACCACATGGGAACATGCAATTACATTGCAAACCATCAAAATGCCTCCTTAGAACCTATTTATATGAGTCTGATCACCTCATATAAACAGTTTCCGAAAACCCCTGACGGGGAAAGCATTTAGAGCACATCTTATAGATTGTGCCATGATGAGTAGACACCCATATATCACCACTATAGACCATCAAAATGCAGAATTATTTATCGGAAGTAAATATCCCAGATAAATAGAGTCTGAACACTCTGAACAGGGGAAGCATTTAAATTCACTTCTCCTAAGACATGCATTGATGACCCTATTTTAAAGATTTGATGAGATCCTGAAGATCCCTCACAACTTTAATGTCCCAGCATCAGTTTCAACAGAAATACTACAATCATCCATGAGCCTGAAGCTCAAATGACCATTTAAATCATTAATACCTATGATCTGGTTATCATGAATTTTGATGAGATCCTGAAGATCCACACTTAATGAAACTGTTAAAACAGTTATCAGACATAGTTACTGACAATATAGATATTGTCAAAACATTCACATCCCTGCTACTAAAAATTCAGCTAGGATTGACATACCAAATATATTGGATGCAATCCACAAGTAGCAGAAGTGGATATCCTCAATGGATGAGAGGACATACCACTAGGCTCCAAAAAGAGAGATCTACTCCTGGAGACCGAAAAAACAATACCACCATAGGAAAGTGAGCTCAAATCCAGAACCTTATTGCAACTTGGTTGCTAAGGACCAATTCTGGATCTGTCCATATTCTTTACCCGTCCCAGAACCTTCACTTCTTTAACGCGTCGTGAAGGATACACCTCTGGGAGAAATCAAATGATTATAGTACGTACGGGGTGAGTTTTGGACAAGAAAGAACACATTTTGTCGACAAATTCTCTCATATTTCATTTTACCAGTTAAATATAAAATATCGTTTCCACAACTCTGCTTTGCCTGAAGCAAAGATAGAGATTTGGCCAAATTATAATAATGTGGAATGAGGCAATAATAAGGTGAGTTGGACTCACTTATGAAATATGAGGTGTTGGACCTGAAGTCCTAGTATCAAAAATGATATCAAATCCTGTAGGATAACTGAGTATTGAAGGAGAATTAAAATAAAATCGTTAGCTATAAGCATTTTAATTTGCTATAGTTTTTAGAGGTATAAATCGCTCAAACCAGGAAGTAATCAAGTAAGATGAGCTGAACTCACTTACAAGATGAATCTGATGCATCGACTGGTTTATGTTAAGGCGTAACCCAACGAATGGCAAAAGGAGGGAATTTTTGGTTGATGTTGCTACTGGATGTGACAACATTACCGATATAAAATTTCTTCAACTGCATATATACAAATTTTTTCTTTACTTTCCTTTCCTTTTGGGACACATATTAATAATATGATTAAAGGAAAGACAACCTAGACAAAGATCCTTAAAGGACTCATACTAAAAGGTTGTTGTTTGCACCTCTTAAAACAGTATTGTTCTTAAGAGAGCAAATTAAAAGAATTGAGATTATCTTAATAACTCAAAATATTATCGGATCTCCTGAAGAGAAAATACCGTAATATCCGTTAAAGCCTATCTATCAAATATGATATGAAAGTCCTAGCTAGGCATAAATTCTAGGCTTACAGAATATAATCATCCTGAAGATGAACTACCATCCTGAAGATGACATTAATCATCTTGAAGATGAACTATCATCCTGAAGATGACATTAATCATCCTGAAAATGAACTATCATCCTGAAGATGACGTTAATTAATCATCCCGAAGATGAAAACTTCATACAATGACGATTGATGAAGAAACATTAAATTCATTCTCCACCAAATACACCTATTTGGTTGTATGGATATACATTAAAAGACCCCTTTCCATTAGCTGGAAGAGGGGAAGAATATATATGGTCCAGAAGTACCTTAAGTGTCTTTGAAACATTCTTTTACCTGGCCAACTGCATGCGTCTCTTTTGAGCGTTAGCAGTATAGCTATTAGCCAGGTATAGTGCAGCGCCTGCAGCGCACCACTGGACCAGAGATATGTAGCTTCTGCGCTATCTCCAAGGGTCGAGGAAAAATCCTCTATGTTAAATGTATTTGCATATGCAGGTTACAGATCATCACGATGAATGGCATAAAAGGGACGTCCACCTCCTAAAGATCTACACAGAATCCTTCCAAGTCTACATCTTTCTACCATCCCGAGAAGCTCATCACCCAAGGAGAAGTTCAAGAACATACAAAGCCAGGTCCTGAAGTACCTTTGCAGATATTGACGATTGAGACGTGGAGCTGTCTACCAAGTTTGTAGCGCTCCTTCAGTTTCAGCTACTGCCTTATATGAGTGAAACTTGTATAGAAGAGTGATGCTTGTACTCTACTTTTGCTTTCGAAATGTTGTAGATGAGATGGATGTATAGACACATAGGAGATAAATGTATAGATATATAGGATATCTGCAAGCCTGAAGCTTGATCAGATAAGGGGGAGTCAACTGTAGAGTTGTACTCTTTTTCCTTGGCTAGTGCTTTTTCCCACACGGTTTTCCATAGTTAAGGTTTTAATGAGGCAACCACATTGACTCTGGATCCAGAAGTATCCACCCCTCGACACATCCCTAAATCAGGGGAAGTTATGAAGTGCTGTACTCTTTTCCCTTCGCTATTGGTTTTTCCCACAGAGTTTTCCATAGCTAAGGGTTTTTAACGAGGCAGTTACCCTTAACTTGGATCTAGAAGTATCCACCCTTTAAGATACTCATTAGTACTAATGAATCATTCAGTATTCATAAAGTCGAGTATACCACGTTGGTTGGATAAGGGGAAGTGTTATGAATAGGACCCATTGGGCCTATTGGGTATCCACCCACATGAGTACCTATTATGAATACTATATAAAGGAGGCTAGGGGTTTCCTAGCCTCAACCCTTCTCCAAATCTGTTTCTCGTTCACAACAATAATCTCATTATGATCCCAATCTCCTCACAAATTCTAAGAACTTTATCGATACAATTATATATATCATGTACACAACTATACATTCATATAAGATAATCACAAATAAAAAAATACCAAATAGCATACTATTATTTCGAACAAAATATGTCAATTACAATAATTATCTTAAGTGCATATATTTTCTAACAGAAAAGGGATATGGTCCACAATAATAACTCCGGAAACAGAACATGGAAATTTCATTTGGAGCATACATCTTTTTACCTGCTAATTGGAAAACAAACTCTCCAGTGTGAACCTCATTTCCAGCTCCTCGTCAAACAACATGGCTTCTTGTAGAATCTTTCCCTAGCCCATAGGTAGGAGCTTACAATTTGCTCTCTCCCCCTTTATGTTCATAAAGTGCTTCACGAAGTATTCAGCAATATGTCGTTGTTTAGTCTGAATGTGACCGTGATAGGAAATATCAATTATCCAAATACTTTGAGAACTTTGAATGGTGTGCGTAGAATGCATATCAATGAAAATTGGAGAGGATATTAAACAAAGAAAATACCATTATAACCATGTTTGCGAGCTTATAAGGGAGTGTTTCTTTGCAAAACTTTGGGTTGGGATTTACTGTTGTGAATAGTAAATCTTGATTGGAATCTTGGGGAGAGAGAAGATAAGTTTTGTGTTTCTTTTGCTGGAAAATGGGTTGAAAAGTGGGTTTGAGATTTGTTTATGGATCACACACTAAACTTTAATGTGTTTCTTTTGGTTAAAGTGGGATTGAGATTGTTGGATGAGGAAAGTTGGAAGTTGGTTATGGTTTTTTGAGGTGAGATCATCCCCCCATCCTCGTATTGAAGAAAAACGAGGGGTTTTTCCGCCTGCTGTTGGCTCCCACTGAAATGGAAGGGGAGTTGAGGGGTGATGAGATCGAGTGGTGCCCGAAGGCAATGAATCCTGATGAAATCCCCGCAAATTTTGGCGATTTCGAATGAGGATTTGAGCATAGCCACGTCGACGAAATCAGGGTTTGAGGAATCGCAGCGAGAGTCGCGGAAAGGAACAGAGCGGAGGAAAGTGAAATGAGAAAATGCGTGAACAGTTGTAGAAGTGACGGGGAATAGCGGGGTCTTTTCACTTTCTCCCCCCAAAATCCCACAAAGAAACATGCCCTAAGTGGATATCACACGAATATATCAACAAGTCACATACAAATTATTACTATCTGATACAGACAGGGAGCAAGCTTGGATATTTTGAATGCCTATTGACAACCCCTAAGTGACATGTGTGCTATGATTTGGTAGTGTTAGTGAACATCTTTGACATGGGCCCAACATTGATCATGGTAGGATAAGGGCACATCTTCACTCCATGTTCTATGATCTACCCCCATCATCCACCCCACACCAATTTTTTTTAAAAAAGGACCCAACGAAAACAAAAAAAAAATATTAGTTACCATAAACGGCATGTTTTGCCAATTTTGATCCTACATGCTTGGTTAATGTATTGCCTTAGGCCTACCACACCAAAGTCCATGAACTCAGAATCATGCAGTGCAATGCATAGGATGCTATTGAATGCAAAGCTGGCTCAAATCCGTCCCCCCCAATCCAAAATCCAAGCTGCATGCCATGCATGTGGTTCCCAAAATGAGCCTGACCACCAGTAAGTGTAACCCCTCTACTTTAAATGCAAACACTTTAAAAAATCTCTCAACTCAATTAATTCTACTCCCATGTGAGCACCGACTCCCCCTGTTCCCCTATCCTTCATTCATTATTGCAAACACCAATAAATATAAAATAAATTAAGAATCCTTCAGACTTTCAGGCATTTGATTACTTGGCCCGAGAAGCATCATCCTATGGATCGGCAAGCAGGTGTCTTGGATCGCGAGGACATGCTCATGCTCATCGACTCATCGTGCTCTCTGAGAGAGGAAAAACTGCAATTTTGACAATATTATAGCCGATAATTATGTAGTTTTTAATCTCGTCTACCCATCACAGGCTCCTCACTCTCTCTGCATGTGATGCCGCCAGTGGCTTCATTTGTTTATGGTTGCAAGGGAGCTTGGAGTGTTGTGCTCTGAGTGGTTCCCATGTAGGAGCTAGAGAGCAGCTACTGTTAGGGACTGGGCTGCTGTTGAAAGCCAAGATGGATGATTGATCGCTGGGACTTCGAGAGCAGAGAGCAGGCTGATCAGTATGGATACAATGTTAACGAGATGTCAGAAAAGATGTTGATTTGTAGCAGGTGACTATTGTGGCATCGTTGTGAACATGAATTCAGTTGTCTTACTGTGTGTTCCATGATCAGATAAATTTGCAAGCTGATAGGATATGAGCTTGTCCCCTCAAGAAATGTTCTAGAGGGTTGCATGCGGCATTAATACCATGCATATTGTGGGCATCACCCGCTTTTTTTTTTGTTGTTGAATCATTCTGTTGTATAAGCTGTTGTTTTTCTCTATTGTTTCTTGTCAGGCCCCTGTTTTGTTAGAGCACTTCCAAAGGAGGGCTGAACCGTTCTGAATCTATGCCACGTCAGTTTCGGCACATGTGCTCTCCCAATGTAACGCTTAACAGGGGTTGAATGGTTGCCACAGCAACCTCCAATGGCTGGATTACCAGACGCATGATGTCACGACGTCAGACGTCTGGTAATCCAGCGGTAATTTTTTTTCGAACCTGAAGTAGATCTGAACGATACCCACCAGGCGTCTGATCTACTGCACCAGACAAGTGTATTTTTCAGGCAGCACCAGACTCTGATATGCCTATATCTTCCAGGAAATCAAACGTATGACCTTTATGTGTGTAACAACCACCTTTATGTGTGTAACAACCACATCTGATCCTGACAGATTTAAAAAAAAAAAATTAACCCGCCAGCAGAGTCAGCGGCTAAATGGAGGGCTGAATATGTGCTTAATTTCTTAAGCATGTTGAGCCCTCTTTGTCCACTTTTGGGCAAAAAAAACCCCTCCATCCCCCATTCCGTCCTCCTCTGGGAGTGCTCGTAGGGGAGAGTCATGAATCTTCGAGACAACAAGTTTGGCACATCTGTAAACATAGTCTGCTGTATATTGTCTCTGCTGTTAATATGCACTCCATTGAGTACAGGATTGATATGGTAGACTATTATCATCAAATACCAAATGCAGAATCGGCAGCCATCGACACATCATAAAAAACACCAGCTGCTGGAAACTAAGATGGATTCTGAAGTGTGAAGTTTGAAAGAACAATATAATTGCTATTCGGATTAATTGAAGTTCAAAAACTTGCAACAACACCGACAACACCGAGCAACAGAAACATGGAAGAATCAGAGAGTTGGAATCACGGCCCCAGTTCTAGCCAGCCTTCTACCTTGAGCTAATTTCTGATATAAACTAACTAGAACTCCCACAAGTTAACTAGGACGTAATGCTCCTTCACAAAACATTCAAAAAGGAGCACACCAGCCAAAATCCTCCAAAAAAACTAAAGCATCCCTATGACCAAAACGACATCTGCCGCGGCTGATTCTGCTGCTGCATCTCCTTCTGCTTCCTCAACTCCACCACCCGCCGATGCGAATTCGAATGCTCGGTCACCACGAACGTCGGGCTGGCCGCCGGCCGGTACTCGGGCACAAGCCGGCCCGACTTGTACCGCACCCCACACGCATTGCACAGCGTCTTCGGCCCCATCGGCCCCATTCTCCACTGCGGGGTCTTGTCACTGCCGCAATGCAGGCACCTCCGCGCGCCCTCCGGGGCTCCGGCCATCGGGCTCCGTGCCTCGGCCGGCGCATTCTGTGCCGCTGGAGCCGGGGACAGGATCGGGATTCGAGATGCCCAGTTGCTGGGATTGGCACGCGACCTCTTGCTTCGGGCTTTCGCAGTGACCGAGCTCCCCCCTGCCTGCTGAGCTTGAGCCGACGAGGAGGAGTTGAGATTTATGTTGGAGAAGTGAAGAGGCTTCGGATAGTCTTTGCTCGAAAAGCAATCCTCCACAAAATTCGATAGCCATTCCAATTCCGCTACTTCCTCACACTGCAAACATATAATCAAACAATTCAATAGTGTTATCTGTATTCATGTTTAAAACAAAGATGGTTTATTAATGTGAATTAATTTCTTCATAATCCCGTTTAATTAGCAGGTCAAATTCCTTCCTGCTTTTAGAAATTGGGTGCCCCCAAAAAGACGCAACGCACGGCTCTTTATCTAAATACGCAAAAAAGATGGGGAAAAAGAAAAAAAGGGCAAAAAAGAAAAGAAAAAGAAAAAATCACACCCAATGCACACTTCGCTTGTCCGCAAAGAAAAATATAATTTCTCAAAAATTTTACGGAATTGATTAATTACCGGCTGGCAGAAGTCAGGAGTGGCGAAATGCTGGCCGTAAACGGACGGCGAGGAGCCGTGCCCGTTACCGGTGCCGGTAACGGCAGAAGGGTCCGCCGAGCTTCCGTTAACGGCGTCAAATGCGCCGTTATCTTCGCCTCCGTCGAGGCCGGCTTCATCGTTGTTGAAGTTGAAGAGGTCCTCGACGATGAAGTGGTCCTTGCTCAAGTAGTAGTCGGAGACTTCCATTTTGAGGTGGTGCATTAAGATTGAGAAAATATTTTTGGGGGGCTTTTTTTTTGCAAGAAAGTGTGGGAACAGAGAGAGAGAGAGGGGGAGAGGATAAGTGAGGGGGGAGTGATTGGAGGTTTTGAAAGTGGGGGAGGTGAGGGAATGGGATGTGGGGGAGGAGAGCTTTGAGTAAATAAAGGGAAAAGTAGGGTGAAAAAAGTGAAAAGTAAGCGGCAATTTTACGGACCGAATCCGGCCCATCACTTGACATTACAGCTTTGGATTTTTCTTGTGGTGCGCGGATAGTCGCATTACATATTTTGTTGAATAGATTACTTTGCTAAGCACGCTCCTCTTTTTCAAAAAAGAAAATGATGGATATTACATGACAGGGGGGAGGCCTCATGTATCAAGACACAAAAAGTGGGATGGACCAGTCCATTTTTTGTGTCTTGTATATGAGAAGATGTCTCACATGTCATATGATACTCATTATTCTTTTTTAGAAATTCTGAAACATATGACACTTTATTTCAAAAATTCTCACTTTATCACTCACTTCCTCAACTTATCTCTTCATCTGCCTCCGCCATCGAGCCAAGAAATTTTCATTTAGGTGGGCAAATTATAAGCTAATACAAAATAATTTCTACGTGCAATAAAAACAAATAAGCAAAAGTTCCATATTTTATAGAACTCTAATAAAAACCACTAATCTAAGAACTCTAATACAATAAAAACTTCTTACAATATAAACTTAATTTACATTCAAATTCTCCACACAAAAAGAAGAGTACTATATTCTATATATGCATGTGTGTATGCGTTAGAGAAAGCAATATAATTATACACATATCATAAACATCAAAATTTATATTAGAATGTAGACGCATGAGATGGACCTGGTAGGCCCACCGAGGGGTTTTAATGCAAATAGGAAGTTGTTAGCTCATGATTGCACTCTCCCTATTTGCCTATAAATAAAGGGCTAGGGGCTCCTCCCCCAATAGTTGATTCATAACACGTTATCAGCACGAGCCTCTAAATTTTTTTCCACAAAAAATATTTGATCATTGTGAATGCGAAGGGAGATGGGAGATCCACGCGCGCGGTGCAATGCTTTCTCAATCGAGCGTTGTCATCCGTGTAGGCTTCGTTCAACCGTCACTATATCCGGAGGACGGATATAGAGGTAAAACATGCTTAAAATGTTGTTTTTATCATACGTATGATGGATCTACCCATAGATCTCGCAAGATCGATATGGGAATTGCTAATCGCCTAAAAACGACAAAATTGTTCGTCCAAACATCATATTTTTTACCCCCATTGCCGCTGATATCAAACACCGCCCCCCGAAGGGGGGTGCGGCTCTTTGTCGCCGCCGGAACCCCCCCCCCCCGAAGGGGGGTGTGCGGCATAATCCCCCCTGAAGGGGGGTGCAGCGTTTGGCGCCGCAAAAATCGGACCCCCTGAAGGGGGGGTTCGGCGCTTGCCGCCGCTGCGATCGGACCCCCCCCAGGGGGTGTGGCATTTGCCACCGCAGAAATCGGACCCCTCCCCCCCAAAGGGGGGGTGCGGCGTCTGCCGCCGCCGTGTAATCGTACCCCCCTAAAGGGGTGTGTAGCGTCTACCGCCGCAGCGATCGCCCCCCTGAAGGGGGGTGCGGCGTTTGCCGCCACCGCGTAATCGGACCCCCCCGAAGGGGGGTGCGGCGTCTGCCGCCGCCGCAATCGTCCCCCCTCGAAGGGGGGTGCGGTGTCTTTGCCACCGCCGTCAACCCCCCTGAAGGGGGTACGGCGCTTTGCCGCCGCCATAACTTAACCCCCCCTAAAGGGGGTACGATGTTTCGTCGCCGCCGGAAAAACCCCACCCCACCCCCCCGGGGGCAGTTGCCCACCGCCCCCCCCCCTCGAAGGGGGGCAGCCGCCCTACTGTCGGACCCCCCTGAGGGGGGGGCTTCTCCCCCCCTTGCCGCCGCCCGGCGGCAATCCAGGGGCAGCGGCGGCTAACCCTAGCCACCGCCCCGTAATCTATTGGGCCTGAAGCCCAAATTCACAAAAAACAGCCTTGCGGGCTTGAAGCCCACAGGCAAACTACGGGCCTCAGGCCCGCAGGATTGACTAACGAAAAAAATAAGGGGGCTAAGATATAAGCCTTAAAAAGGCATGTTGGGCTAAAAACTGATTAAAACGGTGTTTTGGAGAACCTGAAATCCATGTAAAATCACGAGAAATTATGGGGCTATAATGGGTATTTTGGGGTCATTTGTGGATAAATTAAAAAGGAAAACGTCTTCCTTTTACAAAGAACATGTCTAATTATATGTGATCTTTTTCAATTTTTTGAATAAACCCTACGAACACCACCTTTGCATTAGATGATACTATTTTAGAATCATTACTATATGCACTTCATCGTTGGCTTATTCTGTGGATATTTTATGTGTGGTTGTGAATTATATTTAAGCTTAATAATTAGGAAGATCATGCGACCGCTCTGTCGTTAGTCATCTAACCTAACGGTGTATGACGTTGCCCAGTGGTCCAATAATTATTAAGTGATTAAATTATTTATCCTCATGCGAATATAACTGCCTGCGATGTCTGTAAATGAAAATGTTGATAAGCACAATTTTTGGCATGAATGGCTACATGCGGGTTTTTGGATCGGCTGTTTAAGTCCCACATTTTATTTCGAGCACTTTTCTTTTATTTTTGAGAGAAATTGTAATGAGGAATTTATGTAAATGTCAAAGACAGAAGACCACTTTCCATGGAGACGGAGGCCACAATTGAAGCTGGAGATATTATATGGGACCCACGGGGTTTCCAAAGTTGTATTTTACTTTTAATCTTTAAATTGTGTAATATGGACTATATGGACTTTGGACTCTATTTATGTGGGGCTGGCCGATCCACGCATTTATCTTTTCATTAAATATTGCCTTCGCACGAAAATGTTTCTTTGATTAAAATATTAATGCATGCATATTTGTGCTCTGCTAGATAAATGGCTAAAATTGCAAGCGTCGATTTCGAAGTGCTGGATGCATCAGGTAGAAACTATATGAGCTGGCAGCTCGATGTGAAGTTTAACCTACGGGCAAAGTCCCTCATTAATGCTGTAACAGAAAAAGAAGATGTAAGCGATATAGAAAAGGTGCAAGGCATTATCTATATTCGCCGCCATGTGGACAAGACTTTAAAGGCTGAATACCTTACGGTCGAAGATCCACTTGAGCTGTGGACTGCCCTTGAGGATAGGTATAAATCAGAAAGATGTTATACTCCAAAGGTCACGATATGAGTGGGAGAACCTGAGACTGCAGGACTTTAAGTCCATTGCTGAGTACAACTCAGTACTCTTTAGCATCACCTCACGCCTGAAGTTGTGTGGTGAGAAAGTCTCAGAAGATCGCATGCTGAAAAAGACGTATACGTCTTTCTATGAAAAGGATGCGATATTTATGCAGCAATACCATGAATGTATGTTCGCCAAGTATTCTGAGCTGTTGTCATGTTTACTCATGGCTGAACAAAACAGAGAGCTTCTCTTCGCCACTCATAACATGTGTCCCCTGGCACTGCCCCCTACCAGAAGCTCATTATACATCTTCCTTCAAAAAGAAGAAAGATAATAAAAGAAAAGAAAGACCACAGAAAGGGGGGACAACACAAAAGAGCCAAGGGCCAAGTACAGTAGTGAAAGAATGAAGGGAAGCGCAAGTTCACCTGGCGCAGAAATGACAACAAGAAAAATGATGTACCCCCACCCAAGAGGGATTGGGAAGACCAGTGTCATAGTTGTGGCATGAAAGGCCACTAGTCCAGAGTGTGCCAAACCCCACTGCATCTCCAGGAGCTGTATAAATAAAGCAAGAAAAAGAATGCTGAAACAAACTTGGTGGCTGCAAATGCTGCAGTCAAGTTCACAGAAAAGACTTCGAATCAGAGGACATGCTTGATTAGGTTACTACATTTATCTTAGCATTTTTTTCCAGAACAATTTATCTTATGAGAGCCTTTATGTAATTTGATTTCCTTTGAATAAAATTTAGTTTCTGAATGCAAATGTTCTACTCATCTTTTTAGATGGAATGCTATCATGACTGCTTGGTAAACAGTGCTTCAACACATACGATCCTTCAGAATAAATGCTATTTTCATAGCATTGTACCGTATAAGAGCCTTGTAAATACAATTTCAGGGCCATCGGATATAATTGAAGGTTCTGGAAATGCAACCTTGTTGCTCCCCAAAGGAACAGAAATTAAAATTAAAGATGCATTATACTCTCCGAATTCCAAACAAAACTTACTAAGTTTCAAAGATATCCGCCTGAACGGATTCCACTTGGAAACAGCAAATATAAAAGAGAATGAATTACTGTATGTAACGTCTCAAGAAAATGGAGTAAAAACCATACTTGAACGTTTTGAGAGCCTTTCATCGGGCCTCTATTATACAAAGAATCGGAGAGAGGAATCTAACTTGACGGAGCACCTGAAGTGCCCGACATCAGCCAAATTTTTACTTTGGCACGATAGACTTGGCCACCCTGGATCTGTGATGATGCACCGCATCTAATCACAATTTCATGGGCATAACCTGAAGAACCAGAAGACTCTTCAGAAGGGAGAATTCCTTTATGTACCCAGCTTCAAGGGGAAAATAATAGCAAGGCCATCACCACTTAAAGTGGATATCGAGTCTTCAAGCTTCCTCAAAAGAATACACGGAGACATATGTGGACCCATCCACCCCCTGATGGGCCTTTTCGGTACTTCATAGTACTGATTGATGCATCATCGAAATATTTGTATGTGTGTCTACTTTCGACCCGTAGCTTAGCTTTTCCAACGCTTCTGGTACAAATTATAAAGTTGTGGGCACATTTTCCAGACAACCAAATAAAGAAAATACGTCTGGATAATGCGAGGGAATTTACCTCCCAGTCATTTCAAGAATACTGCCAGGCAACGGAAATAGAAATTGAACATCTGATGCCGCATGTTCATACCCAAAATGGCTTGGCAGAGTCGCTGATTAAAAGACTCCAATGGATTGCACGTCCATTGCTAATGAAATCCCAGTTTGCCGGTGGATGCATGGGGACATGCAATTCTACATGATGTATCATTAATAAAAATAAGACCCTCAAGAGGTCAAAGTCTCTCTCCAATGCAACTTGCATATGGAACATCACCGAACATTTCTTACTTGAGAATCTTCGGCTGCGCAGTTTATATCCCCATCGCACCACCCCAGAGGACCAAAATGGGCCCTCAACGTCGCTTAGGTATTTATGTAGGGGTTGACTCATCCTCCATTATAAGCTACCTAGAACCCCAAACAAGGGACGCTTTTAAGGCACGTCTTGAAGACTGTGACTTTGATGAGACATATTTCCCCAAAATAGGCCTAGACAATGAAAAGTCTAGCGCGAAGCAAATGTTAACGTGGGATACAAAAAGCTTGACCCACTATGATCCGGTAACAAAACAATGTGAAGATGAGATCCTAAAGATCCTCCACATTTAGGACAATGTCCATCGATTACCGGACTCATTTACTGACTACCAGAAAATTGTCAAATCACACATCTCTGCTGCAAATACTCCAGCTAGGATTGACATCCCAAAGAATGGATGCAATCCACCAGTAGCAGAAGTGGATGCACCTCAACAGAAAAGAGGCAGACCACCAAGCTCCAAGGATAAAAATCCAAGAAAAAGAAAAATATCCTGAGACCTTGGGACGATACCCCCACAGAGAAATGAGCTCATGTCCATACCCTCACCCCTCCCGAAATCCACTGCAGAGGAACTGTCGGGAGAAACTGAAATATCATTAAATTATGTACGTACATGGGAGGTATTGGACAGAAAGAGTAAAGTCGTCGACGATGACTTCGCATTTCACATTGCTATTCACGTCGTCGAAAGCAACGATGATCATGATCCATATTTCGTTGCTGAATGCAAACGTAGAAATGACTGGCCAAAGTGGAATCAGGCAATAGAAGCCGAGCTGGACTCGCTTTAGACACGCAAAGTCTTTGGGCAAATAGTCCTGACACCTACTGGTGTCAAACCTGTGGGATACAAATGGGTATTCGTAAGAAAAAGAAATAAAAATAATGAGATCGCACGCTACAAAGCAAGGCTTGTAGCGCAAGGATTTTTCCAAAACCCGGGCATTGACTATGACGAAACATACTCCCCGGTCATGGATGTGATCACCTTCAGATTCCTGATAAGCATAACAGCAAAGGAATGTTTAGATATGCAGCTAATGGATGTGTGACTGCATATCTATACGATAATCTCGACAAGGAGATATACATGAAACTTGCTGATGGCTTTTCAATGCCTGCTGAACTAAAAGATAGACCTCGGGACGTATACGCTGTTAAGCTTCAAAGATCATTGTATGGTCTCAAACAATTAGGAAGGATGTGGTACAATAGACTCAGCGAATTCCTTGTTAAACAAGGATTCAATAACAATAAAGTCTGCCCTTGCATCTTCATAAGAGGAAAGGGAAAAGGATTCGTAATAATAGATGGTTTTTCCCACGGGGTTTTTCATAGCTAAAGGTTTTAACGAGGCAAATCTCACCAACTCAGGATCCTAAAGTATCCACCCCATGTGAGACTCTTCTATGCTCAGAATCCTGAAGTATTCATGAGCAGAGTCCACACCTATGGCTGGATAAGGGAGAGTGTTGTGAATGGTTATGAACCGAGTTGGTTAAGATACTGGACTATCTTAGAGATAGGCCCATACCAATGTAACCTATGATTGTACTCTCCCTATTTGCTTATAAATAAAGGGCTGGGGGCTCCTCCTCCAGTAGTTGATTCATAATATTAGTATGTATGCTTGGGAGGTAATAATCAAAATAGTAGGACCATGCACCACAAAATGCGAAATTAATTATGTACAATTGCAGTAACATTACTTGATATTTACAGTTTCCATAAAATTTGACTTGTGCAGAATTTAGTTTCGATTTAAAACGCAACAGATTAATGTGGATGTTGATGTGCAAAACTAAAATTAATAAAACGTAGGGTAGCATGTGACCACTCCATATTTTACACCTTTTTTCTGCATGTTTGCATGCCATTTTGATCGCTCGAATCGCGCTTTTCACGATTTTTCGGCAATATTGCGATGCTTTTCACGATTTCTTGTTTTTGTCGAATTTCAGGAGATTTCGAGTGATTTGGAGTGATCCTGAGATGCACCCACTCTGGAGTGTCGCCCGTGACTCCTACGAGGGGAATTTTGCTATTGGAGAGGAGTGGGAGAAGAAAGAACGTCGTAGGAGCAACGAGGGAGAAAAAATACGAAGATTGGGCATTTTGAGCATGTCACTCGGCCGAGTGAAGGAGTCACTCGGCCGACCATCGAGAGCCCGCTTGGCCGGCAAGATCGGACACGCAGAAGACTGAGTATCAGCGTGCACTCGGCCGAGCATCGCCAGCCCACTCCGCCGAACCACGGAGACACCACTCGCCCGAGTGGAATCAAGACGACGGCAACGAAAAGTCCAGACTTACTGTAATTGTCAGTCGACTCCCGAGTTCCGACTCAACCGAGTGAAGAAGTCCCCTCGGCCGAAGCAAAGAAAGTCACTCGGCCGAGTGACTCCCGAGGAGCCGACCCCCAAAAGTCTGAAGTTACTGGAATTTGTCAGGGTTTGTCACTCGGCCGAATGACATTTGTCACTCGGCCGAATGACATTTGTCACTCGGCCGAGTGAGCCGCGCTGCCTGTAGCGTAAATTGCGATTTTGAGGCTGCGCAGGGGCATTTTCGTCACAGTTTTTTGGGCGATTTTGGGTGGTATTTAACCCCAGTTTTTAACCTAGTTTAGAGAGCTTTTTCAGAACTTTTTACAGCCTTTTTTAGATTACTTTTAGGAGATTAGATTGAGCTTTTAGGGGAGAGAGAAAAGTGTTATTTTGTTGGATGCTATTGATTCTTCATTGGTTTATCTCTCTCTCTATCAAAAACTCCATTTTTATTGATATATTGAATATCGCAATGAATTCTATTGATTTTATTTGTGAATTTCTATTGAATTTCATTATGAATTGTGAGTAGTTTTATCGTCTTAGGGCGTAGGGATGAACCCTACGAACCCTATTTCTAATTTGTGATGAATTGGTGAAATCATTGCTAGGATTGATTAGGGTTAGTTTGGGATTGATTTAATACGAATAGCTAGGGATTCATACCAATTGGGATTTGCAAGAGATTGGATCCCAACTCGATAGGAAGCCCTAGAAATTCGAACTGGGTTACAATTGGATTTCTCCGGAATCGGTTTGCAAGAGATTGGACCGAAACTAGGGGTTTCGATTGCAATTCAATACCAATACCCGTTTGCAAGAGATTGGACGGGTAGGAACTATCCCAACCTAGGTCATAGCTCGAGTTTGCACGAGAGTGGGCTTGAGATACGATTGAACAATGATGTTGTTCTTCACGCTAGCTTGCCTAGGTTAGGGTTTGCAAGAGATTGAACCCTACCCTATTTTTGCTATAGACCGGTAATAGCGCGAGAGCGTGAGCTTGGTTCTACATTTAGTTGCAACTAGTTCACCTGAATTTCAAGTCTAGCAATTGTGAAACCTACGAATCACAATGACGAGATACGTTTTGTAGCGGGGATTCCCTACCCCCTAGGCGTCTTTATTAATTTGATATTCCTTTTATACAATTGAACGACTGTGACAGCTTTATTGCGATCATTTCTCGACTGTTCTTATAGCCATGTGACTTGAAGAAGACACTGTCATTTGACCTCCTCGTGTTCGATACCCGCTCGCCGCTACACCGTGCGCTTGCGGTAATACTAGCGAGTCGCGTGCCCCGGTTGCGTGTTCGCACTCCCGGTGCTCCGATCAAGTTTTTGGCGCCGTTGCCGGGGAGTATTTTTTACGGAGTTCAATTTGGATCACCCGGTTATTTTTTTTTTCAATTTCTTTATTTATTTCTTCATTCTTTTCTAACTCTGTTCACAGCCCTATTTTGCGCGCTCTCCCGAAATTTTCCACAAGTTATTAAACAGGTAAAATGGGGGATGCAATTCCAATGACTGAGTCTGGCCAGGAAGATGATGAATCCTTTGCGGAGCTCCTTAAGGAACTTGTTGATGAGGTCCACACTACCGGAGCTTTTGCTATTGATATCGAGGATCTCGTCGAACAATTGTTTGCTAGATTTGTGATGGATCAAATCTCCCCGGATGGGACTATTGGGGGCGATATCAGAGTTGATGTGAGGGACGACAAGCTATGTTTCGAAAGCGGTAGAACATGCATCGAAGAGTACTACACTCCCGAGGAATCCTTCGAGCAAACCGATATTCAGGGAGTTACACTCTACGATCCCCACTCTTGCATTTTTGAATCTGCTGACGTATTTTTTGATCTCATGAATGAACCGGAGCAAGGTGGTGGTCCTATCGATGCTAACACAGAATTGGAGAGCGTCTATTCCGATACACCGTCCTCACTATGAAGCGAATCTGAGCCTCCACTCGAGAGTGAGCTAAACTCGGATGTTGAAGGAGAAGCCAAACTCACACAAGATGATGAAGCAGAGGGTACGGCACCCTTTGAGGTAGAACTTAAACAATTACCGCCGAATCTAAGGTATGCTTTCTTGGATAGTAAATTGACCTTCCCGGTGATGGTTAATTCCCACCTCAGCCATGATCAACTTGAAAAACTACTAGAAGTCCTTAGTGATCACAAGGATGTCCTTGGCTACACTTCTCTGATCTCAAGGGAATAAGCCCTAGGCTTTGCACGCACAGAATCCATTTGGAAAACACTGACGCCACCTCCATAGAGCCTCAAAGGCGGTTGAATCCCAACATGAAGGAGGTGGTCAAAAAGGAAATCCTAAAATTTCTTGAGGCCGGAATTATCTACCCTATCTCTGACAGTAGATGGGTTAGCCCCGTTCACGTCGTCCCCAAGAAAGGGGGGATGACCGTTATAAAAAATGAAAAAGGAGAGCCCATTTCTACACGCACTGTCACGGGATGGCGGATGTACATTGATTACCGAAAACTAAATAAAGCCACCCGAAAGACCATTACCCACTACCCTTCATAGATCAAATGCTTGAACGGCTTGCTAAGCATAAATACTTTTGCTACCTGGATGGGTATTCGGGGTTTTTCCAAATCCCTTTGCATGAAGACGACCAAGAAAAGACTACTTTTACTTGTCCATATGGCACCTACGCCTACCGTAGAATGCCCTTTGGTCTTTGTAATGCACCCGCCACCTTTCAGAGGTGCATGACCTCCATCTTTTCCGACTATATTGAAAATATTATGGAAGTTTTCATGGATGATTTCTCGGTTTATGGAAGTGAGTTTGATTCTTGTTTGGCTAATCTTACCAAAGTTCTTAAAAGATGTCAACAAAATAATCTTACTCTTAATTGGGAGAAATGTCACTTCATGGTCACCGAAGGGATAGTGCTTGGGCACCTTGTCTCCTCAAGAGGGATTGAGGTTGATAAGGCGAAGATTGAGGTAATCGAGAAACTCCCTCCTCCTATTAATGTTAAGGGCATTAGGGGCTTTCTTGGTCATGCGGGATTTTACCGCCGCTTTATCAAGGATTTCGCCTTGATTGCCCGGCCCCTTACCTCCTTGCTTGCTAAAGATGCTCCATTTGTTTTTTCAGGTGAATGCTTGCAAGCGTTCAATACATTGAAGGAAGCACTAATTTCTGTGCCCATCATTCAACCACCGGATTGGAGCCTTCCCTTTGAGCTCATGTGTGATGCAAGTGACCAAGCCATTGGAGCGGTATTGGGACAAAGGAAAGACAGAAAGCTCCATGCAATATTCTATGCAAGCAAAACGTTGGATGACGCACAGAAAAATTATACAACTACGGAGAAAGAGCTTCTAGCGGTCGTTTATTCCATTGAAAAGTTCCGCTCCTACCTCCTTGGATCCAAGGTAATTGTCCACACCGACCATGCGGCATTGAAGTATCTTCTAAACAAGAAAGAGGCCAAACCTAGGTTAATTAGGTGGATACTTCTATTTCAAGAGTTTGATTTGGAACTCAGAGATAAGAAGGGTACGGACAACGTTGTGGCGGATCATTTGTCTAGGCTTATTCGTGACAAGGAGGACGAGAGCTTGCCCATCGATGACTCGTTTGTTGATGAGAGGCTATACGCCATAAGGCCCAGGGAAGTTCCTTGGTATGCGGACTTTATCAATTACTTGGCTTGTGGGATTAAACCATGCGGGATGCCCACACAGCAAAAGAGGAGATTTATGCATGAAGTCCATAGCTATTTCTGGGAAGATCTGTATCTCTTTAAGATATGCAAGGATGGGGTTATCCGGAGATGTATTTCTAAGGAGGAGGCCACCTCCATCATCTTGCATTGCCACGGTATGTCATGCGGGGGACATCACGCCGCTTCTAAGACTACCGCTAAGATATGGCAGAGTGGATTCTTTTGGCCAACCATGTTCAGAGACACGCACGACTTCGTCAAGGGGTGCGATAGATGCCAACGGACCGGGAATATTTCCAAACGGAATGAGATGCCAATGAGGCCCATTCTAGAGATTGAGCTCTTTGATTGTTGGGGAGTGGACTTTATGGGACCATTTCCGTCAAGCAAGGGTAACAAGTATATCTTATTGGCCGTGGACTACGTCTCCAAATGGGTAGAAGCCATCGCCACCCCTACCAATGATGCGAGGGTTGTCTCCAAGTTTTTCAAGCAGAATATTTTCCCGCGCTTTGGGGTGCCCCGTACTTTGATAAGCGACGAGGGAAGCCATTTTATAGAAAACAAATTTGAAGCCATGTTGAAAAAGTACGGGGTAAACCATAGAATCGGCATGGCCTACCACCCTCAGACAAGCGGACAAGTGGAAGTTTCAAATAGAGAAATCAAGCAAATTCTCAAAAAGACCGTAGATCGATCTAGAAAAGATTGGTCCATGAAGTTAAACGATGCCCTATGGGCATATCGCACGGCCTTTCGCACTCCCATTGGCACCACGCCATTCCGACTTGTTTATGGGAAAGCTTGTCACTTGCCGGTAGAGTTGGAGCACCGCGTGTATTGGGCCATCAAGACCCTCAATTATGACTATAAGAGTGCGGCGGTGAGACGGCTCCTAGATATCAATGAGCTTGACGAAATTAGAAGAGATGCCTACGAGAGCTCAAGAATTTACAAAGAAAGGACCAAGATTCTCCACGACGCACGCATAACTGTCACGGACTTCAAGGTCGGAGACAAAGTCTTGCTATATAATTCCCGACTCCGACTATTCCCCGGGAAGTTGAGGTCACGGTGGTCCGGACCTTTCACCATCAAGCACATACAACCGGGATGAGCTTTTGAATTGGAAGGGAAAGACGGAGCCACGTTCAAGGTGAATGGGCAACGGCTAAAGCATTATTCCGAAGGAGTCCCTATGGGCGAAGTAAATAGAATATATCTACTCAAGAGACGGCTGGATGACATCCTTGATGAGGTCATTGAAGAGGCTATCCCCTACTCCATCGGTGCGCTCCATGATGATGGCTTCGAAGAAGGCCAAGATTTGAGCGAAGAAGAGAAGATGGAGGACTCTCCCGATAGCCCCACGGCGAATGATGATGGCGACGCTGATGTCGCGAGAATACGGGAGCTTTGCAAGCTCTCGACATTGAAGAATCCGAAGAAAGCTCCACCGACTCGAAGATCGGTGTCACCGGTGAAGCCAAGGACCGGAACAAGCTCAAGCTTGGGGGAGCCATCCCCCAACATTGCTCATGATGAAGGGGCACTGAGGAAGGCCACACACCACCACGATCCAAATCTGAGCGGTCTTCCCGGCAAGTTCGACGGGTGCATCTCATATGCACCCAACATCAAGCATTAATTGAAAATCCAAAGGGGTCGAGCTCAAGACCTTAAATGAGCGCTTGTCGGGAGGCAACCCGATGTTTTTTGCATTCTTTTTGTCTTGGTTTTTATTTTTATTTTTAGATTTTATTAGTGTTTTGAGTCTTTTTGCCCATAAAAACCGTGACAACGGGTCTTAATTTCTATGACAGGAGAGGAGAAAAAGGAGATCTCTCACATGGAGGAAGATATGGGCAAGAAAGAGCGCTCCAGGAATGCGCTCAGGCCTTGGGAGGAGGAAGAAACCAACTGAAGGAAGAAAAACAGAGAGTAGAGCGAAAACAGAGCCACGAAGCAGAAAACAACATGCCACTCGGCCGAGTATCATATGCGACTCGGCCGAGCAAAGGACCCCATTCGGTCGAGTGGGGCACCAACAAGGGAAGTCTGTCGAACCCAACTCTCTGTCTTTTTTGTACATTTCGTATTAACTGTCACTCGGCCGAGTACGTTTAGTCACTCGGCCGAGGGAAACAGATACCCTCCTAGCCTGAATATTGCCGAGTAGCTTGTGCCACTCGGCCGAAGGAGTTTTTCCCCTTCGGCCGATTGAATAGAAGCCACTCGGCCAAGTCGTAAGTGGCGGGGGGAGATTTAAATTTTTTTTCGATACGTCACTCGGCCGAGCAACATAGTCACTCGGCCGTGTCGTATCTGCACCTATATAAGCCGCTGCGGGCTCGGTGCGAATTTCAATGCGACCAACCCCCAATTTCCGCCCGAGCCTCACTGCTTCGACTTCCCTCGCCCGCGACCACTGCTCCCTCGCCCGAATCACCTCGCCGCCGGCCCCGATCGCTGCACCACTGCCGGCGACGACTCGGCCGACCATCGCCGACCTCCAGCGACACCCCCCCCACCGCCGGCCGACCGCCGGCGATCCCCTATTTTAGCGTAAAACCCCTTTTCTTCCCATTTTTGACGATCCGTACGCCCGTTGAGCCCCTAACCCAAAGTAATTTGTTTATCTATCTATTATACCCCATCTCCCCCATGTATTTTGAATATTATCCGCTGATATCGTTGTTTGATTCGCAGGCTATCTTGGGGGAGCTTAGGGGAGCTTCAGGACGCACTTCTAGCTTCGCGGAGGCGGCGCTCTTCTCACGCACTTGCTGACTTGCTCTCGCGGCGTGTACATGTACACTCGTTCTTTTTATTGAGCATGTCGCATTATATTTTTATTGGGTGAGCACTCACGGCACACATGCCGCCCCGCACTAGGCCACGCACGCGGGGAACCTCTTCCAAGCGGAAGAGGACCGATGACGCCGGTCCCTCTCACGCTAGGGAGGACTCCCCTCCACTTAGCCTGCCACAGCCACCACCACCCACACAGTCGCTCCCCGCCGATCGCATCCACGCAAAGCCTGTCCCCGTCGATCCTATCCCACCACCGGCTCCCGTTGTCGGGCCGCTGGGGATCACGTTCAGAGACGACGCACATCGCGTCCGATTTGAGCGTATCGCCCAGCGATCTATAGTGCCCTCTATGTTCGCACACTTAGCAGACCTTGACCGCCTAGGGGTGCTAGAGGGGATGCTCATGTTGTACGACAACGTGGGTTGGCACGACTTTTTGTCAGTGTCGACGGACACCTACGTCTGTCCGACACTTGAGGTACTTAGCTCGATAGCCCGGACCCCTGGAGGATGCACATTCCGCCTTATGGATCGAGAGTGCGAGGTCACTCTCGCCATGCTTCGTGCGTTCTTCCAGTGGCCCGATGTCCCCGTCCCCGACCGAGCCTACGCACCCACTCACATCCCACCACCGTCGTTTGACACTTCCACGTTCTGGACACGTATCACGGGCTCCCACCATGGCTTTGACCCTAGTAGGGCCAAGGCCTCAGCGATCCTACACCCCTGCCTCCACATAGCCCAGCTGTTGGATATGGAAGACGTTAGTACACCCTTGTAGGGGATGTACGAGGGAATACGGACCTCGAACGTCGCGTACACGAAGTCGTACGCAAAGGGAATATGTTCCCTTGCGGAGAGGATCTCTAGATTGATGGGAAAGTCGCATTATATGTGCATAAGTGCATGCGACATATGGCTAATAAAGGGGTAATATCTTAAGCTTATATTGTACCATGCATATGGTACAACTTAAGCTTATAATATGCCATGTACGATGGTACACCTTAGTTAAATTGTTCCAAAGGAACAATTTATCCTAAAATAACTACCTTGGGGGCTATAAATAAGACCCAAGGGTTAGCCATTTTCTTACACTTTTGCATGGCATTCATGCATGCATCTTCATTCTAGCGAAGCTCTGCCGAAATACTTCCTCTCCCTTTATCCAAGTTCTTAATCTAAAAGTAGAGATTTAGATTGTGGATTTAGTAGCCTTACTCCGTTCGTGAGAAGACTCGATCCGTCGTGGCGAATCCGAAGGCGAAGTTCGTAGACTACCGTGCTGCATACGCAAGCGTAAGTCTCAACTTCATTTATCGATCCTAACTCTGTTTTGGCAGGATCCTATATTGGTATCAAAGCCATACGGGTTCGCCCCTGAGAAACTATGAACGAGTCGTTGTCTTTTTCACGGATGGGTATCCTACCATTACAGATATGGTAGGAACGCTTCGTGACGGAGAGAACGCAGCGGTTGTTCTTTTCACGTTAGGGTCTTCTGTCATTACGGATATGGCAGGAACTCTCCGTGACGGGAAGAACCGACCGTTCATATCGTCAAACTCGCTCTCTTCATGGATGCTGAGTCTCCATTCATAGGGAATGGGCGCTCTCTTCATGTGGAGCGCGTAGTTTACGAATTTTTGAAGTGGGTTCATTTTTTTGGCACACGGCCATTGGAGGACAACTACTTCCTCGACGAACGGGTGCTTCACCGGAGAAGAAGGTGGTGGTTATTCCCATCGGGGAAGATGAATTTTTTGTGCATGTGCACCATGACCAAATGGGTTATGAAGGCCATGCACCCCCCTCCCCATGCGGAGGGGGTTGGCTACGGCCAATAACCACTGCGGCAACCCCCTCCGGCGGGGGTGTGCGGCCACCCATGAAAGGGGAAACCGGCCATGGCCAAAGGGCCATGGCCGGTCAAGGCAAAAATGCCATGGCCCTGGCCGGCCACGGCCAGGGCCAGAAGGCCCTGGCCGCGACCAGGCTAGGGCCAGAAGGCCCTGGCCACGGCCAGGCCAGGGCCTGGCCTCCCTGGCCGAGGCCAGGGCAGGGGCCCTGGCCCCGGCCAGGGCCTGGCCGCCCTGGCAGAGGCCAGGGCAGCGCCCTAACCTCAGGCCAGGGCCCGGCCGCCCTGGCCGAGGCCAGGGCAGAGGCCCTGGCCCCGGCCAGGGCCCGGCCGCCCTGGCAGAGGCCAGGGCAGCGCCCTGGCCTCAGGCCAGGGCCCGGCCGCCTTGGCCGAGGCCAGGGCAGGGGCCCTGGCCCCGGCCAGGGGCCTCTGGCCTTGGCCAGGCCAGGCAGAGGCCTGGCCGGCCTCTGGCCGAGGCCAGGCCGGTGGCCAGGCCGGCCCTGGCAGTGGCCAGGGCTGCCGCAGGCCGTCCCTGGCCAGGGCAGGGGCCCTGGCCGGGAGTGAAGAAAACCAGATTTTGGTCGATCAATTTTGGTGTTTTGGTCGACCAATTCGGCAAAAGGCCTTGGTTGAACATGAACGTGCCAACTAGCCCATACGGGGCCAAACAACAGTCGTCTGCATCAAAATTCTCTCATACGGGGGGAAACGCTTGGATCCATACGGGAGCCGGCGACGATAATTTGCAGAAGAATCCCCAAAAGGGGGATCCGACTTAGGCACGGCTACGGCTCATTCCCGACAAATGGTCAGGAAGTGTCGAATATTTCACTAGTATCATAAGGGTACTAAGTTGAAATATAATTTTTTGAAAAATACGTTTTCATACGTTTTGAAAAATACGTTTTCAAAAACGCTTTTCCGATGCGAAGTACTATAAGAGTACTAACTTTTGATAAAGTGAGGGAGAAATATTGAAAGTTAATCTAGATGGTGATTGGAAACATAGTGACCTTTCCGATTCTAGAGTAACATCTTCAATATTTTTCGAAAGTAACTTATCAAATTATAAATATCATTCCAAGTGGGAGTTGATTTTAGAACTATCCATATGGGATATTCTATTATCATTTCAAATGGGAATTATATTTTTTGGAAAAAAACATTTTCAAACTCGTTTTCCGCTGTTAGTACTATAAGAGTACTATTGTTTGATAAGTGATGGGGGAATATTGAAGGTTGTTCTAGATGGTAATTGGAATCGTAGAGACCTTTTCGATTCTAGAACAACATCTTCAATATTTTTCGAAAGTAACTTATCAAATATAATATAGTTCCAAGTGGGATTTGAATTTTTAGAACTATCCAAATGGGATATTCTATTATCATTTCAAGTGGGAGTTATATTTTAAGAATTTTTATGCAATGTTTTGATCAAACCTTCGGTTTTGTGTCTTTTGCAGCATTTTAAAAGTAAAATGTCTTCCACTTCAAAGAATATCGTCGCTGAGTTAAACAGAGGTGAAAAACTCAACAACGATAATTACAAACTTTGGTCCATCAAGATACAATACATTTTAGAGGTGCAAGAAGTGCTCGAAACTCTAAAGAACGTAATGATTGAACCCGAGTTGGGCACTACGGCCCAACACCGACGAGACAAGGAAGCTTTTTGATGCTTGGTCTCGGAAGAACAAGATAGCACGCATTACGTTATTAAGCAGTATGGCTGATGACATAATGCGCATCTTCCGAGAACATGACCTAGCCATGGACATATGGTCCAAGCTAGAGGAGAAGTTCGGTGGCACATCGGTGTCCAAACTTCGCTCCTTAACTATAAGGTTCGATTCATATAAGAAATGTCCAGATCATTCCATGGGGAAACATCTGCGACATATGGCGAACCTTATCTCGGAGTTAAAGGATGCAGGTCATGTGCTCACGGATGAGCAACAAATCCAAGCAGTCATACGTTCCCTACCAAATGGGTGGGATCAGATGAAGATGCATCTCACTCATAATGAGAGCATCAAGACCTTCAACGATGTTTCCAAGCACCTCGAATTAGAGGAAGAGCGGCTTGCGGCTGCCAAGCCAAGTGCAGAAGTGCACATGGTTGCTAGTTCCTCACACGGGGGAAAGAAACGTAAAGATCGTTCGAAGTCTTCTAATGAACGTAATAAGCAACCTGAGTCTACCAAGGAACCCAAACATAAGGGTGGGCACAAGAAATGGCACAAGAAAGACTTGAAAAGGATCAAGTGCTTCAAGTGCAACAAGCTCGGTCACTATGCTCGTTCGTGTACGAGTGGAAGTGACGAGGTGCCACCAACCACATAGCAAAGGACAGACGGTCCTTCGTGGAGTATCACCGGATACCCCAAGGAATGAAGTGGATCAATGTAGGAAACAACACACGTGTTGAAGTGAAAGGCGTTGGGACTCGCAAGCTAGTCTTGGACAACGGCCGCACTTTCCTACTTCATGATGTCCTCTTCATTCCATATATTCAAAGGAATATTAAAACTGTGGTCAATTTAATGGGTCTTGGTTATAATTGGTTCCTTCATGATTGTAATATGGACCTATTTTGTAATAAATCCTTTATTGGTACTGGGTTTGTATTTCAAAGGATTTATTGTAATAAGTACAATGTATGATTCCTCATATAATGAAAATTTCCTTGTGACAAATTCTTTGACTAATGAGTCTAATATAATTTGTTGACACGCAAGGCTTGGTCATATTGGACCAACGCGTATGGATAGACTTGCCAAACGTGGCCTTCTATCCAATGTTTCAAAGGTTGAAATGTCGACCTGCGAACATTGCCTTGTGAGGAAATCTTGTCGCAAGCCGTTTGGAACCGGTACAAGGGCCGAGGTTCCATTACAGCTTATCCATTCGGACATATGTGGTCCGATGAATGTCAAGACAAGACGCGGGAAGTCCTATTTCATCACTTTTATTGATGATTTCACCCGATTCGGTCATATCTATTTGATATCCCACAAAAGTGAAAGCACTAAACCTGCTTTAAAAACTATATGAGTTTAGTGGAGAATCAATTAGATCGCAAGATTAAGGTCGTGCGAACCGATAGGGGCGGTGAATATCAATCAACAAGTTTAAATGAACTTTGTGATGAAAAAGGCATAGTACATCAGGTAACTATGCCTTATACTCCTCAACAAATTGGTGTTGCAGAAAGGAGGTATATGACTTTAATGGAAATGGTCCGTTCAATGATGGCATAAGCTAACTTGCCAATCACCTTTTGGGGTGATGCATTATTGACGACTGCTTTCATTTTAAACCGCGTACCCTCGAAATCAGTTAGCTCCACTCCTTATGAGTTGTGGAACCAAAGGTCTCCTGACTTAAACATTTTGAAACCTTGGGGTTGTGCATTCTACGCACATATTTCCTCCCATAAGTATGGCAAACTTGGGCCAAGGGGAAGGAAATGTATCTTTATACGATACGCAGAAAACTCCAAAGGTTATATTTTTGTTAGTCAGGAAGACAATGGTGGGCTAATTGAGTTTGAGTCGAGGGATGTCACTTTCTTGGAAAACGAGTTTCCAAGACAGGGCGAGATAAGTCAGGACTTATCTCTATTTGAGATTTATGATCAAGAAGGATTACCTCATTCGAGTGGGAGAATTCTTGGTGAAAACGAAAATACGTTTCAACCTTCACCAATGGATTATACGAATGACGATTATCCTATTCCATACGGGAATAATGATCCAAGTGGGAGCAATTCTAACGACATTCCAAGTGGGAGTGATATTAGAATTGATCTAAATTCGAGTCAACAAGGACTTGAAGAATCTCAAATACAACGTAGTAGTCATACAAGGTTGGCTCCTCTAAGATTTGAGGATGAATTTCCGCAAACCTTTATGACTTTACTACAAGATGATGACGAGCCTACTACTTTCAAACAGGCCGCATCAGGCCCTACAAAAAGACAAATGGATGGAAGCGATGAAGGAGGAATTGAAATCCATGAAAGTTAACCAAGTCTGGGACTTAGTTAACTTACCCAGAGGACATAGAGCAATTGGGAACAAATGGGTTCTCAAGATCAAGCATAAGGCTGATGGCTCTATAAATAGATATAAAGCTCGCCTTGTCGCGAAAGGTTTTACGCAACAGGAAGGGATAGACTACGAAGAGACCTTCTCACCTGTTGTGCGTTTTACCTCGATTCGACTGATTCTGGCAATGGTAGCTTGCTTAGACCTCGAATTACATCAAATGGATGTAAAGACTGCCTTTCTCAATGGAGAATTGGACGAGGAGATCTATATGGAACAACCAACAGGGTTTGTAAAAGAAGGAAACAAACATAAGGTTTGTAAACTTCATAAGTCCATATATGATCTTAAACAATCCTCGAGGCAATGGTATATTCGATTTCATAAAGTTATCAAATGGTTTTACCATGCTTGATGAAGATAACTGAGTATATATCAAGAGGATTAAAAGCAAGTATATTATCATATGTAGATGACATTTTAATAGCCGGAAATGACAAGGGCTTTGTGATGGATATCAAGGCTTGGCTTTCATCAGTTTTTGAGATGAAAGACATGGGAGAAGCCGCATATATCCTTGGAGTTAAGATTTCAAGGAATCGTTCGAAGAAACTTCTTTCTCTTTCACAGGAGACTTATATAAAGAAGGTTCCAGAACGATTTAATATGCAGGACTGCAAGTCCATTGATATTCATATAAGCATATGCGATAATTTATATCTGGTATCGTGTCCAAAGAACCAAAAGGAAAAGGAAATTATGGAAAAAGTTCCATATTCCAGTGCAGTTGATAGTCTTATATACGCTATGGTGTGTACGAGACCTGACATCTGTTTTGCCGTTGGAAATGGTAAGCTGTTACCAATCCAATACAGGGCAAGTACACTGGAAAGCGGTTAAGAGGATAATGTGTCTTGTAAGATCAAACACATTGATATCCGATACGAATTTGCAAAAGACTATGATAAAACCAAGAAGGTGGACATAAGGTACATATCTACGCATGAGATGATAGTGGATCCTCTTATGAAGGCGATCCCAAGAAATGTGTTTTACAAACACTTATCATCTCAAGGATTGCGTAAGAGCTGAGTTGTACCAATGTAAATTCCCATGTCTGTAAATGATCAAAATTAATAAAAGAATAAGTTCTTTTTCCCACATTGCATATGAATTTCTTAAGAAATGTTTGTGTACATTTTTTGAAATCTCAGCTGAATTGTGTGTATGTCGGACAAATTAAGGTTGGCTCTCTCACATGAGCAACCGCCTTATCTTATCAGATGGATAAGATAGAGATGAGACTAGTTTAAAGTCAAAATCATTAGAAGAATGATTTAGAGTCATGACTTAAACAAGATAGTCGAATGAAAGATCTGCATCATATGGATGCTTACAAAAGATCTGAGATCTGTATCACAAGGATATTTAAAAAGGATCTCATAGGATTTTTTAAATCCTATCTGTCTTATGCAGGATGAGAGTCCGGAATATTTCATGGGTAGTAAAGGGACTCAAAAGATAGGCACTGTGGTGTCTGATCTTTCATCCGTACAACATCATTAAGACATACTCTCCCTGGGAAAGGAGTGATGTTGTAATACGTGTTCATACCACGTATGCATTTCGACCACTGAGTTAGTAGCAATAGTGTTTGCTATTATGTGAGACTCAAAGGCCATATGGGCCTTAACTCTTACCCTCAAGGACTCCAATTGGTTCCTTTAGATTTGACGAGATGATCGCTATCTTAGCGTGTTACTTATGGGCTATGATAATTCGGCTCGGCAGGGCACGTTAGAAAAGCGAGTCTAGTCAAGATCAGAAGGTTCGCAAGAAGAGGAAGATTGATTTCATATTCACATTTGGACTTTAATGATTCAAAGCTGGCCAGCCAATTGTGATCCAGATGGGATTCAATTGTTGAATGTAAAGTATAAGAAATGTGAAGAAATAATCTAGGGTAAAGCATGCGTTGAACTACTCAACTTTGCACCTTCGAGGTCGTTGTGTATCTCTAACAAGTGCACAACAACAGACTCTACGCGCATGAGGGTCGCATGGTCTATTTCTCGGTATGATAGATGAAAGAACTAAGAGAAAGACGTTCTCTTACAATCCCCTCAAGTGTGAGTGGGAGATGTTGGATATGGAAGACGTTAGTACACCCTTGTAGGGGATGTACGAGGGAATACAGACCTCAAACGTCGCGTACACGAAGTCGTACGTAAAGGGAATATGTTCCCTTGCGGAGAGGATCTCTAGATTGATGGGAAAGTCACATTATATGTGCATAAGTGCATGCGACATATGGCTAATAAAGGGGTAATATCTTAAGCTTATATTGTACCATGCATATGGTACAACTTAAGCTTATAATATGCCATGTACGATGGTACACCTTAGTTAAATTGTTCCAAAGGAACAATTTATCCTAAAATAACTACCTTGGGGGCTATAAATAAGACCCAAGGGTTAGCCATTTTCTTACACTTTTGCATGGCATTCATGCATGCATCTTCATTCTAGCGAAGCTCTGCCGAAATACTTCCTCTCCCTTTATCCAAGTTCTTAATCTAAAAGTAGAGATTTAGATTGTGGATTTAGTAGCCTTACTCCGTTCGTGAGAAGACTCGATCCGTCGTGGCAAATCCGAAGGCGAAGTTCGTAGACTATCGTGCTGCATACGCAAGCGTAAGTCTCAACTTCATTTATCGATCCTAACTCTGTTTTGGCAGGATCCTATACCAGCGCCTCATGGCGACCACTTTCTTGGCGAGGTACGAGCCTGGGACGATGTCTACGCCTGAGCTCTATATGCTCTACGCGATGACTCGCCCCAGAGTTCTCGATAGGGATAACGATGACCTGGTCCCCGCCGTTGAGATTGATATTGTTAGCTGGTTTTTAGACCGCATCATCATTTCAGTGGGTGCTTGCTCACCTATTTGCTACGGCGGTCTGATTACTTTGCTAGCCCTAATGACCGGCATGGACCTACATGCTGACCTTAGACGAGCCCCGGGCCCCACTGCACTCTCGATAGACGTCATAGCCCAGAATAAGATGCTTCGTCCCCACGGCCAGCGGCACTGGGTGTGGTTGCACGGTCCTTACAGTGCTGATTACATGATCCTCCCGAGCCTCGCTCGGACACATATAGGACCGGCCCACGAGGATTGGATCCCAGCGATGGATCTCCTCATCCCAGCTGCCTACGTACTTGAGGCCGAGGGCGCTGAGCAGGCACCCCTGCACCCCCAGCTGACCCCGTGATCCCTCAGCCCGAGCCTGCACTTTCTGCACCTCCCGGAACTTCTGTCCCCACTTCTGCCAGTGTTGGGAGTACCCTTGCTGAGCCGTCCACCACCGCCACCGCCACCCCCACCACTGCTGTGCCTATCTCGGTTGAGCCTATTTCCTCACTCCTTCCCGAGCGTCCACCCACCATACTAGAGAGCGGCGAGCCTTCCTTCACTTCCGTCGTGGGGACCCTGTCCGGTTTGCTATCCGCTGGGGTATCACCTTTTGGCCCTTACACTTCCTCCCCAGTGGTCGACCCTTCTGTCTCCACCGCAGCTGTCCTATCCGAGAGTGTCGTGACGTCTGTCCTCACACCTGTGTCACAGACCTCTCTTGCTGCCTCGTCGCCGATTTTGTCTTCCACCACCACTGCTGCTGCCTCCTCATCCCAGCCTGCGTCCCAGCCTCGCACTAAGGCTGGGCATCCACTAATGAGCACAGCACCTTTTCCACACCTACCGGCTGGCCCGATTACTTACACTGCCCGTATCAGACAGTCACATCCTTCACAGCCTAGACCTGTTCGTCCCCCTGCCCCACCACCCCCTGACGCTCTACTTCAGAGCCTCCGTGCTCTTGAGGGGGCGGTGAGTGGACTCAGGGGCGATTTTAAGGCTCTCTCTGCCGCGGTCAGTTCCGTGGAGTCCCGCGTCGCCATGCTTCCCGATATTCAGGTTTGCCTGAATCAGATCCTGGCGCGACTCCCTCCACTACACCCACCCACCCAGCCGACACCTCGACCACCACCTCCACCACCACCTCCGCCACAGGACGGAGATGGTGCAGCACCACCAGCTTAGGCACACCCTTGATGCCATTGATCTCTCTTGTCGTTATGCTGCCCATTCTCTGCTGGTCCTGGAGATATATTTTTGCCCACCCCCCTCCTCCCCTCACTATTTTGACCCCTGTTCAGATCACATCATTCTATATCTTTTTGGGAGAGAGGGAGAGTTAGTTTTGGTGACACATATCTGCATCACTCCCTTCTTTGCATTCATCATTCACATCATCATATTTTCTTTTTATTTTTACTTTTTTTTATTTTTTATCATGCATGCATCCTCACCCACCCCACCCATTTCACGTCTCTCGGTGTGCCACACTTTGCACATTGAGGACACTGTGCACTTTAGCTTAGGGGAGTGAGTTCTCACATTTTTTGCTTTTATCACCTTTATTTTTAGTTTTTTCACGTTTTTCCGCTTTTGCACCCATTTTTCATCACTTTTTCATTTTTTACCATGCATCACGTTTTTTCTTTCTTATTTTCCTTGTGTGCTGCATTGTAAATAGTCTTGTTTTTCTTTATCTTTATTTCTTTCATTGTTTGCTAGAGATGATTTTTCTGTGATGACGATGACGTGGTGTTAGCTTTTCTCTATATGCATGCTAATTTTGTCATGTCATAGCTTTTGTTTCTGATATCATATGCTATGTCTTGTTTTGCATTTAGAAATAGTAACCCACTTCTTTTTCCGTATGAAAATGGATGAAATTCTATTATTAGCTGATGTCTGATGATCCATATGTATGCTATCGTAGAAAACACACCAAGATTCACGCATTGATGCTTATATCTGGAGTACTGCTTTCTTTTCTCATATCACTTCTTATTGCATGATTTGTACGCTTCACTTCAGGTTGATTGAATGTTTGCTAGCATTGATATATCTGGACTAGTTTTCTTCTTGAGATTAAACTGAGTAGATTAGATTACCCTACTGAAGTTGTCATGCACGTCCTATAGAGTGAACCGAGAGATACATCTATTTCTTTCTCCACATATCTTGAACATTATTTCTCTATTTTAAATTCATTGGTGAATCTCCCCTTAGCAATTCTATTATTGGCATCCCCCCGTTATTATATCACATGCTCCAAATTCCCCAAAACCCAAAGAAAAAAATACTCGTATATCCTTCTCTTTGATTTGGGATCATGTGTGTGTATATGCATTAAAAAAAGAGAGAAAAAGAAAAAGAAAAAGAAAAAAATATTTGAGAATAAGAAAAGAAAAGAGAAAAGAAGTTCGAAAACGATCCCATTTCATATCCTTTCTCTCTTTCTTCCCTCTTTTGCTTTTATTTTTGTTTTCTTTGACTTTTGGAGCTTCATAAGAAACGAGGAATGTAAATATTATTTTGTTTATGCCACCACGCTTATGGATAAGCTTGGGGGAGAGGATCCTATGATGTGTGTGAGAGTGACTACTTGACGGTGCACGACAACCTAGGCTAAGTAATATTTTATACTCGGTGAGATCGCTAAAGTTTCACGAAATCCAGAAATCTACGCTTAGCATTCATTTCATGAAAACCACACTTTTCTATTCTTACTACTCTATTGTGTGATATCTCTTATACTCCTTATAGAAAGCATTCAATTGAAAAGTGTGTGATCTACGATATTGTATACCGCTTTAGATGCTTCAGACGATGCTAATTCTGGAATTATTCCATTTTTCATGCTATATTGATATTCTTGGGTATTCTATTTCCAATGCACCATTATACTATGATATCGAAATAAAAGTCTTTGATATGTGTTTCACATTCGATGCGTGCTATATGAGTAAGCAAAACCCACGTCCTGAGAAAAATGATCTAGCAGCTTCCTTCTTCGTATTCTATTTTGTTTTTCTTTTTATTTTCATTTTCCACTTTTCCATCGTTTCAATTTTCTTTATCCACCGGGTTCGCTTTTTACTCACCTTCCTCGAGGACGAGTAAGAGGTAAGCTTGGGGGATTTTGATCACTCCATATTTTACACCTTTTTTTGCATGTTTGCATGCCATTTTGATCGCTCGTATCGCGCTTTTCACGATTTTTCGGCAATATTGCAATGCTTTTTACGATTTCTTGTTTTTGTCGAATTTCAGGAGATTTCGAGCGATTTGGAGTGATCCTGAGATGCACCCACTCCGGAGTGTCGCCCGTGACTCCTACGAGTGGAATTTTGCTATTGGAGAGGAGTGGGAGAAGAAAGAACGTCGTAGGAGCGATGAGGGAGCAAAAATACGAAGATTGGGCATTTTGAGCATGTCACTCGGCCGAGTGAAGGAGTCACTCGGTCGACCATCGAGAGCCCGCTCGGCCGGCCAGATCGGACACGCAGAAGACTGAGTATCAGCATGCACTCGGTCGAGCATCGCCAGCCCACTCGGCCGAACCACGGAGACACCACTCGCCCGAGTGGCATCAAGACGAAGGCAACGAAAAGTCCAGACTTACTGTAATTTGTCAGTCGACTCCCGAGTTCCGACTCGACCGAGTGAAGAAGTCCCCTCGGCCGAAGCAAAGAAAGTCACTCGGCCGAGTGACTCCCGAGGAGCCGACCCCCAAAAGTCTGAAGTTACTGGAATTTGTCAGGGTTTGTCACTCGGCCGAATGACATTTGTCACTCGGCCGAGTGAGCCGCGCTACCTGTAGCGTAAATTGCGATTTTGAGGCTGCGCAGGGGCATTTTCGTCACAGTTTTTGGGCGATTTTGGGTGGTATTTAACCCCAGTTTTTAACCTAGTTTAGAGAGCTTTTTCAGAACTTTTTGCAGCCTTTTTTAGATTACTTTTAGGAGATTAGATTGAGCTTTTAGGGGAGAGAGAAAAGTGTTATTTTGTTGGATGCTATTGATTCTTCATTGGTTTGTCTCTCTCTCTCTCTCTATCAAAAACTCCATTTTTATTGATATATTGAATATTGCAATGAATTCTATTGATTTTATTTGTGAATTTCTATTGAATTTCATTATGAATTATGAGTAGTTTTATCGTCTTAAGGTGTAGGGATGAACCCTATGAACCCTATTTCTAATTTGTGATGAATTGGTGAAATCATTGCTAGGATTGATTAGGGTTAGTTTGGGATTGATTTAATACGAATAGCTAGGGATTCATACCGATTGGGATTTGCAAGAGATTGGATCCCAACTCGATAGGAAGCCCTAGAAATTCGAATTGGGTTACAATTGGATTTCTCCGGAATTGGTTTGCAAGAGATTGGACCGAAACTAGGGTTTTCGATTGCAATTCTATACCAATACCCGTTTGCAAGAGATTGGACGGGTAGGAACTATCCCAACTTAGGTCGTAGCTCGAGTTTGCACGAGAGTGGGCTCGAGATACGATTGAACGATGATGTTGTTCTTCACGCTAGCTTGCCTAGGTTAGGGTTTGCAAGAGATTGGACCCTACCCTAGGTTTGCTATAGACCGGCAATAGCGTGAGAGCGTGAGCTTGGTTCTACATTTAGTTGCAACTAGTTCACCTGAATTTCAAGTCTAGCAATTGTGAAACCTACGAATCACAATGACGAGATACGGTTTGTAGCGGGGATTCCCTACCCCCTAGGCGTCTTTATTAATTTGATATTCCTTTTATACAATTGAACGACTGTGACAGCTTTATTGCGATCATTTCTCGACTGTTCTTATAGCCATGTGACTTGAAGAAGACACTGTCATTTGACCTCCTCGTGTTCGATACCCGCTCGCCACTACACCGTGCGCTTGCTGTAAGACTAGCGAGTCGCGTGCCCCGGTTGCGTGTTCGCACTCCTGGGGCTCCGATCAGCATGCGCAAAAATAGCAAGTCCAAAATTAAGATTAAATTGGTTAATTGTAAAAAAACAAATTAAGTAATAAAAACCAATAAGCAAAAGCACCAAATTCTATAGAACTCTGATAAAAACCGCTAATCTAAGAACTCTAATACAATAAAAACTTCTTAAAATAGAAACTTAATTTACATTCAAATTCTCAACACAGTGAGAGGAGTACTATATTCTATAGATGCATGTGTGTATGTGTTAGAGAAAGTAATATAATTATACACATATCATAAACATCAAAGCTTATATTAGAATGTAGACGCATGAGATGGACCTGGTAGGCCCACCGAGGGGTTTTAATGCAAATAGGAAGTTGTTGGATACTTACATATAATGTCGTAAATGATACCCATTAAATGAAAAAAAATTATTAATATGAATGCTTGGGAGGTTACAATCAAAATAGTAGAACCTTGTACCATGAAATGCGAAATTAATTATATATAATTACAATAAGATTACTTGATATTTAGCAGTTCCATAAAATTTGACTTGTGCAGAATTTAGTTTCGATTTAAAATGAAACAGATTAATGTGGATGTTGATGTGCAAAACTAAAATTAATAAAACGTAGGGTAGCATGCACAAAAGTAGCAAGTCCAAAATTAAGATTAAATTGGTTAAAAATTAATTTTAATTGTGAAAAACAAATTAAGTGCCTATGCAGGCCTCGAACATGCGACCTTTGCGTTATTAGCACAATGCTCTGACCAACTGAGCTAATAGGCCAAATTGTTATAATTATGATCGAATTAATATATGAAGACTACATCGTAAACAGAAGAGTTGAAACTCAAATATCAGCATAATTATTAGTTACATTAAGAAACTTAAGGTTCCCTAAGGTCCCCCTTTGCCTCCACCCATGACTGCCTCCAAAGCCTCCTACATCTCTCCATCCATGACGACGAGAGAGGATACGACTCATCCTCCATGTCTGCATCTTCCTCATCGTCGTGTTCCATTCTTCGTTTGAGGCACCTCCATCTTTGACATTCTCTCCTTCAGCGGCCACGACTCCATCCATGGTGTCAACGGGTCCCCGATAATCGACATTGCCCTCCAGGTCGTCTTCTTCTACCTGCTATACAACGTCTCACTTTTTGGCGACAACAACAACTCTGGCAACTAGTAGATCGGAGGGTTAAGGGTGTAACGATCTTTTGAAGCTGGGTCTTTTGAGTACTGATGGTCGAGGATGTAGGCTGCGGTGACAGCAGTGTCAGCATCTGAGGGAGGAGTTCTGAGTACAGAAAGGGTAAAATTGTAATTTCACTTAAGAATAAAATATGTATTAAGACAATATCAAACGTGTAAATAAAATGTAACATCTTCAAGGGAATTGATTTGAAAACCCACCATTTTACTCTGCGCACATACCATTTTAATTTTTACTCCGCGCACATAACGATTAAATATTATTATTTAAGTTTTTAATCAGCTCACAACCAAGAACACCGAAAATACACATAAGCCAAAACATCCTAAATTAATCCATGCTTTCTTCTGCACAAACAAAATATGCTCTAGTGTACATACCATTGTATAAATTCATTTTATTTCTAAAAATAATTTATTACATATACGTACCTAATGAATGATGACCCAAATCGTACTAAAATTATTTCGAACAATTTTAGGGAAAGAAAAACCCAAATTCTTTTGACATCATAGAAATATTTTTGGACATGAACGATTTTAGGGCACGAAAATCTGTGAAGAAATATTCGGATCAATGTTGGATGTAAGAAATATTTGAAACTCCTTGGAAAAACGCAAAACCGAACGGTTTGCATTTCGTGCGTTGAGAAAATTTGACCACAAACTCATAGATGTTCGCGATGAGCAAAAAGGGTTGGAGTGTAAACGATGAATAATTTTGTTTGGCCCGTTTTGTGTATGGAGCAAAACGGGATGTGAAGTACACAGTGAGTAATTTTGAAATTTGCATCACTTTCTGCTCATCGCGCACAACATGCAAAATTTTTGCATGGTATGTGTGACTCGTCTCAAAATGTGTGAGCGCTACTCCCAAATGTAGGAGATCGAACAAGTAATAATCCTGGTGAGTCCAGATATCGTATCCACGGGACAACTGACATGAAAAACTACAAATTTCAGCTTATAAAGAATACTAATACGACGAGAAACAACCACCTTTTGAAGGCGAAATAATCGTGTAAGGGTTTTTAATACGAGAAAGAAATCCTACGATAACTACGGGGAAGGAGATATTGTGGTATCAATATAAAGAGTATGTGTTGGTCGTGATTTCGTTAGGGTCTATGCCATCAATGATTGTCAATATCTTTTCTATAACTCAATGTTTCATCCCGCAAAGATTCGGAAAATATAGCGATAAAAGAACATCGAAAAGTGCCTTAAGTCTCGAATAAAGTACTAGTTTCATGAGGAAAATAAGCTTATGTGCCCGCAAGGGTCACGGCAATGTCCGCAAGGATCACACCACGAATAAGTCCGCAAAGATCATATTCGATCCAAGTACACCAACAACGATAATACTTGAATACTACGTGTAGAAACTAACAAAATACGCGATATAACATGCAAAATAGGGTGAAAAGATATTAAAATAAAATATTACAAAGATCTAACTACATCACAACCAGCACATAGCACATGAGGGTATTAGCCACGTATGAAGAGAAGAGAATCAATATTCATAAACAAATACATCATCAATACTCAAAATACGTGCTAAATACGTTAAATACAAGAGTAAAGTTTAGAATTCTATCACAAATCTCTACAATTGAACCCTAAACTCCTTTAACAATTGCTCCTGGCCTCTGTCTCCAGGGCCTCCAAATTTCATAGCCAAATACAGCTCCTAGAGCCCCCAAATACGCAATAATCCATCAAAAACCCTAGAAATACGCTTAAATAGGAGTATTGTGGGTTTGGCTTGGTTAGCGGGTTCAAAACTCGCTTCAAATACTTTAAACCCGATTCAAATAACCGCAACAGATCCTAACCATACGATTAAGGCGTGATCGTGTGGGAAGCCGCCACGTGGCCCATGCGGATCAGCGTTCCCATCCGCTCTGAATTCGAGTCCAAGCCCGCTTCAAAGTCGTCCTAGTCCTTTCGATCAATCGGGGGAAGGTCACGATAGTGCCACGTGGGTTGGATCCACGTGAGCTGTGTTGAGTATTGGTGTTTCATATCAATCTTATTTTGATGATGATCACAACATTATGTCGTTGCTAATGACTCTCGTGTTTTAGTCTCACAGTTTCATTTCAAGAATATCTTTCATGGAGACTGTTGCGGGGTAGAACTCGCGTACAATGAATTTATATTATGGGAAACCAAGGGCACGATGGTTAAGCTAATGATGGGGTTAGGGTAGGCTATTTGACAGGTGATAAGTGAGGTGTAGAGGCTGAACTGGTTGTTAAGGCTGACCACGGTGTCGGATCCGTTAGGATTCGTGCGAGGGGGGCCGAGCTGCAGGAGCTGGGGGCAAGCACGACCGGGGGGACGAGCTATCCTGCACCAGGAACAACTCGTCAGAAAGGCCAGGTTGAGGTCTAACCCTTAGCCTCTCCGATAAGTCAGTAATAGGACTTAAAGCGGGGGCTAGGCACGTAGGTCAGACTGTGGGTGAGTCGATCGTACGTGACGATCTATGAGTGGGAGAACAAAGATATGGATGACCTTTGCTCTCGTGTGTGAGTAAAAGGATTGAGACTAAATTTGCCAACCTCTTTACCGTAAGAAGTGGATGGGTATTTATACCTGTCGGAGGCGGTTAGGTGGGGCTGACCTGGCATGCTGATTTGGCGTGCTGAGCTGGTCCTGCTGTCAGTGGAAGCTTCGGACGAGGATGTCGGGAACAGGAGTGTTAGCCACACTTTTGTTAGACGGTGCAACGGCCAGGGGATCTTTCGTCAGGGTGTTAGGGCCGAAAGCATTAAGTGTCAGGGGGCGCATCGGCCAGGGGGTGCTTTTCCAGACGGTCGGGCGGCATTACTGTCAGTAGCGTCCTTTGTACTAGGTTGTTTGTCGTGTCCAATGTGCCAAAGAGTCGCTGGTGTGCGTCCAATATACGGCACTACCGATGGGATCGCTGGGTCGCCCTGGTGACGGAAGGGATGCGGCTCAAGGTCGCCAGGTCGCTAGGTCGTCAGGTCGCCCTGGTGGCGTCCGATGTACGATGCTACCGACCCGGATCCTGGAGAAGTGTGGCTCTACCACCGTCCATAATAGGGTACGCCCTTCCTTCGGCTGTGTCAGGCTCTGTGGTAACCTAGCGCTCTGCCGTGGGTGATTTAAGCGCCCGTTCTCTGAAGTCGCTGGATTGGCGCCCTAGCGTTGGGCCCGCCGATCTTCGTGACGGAGGAATGACGTAGGTGGGGAGTTTGGTGATCGGGGATAGAAAGTCGGGCTATCACGATCTTTAGGTCGTAATAATTGCCCCCGGCATTCGAGTTCGGGGCGGTCCTCCGGCTTGACTCGGATGGCGTATCACTTTTCCTTCCTGTCGAGAACAGCTCGGACCTTGCCCCATGTTAGGAAGCGGCGGCTATGGTCTGGGGTTTCTCATCCTGATAGCCATTATTGGGATTCGAAGGGGTGGCGGAAGTCGATGCGTCTATGCCATTGGACGGGTGACGCGTGGTTGAAATGACTGTCACGACAGACGAGGTGTCAGAGGTGTGTCGATGGACGTCGCGTGGCGACGCAGCGACGGTCGGGATGGCCCTAGGTTTGCTATAAGTATGGGGGAGAGGATGGGTGGAAAGTTTATCGTGATTTCTGTATCCGCTCATGCTTCCCAGCTTCTGGTCATTGTTTGCCGACACTGCTGCTGGTGTGTTTATTGGGGATCTGCTTCCGGCCATCTCCTTGGTTCGACGGTTCGGTCAGGTGATTTCCCAGTCCCTCCACCGATGGCTTCTTTCTTTGAGTGCGGAAATAGTAGTGTGATGAAGGGGTGGCAATGACGGACGAACTCCTTGTGAATGCCCAGATTTAGGCTGCGTTGCCTAAGGCGGACCGCCGACTGGCGGGCTTGACGCAGGCTAATCGGCCTGCCCATGGGCTTTGGCCCCCCGGTATTCTCCTTCTGGTGGGCCTTTAAGTAGACTTACCCCGATTTTTCTTATTTTTTCTGCAGGTGAGGACCCGATGCTTTCACAGGAGGAAGTGCTGAGGGCGGCAGGGGTGAGGGTAACGAAGAAGGCCGTCCCCATGGATAAGGGCAAAGGCGCGATGCACGAGGGAACGCCCGCGGAGGTGGCTACCCAGAAGCGGAGGGACGAGGTTCCTACTGTGGAGGGGGTGAGCGAGATGCAGCAGGGTCTCGGACTTGGTGTTCCTTCCCTTCGGACTGGTGGGGTTGCGCCAGATGCTTCGGCCGATTTGGACGCGGTCAACACCGTCCCCGAGGCTCCGGCCGTTGGCGTGGTGGAAGGGAGGTAGCATGGGTCTGTAACGAACGTTCCTTCCACCCGAGTTGGCAGGACTGTGTCTCGTGGCCCACCCTACCTGGAGATAGTCAGCATGGCTTCCCCGAGGGTTCCGACCTCAGGTAAGCGCCGTAGGCCCCCTCCCGCCTAGAGGTGGCCCTATGGAGTTCCCCCGTGGGAGGTGGGGAGAGAAGCGCACCCAGGTTGCGAGAGGGCGCTCGCCCGCTTCAGGCTGACGAGGGTCGAGGCTGAGGCCCTGCCTGACGAGGACCTTCACCGAATGCCCTATTGGGTGAGCCGGGAGGAGTCGGTGTTTGAGGATGCTGGGGTTGCGGCCCGTTGTCGGAGTATTTTGTGCTGCCACGGGATCGCAAATATTTAACCCATGTGGGCACAGAGCGGCTGTGTGATACAGCCATATGGCATATCATACAGGTAGGTCGAACTGTAACTTACGTTCCAGCTTATGTTCTTAAGCGCGCTGAATGGGTCGGGTTTCTTTGGTAGGCGACTGCGGCCCTGCAGCGCCATACCCGCGTAGCCGTGGTTCGGACTTTCCTGGATGAGGTGAAAGACGATCTCCAGGAGGCGCAGAGCCAGCTGAGCGAGGGAGAAGGATCTGGATCAGGTCATTAGGCTCCAGGAGCTTGAGGTGTCGCAGATCGGCGTTTTAGAGGCGCGGGTGGCCAGGCTTGCTAGCCAGCTAGAGGGGGAGGAAAGAAATGGGGTCTTGCTCACCCGCCGCCTTGAGGACGAAAAGGCACGGGGGGATTTACTCGCCCGCCAGCTGGAGGAGGAGAAGGGGAGGGGGCCCAACTCGCCCGTTGGCTTCGGGAAGAATAGGAAACGCGGAACGATATTCTAAAGAGGAACGTCGAGGCGGTGCCCAGGAGAAAGCATGTGATCGACGTTCAGCAGAGAAAACTACCCGAGCTGAAGAACAAGGAGGAGGCCATCCCGAGGAAGCAGCTAAAGGGCAGGACGGTCGTCGACCAGTATGCGTTCAACGCCGCAGTCCGTCGTTTTCCAGATGCTGAGTTACTCCTTATGATGACAGAGGTGAGGGAAGCAGGTGTCCTCCGAGGGATGGAGAGGATGAAAACTCACCTGGCGAACCTGTATCCCGGACTGGCGGTTGATTTTGTACGGCCTATTTTGTGGTGTAATGCTGGCATGATGAAGGATTGCTTATGAAGTACTTTTTTTAGTAGTTGGTCTTCATGTGTTGCATAAGATCGTGCGGTGAATGCCCCCAACGTTCCCGCTAGGACGAGCGCCGGGGTGAGGAGTGGGGGGAAAGTTGCGACAAAGAAGGTGTGTATGTTTTCGGTCGCCCTGCCCGGATGGGCTGAGCTGATTCTTGCGTCCGTGAGTCGGAATGGATGTATTCAAGCATGTCCCCGACTTCTTTGTTGGAGCACCTCCAGGCGATCCGTTGGCCTTAACCCGCTTTGTTGGATCGGACGTTAGTGGGGTAGTCGCATAGTCCAAATGAAAGGAAAAGGTGGGAATATGTTTCGAATTTCCCGCCTCGAATCGCCGCCGAATCACAGAGGTCACATCTAATTAAAGATGGGTAGGAATCGAAGCATCCTGACCATTCATCGAGAGACACATGGAGGGACGTGACAGGAGGCGTCAGGTAAAGCATCAGGCTGCCTGGATGTGTGACACGTGGCTGGTTGCCAGCGGTGGAGATCGGAGGGCGCATGCCTATAAGTAGGGGTGGGAGTTGGTGCGGGAGATTTTCTTGCTTCCGAGTTTCCCAGAGTAGATTTTCTGAGTTCAGGCGATTGCCTTCGTGGGGGCCAAGTTTGTTGCCGGAGTTGGCGTCGCATTCACAGCTGCCGTCGCCGCTGTAGCGAGTAATCGGGAGGTATATTTCTTATCTTTTCTCAGGTATGGTTTCGTCATCCTCAACCTCGTCGTTGGGGTCGCCGTGCAGTGGTGCGACCGATCCCGTGGAGGTGGTAGGCGGAGTGTCGACGGGGGGCAGGGCCGTGCCGTGGCTGGGAGCAGGAACCCGAGGAAAGGAAGGGGAAAGCGGTCCTGGTGTCCGGAGTGACACCAGCTACGCGAGCCGCTGCGACCGTGGTTGGAGGCGGGGGCATGCCTGCCGAGATAGCCGGTCAGAGGTCTGAGGCGCGGATGGACATTGTTCCCAAAGTGCGCTCGGAGTATGTCAGGCCGCCTTGTGAGGTCCGCCTGCTGACCGCCTCAGAGAGAGTATGCTTTCCCTAGGACGGTGAGATCGGGTCTACGTAGCTTGCTTTGATCAGGGTTTACGGTTCCCTCTTCATCCGTTGTATCTCGAGATCTTGGATTTCCTCGGTCTAGCATTCTTCCAATTGATGCCGAACTCCGTCAGTGTGATAGTTGGGTTTCTGGTTCTGTGTGCAAGGACCGACGTCAGTCCGACCCTCCCTTTGTTCCGCTACTTCTTCGCGATCAAGAAGTTGAAGTTCCATTATTATTTATCGGCGAGGGGGAACCATCCTCTCATCTGGGGGCTGCCCGGGAAAATCAAGGGATGGAATAAATCGTTCGTGTTTATCTCCGTGCCCGCCGACATGAGAGTAAAGTCGGACTGGGGCGTGCTGAATCCCGAGGTGAGGGAGAAAGTTCGCATTAGCGGGGTTGAAGCAGAGTGGGCGACGAGGCTGGAGGCAGTTCCAGAGGAGGATAGGCAGTATGCCTGCCTTTCCCGGCCAGAGCTGATTGCTCGACTTATTTGGCCTGAAGGTAATTCTGGTATTGCGGCGTCTATTTGTAGCTTGTTCACCCTAAACTCCTCCTTTTTGCAGATCCGACGATGAGCATCCCCATCGAGGACCTGGACAGGATGGCCGAGCAGATGTCGGTGGAGGAACAGGGGGCCGGCGAGCTCGTCACACCATCTCTTGTCAAGGGTCACAAGAAGAGGTCGAGGCCGAGTGAGGGGGAGAGGACCAATAGGGCCGAGGGGGCCATTGGTCAAAAGAAGAAGAAGAAGACAACGGAGAAACTGACCCTCGTCGAGTCCAGTTCCGGGGGGTCCGTCGAAGGTGTCAGAGGTGCCAATATCCCTGATGCCATCGACCTCGACGCGCTGGAGGAGCCGAGCCATACGGTCGATCGGGCGCCTTCGGGAGCGGGCGGAAGCATCGACCGGGCTGCCACGGCGTCGGCCCCCAGTCCCACGGTGGTCCCCCGAGGGGGTTCCGTAGGATCGAGCTTTGCGGCTGGCTCAGCCACTGAGGCAGCATGGCCTTATAGTTGCCCTTGGTACGCCCTGGAGAGGCCCGCCCCACCCAACTGCGAAGAGAAGCTGGCGATGTTTCGGTCGAAAAAGGCCGAGGTTGAAAAGATTTCGGAGGATGACCTCATGAAGGCGATCTACCCAGTGGGAAAGGGGGAGTCGGTTTTTGACGAGGCAGTCGTGGCAGTTAGGCTTGCCGAGAATTCTCAGTTGCCCCGGGATAGGGAGTCCTTGGTGAGTGTGGGCTCGGAGAGGTTAAGAGCCACCGTGGCTTGGCACCTTGCGCAGGTATGCTAACGAGATATGCGGGTGGTACCTTGGGGATTATCATCGTTGGGCTTGACTCTCTCTTTTTTTTATACGCAGGCTACTTCCGTGATGACCACCCTTCAGCACCGGACCCTAGCTCTCGTCGCGACCGAGCTCACGGTGGCAAGGATGAAGGGGGAGCTCGACCAAGAGAAGGCCCGGTATGCCAAACTAAAGAAATCATTCGCCGACCAGCGGACATCGATCCGGGAGTACCAGGGACACGTGGCGGATCTGGATAAGCGGATCGCTGACGGATGTGCCCGTGAGTCTGAACGAGAGCGAGAGGCCGAGCTAAGCATGGCCAGGGTGGCCGATTTGGATATGCAGCTGACAGCGGCGAAGGAGGAGCTGTTGGATAGGTTGGAGGAGTTCCGATAATATCAGGTGACGACCTTCGTCCCCAAGCTGGTTGAGGTCAACAAGAAGGCTCGGGAGGCGGGCAGGGAGGAAGGACTGCGGAGGGGCATAGAGCTGGGTCGGGAAGAAGGGAGCGAGGCGTGCCTTCGGAGGATTATGGGGAGGGCCCGGAATCTCTATCCCTCGCTAGAAGTTGATTTCAAGGCTCTGGTGGCCTCCGAGGGGGAGGAAGAAGAGGATGAGGAGGGAACCCCTGAGATTAGCACGGCCGTATCGGGAACTAGAAGGCAATGGTCGGGTAATGCTCCGCAGGATGGTCGCCACGATGGCGAACGTGCGGACCCGTAGGGAATCGCGTTAGGGAATCTGTCCTTGTGTTGCTTTTTGTAGTAAAATAGGGGGAACTAAAGGAGGGCCCATGTTGTAGGTTCGCCCCTCTTCTTTTGTAACAATTCGTACTTTATGAATAGGAGTTGATCCCTTGTTATGGACTGTATAAATTTACATTATGCCCGCGCCATCTGACCAGGGCCTAATGTGCGTGATACGGGGTAATCCACATCAGTGGTGGATTGGCGAGTGTGCAGCTAGACCTGCGTCCATCGGTTTGGGTGGCTGAGCTCCGTGAGCTCGCCCCGGGGTTCGGTAATGATCGTAAATAAGTTAACTTTTCATTGGGGTGGGCTCGTGCAATTTTTCCTGCCTCGTTTTTATTCCTCCCAGAGGGTGTATTTCATCACCATTTACAAGGGTTCTCAATAAGGTTTGCAGTGATAGGGTAGGTGTGAAGTTGTTTTATCTTGCTGTACATTGCTTCAGGATGAACGGGCTCCTGTTTGCAGGGTGGCTCTCCATTTTTCCGTTGCTCGTTGCATTCCTTCTGTCTTTCTGTTCACGAAGGGTTAGGGGTGGGGTACCGGTCCTAATCGTCTGTGGGAGAGCTGAGATGCCATGACTCGTCATTTGGACTCATCAGGGATGCAACCTTGCTGTGACCTGTGTCAGGGTGAGCGAATCCCTGTCTGCAGGGCGGCCCTCCTTCCCCTCCATTGCTTTGTCATATCCCGCCTCACCTTCGTCGTGCTGAATGGTTGCAAGGCCTCCTCGGCTGCTTGGATTCACCAGGGAAGCTGTCTTGCTGTTGTCCTCCATCAGATCGTTCTTATAGAGTTTTCTCGGAAGGAGGTCGGAGGGGAACCCTGGGAGGAGAGGGGCACGAGGTGGCGGTGGTGCGCTGCCTGGGCTCTCACCTCCTTGCCCATGACGGGTTTTAAGGTCTCTTTGGGGAGTCCTTTCATCGAAGGGAAACCCGAGAGGAGGCGACGGACGAGGTGGAGGTGGAGGCGTCGCCTCCCTAGGGGGGTTCTCCGGCGGCCCGGCCTCGAAGGGAAGGTCGAGGGCGAGCAGGTGGGTTGCTAGGAGGGGCGTTGGTGGAGACCTGTAAGCCGGGAGGGGCTTTTGCCTTTTCCGTCGGCAGGGATCGGTGGGGAACGGATGCCAACCTTCCACTGTTTCATCTGGTACAGGATAGAGGGAGGAGTGGAAAGTGGGGCTCTCCATGTGTAAGGGGAATAGCCCATCGGCGATCCGTATGTAAGGGGAATAGCCCATCAGTGGTCGTCATGTGGAAGCGATTGCCGGTCGGGGAGGCGGGATCCATTGGTGGCCAGTGACCTCCCTTTTGCTCGGGCGAGGCGTCTCGGGCCTTTTCATACTTGGTGGAGGGGGATGAGACCGGTTCTCATATTTTCTTATTCCCTTTCCTCTCCGAAGGGGGGAGGGGGTATTTATAGAGGGATTTTGTTAACGGTTTCCCCATAGTTAATTTGATGAGCTGGCATCATTAATGGGATCCTCAGAATCACGCCCCTTGGGAGCCGCTTTTGCCAGGTGGCGCCTGACGCGATTCATCAGCCCTAGCCTCTTGGGGGGCGTGTCGTCATTAATGGTGCATTTCCCAAGCATCCCCTCATTTCGACGAGTCGCGTCGGGTGCCTACTTTATCGGAACCCGGCGTTTATCCAGCGGGCGCTGTTCAGCGGTCCTTGGTCTGTGTCGGGTCTGTCCCGGTTTGTGTGCCCTTGTCCTCTTCCCGAGGTTTGAGTTTCCAAGGATCATGGGTCGGCCGAGGGGGGAGCGGGCGCGTAACTCGGCCCGATTCTGCTCTGGTTTGGGTGGAAAGGGTTGGCCCTGCCCCAGAGTTCTGGAGGAGGGAGCAAGCGCGTAGCTCGGCCCGTGCCCTGCTCTAGTTTTGGTGGCGAGGGGTGGCCCTGCCCCAGAGTTCTTAAGGGGGGAGCGAACGCATAGCTCGGCCCGTGCCCTTCTCTGGTTTGGGTGGCGAGGGTTGGCCCTGCCCCAGAGTTCTTGAGGGGGGAGCGAGTGCGTATCTCGGCCCGTGCCCTTCTCTAGTTTGGGTGGCGAGGGTTGGCCCTGCCCCAAAGTTCTTGAGGGGGGAGCGGGCGCGTAGTGATCACTCATTATTTTACACTTTTTTACCGCATGTTTGCATGCCATTTAGATCGCCCAAATCATGTTTTTCACGATATATCGACGATATTGCGATGCTTTTCACGATTTGTTGTTTTTGTCGCATTTCAGGTGATTTGGCGCGATTTGGAGTGATCTCGAGATGCGCTTACTCCAGACGGTCACCGACGACCTCCCCGAGGGGTATTTTACTGTTGGAGAGGAGCGAAAGAAGAACGGAAGTCGCAGGAGCGACGAGGAGGCCAAAATAAGCAGATTGGGCATGTTTTGTGTCCCACTCGGCCGAGTGAAGGAGTCACTCGGCCGACCAGCGAGACACTGCTCGGCCGACCAGATCAGACACGATTCATACGTGCACTCGGCTGAGCGACGGATACCACATCGGCCGAGTGACGAGACCCCGTCCGCCCGAGTGGCGCCCAGACGAAGCCCTTCAAAAATCGCCATGTTACTGTTTTTCGGCTGCCTGAACTTCAGAAGACCCACTCGGCCGAGTGGATAATTCCGTCCGCCCGAGTACCATGAAGCCATCGGCCGAGTGACGACAACTCACTCGGCCGAGCCGCCCCCGAAGTGAAGACCCCTGAAGATCGATACTTACTGGAAAATTACAGGGTTTCCACTCGGCCGAGCGACTTTTGTCACTCGGCCGAGTGCGACGCGCTGCCTGTAGCGAAAATTGCGGAAAACAGGCTGCGCAGGGGTATTTTGGTCACAGTTTTTGGACGATTTTGGGGGCTATTTAACCCCTGTTTTTACCCTAGTTTTGAGAGCCTCTCTCGTAGATTTTTTGCAGCTTTTTAGATTAGCTTTTTTAGTTTTATTCTTGTGATTGAAGAGGAGACAAAATTGGATTTTTGTTGGATTAATTGAAGAACTCCATTGGTTTGCTCTTCTCTTCTCTAAAAATTCTATTTTTATTGCATATCTCAATATTGTGATGAATTCTATTGCTTATTTCATTGATTATTTTTGTGATCTTGCTATGAATTGTGAGTAGTCGCCACGTCTTGGGGCGTGGGGATGAACCCTACAAGCCCTATTTCATAATTGTGATAAAGTGTTAGGAATTTTGCTAGAATTGCTACTAGGGATTAGATTGGGATCAATTTACTACGGATGGCTAGGAATTCACATCGATTGGGATTTGCAAGAGATTGGATCCCAATTCGATAGGAAACCCTAGAAATCCGAATTGGGTTGGAATCGAATTTCCGTAGTATCGGTTTGCAAGAGATTGGACCGATACTAGGGTTTCCGGTTCCAATTCCGCGCCAATACCCGTTTGCAAGAGATTGGACGGGTAGGAACTATCCCAAACTAGGTCGTGGACCGAGTTTGCAAGAGATTGGGCTGGGTGCGCGATTGAACGATGATGTTGATCCTAATGCTAGCTTCCCTAGGCTATGGTTTGCAAGAGATTGGACCCGAGCCTAGGATAGCTATAGACCGGCAACAGCGCGAGAGCGTGAGCTTGGTTCTACATTCAGTTGCAACTAGTTCATCCAAAATCTTATTCTAGCAAATTTGATACCAATGAACCACTTTTACGGAATACGGTGAGTAGCGGGAATTCCCCATTCCCTAGACGTTCTTTATTTGATTTGATATTTCCGTACTTTGTCTGACGATTGTGACAGGATCGCCAAAGGCAAATTTCTCTCTTCTTAAATAGCCAGGTTGATCGGAACAAGCACGGTCATTCGTCCTCCCTGTGTTCGATAACCCGCTCGCTGCTACACCGTGCACTTGCGGTAAAACTACAACCGTTCTTTTGGGTTACGTCCCGGAGCGATCAAGTTTTTGGCGCCGTTTCCGGGGAGGCGATTGCGTTTGATCTTACCACCCTAGTTATTTCTTTTTTTATTATTATTACTTCCATTCCTTCATTTTTACCTAACCCTTCCACGGTACTAATCATTTCTTTGAAACTCTGTTTTCCCTGTGCATGTACACGAGATCTACGGCGGACCCTGAAGCTATATTATTTGATCCCGAGATCGAACGTACCGCGCGGAGACTCAGAGCGGAAAGGAGACAAAATCCGGAAGGGCGGTTTATGACCAACCCGGAAACTGCGGACCAATTAGCGGCAAGGATGGCGAGGATAATTTCTATTCGAGATAGGCTTCGGCCTAAGACCTCTTCTACGACCTCATCCATTGCCGTGCCAGAGTTGGCGGCCGACAAGAACTTCGAGCTAAAGACTGGACTAGTGGTTCTGATGCAGCAGGATTCATTTCATGGAAATGCCCATGAGAATCCTCACTACCACATCCAATTATTCTTGTCGAAGTGCGCCACATTTCAGATGCCGGGGGTCTCCATCGATGCCATCAGACTGCGTCTCTTCCCCTTCACGCTAAAGGACAAGGCACTCTATTGGTTGAGGACGCAGGCTGACGGAGTCTTCATCTCTTGGGACGAGTTGGCAAGTGCATTCATTGACAAGTTCTATCCGCCATCCAAGACGGTGAAGATCCGGAGCGCTCTCATGTCCTTCAAGCAAGGACCCCAAGAGACGCTCTATGAGGCTTGGGAGCGTTTTAAGGATCTACAGCATCAATGCCCGCACCATAGCATAGAAGATTGGGAGCTAGTTCATAGCTTCTACAACGGTCTCCAACCGAGGACCAAACAAATTATTGATGCCGCGGCGAATGGTGCTATCTTGTCAAAGACTCCCGAGGAAGCTACGGCCCTAATTGAGGAGATGGCCTCAAACAACCAACAATGGGGCGATGAGCGAGGACACTCCACGTCCTCCTTGAAGCCAACTAGTATCTATGAGACGAAGGCCGTAGCGGAGCTTACAAGCAAGTTTGATTCTCTCCACAAGGTAGTGGAGAGACTGGAGAAGTTTATCACGGAGCCCCATGGAACCCCTTCCACCTCCGCTCTAACGAACCAAATGTGTGATTGGCAAGACCAATCTCAAGCCATGTATGTGGGAGGAGAGCAAGGAGAAGGATCCTTGGAGCAAGTACAATATGTCACGGGGAACCAAGGATATTGGGCCAATCCGGTCACAAGAAATCATCCCGGATTCTCTTACGCCAACAATGAAGGAGCTTTGAACCCGCCACAACAACCACCTCAACAAGCTCGACCACCACCACCCCAACAACAACACTATCCGCCGAGGGGGCCCCCACAACAAAATTTCCAACCGAAGCAACAAGTTCCACCATATAGGCCGCCCGGATACAACCAAGGGTGGAGGAATCAAAATCAAAACCCTCCACAAGCTCAACAACGATCCGACTTCGAAGCTAGAGTGGAGGCATTTATGGTCGAGCAAAATAAGGTCAATGCTACCTTGAAGGCGGGGCAAGACTCCCTCAATACCGTTGTGGCTCAAATATCGGAGCAATTGGCGTTGCTCAATCGGAACACTCAACGATTGCCGGCGCAACCCGAGCAAAACCCACGGGGCAACACCGGCCACATCAATGCCGTAGTTGTCGTTACTACTAGAGGCGGAAAGGATACCTCACCCGCTATGATTCCTACCGAGGAGCCCGTGGAGGAAAGCTTGGAGCCGATTGAGCCGGTAGTTGAAGTTGATAAGGAGAAAGAGCCACGAGAAAAGGAGAAATCTAGAGCGGAGCAATTGATTGAGGAAAGGCGCTTCATGCCACCGGTCCCATTTCCCCAAAGGCTTGCTAGAGCGAAAATGGAGAACATGCTAGCAAAGTTTCTCGAGTATCTTAAAGGAGTTAGCCTCAACATTCCCTTCCTCGACACCATCGTGGAGATCCCCACATATGCTAAATTCTTAAAGGACTTGATTTCGGGGAGAAAGAGGAAGGAGAAGATTATGCTAGCCGAGGAGGGCTCTTGGTTCACCAAGAGAGAGAAGGAGCCGGCCAAATTTAAAGACCCGGGGAGTTTTCGGATTCCTTGCACCTTGGGCGGTGTCCCTCTTCAAAAGGCATTGGTTGATCTAGGGGCTAGTGTGAGCCTCATGCCTCTCTCCATGTTCTTAAGGCTAAACACCGGGACGAAGTTGAAACCTACCGACATGCGGATACAATTGGCCGATGGGCGAATAACAAGGCCGGTAGGGATCGCCGAAGACATCCCGCTACAAGTCCCTGGGGGAATATGCTTGCCATGTGACTTCGTGGTCATGGACGTTAAGGAGGAGGGAGATACTTCATTGATACTTGGACGCCCGTTCCTCGCCACCGCCGGAGTGATTGTCGACGTGCGAGAAGGTACCCTAACTTTGAATGTCGGCAACATCGAGGTAGAGCTTCACATTCCTAAGGCTATGAAACACATGCCTTACCACGAGGAACTTGACTACATGGACCTCCTTGATGAGGTGATAGAAGAGGCGATCCCCCACTCGATAGGCGCTCTTTTCGATGAGGATTTTGATGAAGGCCCGGATTTAGGCCAAGATGAGAAGATAGACGATTCCCCCGACCTCTCCGCTGAAAATGATGAAGGCGACGCTGATGTCGCAAGGATTCGAGAGCTCTGCAAGCTCTCGAAACAAAAGTCTCCGAAGAAAGCTCCGCCGCTACGAAAATCGGCGTCACCGGTGAAGCCGTTGACCAGAGCAAACGATAGCTTGGGGGAGCTTCCCCCAATACTATTCAAAACGAGAGACCACCGCGGGAGAACACGCCACCGCAACTTCCGAATCCAAGCGTTCTCCCCGGAAAGTTTGATGGGTGCATCTCATATGCACCAAACATCCCGCATTAATTGAAAATCATAGGGGGTCGAGCTCATGACCTTAAACGAGCGCTTGTCGGGAGGCAACCCGACGGTTATCGCTTTATTTTCACTTTTTCTTTATTTTTGTTTTAGAAATTTTTAGTGTTTTGAGTCGTTCGCCCAAAAATTTTGTGATAACGGGTCCTATTTTTCTTGACAGGAGAGGAGATAGGTAAATCCATCATGAGGAGGATGAACGAGACGATGAGGAGCGCCCCAGGAAGACGCTCGATGCTTAGGAGTTAGATGAAATTGACTGGAGGAAGAAAGACGGAGTTTAGAGCCCAAACGAAGACAAACAGCAGAACAGAAGGCTCACTCGGCCGAGTATACTAGTCACTCGGCCGAGTACACAAGTTCGTCCAGCCGAGCCGCTCACGAACGAGGGAAGTCTGCTGTACCCAACTCTCTGTTTATTTTCCTGATTTCAGTATAAATGCTACTCGGCCGAGTATATATTTTCACTCGGCCGGGTAAAACGGATACGCTCCTAGGGCGAGTCTTGCCGAGTAGCTTGAGCCACTCGGCCGAATGGACTTACTCCACTCGGCCGAGGCTGGCAAAGCCACTCGGCCGAAGCGTAAGCGGGGAGGATATCACCATTGATCTCACTCGGCCGAGTGACCTAGTCACTCGGCCGAGTCGTAACTTTCATTATATAAGGGGCCGAGGGGGGCACGTTTTTCGAAACGCAAAATCCCAAATTCGCCCGACCCCTCAGCTCCCTCGCCCGACCCTCGCTTGCTCGTGCCCTCACTCGCCCGGTCGACCACCGCCGTGCCGCCACTCGGCCAGCCACCGCCGGCCGAGCACCGCCCGCGCATCGCCCGAGTCGCCGCCAGCGGCCGTCGCTCCGACCACCTCCGGTATCGCCTGATTCGCCCTATTTCTCCTCTTTTTGTGTGTTTTTCGAGGATCCATGTATTAAACGAACCCCAAACCCTAATCAATTTCTATATCTATCTATTATACCCCTAATGCCCCATACATTTTGAATATTACTCGCTGATATTTCCATTTCATGCGCAGGTTGTTTTTGGGAGCTTAGGGGAGCCCAGGGGAGCTTCTACGGACTGATTTGGGCTTCGCAGAGGCGCTGACTTCGCACGCTTCCATTATCTTGCACTCGCGACGTGTCTGGGTATACTCCTTCCATTCTTTTGCACACGCCGCACTTTTTACACTTTTCGGCGCGCGCTCGGGGCCGATATGCCGCCCCGGACACGGCCGCGGTCGAAGAGAGCTTCCACCAAGCGGAAGCGGTCGGATGATGCCGGCCCCTCCCACGAGTTGGAGGACTCTCCTCCACCTTCTCCCACACACCCCATCCACCCAGCACAGCCTGCAGGCCCCGCACACCCCGCACAGCCTGCAGCGCCTGCACAGCCCGCACAGCCACTCCCCGTCGCTCCACAGCCACCACCTCCGGCTCCACTGGTCGGGCCGCTCGGGATTACGTTCCGAGACGACGCACACCGCGCCGTCTTCGAGCATATCTCCCAGCGCTCGATCGTACCCTCCAGGTTTACACACCTTGCCGACCTAGGACGCCTGGGGGTACTAGAGGGGATGCTCACGTTGTACGACAACGTGGGCTGGCGAGATTTCTTCCAGGTGTCGGCGGACACGTTCACCCGCCCGACACTTGAGATTCTTAGTTCGATCGCCCGGACCGACGAGGGATGCTCGTTTCGGTTCATGGACCGGGAGTGCCAGGTCACTCTCGATATGATGAGAGCATTTTTCTCGTGGCCCGCTGTCTCCGGAGCCGATTGCGGTTACGGCCCCACCCATATCCCCCCTTCCTTCGACGCCGGTGCCTTCTGGCCCGGATTACGGGTCTTCACGCTGCCTTTGACCCTAGTAGGGCCAAGGCCTCGGCCATTGTCCATCCCTGCCTCCGCATTGCTCAGCGCCTTATGGCGACGACCTTTTTGGCCAGATATGAGCCGGGCACGATGTCTACGCCGGAGCTCTACATGCTCTACGCGATGACACGTCCCAGAGCTCTATCTAGGGATGGCGATGAGATGGTCCCCGCCGTCGTGATTGATGTCGCGGCTTGGTTTTTGGACCCCATCATTGTATCGGTGGGCGCTCGCTCACCGATATGCTGCTGCGGCCTGATCACCTTGCTCGCCCTTATGACCGGCGAGGACTTCCCTGACGACCTGCGACGAGTACCGGGCCCCACTTCTTTGTCGATCGATGTCATGGCCCGGATGAAGATGCTTCGTCCGCACGGTGAGCGTCACTGGGTCTGGTTGCACGGCCCTTACGGTGCCGATTACATGATTCTTCCGAGCCCAGCTCGGACTCAGATTGCACCGGCCCACGTTGACTGGCTCCCTGCGATGGATGTTCTCATCCCCGCTGCTTACGTGCTCGAGGCCGAGGAGGCCGAGCAGGCCCACGCTGCCCACGCTGCCCCCGCAGACCCTGTCGCCCCTGCCGAGCCTGCCGCCCCTGTTGACCCTGTGGCCCCTCAGCCTATCCCTGATGTTTCCGCTGCTCCTGACACCTCTGTCCCCACCTCTGTCGGTGTCGAGAGTACCTTAGCTGAGCCCACCTCCACCACCCCCGCGGCTGTCACCACCCCCACTGGCCCTCTGTCTGCTGAGCCTGTTTCTTCTGCCCCACCCGAGCGCCCGCCGACCGTAGTTGAGTGCGGAGAGCCCTCTGTCTCTACTGCTGCCGTATTTTCCGAGAGTGTCGTGGCGTCTGTCCACACTTCTGTGCCCCTGACCTCTCTGGCTGCCTCGCTGCCACTTTTGCATTCTTCTTTCGCTGCTGCTGCCTCCACTTCTCACCAGCCGGTGCCTCACACTGAGGCCAGGCCCACATTTGCGAGCACAGCACCTTTCGTTCCCTTCCCCGCTGAGCCCGTCACATACGCGACTCGAGTACGCCAGCCACGCCCTGCACAGCCCCGACCGGTGCGTCCCTCTGCACCACCTCCCCCCGACACTGTACTTCAGAGCATTCGTGCTCTAGAGGGGGTGGTGAGTGGCCTCAGAGGCGACCTTAGGACTCTGTCCTCCACCGTCTCTGCGATGGCTAGCCGCTTTGACCTGATCCCCCAGATTCACTACTGTCTTACCCAGGTCCTGGAGCGTCTCCCCCGCGTACCACCACCCACCCAGCAGGTTCCCACCCACACTTCCACACACACTCAGCCTGCCACCACTTCCACACCCACACCCGCTCAGTGGCCTGTTCATCCACCACCACTTCCGCCTCAGGACGGAGACGGCGCATCACCACCTTCTTAGGCACACTTGATGCCATCGATTATTCCTGCCGTTGTGCTGCCCATTTCTGCTAGGTCCTGTTGCAGTTTTGTCCACCCCCCCCCTCCGCTCACTTATTTTGGGATTCTCATGTCGACCATATATTTATATATCTTTTCTGGGAGAGAGGGAGAGTTTTTGGTGACACATCTATATATCTGTATCACTCCATTCCTGCATGCATCATGTCCGCATCATATTTTCATTTCTTTATTTTTCTTTTTATTTTCATCTTTTTTTTCATCATGCATGCATCCTCACTTGCCCCTCACTTTACTTGTCTCTCGGTGTGCCACACTTTGCACATTGAGGACACTGTGCCATTTAGCTTGGGGGAGTGAGTTCTCACGTTCTTTTTCGGTTTTCCACCTTTATTTTTAGTTTTTCACGCCATTTTCCGCTTTTGCACTTATTTTTCATCATTTTTCTTTTATTTTACCATGCATCACGTTTTTCTTATTTTTCTGTGTGCCGCATTGTAAATAGTTCTATTTCCCCTTTATCTTTATTTCTTTCTTTTTCATCTCATGCTAGAGATGACTTTTCTGTGATGATGATGACGTGGAGTTAGCTTATTCTATATGCATGCTTTATTTGTCATGTCTTAGATTTTATTTCTGATATCATATGCTATGACTTGCCTTGCATCTAGAGATAGTAACCCACACTTTTTCCACATGAAAATGGATGAAATTTTATTATTAGCTGAGTCTGAATATTCATATGTATGCTATCACAGAAAACACACCAAGATTCACGCATTGAATGCCTATATCTGGAGTACTGATTTCTTTTTCTATATCACTTCTATATGCATGAACTGTACATTTCACTTCAGGATGATTGAATGATGTTAGCTATGATAAATTTGGATTAGTTAGCTTTTTTTTGTGATCGAAACTGAGTAGATTAGATTACCCTGCTGAAGTTGTCGTGCACGTCTTATAGAGTGAACCGAGTGATATATTTATTTCTTTCTCCAAAAATCTTGAACATCATTTCTCTACTTTTAAAATCATTGGTGAATCTCCCCTTAGCGATTCTATTATATGGCATTTCCCCCGCTATTAATTCCTAGCTCCGAATTTCTTATTTCAAAAAAAAAGAAAAAAAAGAAAAAAGAGAAAATATTCCTGTATATCATTATCTCTCTTTGAGTTGGGATCGTTGTGTATATATGCTTTTGCATCAAAAAAAAACAAAAAAAAGAGAAAAGAGGAAAAATCCTCAATAAAAGATCCCATCTCACTTTCTTTCTTTCTCTTCTCTTTTCATTGCTTTTGGAGCTTTATAGAAATGGGGATGTAAATATTTTTTTATGCCACCACGCTTATGGATAAGCTTGGGGGAGGGGATCCATTGATGTGTGAGAGAGTGACTACTTGACGTTGTACGACAACCTAGGCTAAGTAATATTCTATACTCGGTGAGATTATTTCTAGCTTTACGAAATCCAGAGATCTAAGCCTAGCAATCATTTCATGAAATCCATACTTTTCTATTCTCTCTATTCTATAGTGTGATACTCTTATACTCCTGATAGAAAGCATTCAATTGAAAAGTGTGTGATCTGTGATTTGTATACCGCTTTAAATGATTCAGACGATGTTAATTATAAAATTATTCCGTTTTTCATGATTATATTGTTGTTCGTGGGTTTTCTATTCCTATTTGCACTATTATACTATGATATCAAAATAAAATTCTCTGACATGTGATTTTCATTCAGTGCATGCTATACGAGTAAGCGGAACCCACGTCCTGAGGAAATAATCTAGCAGCCTACCTCTTCGCTTCTTTCTTTCTTCTTTATTTTTATTTCGTTTTTTTTCACTCTTCTCCGTTTTTCATTCTTCATTTTTCTTCGCCGTTTTCGTTTTCCGAATCCACCGGGTTCGCCTTTTACTTATCTTCCTCGAGGACGAGTAAGAGGCAAGCTTGGGGGATTTTGATCACTCCTTAATTTACACTTTTTTACCGCATGTTTGCATGCCATTTAGATCGCCCAAATCATGTTTTTCACGATATATCGATGATATTGCGATGCTTTTCACGATTTGTTGTTTTTGTCGCATTTCAGGTGATTTGGCGCGATTTGGAGTGATCTCGAGATGCGCTTACTCCAGACGGTCACCGACGACCTCCCCGAGGGGTATTTTGCTGTTGGAGAGGAGCGGAAGAAGAACGGACGTCGCAGGAGCGACGAGGAGGCCAAAATAAGCAGATTGGGCATGTTTTGTGTCCCACTCGGCCGAGTGAAGGAGTCACTCGGCTGACCAGCGAGACACTGCTCGGCCGACCAGATCAGACACGATTCATACGTGCACTCGGCCGAGCGACGGATACCACATCGGCCGAGTGACGAGACCCCGTCCGCCCGAGTGGCGCCCAGACTAAGCCCTTCAAAAATCACCATGTTACTGTTTTTCGGCTGCCTGAACTTCAGAAGACCCACTCGGCCGAGTGGATAATTCCGTCCGCCCGAGTACCATGAAGCCATTGGCCGAGTGACGACAACTCACTCGGCCGAGCCGCCCCCGAAGTGAAGACCCCTGAAGATCGATACTTACTGGAAAATTACAGGGTTTTCACTCGGCCGAGGGACTTTTGTCACTCGGCCGAGTGCGACGCGCTGCCTGTAGCGAAAATTGTGGAAAACAGGCTGCACAGGGGTATTTTGGTCACAGTTTTTGGACGATTTTGGGGGCTATTTAACCCCTGTTTTTACCCTAGTTTTGAGAGCCTCTCTCTTAGATTTTTTGCAGCTTTTTAGATTAGCTTTTTTAGTTTTATTCTTGTAATTGAAGAGGAGACAAAATTGGATTTTTGTTGGATTAATTGAAGAACTCCATTGGTTTGCTCTTCTCTTCTCTAAAAATTCTATTTTTATTGCATATCTCAATATTGTGATGAATTCTATTGCTTATTTCATTGATTATTTTTGTGATCTTGCTATGAATTGTGAGTAGTCGCCACGTCTTGGGGTGTGGGGATGAACCCTACAAGCCCTATTTCATAATTGTGATGAAGTGTTAGGAATTTTGCTAGAATTGCTACTAGGGATTAGATTGGGATCAATTTACTACGGATGGCTAGGAATTCACATCGATTGGGATTTGCAAGAGATTGGATCCCAATTCGATAGGAAACCCTAGAAATCCGAATTGGGTTGGAATCGAATTTCCGTAGTATCGGTTTGCAAGAGATTGGACCAATACTAGGGTTTCCGGTTCCAATTCCGCGCCAATACCCATTTGCAAGAGATTGGACGGGTAGGAACTATCCCAAACTAGGTCGTGGACCGAGTTTGCAAGAGATTGGGCTCGGTGCGCGATTGAACGATGATGTTGATCCTAATGCTAGCTTCCCTAGGCTATGGTTTGCAAGAGATTGGACCCGAGCCTAGGATAGCTATAGACCGGCAACAGCGCAAGAGCGTGAGCTTGGTTCTACATTCAGTTGCAACTAGTTCATCCAAAATCTTATTCTAGCAACTTTGATACCAATGAACCACTTTTACGGAATACGGTGAGTAGCGGGAATTCCCCATTCCCTAGACGTTCTTTATTTGATTTGATATTTCCGTACTTTGTCTGACGATTGTGACAGGATCGCCAAAGGCAAATTTCTCTCTTCTTAAATAGCCAGGTTGATCGGAACAAGCATGGGCATTCGTCCTCCCTGTGTTCGATAACCCGCTCGCTGCTACACCGTGCACTTGCGGTAAAACTACAACCGTTCTTTTGGGTTACGTCCCGGAGCGATCACGTAGCTCGGCCCGTGCCCTTCTCTGGTTTGGGTGGCAAGGGCTGGCCCTGCCCCAGAGTTCTTGAGGGGGGAGCGAGCGCGTAGCGTGGCCCGTGCCCTTCTCTGGTTTGGGTGGCAAGGGTTGGCCCTGCTCCAGAGTCTGGAGGGGGGAGCAGGCGTGTAGCCCGGCCCGTGCCCTTCTCTGGTTTGGGTGGTGAGGGTTGGCCCTGCCCCAGAGTCTGGAGGGGGGAGCGGGCACGTAGCCCAGCCCGTGCCCTTCTCTGGTTTGGGTGGCGATGGTTGGCCCTACCCCAGAGTTCTTGAGGGGGGAGCAGGTGCGTAGCTCGGCCCGTGCCCTTCTCGGTTTGGGTGGCGAGGGTTGGCCATGCCCCAGAGTCTTTGAGAGGGCGGGTATTGGGCCGTCACCTCCTCGCAGCCTCTATAGTTGGACGGGTATTGGGCCGTCGCCTACCCCGCATATGGTGCTCCGATTTGGGTGGCGAAGCTTCGTAAGCTTGCCCCGAAGTTCTTCACTGGAGGGGGGAGTGGGCGTGTAGCTCGGCCTATGCCCTTCTCTGGTTTGGGTGGCGAGGGTTGGCCCTGCCCCAGAGTCTGGAGGAGGGAGCGGGCGCGTAGCCCGGCCCGTGTCCTTCTCTAGTTTGGGTGGCGAGGGTTGGCCCTGCCTCAGAGTCTGGAGGGTGGAGCAGGTGCATAGCCCGACCGTGCCCTTCTCTGGTTTGGGTGGCGAGGGTTGGCCCTGCCCCAGAGTTCTTGAGGGGGGAGCGAGCGCGTAGCTCGGCCCATGCCCTTCTCTGGTTTGGGTGGCGAGGGTTGGCCCTGCCCCAGAGTCTGGAGGGGGGAGCGGGCGTGTAGCCCAGCCCGTGCCCTTCTCTGGTTTGGGTGGCGAGGGTTGGCCCTGCCCCAGAGTCTTTGAGAGGGCAGGTATTGGGCCGTTGCCTCCCCGCAGCCTCTATAGTCGGACGGGTATTGGGCCGTCGCCTACCCCGCATATGGCGCTCCGGTTTGGGTGGCGTAGCTTCGTAAGCTTGCCCCGGAATTCTTTATCCTAAACTGAAACTTTCAAGTGGAGAAGGCCAGATTTGAAAATGCGAAGAAAAAAGCGTTTCATTAAAGGCTTACAATTACCAATAACGTTTTAATAGGTGCTCCGCGTTTCACAGATGGGCCAGCTTGCTCCCGTCGAGGGTTGTTGGTTGCAAAAGTCCTCCCTCTCAGAAAGGAGGTCGATCGGTAAGGCCTACTCCGTACCCTTGTGCTTGGTTGACCACACATAGCAACTCCTGGATAGCTTCTGGCTCCCCCGCACTAACCCAACTCCCCGAAGAGTTTGGAACTTTACCATCTGATGGAGCAGGCTGGGGAGCGCTTCTATGGTCGTCATGTAAGGTTGCCCTATGATCCCGTTGTATGCCGACGCGATATCGACGACAACGAACTGCGTCATGCGAGTGACGACCCTTGGTTCCTCTCCAAGTGACATCGGTAGGGTGATCACCCCCACAATAGGAGTCGAGTGGCCAGTGAAGCCGACGATTGGCCCAGTACAAGGTCTCAGGTCCACCTGCCCCAGCCCCATCTTCTCTACTGTCGACATGAATAGGATGTCGCAGGAGCTCCCAGTGTCGATCAGGAGGCGGCTAATGACGGTCGTCCCTATCTGAGCCTCGATGACGATGGCGTCATCATGGGTAGCTCGATTCCCTCCAGATCCTTGTCGGTAAAGGTGACGGGAGGTCAGGCTACCCTTCTCTCCCTCGCATCGCCGCCGAGACCCGCTGCCATCACCTGTCGCACGTATGCCTTCTTGCTCGACGACGACGACCCTCCAGAGAACAGCCCGCCACATATTACATCTATGCGTGTGACCAGCTTCGGCGGGCGAGGTTCCTCCCGCTCGTTGTCTGGTGGCGGATCCGGTCTTTGCGCTCCTCGCGGGGCCCTCTCCTCCTCGATTGGCCTCCTGCCCTCGACGAAACCTCCCAGGTGGCCCGCCTGGATCAATCGCTCGATCTCCCGCTTGAGGGTGTAGCAATTGTCGGTATCATGGCCGTGGTCCCGATGGTACCGATAATACTTCTGGAGGTCCCGCTTGGCCGGGTCAGACTTCATTTCCCTGGGGGGTCTGGCAGCAGCCCAGCCCTTATCGTCACGGCCAACACCTCTATCATCGGGGCGTTGAGCTGGGTGTACTGGGCCCGCAGGGGCCCCTCAAGCCTTGGGATCGCTCGGGTGGGCTCTCGGGCTGGAGAGAATTCTCGCGCCGGGCTTGGACGGTCTTGCAGGCGTTGCCTAGCGGGGTCACGCCTCGGTTGAGCCAACTGGTCGTGGCCTCGGGGCACATCTTCTTGCTTCGGCCTGAGATAGGACCGGGGCTCGCCCTGGGACAATCTGGTCGGGACGACCGGTTCTTTTGTGCTGAGGGTCTCCTCGGTCAGGGCGTACCTCTCTGCCTGCACGACTAACGCGTCGTAGTCGGCCGGTGGGTCCCGGAGCAAGGATTTGCGGAGGCTCCGATTCCGTAGTCCCGTCTTGAAGGCTAGCATGAGCACTTCATCGCCGTATGCCACCACAGCCCGACTCTCATCCTGGAAGCGGCACAGGTTTTTCCCAGTCGTCTCTCCTTCCCCTTGGATGATCGTGCTGATGTAGTCTAAGGGCTTCTACTTAACGCGTCCGGCCCGGAACTCTTGGCAGAACTTGTGGGATAGTTCACCGAAGCTCCTAATGGATCTCGTCAGCAAGCCATAGTACCATTCCAGTGCCGTGTCCTTCAGGCTCTGCGAGAAAATTCGGCATAGGAATGCGTCATCCACATCTTGTGCCTCCATCGCCCCCCAGTACTGTTGTACGTGGGAGAAGGGGTCGCCTCTTCCACCGTAGGTGGCCAGATGAGGGGCCTTAAACCTCACGGGTCTCGGGGCAGACGTGATCCACCGTGCCAATGGCGTGGCCTCCTCGGGGTAGGCAGGGCGTTCTGGCGTGTGTCCCCTCCGCCATTCTGGGGTTTGGCTTCGGTCCTGCCTTGGCTGCTGTCGGTCATCGTACCCCGGGGAATAACGACGCAGTCACCGGGGAGGGCTCCCTCTGCAGGCTGGGGATTCGACGTGCGACAGAGTGCGGTCATCCCAGTATCACCGGCCCATTGCCGTCGCCTCCGGGATCCCCCTCCGCTCTTGATTTTCTCTTAGTAGCCACTCGCGCTCTGTGACGAGGAAGCAGAGCTGTTCACGAACAGCCTCCTCGTCCAGACGAATTGGGGGGAAACGCCGACGTGGCAGATTTTGCCCCTGAGGTGGGGTCCCGACGATCGACAGGCTGCATTTGTTCATGTGTCGATCGCCCGTCATCAAAGCTTTCAGGATCTCCCGGTTCTCCACATTCTCCCTTTGGAGCCTTTCGCATTCCGCGGTAATGAAGCGAAGCTGGCTTCGGGCCGTTTCTTCGTCGAGGAGGGCTTGCCGGGCGGCCTTGGCCACCTCGTCCAGATGTCTCTGAACGACCGCCGCTTCCTCTTGGCGCCTTCGCAGTCGGGCGATCTCCATTTCTTCCTCCAATAGCCTCTACTGGGCCGCAATCTCCTCGACGAGCCCTTTGTCCCCCATCTCTTCAAAGAACTGAGGGTGAATATTCCGCCTCACGTTCGGTTCTAGCCGTTGCGAAGCCCGCCATCATCTTGGCAAAGGCCTCGAAGCTTTACTGCACTACGCGGGCCGAGGCCTGGACCGTTTCGACCTCCACCACTGGGGGTGGATTAGTCGCAGGAGACATGGGATGGGAGTGGGATTCTTGATCCATGGAGTCCTTTCCATGGTCAGGGTTTCGGTTGACTGGTATAGGACTTGACATGGGTGTGACCATTCGTTTCCACAGACGGCGCCAATTGTTGCGGGGTAGAACTCGCATACAATGAATTTGTATTATGGGGAACCAAGGGCATGATGGTTAAGCTAATGATGGGGTTAGGGTAGGCTATTTGACAGGTGATAAGTGAGGTGTAGAGGCTGAACTGGTTGTTAAGGCTGACCACGGTGTCGAATCCATCAGGATTCAGGCGAGGGGGGCCGAGCTGCTGGAGTTGGGGGCGAGCGCGACTGGGGGGACGAGCTATCCTGTTCAAGGAACAACTTGTCAGAAAGGCCGGGTTGGGGTCCAACCCTTAGCCTCTCCGATGTCTAAGTCAGTAATAGGACTTAAAGTGGGGGCTATGCACGTAGGTCGGACTGTGGGTTAGTCGATCGTACGTGACGAGCTATGAGTGGGAGAACAAAGATATGGATGAACTTTGCTCTCATGTGTGAGTAAAAGGATTGAGAGTAAATTTGCCAACCTCTTTACCATAAGAAGTGAAGGGGTATTTATACCTGTCGGAGGCGTTTAGGTGGGGTTAACCTGGCATGCTGACTTGGCGTGCTGAGCTGGCCCTGCTGTCAGCAGAAGCTTCGGATGAGGATGTCATGAACAGGAGAGTCAGCCACGCTTTTGTCAGACGGCGCAACAGCCAGGGGCTCTTTCGTCAGGGTGTCAGGGCCGAAAGCATTAAGTGTCAGGGGGCGCAGCGGCTAGGGGGTGCTTTTCCAGACGGTCGAGCAGCATTACTGTTAGTAGTGTCCTTTGTACTAGGTTGTTTGTCATGTCCAATGTGCCAGAGAGTCGCCGGTGCGTGTCCAAGATACGGCGCTACCAATAGGGTCGCCGGGTCGCTCTGGTGACGGAAGGGATGCGGCTCAGGGTCGCCAGGTCTCCATGTCACCCTGGTGGCGTCCGAGGTACGATGCTACTGACCCGGATCCTGGAGAAGTGCGAATCTACCACCATCCATAATAGGGTGCGCCCTTACTTCGGCCGTGTCGGGCTCCGTGGTAACCTAGCGCTCTGCCGTGGGTGAGTTAAGCGCCCGGTCTCTAAAGTCGCTGGATTGGCACCCTAGCGTTATGCCCATTGGCCTTCGTGGCGGAGGAATGACGTAGGTGGGGAGTTTGGTGATCGGGGATAGAAAGTCGGGCTATCACGATCTTTAGGTCGTAACAGAGACTAATCACTTAGTGCAAGGATGGACATCAAGTGGAGAAGGGCCAAAGCTTGGACTCAAGGAGTGCCAAAGCTTGGAGTTGATGGAGAGCATCAAGGCATCAAGATGGAAGACTTAGACTATAAGGAAAGCAATGTAATACATGTAATATTTCCTTTATTGCTTTCTCTCTCATTTGAGTCTAGGTTAATGTAATGCCTTGATAGATGGTCTACTCATTCATGCATATGCATTTAGCCATCTTAGTGAGCCTTAGGATTATCATAGAATCCAACCTATTAGGTTCATCTTGTCCAAAGACTCATTTGGAGTTTTTGGCTTTCCATCAATCGCCTGCTGAAGGAATAACAGTCGACTGGGTGATTTCCAGTCGCCTGTAGATCCTTCTACAGTCAACAGATATGCATTGCTCAAGTCAACATTTCAATTGACTCTACTTGAGCTTTTCGCATCAGTCAACAGCTGCTCAATTTACAGTAGCCTGAATATTTACAGTCGCCTGGGAATTGGTCAACAGTCGTCTGAGTAGCGTAAGTGCAATCTCTGCCTTTTTCTGTTTTTTCTCCATCTTCTGCTGCAGACGACTGATGAAGGAAGTACAGTCGCCTGACTATTTTATAGTCGGCTGTATTATTGACATCAGTCGCCTGTATGCGTTTCTGGAGAAAGAGTGCAGCTCTCTGTTTTATTCCATCCCCTGCAGCAGTCGCCTGCTGAAGGTCTTACAGCCGCCTGTCCTATTTTCAGTCGACTGTATTGTCTTTTTCAGTCGACTGTCCTGGCTCAGATTATAGCCGTTGGATATTTTCTAGTCGTTGATCAGTCGACTGTCTTATGATCATCAGTCGACTGTCTTATGATCATCATTCGACTGCTGATGTCATTTTCGCCCAGTTTCTAGTCGTTGCAGCTTTGGGCTGTTGGCTGTTTTCTTGGGTTTGAGGGTTGATATAGGGTTCCTATATATATGGGTGTGCTGATATCTCTAGAACTTCTTGATGCTATTGAAAATCACAAGAGATCTTCAAGCCACTCATAAACTCTCTCAATTCCCTCTTTTGAGCTCTCATTCCTTTTCTGCATTGAAGTCCAGCTTAAGGGAATTCATCCAAGTACTTTCAAGCCTATCTCAACACTTGGAGATCCTCTTCCATGCCTTGCATTCATTTATGAGTAAGCATCTCAAGGCATAGGTAAGAGTATTTATTTTACTTGGTGATTTTGTAACTCTAATTCTTTTTGTGGGAATTAGTCTATCTCTCTTTGTGGGAGTTTATCTCTTTGTGGGATTAGGATATTCTCTTAGTGGGAATATCTCTCTTTGTGGGAGTAAATCTCTTAGTGGGAGTTTAGTGTCCTAGTGTAGGGCTAACCCTAATTCTCTGAGTGGGAGTTAGTGATTCTCTTGGTGGGAGTCAGTGATTCTTTTGGTGGGAGTCTTGACCCTCGTGTAGGGTTGGTTGGGTCCTTGTGTAGGGCAAAATCCTCTTGGTGGGGTATCTCTTTGTGAGATTTGTATTCACTTCTCTTTGTGGAAATATAGTGAATATTGGTGTGGCTGGACGTACCCAAGTTTGGGGAACCAGGGTAAATTCTTGTGTTTGCGTTTGGATTGATTGTGTCAATTATTTCCTCTTGCATTTATTATTCCGCATTTGCAAGTTTAATTTTAATTGGACAATTTTATTACCATTACACTATTCACCCCCCTCTAGTGTGTGTTGTTAGTATTGCAAGGGTAAGGTGATCCTTACAAGCTGCTCAGCTTCGTTCGTGGCCGTTGGATGGTTGATCAACCGTCAGCAAAGGGCCGCGTCGCCCTATGTTTCGTCCGCTCGATATGAGCGGGAGTCATTAAGATGCTGCCATGTGGCAGCACTGATCGGCGGGTATACAGTTACGCGCCGTATTTCTTATTTTCTTACGCATTTCTCGCGTATTTCTCCATTTAAATGGTATTCTGCATTCAAAAATTCATAGAAATTAGCACAGATCTCAGAAAATACAAATAAATAGCCGTTGGAATCGTGAGACTGAGATCTTCATATGAAAAATACTAAAAGGATGAAGTCCTCAATATTACTATTTTGTGCATAGAATAAGAGTTTGCTCTAATAAATGACAATAATCAAAATACGATTGTATTAGAGACCAAATACGTATCATATATGCACAAAATAGGGCTAAATATGGTGTTAAATATGCAATATCAACCCAAATCACACACCCCAACTAGCGATTTGCTAGTCCCTAGCAAAAAGAGCGATTACTTCGGATGATAAGTAAAAAATAGTAATTCTATCAATCGTTAATGGCGTGACTAAATAATACGCTTTCCAACATGATTTTGACCATCAATATACACAATCCATGAATAAAATCAATCACATGATATTTTCTCTAATCAAATTTGAATAAACCACATTCGAGCATCGTTTTGCGCAGGCGAAAGTAATACACGACGTCATATCATAGTTTTCTCATTTCCAAGGGTTTGGCATCTTATAAAGATAGTTCAAATCATGGGCATTGAAGTTGCTTAGTTTATTCAACATTTCCTTTTTTTTCTTTTTTGACGACTTAGAATGATCCATGTAACGAGCTTTCAGTTAATGATTCCTAGGCCAGATGACCTTCGGGCATTAGGCTTAGAAGAGCCCCTCAAACTTAATAACTCGAATCATCTAAGCTTTATTTTCTCCTTTTTTTGAATGCACTCCCCATTCATCCATCTTTCGATGCGAATCTCCAATGCTTCGTAAGGCATGAAGACCCGGCTAATTAATGAACTCAAGGGAATGATGCATTTTTCTTTTTCTCTTTTATATTTTTATTTTTATTTTTATTTCGTAAGCAACTCTACACCCATTCATCGAACATAAACATTAGTAAGAAAGGCCAAATTCCTCTTCAACTTGAAGACTATTCTAATAAATCGTGTATACTTAAGCTTTTGCATCATAATAGCATGCATGAAATAAATTCAAACTATCTCAAGATATTAATCATGGCAATTAAAAGTTTTCATAAATAGAATATTAATGATTAATTCTATGGAGAGAAAAATAATTAATTCAAGCCATAAACAATTTCAAGAATTCGATCATCATCCGATAATGTGACATGTGAAGGAGTTTTGAATGATGAGAATGGTGGTTTATTCTTTTATTTCACTTTATTTTAAAAAAATCCGAAGGCCACATACACTCCTTCCAACTAAAGATGGACATTGTCCTCAATGTCGGAAGCAGGACAAGTTTATTCAAAAGCAAGCGTCCTAAAAAGCATATAAAAATCTACGATAATGGAAAGAACACACCGTGGTCAAATGGCGGATCAAAGATCTTTAATGGTGGAGGAAGTTGTTTTATTTGCTCCTTGCACTCCTCGGCGAGTATTCTTCCTCCACTCGCTTCCTTATGGTCAAGCATAGACACAACCCACCATATCTCCTCCATATGTGTATGATTTTCCTGCATAAGATACATTATGTCGAATAAAGATGGACGAAATTGATTATCCATGAAAGCTTGCCATAATGGGTCGTCATAAACGATAAAAGATTTTAAAGTTAATTGATGACCATCTGAATCTAAAATATTTGGAATTAAAATTTGAGATTCAAAACTAGAGTGTATAGGTTCATAAGAACTTCCCTGAAAAGGCTCGCTATTCTTGATTTGATACTCTGCTTTAGGAGGAGATGGAAGTGGCTGCTGAAACATACATCTCTGAAGATGTATGGCTTGGGCTCCAATGTAGTCTGTAAGCTCTCTACCTCGCTCATATCTTCCTCTTCATAGCAGTGATAACATCTAGCAATCCATCCAACATACTCGTACTCCTCAGGTGGGAAGATGAATCTGAAGTAAGACATGGTTCAGGTTCAACGATTTTACTCTCGACATCACTTGTCTTCACCCCATCTTCATCATCATCAAAATGGAAATGCATCGCGTCACCCTTATAGTCCACATGCACCCCATCGCACATCTTCTCATGCTCATCTTCTCATGTTTTCTTTTGGTGCTCCATAGGATCACATCGGTAATAACTCCAAGGTAACTCCTCATGTTGTCCCTGGACCTGCTGAAATGTGTCCGCGAAAGGAATGCTCTGGCCATCTTCTTCATATCTAGGTGATTGATCCTCAGATGACGTAGTGCTCTCATGTACTGCAAGGTCTTGCAAGTACCACCATGCATCCTTTGTCGTATATGAAAAGAATTCTCCATTGCAGCTCATCTGCACGAAATCCGCGTATGAGGGAGTAATCTTGTGTAGAAGATCTGCAGGAGATGATCATCGTGGAAGCTATGGGGGGCAAGCAAGCATTAAATCGTCGAACCTCCTCAAAGCCTGATGGTAGGCCTCCCTATCAGCTTGGATGAAGATCACAATTTGTTGCTTCATAGACTGTTGCCTCTGTGCTTGCCACACGAAAGGAGGCAAGAATCCCTTAAGGAAGTCAGCCTGAAAGGATAACCAAGTAAATAATGAGTCATGAGGTAAAGAATAAAACCAAGATATAGCATTGTCTATTAAAGAATACGGGAAATATTTAATACATAGTCTTTCAATGTGCTCAAGTTTTTTCCCATGAAACAATTGGTGGCATATCTTTTCAAACTCTTGCACGTGTAAACATGGATTCTCCGCTTTCGTACCATGGAAGACTGGTAGGATTCGGATCAAATTAGAAATAAAGTTTAAAAAGTATGCATCACCATCAATACATACATACATACATGCATGCATACATACATACATATCTATTCTATAAAACACAACCTTTTTTGAATTTTGTCCCAGTCATAAGTCCAGTCATATTTTGTTTGTCCCAGTCATCAAGAACGGCCTGGATTCACTCTAGGGAAGGACCAGGATGAAGCCATGTAGGTGTGTGGGTCCCACGGGCAAGTTCACGAGAGAAAAATTTTGAACCGCACGCTTTCCAACCGCACAGAAATCGTCAAAACTGGGGGGAACGCAAAATTTTTGGGGTGGAACTCAATATCTCACCCACCGGCCACAAACCTCCAGCATCTTCATCCTGAAACCCCAGACCCCCATCAACCCCAGTCCTCCAGCATCTTCATCCTCAAACCCCAGACCTCCAGCAACCCCAGACCTCCATCATCTTCATCCTCAAACCATAGATCACGGACAACCTTACGTAAACCCTCAAACCCTCCTCAATTTGGTACGGCCCTCGAACCCTCCTCAACCTCGGATCATGCAAACCCTCAAACCCTCAGTTGGTAGTGCATTTGCTTGCAATCTGAACGGATCTTCAGTTGGTACGGCCCTCCTCTTTCCTTTGTTTTGCTTGAATCTGAATGAATCTGTGTGTTATTTGTTTTGGTTAAATCTGTTATTTTTGTGTGGCTTTGTATTAGGTTCACAAAAATAACGTTTTCAATATTGAAATGCAAACAATTATCCTAAGTTGCTTGCCATATATGCAGACAGTACCATTGATAACCAGTGGAGATCTTGGTGGCAACAAGGTGATGGACTGTTTTGGCAAAATCAAAGGAATGATTCATCAGATTTTGGAGGAGCTCCTGGCACCCTCAAATATAGGCGTCGTAAGTAGCTGAAAATGGGATTGAATGCTGAATATCTTGCAGTTGATGTAACAAATTGGATGCATTTTTTTTCCAGAAGATCGACTTCTTTGTTGGTGTGATACCTTGGCTTGAGAGTTATGCCTTCCCTGAGAAAGAAGAGAAGGAAAGTATGATGAGGAGCTCAAGAATCTTGGGAGGAGCTTATCTATTTCCCGGAAAATCAGGTGTAGTACATTACATTTCTCATCTCTCTACTTTTTTATTTTATTTATTTATTTTTAATCAACTAATGTACTGAAATGTGTAATATATGGAGAAATTGGAGACAGATGCACATAGAAAATTAGTGGCATTTTCCCCTCAAATATTCAGCTAAAATTTTGGCATTGTTTTTGCAAAAGATACATGCTCATGTTAGTGCGAATGGGATGGAGATAAAAATGATTTCCTGGGACACACATGAAAAAGATACTGCTACAGAATGATGCTGGGTTTGTTGTCATTTATTTTAGCAAACTCATTGTAGTTGATCTATGGTAGTTCGGTAGTCATCTGCTGGGATTCCGTTGTTTTTGCAGGAGAATGCTTCAGTGGATGTAACTCATGTGGTTGCTCATGGTTTATTTATTAGTCATGCATGAACTTCTTGAGAAAAGCATGTGAGCTTATGTATTTATGTGTGTCTTCCATGCCACCAAGCAATGCCATTGAGGCATATTTATCTGTCGCTTCTTCTATTTTATTTTGTTGTTATGGTTCATTACTCTTTCAGTCAGTTCTTCTATTTTTACTACTTGAAAATACGATATCTGTTTGCTGAGTAGTCTTGAATTAATCAATGAAGTAGTCTTGCTTTATGCAATGATTTTGAATTGAACTGATGCCTTTTTTTGTTTGCTCTGCATATTTTAACTTTTATGCTTAAAATTTATAGGTTGAAGGATTTCTATGGGCATGCAGAAACAGATTCAATCTGCAGGAAAACATGGATTTTTCTCTAAGAAATCTGTAGGCCCTCAAGTTCGCGAAAAATTTACTGTTGAAGATATGCTGTGTTTTCAAAAGGTATTTACTATAGGGTATGGCTTTATTTTTGTAGCTATCATGGGGACCTTTGCTTTGAGGCATGCTGATTGCTGATGTTGAATTAGTGAAAAAGTAGACAAAAACTCAAAGGGAACCAGGGAATTATGCAATTTTTGCAGATTCTTATCATTATGGTCTATATTATGTACCATGCACGCTGCATTTTGACAGGACCCAATTCCAACTTCATTGCTTAAAATAATAGTGATCTGGTAACTTTGATATCATTTGTTTAAATGGGTATATTAATGGATTTCATTTTTCCCCACGGCTTATTGAGCCTTATAATTTTTTTTCCTTATGGATTAAATCGTGTGCGGCTTAATTGTTCACTGATGGTTGATTTAGATGTTAATAAACACACAAGAATATCTTGATGTTAACGCAAAAACCAATGTATTGCAATTTGGATAATCCAAAATATTTTTGATTTTTCCAGTTTTTTTATTGCAGTTAAATCATTGCATTGTAATTTGGATAATTTGGATAATTTGGAATTTGGATAATTTGGTTTTAACTCCCATCATTTTTGAATTTGGATAATTTGAATTTGGATAATTTGGATAATGCATTTTTGATAATTTGGAAAACATTGCTTGAACTGGATTTTTTGCATGTTTTGATAATTTGGAATGGTTTTGCTCACAGTTGGTTCATAACATTGGTTTATCCAAGGATATGCATTTTTGAATTGCAAATTTCAATACAGTGGTTTTTGAATTTGGATGTTAACCAATGGTTTTGGAATTTTCCAATATGTTGACAATTTTTAACCTCCTGCTTATACATTGATAATCCAATTTTTTTTGAGTTAACATCCAATTATCAATGTTGAATTTTTTGATGTATAATTATCAATATATTGGTTTTTCCACTCACATCTGATTTAAATGCAATTTTTCCAGTTCAATATGGAATTTTTTTGAGTTTTCCTCACGCAATTTTTCCAGTTACACCCAGGATCCTGTCATATGCCATTTTGATGTTAGTTACACCCAGGATCCTGATGCTATTTGAGTTTTCCTCACGAATCCTGTCATATGAATATTTTGGAACTGGAATTTTTTACTCTGAGTAAGCAGTAGATGAGTTGGATGCTTAAAACAGTTTGATGTTAGTTAAACAGTTTGATATGTTACAACAGTTTGATGCTTAAAACAGTTTTCTTAAATCAGTTTGATGTTAGTTAAACAGTTTGATATGTTAAAACAGTTTGATGCTTAAAACAGTTTTCTTAAATCAGTTTGTTTGCTTAAAACAGTTTGATATGTTAAAATTCAATGAAATGCATTTTTTTCTTCATTACTAGAGTTGATTTGCATAGTGGATGTTACGCCTATTTGGCCGAGGCCCGAAAGACACGAGCCCGGAAACCCGACTGTCGGTCAAGAGCCCATCTGCGTGCTCAGGCCCACTCGATAAGGCCCTATAAGGGACCCCCCGAATGACGATCCAACCCGGCCCCGGTAACACGCTGGTCACTCGCCCACTCCTGCGATAACCGCTCCCCCGGTTCCGCGACCACTAAATGGTGATAATGGGGAGGTGCTGGCATGGCGCAGGGGGCGGCGACGGGGGGCGGATTGAGGGGGCACGATTGAGGGCGGACGAGTGACGTGGTCCGGGGGCAATCACGCCAGGAGCTCTATAAAAGGGCTAGGAGGACGACAGGACAGGGGACCGCATCTCAGGTATTCAAAACCTAAGGTACTCCATCAACGACCCAGTTCCCCCATTTCTCCTCCTTCCTCCCCCGCCCGCGCCGTGAGACGCCGTACCGATCTCCTCTCGAGTCGTACCGTCTCCGCCGGGCCTCCTCTTTCAGATCACTGTCTGACTTAGGCATCGGAGGGGTTTTGGCCGGAACCAAGGTCCGGCCCCCCTGACGAGTGTTCTCGTCTACGCAGGAGGATATCCAATCCACGGGCCGAGGCTTCCCCTCCTCCCCTCGCCGATCACGCAACCAGCTGGCCGATTGAGGCTTCCCCTCGTCGTCCGACCGCCGAGGCCGAGCGCAACCGACCGAGGCCGAGCGTCTCATCCCAGGCCGAGGCTTCCCCTTGCCCTACCAACGGCCGAGGAACCTGATTCGACCCTGCCGACACGCTCCACGTCGTCTGCAGATCCGACTCGAGCCTCGTCTGCACCAACTCGACTCACCCGAGGGACCCAAGCGGGCCCCTTGACCACGTTGACCGGGTTGTCCACGGTCAACGCTTTGTAGTGAGAAAACACTCTGAAACATCTGGCGCCGTCTGTGGGAACGAACTATTCCATGAAGAAGAAAACCACACCTGCAATGGCACGAGCCAGCAACGGAAGGAAACGCATGCCCCCATCCCGGAGGAGGGGAATGGCGCATCCAACGGCAACCTCGAAGGCACGCCCGTCAACCACCCCGCTCCCACAACTGAAGAGATTGGCGGGTCGGAATTGGCCACACAGGGGCAACTCCGTGCCCTGGCCCAGGAGACCAATGCGAATCTCCAGACGCTGGTCGCGGCAGTACAGCAACTCGTCAGCACTGCGCCAGTTAACGGAGGCGCATTAGGCGACGATCATCGTTGGGCGGGGGCCCCCCGCTCTTACGATCCGCTGTGGTCGACGACCACGGAAACCAAAGACCGAACGCGGAGCGTCGGTTCACGTTGTCCGGCTCCCGCCAGGCGAGATCACGCGCCTCCTCCCCTCATCGTGAAAGGAGCCGAAGAGAAACTGAGGGCACGGGGGACGAATCGGTGACCGCGTCGTCTTGCCGACCACGGTCACCCCACCGCAGGAGAAGCAGCTGACACCACTCGAGAGACCGATCGCGGCGGAGCAGGAGCTCCCACCGGAGGAGCCGGGAGCGCCGGGTCAGCCCGACCCCCAGTGTGGCGAGGGCCGTGGAGCCAGCCCCGCCGGCGCCGGTGCACCCTCCACCACCGAACGAACCGGAGGCAGACGGGTGTCGAACCCCCGGAGGCATCCACGGGGACCGGTGCCCCCTATCACGGAGGATAACCGACGCGCGGGTCCCCTCTCGATTCAAGATCCCGACGCTGGGGAAGTACGACGGGATAGGGGACCCGGGAAACCACGTGATGGATTACGAGGGGGACATGTCCTTCCAAGGAGCCGACGATGACCTGCTCTGCCGAGGCTTCTATTCTACTCTCAGGGGAGCGGCGAGGACCTGGTACCGCAGCCTGCCCAGCCGTTCCATTGACAGCTTCGAGGAACTCACCCAGCTGTTCTGCAAACAGTTCATGGCGGGGAGGCAGATAAAGCCTGATGCTGAACATCTGTTCAACATAGTGCAAGGCCCAGCCGAGCTGCTCCGATAATTCATGCGCCGCTTCAACGCGGAAAGGCTGAACGTGAACAGCCCTCCCGACCTGGTGGTCCAAACAGCCCTTAAAAAAGGCTGCGCCATAGAGGCCTTAAGAAATCTCTGCACAACGACCCTCCGAAGGACCTCCCCGGGATCATGGCGAGGGCCGAGCGCTTCATGTTAACCGAGGAGGCCTTGGCTGTAGATGCGGGAAAAGCCACTCGAGGGACCAAGCGTGGCGACAACGGGCGAAGCAGCCCCGAGGGGTACCGGACCGAGAAGAGGCCGAGAAACAGGCAGCGGGCAGAGGGTACAAGGGACGCCACCCCAGACGCCGTCCTCGCTCAAGTACAGAAGGAAGAGCGCGCCGACCGCCCCCCACCAAAAGCAAAGAGAGGGGGGAAGAATGGGGAGAAGTACTGCAAGTACCACAAGGACAACGGCCACGACACCGAAGACTGCTGGCACTTGAAGAAGGACATTGAGAAGCTGATGAGTTGGGGGCATGCCAGGAGCTTAGTCGACGAGCCAGCCCATGGGGAAGGGACCTCCATGCAGCCGGACAAGGGGAAGAAGATCAACACCGTCCAAGGACCCCTCCGCATCATAGAGTAAGCAGGCGAGCTCTCTCCCCCAGTCGTAGCCTGGTCCGAGGGGATTATCTAGGTTTACATCCCTCTGTCTAGCTTTATTCCCTGTTTCCTTTCCTCCAAATGTACTAGTCCGACAGGACTCTTAAGAGTACAATTGCATTCCCTTTTGTCTTTTCTTAAATCCTCGACGGAATTGACGTTTCACTAATGGTGCAAAAGAATGAAGACCGCCACCTCACTGGAGGGGGAAGGGGAGCACTGCCCTCGCCGACCGACTCCTGCGCTCGGAAGCCTGGGGGCAATTCTCCCAGCCAGCGTGGACGCCGACCGGTCCTAAGCCGAGGAGCTTTGCCCTCGCCGACCGACTCCTGCGCTCATAAGTCTGGGGGCAATTCCCCCAGCCGGCGCGGACGCCGACCGGTCCTAAGCCGAGGAGCTCTGCCCTCGCCGACCAACTCCTGTGCTCGGAAGCCTTGGGGGCAATTCTCCCAGCCAGCGTGGACGCCGACCGGTCCTAAGCCGAGGAGCTTTGCCCTCGCCGACCGACTCCTGCGCTCATAAGTCTGGGGGCAATTCCCCCCGCCGGCGCGGACGCCGACCGGTCCTAAGCCGAGGAGCTTTGCCCTCGCCGACCGACTCCAGCGCTCATAAGTCTGGGGGCAATTCCCCCAGCCAGCGCGGACGCCGACTGGTCCTAAGCCGAGGAACTTTGCCCTCGCCGACCGACTCCTGCGCTCATAAGTCTGAGGGAAATTCCCCCAGCCAGCGCGGACGCCGACCGGTCCTAAGCCGAGGAGCTTTGCCCTCGCCGACCGACTTTTGCGCTCATAAGTCTGGGGGCAATTCCCCCAGCCAGCGCAGACGTCATCCAGTCCTAGGCCAAGAACAAGGCGGTAACGCAAAATACGCGAGAAGTCCGAGTAAGTCAATTTCGTTTATAACAGTTAACCGGGGTACAAAAATGTGTCTTATTTACAGGGAATCGAAGCGAAGAAACCTCTCCACAAATAATCCACTCACGACGAATGACAAAGTTCGTCACCTACAGAAACTAGGTCGACACCGACAGAGCAAAATTTGTTGACAAAAGACCCAAAGTTGTCGGCCCAAGCGAACAGCCATGTAACCAGCAATTATTGGCTTTGGAGCCAGTAGCGAAGCCGAGGGAGATAGCAGGGGCAGGGATCCATCTCAAGTAGACTGGCCCAAAGCGAAGCGGATGCTAAAAAATTTGAGGATAAGGCCAGGGGGGATGGCTTAGGGAGCCCGGGCTCGGGAGGACACATCCTCGGGCACATCGCCCTGCTCGGAGCGAGGGGGATCGACAAGCGGGGGAGCCTACCGAACGCGCTCCGCACAATCCCGGAAGGAAGACTGGACGACTTCGACAATCCGAGGGGCGATGAGGTCTTCATACGTACCGAAGGCCTCCCTGAGAACCTCGAAGATCTTCTTCCCCAGGGTCCCGACGACACCCCTCTCCACCTCCTCCGCAAGCCGCGTCACCTGACGCCGATCCGATAGTTCCCTCTGAAGCTCCTCCCTCTCCAGGCGGAACGACTCAGCCGCGTCCTCAGCCGACTGCCGAGCGTCCTCCAACTTTCCCTGGAGGTCACCCACTCGCCCCTCCAGCTCGGCCACACGGAGCTTGAGATGACGAGACTCCATCTGAGCCTCCGTCATAGCTACCTCCGCCGCCCCAGCCCGCTCTTGGGCCTTCATGGAGGACTCCTCCAGCTCCCTCAAGAGGACGGCCCGGCACTGCAACTCCACGGCGAGCGCTAAACCCTGGAAGACGAGACATGGGCTAAGAAGAGGATAAAGGGAAGGAGAGGATAGCAAGATAACCGAACCTGTTGAAGGATCCAGACCAAGGAATCCGACATCTTGTCGGCAGGGATCTTCTTGAGGAGGCTGCGGTCCCGGGGAGGGACGGAGACCTCAGCAACCTGCTGGGCCAAGGCTCGGTCGACAAACATCGAACTCCCAGGGACGACATCGAGGGAAGCCAAATTGCTCGCCAACAGGGCTCTGATCCCCGGTGATATAGACGAGGACGCTGCGAGGGGGGTGGTTGTCAAGGCTACCGGAAGATCCCCGGTGGTCGCCGCAGGGAGCACGGAACCCGCCGGATTGGAGGGATCCGCATCCTCCTTCCTCTTCTTTCCTCCGTGAGGCTCCGAGGGCTCCGGAGGGGAGCGTTTCCGCCTCGCACCATCCCCACCCTCGGGAACCAGAGGGGGCGCGCCAAGGGCAGAAAGGACTGCACCAGACCCGTCGTTACCCCCCGCCTCTTGGGCTGGCGGGGTGGGTCCGGCCCTTGTGACCCCCCTGGGAAGGGGATCGCCAGAAGAAGAGGCGGGAGGCGCGGCCACCACCTTACCCACGGAAGGCTCCGCTCGGTGCACTTCCTCCTCAACGGTCCGCCGAGGCGCCCTTCCAGAGGTACTACCTCGGCTCCGAGCGGCTCCACGACGGATCAGCTCATCGACGTCACGGACGAACTCGCGGCCAGCCATCCCTGCAAGAGAAACCAAAATCAGGATGAGTCACAGGGCGATTCGAGACCGAAAAAGCGACCTACCCGGAGACCACAAGACGGCCTTCAGGAGTAGGTCGTCCAACAAAGACCAGATGGACTTCGATTCCAAGGGGAGGGTCGACAGCAGCGCGGCGGCTGCCTGATCAACGTCAGAGAGGGCTAGCGGCGGGCGAGGCTGGACAGACCCGCCCCAACTTGTCAAAATCTGGGCGTCCTCCAGGAAGATCACAAAGACATAATCCGAACTCCAATCCCCTGACCAGCGGGGTAACCCGATCAGGCACTCCCTCCTCGAGCGAGCTCGGAGTTGTAGCTATGACCCCGGGCCGACCGTCTGGATCTGATAAAAGTGGAAGAGAAGGGGGAGAGATGGCTCCAGACCGTGGGTACAGCAGAGCGTCGCGAAGCCCGTCAGTACCGCAATCGAACAAGGGGTGAACTGGCAAAGGGGCACCATGAGATATTCCATGACCTGGATGAAGAACGGATTGAGCGGGAAACGAAGACCCAGGCGGAACATCTCGACGTAGACGCCGACCTCATTGCTCCTCGGAAGGCAAATCTGCTCGTCGGCGAATGGAACTCGGACATCGTACGGGAAGCAGAGATATCTTTCCCGGATCTCAGTGGCCACTGTGGGAGGGGTCGACGACGGCGTTCGAAGGACAACCGGGGGCACGTTAAGCCGCACGACAGCCGACGCCACGTCATCACAGGCGAAGTCTGGGAAAAGCTTCCCTTTCTCCTTATCTCAGAGGGGACGACTCCCGGCGGAGGAACCTGATCCCCCTGGCCGGGGCCCGCCTCGCCTGGACTCCGGAGGATCCCTCGCCCCTTGGCCAGAACCGCCTATCTTAAGAGCAGCCATAATACGAGAGCGAGGAAGGAATTACCTTTTAAACTAGTTTGGAGGAGACAAGGAAGCGAAGGCGACGGGAAACTCCGAGTTGTGGAAAGCCTAGAACAATGGGAAGAGCAAGAAAGAAGTGGAGATCAATGCAGCTGGGGATCTTATACAGGGGCGAATTCGAAGCACCTGACAAGAACGCGTGGCAGGCCTCGAAGAACCGGCGGCGTTTCGAAATCGGCGCCAAGGGAAGTCCAATCGATCCGCCTCATCATGACCTACATTTATGACCACGCCTCGACTAAAGCGCCACTCGGAACCCCAGGAGGCACAGCGGTCGAACCGAGCTAGCCAAGGCCGATCGACCCCACTGAGGGCGGCTCACGAACCCCTCGGCTTCTCAACTTAAGACGACCCCGCGAGCGGTGGGGATAAGCTTGCAGCTACACGTGGCAGCATCAGAGGACCGACGGCGCTTCGGAGCCCGCGCCTTAAAAGTATCAAACGGGCCAACTCATGATGACGACTAATAAATGAGTCGGCATCGACTGGTGAGCCTGTCAAAGTCGGCGGAAGTCACATCGGGCGAGCCAAACCGGCCGAAGCCGATCGACCCGACCGATGGGGGCAATTGTTACGCCTATTTGGCCGAGGCCCGAAAGACACGAGCCCGGAAACCCGACTGCCGGTCAAGAGCCCATCTGCGCGCTCAGGCCCACTCGATAAGGCCCTATAAGGGACCCCCCCGAATGACGATCCAACCCGGCCCCGGTAACACGCTGGTCACTCGCCCACTCCTGCGATAACCGCTCCCCCGGTTCCGCGACCACTAAATGGTGATAATGGGGAGGTGCTGGCATGGCGCAGGGGGCGGCGACGGGGGGGCGTATTGAGGGGGCACGATTGAGGGCGGACGAGCGACGTGGTCCGGGGGCAATCACGCCAGGAGCTCTATAAAAGGGCTAGGAGGACGACAGGACAGGGGACCGCATCTCAGGTATTCAAAACCTAAGGTACTCCATCAATGACCCAGTTCCCCCATTTCTCCTCCTTCCTCCCCCGCCCGCGCCGTGAGACGCCGTACCGATCTCCTCTCGAGTCGTACCGTCTCCGTCGGGCCTCCTCTTTCAGATCACTGTCTGACTTAGGCATCGGAGGGGTTTTGGCCGGAACCAAGGTCCGGCCCCCCTGACGAGTGTTCTCGTCTACGCAGGAGGATATCCAATCCACGGGCCGAGGCTTCCCCTCCGCCCCTCGCCGATCACGCAACCAGCTGGCCGATTGAGGCTTCCCCTCGTCGTCCGACCGCCGAGGCCGAGCGCAACCGACCGAGGCCGAGCGTCTCATCCCAGGCCGAGGCTTCCCCTCGCCCTACCAACGGTCGAGGAACCTGATTCGACCCTGCCGATGCGCTCCACGTCGTCTGCAGATCCGACTCGAGCCTCGTCTGCACCAACTCGACTCACCCGAGGGACCCAAGCGGGCCCCTTGACCACGTTGACCGGGTTGTCCACGGTCAACGCTTTGTAGTGAGAAAACACTCTGAAACAGTGGAGTTCTTGAAGAATGGGAGTTCATGGCAATTAAGTTTTTCTACTCTACTAATGAAGAAATTTTCACAAATTCACAGCTTAAATAGAGTAGAAAAACCGACATTCAATTTCAGTTAAACTCTACTCTACTAATGTCAGTTAAATCATTTCAATATGTAGTCAAAACTGAATATGTAGTTTTTTCTACTCTACTAATGGAGAATGTGAGTTCATGGAAATTCAGTTAAATCATTTCAGTTGATGTGCATTTTATTTGAATGCCAATTTCTATTTGTGTTGAATGCTAATTTGCTGATTTCTATTTGAATGCCAATTTCTATTTGTGTTGAATGCTAATGCAATTCAGTTAAATCATTGCATTCAGCAAAAATTCTATGTCAGTTCATGGAAATTCAGACTACATATTGAATGTCAGTTTTTCTACTATACTAAAGATTTAACTGAATTGTGATATCAGTTTTAACTGAATTGAATGTCAGTTTTGACTACATATTCACAGCGTTTAAATGATTTAACAAAATTAGTCACAGAATTATATGTTAAACATAGATATAGTTAACTAACATATCAACAAAATTAGTTGATGTTGGAACACAATTAGTTAACAGAACATATCACAGAATTATATCAGTTTTTAAATGAAACTGAAATTGGACCACAATTAGCTGATGACTAACATATCAACACAATTGGAACTCATTTGCATAGTCACAGTTTTTAACATATCAACGCACGTTAACATATCAACACAGAGAAATTAGTCACAGAATTATATGTTAAAAACTGATAGAGTTAAAAACTGTTATTGTTGATGTGCATTGCTTTCTCAAAACTATATCAATGCAATGCAGCGAAAGCAATGCAAATCAACAAATATAGTCACAGAATTATATCAGTTTTGATCAAATTTAAGTTGGAGGGAAAGTTTCAAATATCCCCTTTGCATTTTTCTACTCATTATATTGTTGATGTGCATTGTTCTACTCATATTTCTTGGAGAATGGGAGTTATTGGAGGATGTTGTTATTGTTGTTCTGGGTGTAAATTCATTTTGTGTTGAAATGCATTTTGTGTTGATACGCATTTTTAACATATCAATTTTTTTAAATATCAGTTGATATGGAAAATTGTTGAGTTGATATGCATTTCATTTGGTTTCAGTTGATGTGCATTGTTAACATATCAGTTTTCTATTCTAATATTGCTGTTATAAATTTTTTTTGAAATGATATTCGGTACTGACCGCCGATCATCCAACTGACCGCCGAGGCTTTTGCTTCTTTGTTGCCATTGCCGTTGATGTCGCTCACGCATCATCCACTGAGAAAAACTTTGGGTTTGGGTTTCATCGATCTCATTTGAGTTCTAACTCTAGCATCTCGGTTGCTCTGATCTGCTTTACTGTGAGCGCAACACGCCATGGTCGTGGGGGCCATGGCATGCTTTCGCTCACCGTGAAGCAGATCAGAGAGGCCTAATAACCCGTCCAACTTCGTTGTTGATAGATTTGACTCCCCGCTCTCCAACCAAAAAAGGAACTGTACATATAATCCAAATGTACGCTACATATAAGATGTTACTCTTCACATAATATTGTAGATATCTCACAAATTATCTTCTGTTCCTGCCTGACAATCTATTTCTATATGTCTTTTGAAATTTTGGTTGTTTCCGAAACTTAGGATTGGTCCATTATCCACATTCACACTGTTATGCAACACTTGATAAGGAAAGCTGAGCTTTTTGGGCTTCATCAAGCGACTTTGTAGGGTCAATTCTTGCTCGATAACAAAGGTATAGCGTAAACTCTAACAACATTATCGGGATTCAATTCAATAGCTGAGTTTTTTGGATTTCATGTTTATGTCATGTTTCAGTTGGGTATCTGGAATTTGGCGTTTCATGTTGCAGTTGGATTTTAGGTTTGTTTCTAGAAATTCTATTGTTCTAGAAATTTTGGTGATATGGTGTTCTGAATATTTTGGTGTTCTGCAAATATTTCCACCTCCACTTAGCTCTTGAAACAAGATTGCAACATATCACATTGATGAGTACATTGGTGAGTTTTTGGTATCTGGAATCATTTTGCTTCATATCATATTCATGTTGTGAGTACATTGGTGAGTTTATGTTCCTATATGTCAATGAAGAACAAATTCAATCTCAAAAAAATCAGTTACTGCCATTTGAAATATGTATGTATTCTCAAAAAAGATTCAAACTCAATAAAAAAATTGAGATTCTCATATCAAGTTTTTGAGTTCTATGAAGAACAAATTCATATTTGTATTTAAGGTGTGTGTTGAGAAAATTGATTGAATGGAAAAAGAGAACACATTGTTTAGAGTTCTTATTCATATTTATATTTAGGGTGTGTGCTGAGAAAATTGATTTAACCACATGTTTAGAGTTCTGTTTTTTTTGAGTTCATATTCAGTTTATGTTCCCATATTTCAATCTAAAAAAATTAAGATTCCCATATTCGGTTTTTGAGTTCATATTTCAGTTTATGTTCCCATATGTCAATGAAGAACAAATTCCATCTCAAAAAATACTGCCAATTGAAATATGTATGTAACCTAAAAAAATTGAGATTCCCTTATTCAGTTTTTGAGTTCTATGAAGAACAAATTCATATTTATATTTAATGTTTGTGCTGATAAAATTGATTGAATGAAAAAACAGAACACAATGTTTAGAGTTCATAATCATATTTATATTTAAGGTGTGTGATGAGAAAAATGATTTGACCACATATGTTTAGAGTTCTGTTTTTTTGAGTTCAAATTAAGTTTATGTTCCCATATTTCAATCTCAAAAAAAATTGAGATTCCCATATTCAGTTTTTGAGTTCATATTTCAATTTATGTTCCCATATGTCAACGAAGAACAAATTCAATCTTAAAAAATATTCAGTTAGTGCCAATTGAAATATGTATGTAATTTCAAATTCAGTAAATAATTAATCACATTCAGGTGATGCATTTCAAATGATATAAAAAACAAAGCCATAACATGTTATCACAATCACCTGTTATGTATGTAATCTGAGTATTTACAATCTGAGTATTGAGATTAACAAAGCCATACTCATTTCAAATGCATCTCAATGTGATTTGTGATATCATAATCACCTGTTATGCATTTGAAATGAGTATGGCTTTCTCATCACAATACATACATAACATGTTATCCCAATACATCACCTGCTAATCTCAATGTGAAAGAGTACCGAAGTGTCTTTAGTTGTGAAACCACATGACTAGCATCGGGAAGGCTGCCAATACTCAGGGTGAACGTAAGCAAAGGTCAATGAGGCTCAACACTACAAATAGACATTTAGATGGTTGTCAGCATGCATCACACAGGTTGATAATGGCTTCGAGCGAGGTTTGAGGCTTAGGTTTGAAAAACGCCAATGATGCTTTCATTATGCCTGGTGTTTCATTCACAAAGGGCCCTTGAGGAATCAATGTGGAAGAAGTGACATCCCTTAAAAGCCTTAAATCAGGATTGGGTCTTCATTGCTTAAATATAGAAGAAATAAAAAACCAAATCTCAAACCTGATTCAGGGTGGAGTCAAACTGGTTACAAGTGAGCCAAAGTACTGTCATGATATGTTCACATCGTAATACATGTCGTATCCCAAAATAGCAAATGATATTTAGCACTCCACTATTTGAGCAACCGGGTCATATCCTTTTTTCTCTGGAATCAAATCATCTCATGTGATACATATCATGTGCCGTATGATATTGACAATGATGCTTATTGCTTACACAAATTTCAGTGAGCACTATTGTCCCAAAGTACCCAGTTAAATTTCTATAGCCCCCTTGGCTACTGAATTCAATGAGCCAAAAAATTGGCCATGCCTAATTGATAATCCATTTTCATGGAGCAACTGCAATAGTGGGTGTTGGGTGAACATATTTGACCATTGAGATTTTGGACTAAATGATGGACTATACCCTTCAAAAATAATTTGTTATCATGTGGTCTTCTCCATAACTAGAGAATGCACCTTATGCCAATATATATCTGGTCTAACATCTAAATGAAATTTTCCAGCTAAATGTGTTCAAACTACTAATAGCAGCATAATTATTTACTGGAAACTCCATGAAACTACTCAAACACCTTCGATTGGTTATACATATATGTTCACTGTTAACACACATGTAATTAGTTCACTATATGTTCATAGATTCATATTTCAGGTTTTTTCTATTATTTACAACATATGTGTTATTTTGCCAATAATTAATATTCATAAATTCACTATATGGATAAAATATACTGCTGGTTTTTTCTACTGTCAGTGTGGCTATTTTAGGTGCAAGTTCTTCACTTGTGTGTAGCAGGATGTTCTATTGGCAGCTTCATGCAGCCTGTTTTTACACAGATCATGGCTTTCAGTAACATTACTTGAAAGTTTGAATTTATCCACTATTCTCACTGAAGAACTGTTTCTCTCCGCTTTGATGTCGTGATCTTTCTGATACACAATGCCCCTATCACTAGGGCTTCCTTCGGTTGCATTAGTCATTGGGTTAAAAGAGGTAATACTGGGTGGATAACCCAGAAAATGTTCCTTATCAACAAATGGATGCCATATATGTCCAGGCTTTCCAGTCTGCATATCAATTAATGGCACCTCCCAATATTTTGATATACCCCTGCAGATATCAGCATAAACTGATGGATTTTCTGCTGATGCTAACATACTACCCATAACATTTTGGTAAGACAAGGGTATTAGAGTATCTTCAGGATAATGCATATATTTTAAATGTATAATAGATATATACATAAACAGAAGATTTGCGAAGATGCTGATTTTAGGTCTTTTCTTGAACCTTAATTTCATATGTATTTTGACCCAAATATATGATCATTTTACATCAACATGAATGTGTTGATGGCAACCGTAGACATCCCTTGGGCAGGATAGCTCAACTTCTATTGCTTACATCTCGACCATCTCGACGAGAGCTGGAGAATGAAGCAGATCGGTGCAATCCTCGGATCGATTGACGCGCCCCACATCCTCACCGGTGGCCTGAACTCGCTCGACGAGACGGATTACTCTGTGGAACGATGGAATGATATCATCACGGTACACACAGCCGTCATATACTGCATCAAATTTGAAAACAATGTTGGTGATTTGAGGATGTTGTAGTATTACGAAGAGATTGGGAAGCCACCGACAAAGGTTGAAGTGATGAAATTCTTGAAGGGATGGCAGTATTCAGACGCCAAGGATTACGCGGGCGAATGCAAATCCGTCGTCGTCGTAGCCACAGGGCAGGGTAATGGCCATTGCTATCGCTCTCTATGCATTCTGATTATTTGGTTCGTTCGCTCAAAAATGTTTCCTTGCTTTAAATTTTCAGATGTGCAAGGGATATGCAAATATGGCACAAGGGTCGATTACATACTAGCATTTCCCAACTCCCCATATAGGTTTGTGCCAGGATCATTTGGAGTCATCTCATCGAAAGGGACCTCAGATAATCACATTGTGAAGGTTGATATGGTTAATCTCACATATTTCATGTTTGCCAGGAATAAATCCAAGATGGCATAGACTGGGCAAAAGTTGATTTCGAGGACAACCAATATTTTTTGTATCTTTCTGAGAAAGTATGTTTGCTATAGTCCATTAAACTCATGTTGGTACATTTTATACTATATATTAGCTGTATTTTCTCCTTAATCCTTAATGAGCTTTCAGTTTGATCAATTTGAACTAATATAGAAATGTAGTTTTGTGCAGTAGCTTTCCTAATTCTTTTTCTATGAAGTTGTGCTTTTGGTTTTTAACACTACCATGTACAATTTTGATATGTGCTTCCAAGAGGAAATATGTTTACTATATGGGGTTAATGTATATGAGCTGATGCTCATTTAACTAAATGACATGTACTCTTACATAGGGTGAGGCCACCACTACTGTCACAGGTTGCAGGGTCCTGCCTCATGGGAGATGCCGCTCATTTAGCTCATTCTTACTTAGATAAATGAGCTTCCACCTCCATTTTTTCCTTACTATATTGTTTACTAAATAGAAATTAAATTGTTGTGCTGAACTAATTTTGGTCTCGGAAAATCTTAATCATATGTATGCTTTTTGTGGGCATCACATTGACATTTTACATCAAAAATCTGGATGCAATAACATTTATTTCCTTCATGGGTTTTTTTTTGGTTTAGTGTTTTTTCTTAATGTGTGTAGTCAAAAAAAAATCTTTTTGAAATCAAATGTTAAACCAAAAGAGAACTGTTTGAGTTTTGTGGCAATATCAACTGTTCATCCAGCGTCTTCAGTGCTGAGAGTCCTACACGTACTTTCATGTCCTGAGCTAAGTTATGTTACCAAATATTTACTATTTACCCGTATTATATATGCAATTTCTATCACGTTGTGGCATTTTCCTATCCTCAGGTGGCTTGCATTGCTAATAGTTTTTATTTGGGACGTTTGGTAGATACCGTTGTAAGTAGTAACCTAATTGTGTAAATGTTATGGAAAAGGAGCTCAGTATCTGATGCCAATTGCATACACGAGTTATTGATAATGCTAAAGTGAGCATCCACACCTTTTAGAGTATCCAACTGACTCATTGGGTACACAATAGCAGAAATTGAACTCTACTACATACTGTGGTTACATCACAGTATAATCAAAGAATTTCATGTAAATTTCTGCGGCATCTATTTTCCTTTTTCTTTTATATATGCTGTGTGTTATCTCACTGAGGTTTTAAGTTTATATTCTCATGTTGAGGCTGAGTTTTGTAATAATATAGGGAATCTTGCATGATGTGAGTAAGGATGATGCAGTGTAATTTTTATTATATGTCATACACATACTTTCATATCTGTGTTTTAGTCATAATATCATTCTAAAACCAAATTTGATATACAACAGAAACCTATAGTTTATATTATGTTATTGCAAGCTGCCTGTCATGATTTATAATGTTGTTTTACATTCTACTCACTTTTACTACAGTTTATCTATGAAGCTATTTTGAAAGAACTGAAGTGACTTGACGAACTACCATGTGAATACAAAGGCACTGATGTTTGGCTCCTAATGCTAATATACACAAGTGGAAGCTTCCTCCAGAAGAATGCAAAAAAGATATTGAAGTAAAAAACAGTTGGTTTTTTTAATTAAAGCTCTTTTTGATCGATGTATTCATGGGCAACAGGAGTTGGTAAATGTAATGCTCTGCAAAACCTGTAGTGGCACTCTACAATTTGAATTGCATGGATTTTGCTTATTATGATGCAAGATCTAAGCTCATCTATCCTTTTTGCTTGCAAGAATACTTCCAATATTTTCTGTCTATATGCACCTATTGTCATGCAAAGAAGGTGATAGATGATGTAAGAATTTAATCCCTCAATTGTAGAATTGATTTTTAAATTTGGCACATGGTCTACACTTTATTTGGTTTTGAGTCTGAGTGGTGGGATTATTAAGCTATTGCTCTTGGCTCTTGCAAAAAGGAACAATCAAGATAAGATGATATGCCGAAAGTATGCTCTTTTTTCACATGTTAATTGTTTTTCCTGTTAAGTTCAGTTTTATCAGGTTTTTATCTGGTGTCAGGGTTAGCTATGATGATTGACGGAACTCAAAAGGACTCACAGAGCTATGTGAGCATGAGAAAAAACACATGTGTTGAGGTCGGCCTCAAGAGTCTGAACCGAAATTGCCAAAGAAGTCCAAACACTTTCTTAAACTTATCTTTTTCTCCAAAGCATCAAACATACCATGTATATTTTTTGTACTGATCTTTTGTTCATTAAGAAAGAGAAGTTTTATACTGATATTTTTGTGTGTGTTAAAGTTGAGATATTTTTATTAGGTATGAGCATGAAAAGTAAGGCACGTGCTGAGATCAGCATCAAGTCTTTTGTTCTCAATTTTCCCCAAGGCATCTCGGAGGCCGATATTATTACCAAAGCTCATGATCTGAATGCTATTTTTGATGTCCATGGTTAGTCACAGATTGTTTTTTTGATTTTTATGTTTCTTTGGTGGGATTTTTATTATATTAACTGTCATATGGCCAAATGGCAGACTATTGGTGATTTTGCAAGTGGCAAAAGTCTTATTTCCAAGGAAATTTTCTTATTATGTTTTCAGAGCATAAAGATTTTTGAGTTGATATATTCTGTTGTTTCACAGTAGAAAAAGGCGCAGAAGTAAGCATGTAGTTTTTAGACAATGAATGGCATACAATCGAAGAAAAATTTACTCACTTCTTATGGTTGTGAGTTGCTTTATTTATTTATTGTTTTTTTGGCAGAGTAAGTAACTTCAGATGATGGACGATTACATAAAGAAGTCACGCGATTCGAACTACAAGTGTACTAAGTAAACATGGAGAATAGCGAATTTTTTTGGATAGTGATTAGTCACCAATTTTAGAATGTCACTATGGAACCTTCATTGTAAATATATGCCCGTGATTATTCAATGAAAGCATAATGTCCTTTTTATCACATCAAGGATGATTATAATGAAGATTTTGAAATTTCTAAATCTTGAATGGTTGTGCTTATGGGTTTTTGCATTAAATTTGGTTTTTATCATATATTTACTAGCAAAAAAACCTTTGCTAATTGCAATCTCTTGGTTTAATTGCTCTTGATTTGCCAAAACTTTCTGAATTGTTATTGTCGTTAGTTTGAACACGTCTAGGGTTGATACTTCTTGGATGATTGCAGGGTTGATACTTCTTGAATGATTGCAAAGTCAACAAAGATTCATGGAGCTTAATTTCAAGGAGAAGTAATTAACAGATTTTAGAAGGCAAATTAGGAAATGAATTTTATTTATTAATCAAATCAATCCTTCCATGTTACAGTTCGGTCTTTTTGTATAAGGGCCATTTGCTTTCTGAAAAAGCCCTTAGATCTGTGTGCATAGACCATCTTCATCTATCCATACATCGAATGAGGGGAGCGGGGAGGGGGGAACGAATGGTGCCAGGGGAGGGCGGCAGATGAGGGGGTGAGTGATGGGGATGAGTGGAGGGTGTTAGGGAGCTATGGAGGGGGTTGGGGAGCATGGGACGATGTAAATGTAGATGTAAATCATATGAATTTTGGGGACTAGAAATTTTTGGGGACAAATTCGTAAGTCTAATGGCTCTTTTAAAATAAGATGTAAACAGAAGACCAATGTCTTAAAAATATTTTATTTATCAAGGGAAGGAAACAAAAAAGATGGGAACGATTTGCACATTCCTCCCATCATTTGAAATTTTATCAAACAATTTTCTTCTTGAATGATTCCATCACATTATCAATGTTTTATGAGAACGGAAAAATCTAAAATTTTGGGTGGAACTAAATATCTAGGGAACTAAATTTTATGGGGGCACTAAAATTTTAAACTTGAACTAAATTCTCTAGGGAAACTAAATTTTGAGAAACTGAATCTGGAGAGAATTAAATTTTGGAGGAACTAAATTTTTTGAGATGCTAAATAACAATTATTGTGCTTTAAATATTGATGTTTATTTAAAATTAGTGGATCCAATATTTTGACTGGGAATAATTTACATGAATGGTAGAACTAAATATTGAGAGGACTTAAATTTTTGGGAGAACTAAATAACAATTATTGCCCTTTAAATACTATTGTTCGTTTAAATTAGGGATCAAAGTTTTTGAGGGGGCTATATTTTAAATGAACCATGCCCTTCTAGCATGTGTTAAGTCTTGAGGGAACTAAATTTTGGAGAAACTAAAATTTTTGGTGAACTAAATTCTTTGGTGGAAACTAAATTTTGAAGGGACATAAATTTTTTTTGAAGACCTAATAACAATTATTTTTTCTTTATTTATTGTTGTTTGTTTAAACTTAGTAGATCAATGATTTTGATGGGAATATTTTAAATAAAGGGTGCCCTTAGGGCACAGGTTGTGACTATCTATTATACATTTGACAACCTTTTTTGAATTCTAGGACTGACTAGGACAAGATAAAGAGTGGCTGAGATTTGATTTTGGTAAATCAATGGTTGAGATTGAATTTTGTGAAAATTTTGGTGGAAAAACTTAAATTTTAGGGGGAAAAGTGTCTTGGGAAACAAAACTTTGAAATTAAAAGTGTATTGGGAAAGATTGTGGAAATTAAATTTTGGGGGGAAAGTGTCTTGGGAACCAAAACTTTGTAAATAAAAGTGTCTTGGAAAAGATTGTGGAGAAACATGATCCATTAAATTAAACAAAGTAAAAAATTCAGTGGAACAACAAACTAGCGTAAAAAAATTTACCGTCACCAAAAAATACCCTGAGGTTTATTGTTCCGCACCGAACTAAATTTTTTAACGCTAATTTGTTGTTCCGTGCCAAAGGCACCCGCGTCGAATTTGTTGTTCCGCACCGAATGCGCTCGCGCGTTGCTCTGCGCCAACAAATGACGCTCGAGCAATTTTTTACGCTAATTTGTTGTTCCGTGCCAAAGGCGCTCGTGCCGAATTTGTTGTTTCACGCCGAATGCGCTCGCGCGTTGTTCCACGCCGAATTTGTTGTTCCACTAAATTTTTTACGCTAATTTTTTGTTCCGCGCCGAATTTGTTGTTCCGCGTCGAAGGTTCCTGCGCCGAATTTGTTATTCCACACCGAATACGCTCGCGTGTTGTTTCGCCCCAAAGGCACCCGCGCCGAATTTGTTGTTCCGCACCGGAGGCGTCCGCGTCGAATTTGTTGTTTCACGCCGAAGGCGCCCGCGCCGTATTTATTGTTTCGCGTCAAAGGCGCCCGTACCGCTAAATATTTTTACGCTAATTTGTTGTTTTTTTAAATTTTGTCTGCGGAAATAATTTTTTCGGGGAACAAAGATTTCACGGGAAAAAATCTTAAATGAACCGTGCCCGCGTGCACGGGTTATGACTAGTATATATATAAAGGAGAACAAAGATATGAAAATAGAAAAAAAAATCCTAAGCTAGAAGGTGGAAGGATCTCACCGAATGTTCCTCTATACGAACTGAAATCGTAGCTTACAATTACCGTTATCTCTGGCATCGCGCCAAAAATTTGACTCATCTCAAAATGTGTGAGCGCTACTCTCAAGTATAAGAGATCGAACAAGTAATAATCCTGGTGAGTCCAGGTATCGTATCCACGGGACAACTGACCTGTAAAATCACAAATTTCAGCTTATAATGAGTACTAATACGATGAGAAACAACCACCTTTTGAAGGTGAAATAATCGTGTAAGGGTTTTTAATACGAGAAAGAAATCCTACGATAACTACGGGGAAGGCGATATTGGGGTATCAATATGAAGAGAATGTGTTGGTCGTGATTTCGTTAGGGTCTATGTCATCAATGATTGTCAATATCTTTTCTATAACTCAACATTTCATACCGCAAGGGTATGAGAACGTCGGAAAATATAACGATAAAAATAACATCGAAAAGTGCCTTAAGTATCAAATAAAGTACTAGTTTCATGAGGAAAATAAGCTTATGTGCCCGCAAGGGTCACTGCAATGTCTACAAGGATCACGCCATGAATAAGTTCGCAAAGAGCATATTCGACCTAAGTACACCAACACCGATAATACTTGAATAATACGTGTAGAAACTAGCAAAATACGCGATATAACGTGTAAATTAGGGCGAAAATATATTAAAATCAAAGATAACAAAGATATAACTACATCACAACCAGCACTTGAGGGTATTAGCCACGCATGAAGAGAAGAGAATCAATATTCATAGACAAATACATCATCAATACTCAAAATACATGCTAAATACGCAAAATACAAGAGTAAAGTTTGGAATTCTATCACCAAATCTCTACAGTTGAACCCCAAACTCCTTCAACAATTGCTCCTGGCCTTTGTCTCCAGGGCCTCCAAATTTCACAGCCAAATACGGCTCCTAGAGCCCCAAATACGCAATAATCCATCAAAACCCCTAGAAATACGCTTAAATAGGAGTATTGCAGGTTTGGCTTGGTTAGCGGGTTCAAAACCCGCTTCAAATAACCGCAACAGATCCCAGCCACACGATTCATCGGACCAGGGACATAGGTTGGTAGCCACCCATGCTTCTTCTTCTTCTTCTTGGTAGCCACTCATGCTTCTTCTTGAATCTAGGATGCTCTCAAATCATCAGTGATGCTCCTGAGCCATTCCTCTACCTGGAGATGGTTCTCGGTCCCAGCGAAGGTCTTCGGGCTCATCACTCGAAAGTGATAAGCACTCAGGTCAGCTTTCGGCTCCCTAAGAAAAGCATGTCCAAGCTGCTGCTGAAGAGCAAAAATACCCAGCATGAAATCTTCTACAGTCAATGGTGCAGTCGGGAGTGATGTCGTGTCTGGACCGTTGTTGGCTCCATTACTAGCATCATTCTGGTTAGGACCACTCATTCAGGTGATTGGTCCCGAATCCAAAAGCACTATCCTTGCTTCCTGAAGTGTTCCTTTCCAATGCTTACATGTGTTTCATAAGGTTTGATCAGTTCCATTGAGTACTTTATACAACACATTCTGAACTTCATGTAATGTTCATGTGGTATTTAGCACAGACCTGCATGGGCCACCAAACTTGTAACGACCCACTCCCGGGGCCCGTTACTGTTCGGTACATGCGCAAGTCCTGCTTGGCACCAATGAAGTCAATACAGGCTCCGTTGCAGAAATATGCCAAATACTCATACATGAAAAATGCAATACAACCTTATTACAAACCAGCAGCGTACAGAAAACAAAATACAACCCGAATACAAATACACACCAAGCCACACTCTGAAAAAGAATAACATAAGATAACATACACTCTCACACTCACTCTCAGTAACCAGCGTCCTCCTGGTCAAACTCAACTACGAGCTCGGCATCTGCCAACTCAGGTGTCACCTCGTCAACCTGTGAAGTATCGGGCGGGTCCACCACAAAGAGAAGGGTCCCTAAGATCAGACGTAACTTAAAGTATCTCTAGCATGGAGATTAAAACAATATACAAGCATGGAAATCTAAAGAGACGAGAAGTAAAAGTGCATACAATAATGGTATGGAAATAGAGCAGAAACGTAGCTTTGCAGATTTACAACTTTCACAATTTATCAGCAATTAAATGAACATTATTAAAGAAGTCCAGGTTACGAGAGTATAGATGTGCCGAACCTAGATCGTGACTTATAATACGGAGTACAGTGAGCAACCAAGAGTCCATCTCAAACCATGGGTGTGCGTACCTGGGTTAAACCAAAACTGTGAATACCAAGCATGCAATACTGTTCAAGAATCTGTGATCAAGTCTGTGAATTTGTCACCGGCTGACTTTGAATGGGTTGCTAGAACCCACACGGTGACAACAAAGCCTAGACCGGTCGCTCCCGCACACTCGTTATTATAAGTTATTCCAAACCCCCAAGTGTCTGTGATATTACCGTATTTGAAATTTAGGAATCATTATCTAGATTGACACATTTTACGATCAAGTACGACTCGTAGTCCGATCGAGTCTTTTACGATACTGTGCAGATTATCAAGCTTTAACTCTTCAAATGAGACATTTTGTTGATGAAATGAAACTAGTTTGGCATGCATCTTTATAGTTTTTAAAACCCATAGTTAGGGTACGATGAGTTACAGATACGCCGTGTCGTGAAAAGCACGGTTCTATCTGCGGTGGAGATACCCGGTTCACATGTGTTACGAGTCAATTTTGTTGAGTATTGGTGTTTCATACCAATCTTATTTTGATGATGATCACAGCATTATGTTGTTACTAATGACTCGCTTGTTTAGTCTCACAGTTTCATTCCTAGAATATCTTTCTTGGAGACTAATCACTTGGTGCAAGGATGGACATCAAGTGGAGAAGGCCCAAAGCTTGGACTCAAGGGGTGCCAAAGCTTGGAGATGATGGGGAGAATCAAGGCATCAAGATTGAAGACATAGACTCTAAGGAAAGCAATGTAATCCATGTAATATTTACTTTATTGCTTTCTCTCTCTCTCTTTTGAGTCTAGGTTAATGTAATGCCGTGTTAGATGGTCTACTCATTCATGCATATGCATTTAGCCATCTTAGTGAGCATTAGGAATATCTTAGAATTCAACCCAATATGTTCATCTTATCCAAAGACTCATTTGGAGTCTCTGGCTTTCCATCAGTCGCCTGCTGCAGGAATAACAGTCGACTGGGTGATTTCCAATCGCAAGTAGATCCGTCTACAGTCGCCCGATATGCACTGCTCAAGTCAACATTTTAATTGACTCAAACTTGAGCTTTATGCACATTCGACTGCTGCTCAGTTTACAGTCACATGTAGCTTTACAGTCACCTGGGAATTGGCCAACAGTCGTCTGAGTAGCGTAAGTGCAATCTCTGCATCTCTCTGTCTTTTCTCCATCTTATACAGCAGTCGACTGATAAAGGTATTACAGTCACCTGACTATAAGACAGTCGACTGTATTATTGACATCAGTCACATGTATGCTTATCTGGAGAAAGAGTGCAGCTCTCTGTTTTATTCCATCCCCTCCAGCAGTCACCTGCTGAAGGTTTTACAAGCATATGTCCTGTTTACAGTCGATTGTATTGTCTTCTTCAGTCGACTGTCCTGGCTCAGATTATAGCCGTTGGATATTTTCTAGCCGTTGATCAGTCGACTGTATTATGGTCATCAGTCGACTATTGATGTCGTTTTTGCCCAGTTTCTAGCCGTTGCAGCTTTGGGTTATTGGCTATTTTCTTGGGTTTTGAGGGTTGATATAGGGTTCCTATATATATGGGTGTGCTGATATCTCTATAACTTCTTGATGCTATTGAAAAACACAAGAGATCTATAAGCCACTCTCAAACCCTCTCAATTCCCTCTTGTGAGCTCTCATTCCTCTTCATGCATTGAAGTCCAGCTCAAGGGAATTCATCCAAGTGCTTTCAAGCCTATCCCATCACTTGGAGATCCTCTTCCATGCCTTGCATTCATACATGAATAAGCATCTCAAGGCATATGTAAGAGTATTTATTTTACTTGGTGAATTTGTTTCTCTAATTCTCTTTGTGGGAATTAGTCTATCTCTCTTTGTGGGAGTTTATCTCTTTGTGGGATTAGGATATTCTCTTAGTGTGAATAACTCTCTTTGTAGGAGTAACTCTCTTAGTGGGAGTTTAGTGTCCTAGTATAGGGCTACCCTTAATTCTCTGAGTGGGAGTTAGTGATTCTCTTGGTGGGAGTCTTGATCCTCGTGTAGGGTTGGTTGGGTCCTTGTGTATGGCATAAATCCTCTTGGTGGGGTATCGCTTTGTAAGATTTGCAACGTACCCAAGTTTGGGGAACCATTGTAAAACTTTGTGTTTGCGTTTGAATTGATTGTGTCAATTATTTCCTCTTGCATTTATTATTCTGCATTTGCAAGTTTAATTTTAATTGGACAATTTTATTGCCATTACACTATTCACCCCCCCCCCCCCCCCCCCTCTAGTGTGTGTTGTTAGTATTGCAAGGGTAAGGCGATCCTTACAATTGGTATCAGAGTGAGGTTATAGCATACTGCAACGATGGCATTCAACACCTCATCCGCGTCTCATGAAGAAGGTCATTCAACCGTTCGACCCCCGCTCTTCAACGGAACCAACTACCCAAATTGGAAGATCAGGATGATGGTCTATATGGAGGGCCAAGACCTATGGGACATCACGGATGTGCCATTTGAGAAGCCCACTACACCTGCAACTTCAAGGACAAAGGCGGAGAAGGACTCGATCAAGTTCAATGCGAGGGCTATGAATACATTACATTGCGCCCTCTCAGTAAATGAGTTCAACCGCATCTCTATGTGCAAAACGGCCAATGATATTTGGCATACTTTGGATTTATGTCATGAAGGGACTACAAAGGTAAAGAAATCTAAACAAACTGTGTTTAGATCTAAATATGAAATGTTTAAGATGCAGGAAGGAGAAAGCATTTCAGAGATGTTCACAAGGTTCACTGATATCGTGAACGCTTTAGAGGGACTCGGGAAGACGATTTCCCAAGAGGATCGTGTAGAGAAGATCCTTGACTCTCTCACACCTCATTGGGAGTCAAAGGCCAACGGAATTTTTGAGTCTTATGACACGTCCAAATACACTGTTGAGGAGTGCATTGGTAATCTCATGGCGTATGAAGTGAAGCTTCAACACAAGAAGGAGATTCAACCATCAAAGCTCGAGAAGCCGGAGAAGCACAAGGGGTTTGCATTCCATGCCAAGGAAGAGCCAATCAAATGGAGGAAGAAATTCCATCGAGAAGCTCCTAGTGAAGAAGATGAGCTAGAAGAGGCGAGTGGAGAAGAAATTGAGAATCTTGCCGAGCAATTCAAGGCATTCCTCAAGTGCAAGTAAGGTAAGTCTTTGTCAAAGTTTGCCTCCAATTCTAACAAGGTTCCTACTTGTTACACTCGCAGTGGAAAAGGTCACTTGTCCATCGAATGCCCTTTCAAACCCAACAAAGAAACTTATAAGGGTAAAGGGATGAAGCATTGGAAAGGGAAGTCCAAGTCCAAAAATCACAAGAAGAGACTTGTCGGGACTTTTGATGATTCAAGTGAGGATACGTCAAGTAACGAAAAAGAGGATGCAAAGGACGATGCTCGCGCATGCTTTGTTGCAATTGATGTTTCGTCATCCATCCCCTCGAGCTCAAATGAATAAAGTTGGAATCTTGGCTTAACTTTTATGAGGAATCATGCATCATGGCAAACAAGGAGGAGTCATCGTCGAGTTCTAGCAAGGAAGATGATGATGATGATGAGATCGTGGAAGAAAAGATCTCATACGAGGAGCTTGAATATAACTTCAACATGGTCTCCGAAAAAGCTAGTAAGTGCATCAACTCTTACAATAAATTGAAAGCAAAATATAAGATTGCTAAGAGTAGATTGCATGAACTAGATATTGCTAGTGTAATCAATGATGAAAGGCATGATTATGACACTAGTGAGAGAGACACACTTCTCTCACAAGTTAAAGAATTGAGTTTAACTAATGAGAATCTTGTTGCTCAAAACCTTAGCTTAGAAACTCGCATTCAACAACTTACATTGAAATGTGATGAGGAATCCCGGAAGCTCAAATGCTTTGTGTATTCTAGGGATTCACTCCACGATTTGTTGGAAAAACAACATCCGGTAAATTATAGATGATGTTTGGGTTATATTCAAAATGTGGTACCCAAACCCACCTCTAATTCCTCTTATGGTGCAAATACAAGAAATATTACTAAAGCACATAAGAAGAATCGCCATGCTTTCTTGTACAACAATAACTTTAACAAGAAGCATGTAGATCACAAGGTGATGAGGAAGAATGAAGAATCTTCATTTTTTGCTAAGAAGCAAAATCCTCATTCTTTGCATGCCAAGAAATTAGTTTCTACACCTAAGCTTGCCACATCCACCCCTCTTGCAAAGGCAAAACCCTTGCCTAGGAAATCCTTGAGTTTATGGATTCCCACTAAGATTAGTGTGCAAGAGAGGGATAGTTACATCAACTCTCTAGTTAAGGTTGTGATCACATCATGTGATTACATTAGGAAATCAAACTCATCTTGGGTTTGGTTCCCTAATGTTTAGGTTCCTCACACATATGCATATTGCATGGGTTTTGTGCTTAAATATTTATTTTTGCATACACATTGTTCGTGTGTGTTTCATGATTTTGAAAATGTTTTCAAACTTATTTTTTTCATAAAAATGGGGACCTCGGGGATGACATTGACATACATGCATTTGTTGATCCATATGTACGTCAATGGGGGAGTTAATATGTTGTATATTTAAAATATTTTAAAACATATTTTGACTCTCTTTTTGGTGTGTGTTTGAGATCATTTTTTACAATTGGTTATTATGTGGTCTCAAACCAAACCCCTTAGATATTGCCATGGTGTTTCATGTTATATTTCATTTGGCAATATCATTGTGTATCTTTGTAGCTTGATTTTTCCATATCTATTGCTTTGATACACTTTAGGCCCATGGCTCCATTATTTGTATATCAATTAGTAAAGAGGATTATTTTCCAAGATTCTTTTTCTACAATTGGTATTTTCCTTAATTGTTATAGATTGTTAATCTCCTTCTTTATAATTGGTATTAGATACTAGAAGTCAAAACTTGACCATTTCTATGATCTAGGGGAAGCATGGGATAGTGATTGATACCCACTAAAATTTTTAATTTGGTATCATACATCTCCTTATTTCTTGCATATTGTCACATCTTGGTTAAGATGACGGGATATATTTGATGTCCACCTTTTTGACGATGTCAAGGGGGAGATATATATGCATTATGTAAATATTAAGGGGAGATATATACATATGCATATGGGAAGAAATATCTCTATGGGGAGAGATATATGGGATTAGATAAACCTTTCATGTTTACATGATATTATCTATTGCAATTGGTTTATGTAATCCATGTCTATTATATGTCACTATGATTTTATTTGGTAGAATGAGTATTTACTATCATGTAGCTCATTGTATAATTGGTGCATATAAGTAGGGGGAGCTCATTAGCATTGTGCTTTAATTCTTTGTGTTTTATATAATGTGTGTCATCATCAAAAAGGGGGAGATTGTTGAGTATTGGTGTTTCATACCAATCTTATTTTGATGATGATCACAACATTATGTTGTTGCTAATGACTCTCTTGTTTAGTCTCACAGTTTCATTCCTAGAATATCTTTCTTGGAGACTAATCACTTGGTGCAAGGATGGACATCAAGTGGAGAAGGCCCAAAGCTTGGACTCAAGGGGTGCCAAAGCTTGGAGATGATGGGGAGAATCAAGGCATCAAGATTGAAGACATAGACTCTAAGGAAAGCAATGTATTCCATGTAATATTTACTTTATTACTTTCTCTCTCTTTTAAGTCTAGGTTAATGTAATGCCTTGTTAGATGGTCTACTCATTCATGCATATGCATTTAGCCATCTTAGTGAGCCTTAGGATTATCTTAGAATTCAACCCAATAGGTTCATCTTATCCAAAGACTCATTTGGAGTCTCTGGCTTTCCATCAGTCGCCTGCAGCAGGAATAACAGTCGACTGGGTGATTTCCAGTCGCCTGTAGATCCGTCTACAGTCTCCCGATATGCACTGCTCAAGTCAACATTTTAATTGACTCAAACTTGAGCTTTATGCACATTCGACTGCTGCTCAGTTTACAGTCGCCTGTAGATTTACAGTCGCTTGGGAATTGGCCAACAGTCGTCTGAGTAGCGTAAGTGCAATCTCTGCATCTCTCTGTCTTTTCTCCATCTTATACAGCAGTCGACTGATAAAGGTATTACAGTCGCCTGACTATAAGACAGTCGACTGTATTATTGACATCAGTCGCCTGTATGCTTATCTGGAGAAAGAGTGCAGCTCTCTGTTTTATTCCATCCCCTCCAGCAGTCGCCTGCTGAAGGTTTTACAAGCGTATGTCCTGTTTACAGTCGACTGTATTGTCTTCTTCAGTCGACTGTCCTGGCTCAGATTATAGCCATTGGATATTTTCTAGCCGTTGATCAGTCGACTGTATTATGATCATCAGTCGACTGTTGATGTCGTTTTCACCCAGTTTCTAGCCGTTGCAGCTTTGGGCTATTGGCTGTTTTCTTGGGTTTTGAGGGTTGATATAGGGTTCCTATATATATGGGTGTGCTGATATCTCTATAACTTCTTGATGCTATTAACAAACACAAGAGATCTATAAGCCACTCTCAAACCCTCTCAATTCCCTCTTGTGAGCTCTCATTCCTCTTCATGCATTGAAGTCCAGCTCAAGGGAATTCATCCAAGTGCTTTCAAGCCTATCTCATCACTTGGAGATCCTCTTCCATGCCTTGCATTCATACATGAGTAAGCATCTCAAGGCATAGGTAAGAGTATTTATTTTACTTGGTGAATTTGTTTCTCTAATTCTCTTTGTGGGAATTAGTCTATCTCTCTTTGTGGGAGTTTATCTCTTTGTGGGATTAGGATATTCTCTTAATGGGAATAACTCTCTTTGTGGGAGTAACTCTCTTAGTGGGAGTTTAGTGTCCTAGTGTATGGCTAACCCTAATTCTCTGAGTGGGAGTTAGTGATTCTCTTGGTGGGAGTCTTGATCCTCGTGTAGGGTTGGTTGGGTCCTTGTGTATGGCATAAATCCTCTTGGTGGGGTATCTCTTTGTGAGATTTGTATTCACTTCTCTTTGTGAGAATATAGTGAATATTGGTGTGGCTGGACGTACCCAAGTTTGGGGAACCAGGGTAAACTTTGTGTTTGCGTTTGGATTGATTGTGTCAATTATTTCCTCTTGCATTTATTATTCCGCATTTGCAAGTTTAATTTTAATTGGACAATTTTATTGCAATTACACTATTCACCCCCCCTAGTGTGTGTTGTTAGTATTGCAAGGGTAAGACGATCCTTACAAAGTTAGCTACACAACTTATAAATACAACTTATATATTAATACTATCATACTAATACATAGCTATCATTAACTTAAAATAATTTATAATACAAATATAAAAACTAACTTTTTATTATATTAGCTTAAACTAATAATAAAAACTTAAGTAAAACTTTACAATCTAATATATAACTTAAAACTTAAAACTTAATATTATATATTTTTATAACTTATATAATAACTTATAACTTTAACTAACTTATATAATATAACTTAACTCTTTAAACCCCAATAACTCTCACCTTTTTCTCTGTCTCTTCTCTTCTTTCGTTTCTTCTTTCTTTCTTTCTTTTTCTTTTTTTTCTTTTTTTGTTGTTGCAGAGGGATCAAGGGGCGGCGGCCATGCAGGCTGAGGGGGTGCGCATAAGGGCGGGGCATGTGGGGGCGGCGGCCTTGGGGCGGAGCTGATGGGCTGGCGGCGTGCACGGGGGTGCGTGGGCCGCCAGGCGGGCTGAGCAGGTGGGAGCGGCGGCCTTGGGGCGGAGTTGATGCCGTGCGCAAGAGCAGGGCAGAGGGCGATGGCCTTGGACGGCGGGGGTGGCGGCCAGGCAGAGCACGCGCGGCGGAGCTAGGGCAGTAGCGTGTGCGGGTTTCGGCAAGGCATGGAGTTTTGAAGTGGGGGAGGGGGAAGAACAGGAGAGTGGATGATGGTCTCTAAATAGAGTAATAGGCAATAAGTTTGAGGTCCAAATATTTCGGATCTCATCTGCCAATGGGAGGCGATTAAAGGGGTGTGGGGTTGGTTAATTAAATGGGGTTAGGGTAATTAGTTTAATGGTAATAGTAATTACGCTATGGCGAAGAATAAAAATAGGGGCGCACTCGCGTCGACGCGTAGAATCAAAGAACACTCGGACGAAAAAAAATACTCAGACTACTGAAGTAAAATACAGCCACACATGCAAGCAAACATGCCTAAATTACAGGCTGTTACAACTTTGCACTAGTAGCAAAGATGACGATAGTTCCCACCCGTATTACAATAGCCTATATTCATCGATGGGACATCTCTCAAATGGATGTTATAAATACCTTTTTGAATGACGATCTTCAAGAAGTCTGCATGGTTCCTCCTCCTAGTGTTCATCATCAACCTGATGAAATTTGCAAGCTGAGAAAAGCTTTTTATGGTCTTAAACAGATATCGCAGCCTGGTTTCTGAAGTTATCTAGCGTGGTTACTTCACTTAGATTTCGACCTAGCCAGCATGACTCGGCATTGTTTATCAAACACACGATAGCTGGTCGTATTTTGCTATCTTTATATGTTGATGACATGATTATTACAGGTTATGATGTCAATGAGGTTGTGATGCTAAAGTTAACGTTAGCTTGTTGTTTTGCAATGAAGGATTTGAGCTTACTACATTATTTTCTAGGAATTGAGTTTATCTTCTTCCTTAATCTAAGTATATAGCCGACATATTTGGACCGGCTCGTCTTATTGATAACAAGACTGCTGATAAACCTCTTGAGGTTAATGCCAGATATACTTATTCAGATGGTCCAACCTTGTCTGATCCAAGTTTGTAACGCACTAATGTTGGTAGCTTGGTGTATCTTATTATTACTCTTCTAGATATTTCTCATGTTGTTCATATAGTTAGTCAGTTTGTCACTTCACCTATTACAGTCCATTGGGCTGTTATTCTTTGCATCTTGCAATATCTTTGGGGCACTCATTTGCAGAGTCTTTTACTCCCTTCATCCTCATCTTTAGAGTTGTGTGCATATTCTAATGTTGATTGGGCCGGTCATCATACAGATCATAAGTCTATCACTAAATACTTCATCTTTTTAAGCGATTCTCTAGTTTCTTGGAAAAGCTAGAAGTAAGATATTGTGTCTAGATATTCCACATAAACAAAATATCGTGGCATGGCTTCTACTACCTGTGAGATAGGTTGGCTATGTTGTTTACTTGCAGATACGGGGGTTTCTCTTTGTCACCCTACTCCATTGTATTGTAACAATAAGAGTGCTATATTGATTGTTCGTAATTCAATGTTTCATGAGCGGACCAAACATATTGACATTGATTGTCATGTCACTCGATACCACTATCAGCTAGGCACTATCACGTCACCCTTTGTTTCTTCTACCATGCAGATTTTCGATCTGTTTATAAAGTTGCATTAAGCTTCATGCTTCCATTTTCTGTTTGACAAAGTCTCTATACTCCTTACAGCAGCATCATGAGTTTGAGAGTGTGTTTAAATAAGTTAATAACTGCTTAAGGACAAAATAGTCTTTTTGTTATTTGTAAGATTAGAAAAATATTTTGTTATTCGTAAGAAAATATAAACTCTTTTATTTGTATTTTTTTTTATTCAAGGTAATTTATGAGTTTTAATTTTGTATTTTCACAAAGTTGTCTTCCTAGCTTGCCTATGGCTCATTCTTTACTTCCAAAGTTCATGAATCCAATTCTCTCCATTAGAAAACACCTAGTAGCTAAAAGGCATAGATAGCATTGACCCAGGGGCAATCCTCGAAGGACAACTCATGCATAATATATAACAAAGGTGATAATGTTGTGAACGGTTAATTAATCGTAGTTAGTTGAGATTCTGAGCTATCCAAGAGATAGGCCCATATCATTGTAAGCCCAATCTGTATTCTCCCCAATTGCCTATAAATAAAGAGCTGGGGGCTCCCCCCAGTAGTTGATTCATAACACGTTATCAGCACGAGACTCTAGAAAAAAATTTTCTTTCCACAAAATTTTTCGTTTGTTGCAAAGGCGAAGGCGAGAGGAGACAGGAGATCCACGCGCGCGGTGCTAGGATTCATCAATCGAGCGTCATCATCCGCGTAGGGCTTCGTTCAACCGTCGCTATATCCGGAGGACGGATATAGAGGTAATATCACTAAAACGATGTTTTTAATCATATGTATGATTGCTCTACCCCTAGATCTCGCAAGATCGATACGGGGATTTGCTAGATCACCTAAAAATGACGAATTTTTCGTCCCAAAAATCAAATTTTTAGGGTTTTATTTTATGTAAACCCTAGGTTTTGCCTGTCAGCGGCTTTGCCGCCTGCCTAACCCCTACCCCATCCACATCGCCGCTCCCCCAGAAGAGGGGGACGGTAGCCGCCGCTCCCCCTCCTGCAGAGGGGGCGGCGGCCCGCCTGCGCCCCCCTGCAGGGGGGGCGGCCACCGCCGTGCCCCGCCTGCAGAGGGGCGACAGATCGCCCGTCGCTCCCCCCTGCAGGGGGACGGTGGCCCGCCCGTGCCCCCTGCAGGGGGGCGGCGGATCGCCCACCGCTCGCCCCCTGCAGCGGGCGGTGGCCACTGCCCTCTGCCCCCCTGCAGGGGGGCGGCGCCCCTCTACCGCCAACCGCGGCAACTCGGGGGCGGCGACGGCGGCTAACCCTAGCCGCCGCCCCCAAAGACCTATTGGGCTTTTCGGCCAACTTCACAAAAAAAAGTTCTGTCTGCGGGCCTGAAGCCCACAGCCGGCCTGCTGGCTTCTGGCCCGCAGGCCAACACAGTTACAAAAAAAATTCTGTCTGCGGGCCTGAAGCACGCAGCCGGCCTGCGGGATTCTGGCCCGCATGCCAACACACGTACAAAAAAAGATAAATGGGGGGGCAAAGGCTAAAAATAAGCCTTAAAAGAACTCTTTGGGCTAAAAATCAATTTAAAAGGGCGTTTTGAGGGCCTATAAATTCGTGAAAAATCACTGTACATTATGGGGCAATTATCAGGCATCTAAGGGCTTATTGGGGACTTTTGGGGGTTATTTGGGATGATTTAATGAGGAAAACACTTTTCCTCCTACAACGAAAATGTCAATTTTAGGCTCTTATTCAATTTGATTGATTAAACCCACTTTCTATACAACCCTTGATTCGTAATGATTTTTTTTGTAAAAATCATCTTTACATGCTTTACATCACTGGCAAACTCTGTGGATATTATATGCGTGGTTGTGCATTATATTTAAAACTTAATAATTAGGAAGATCCTGCGACCACTCTGCCGTTAGTCACCTAACCTAATGGTGTATGACGTTGCCCAGTGGTCCAATAATTATTAAGTGATTAAATGTTTTATCCTCATGCGAATATAACTGCCTGTGATGTCTGTGAATGAAAATGTTGATGAGCACAATGTTTCTGCATGAATGGCTAATGTGGTTTTTGGATCGGCTGTTTAAGTCTCACAGTTTATTTCCTGCACTTTTCTTTTATTTTTGAGAGAAATTGTAGTGTGGAATTTATGTAAATGTCAAAGAAAGAAGACCAACTTCCATGGAGACGGATGCCACATTTTGAAGCTGGAGATATCATATGGGACCCATGGGGTTTCCAAAGTTGTATTTTCCTTTTAAAGCTGCAAATTTGTATAATTTGGACTTTGGACTTTGGACTCTTTCTTGTAGGACTGGCTGATCCACACATTTAGCTTTTCATTAAGTATTGCCTCTGCATGAAAATGTTTTCTTTGATCAAATTATTAATTCATGCATGTTTGTGCTCTGCTAAATAAATGGCTAAAATTGCAAGCGTTGATTTCGAAGTGCTGGATGCATCAGGTTGAAAATATCTAAGCTGGCAGCTAGATGTAAAGTTTCACCTGCGGGCAAAGTCCCTCATTGCTACAGTGACAGAAAAAGAAAATGTTAGCGAAATAGAACAGGCGCAAGCCATTATCCATATTCGCCACCATGTGGACAAGAACTTAAAGGCTGAGTACCTTACGGTCGAAGATCCACTTGAGCTATGGACCGCCCTTGAGGCAGGTATAAACAGCATAGAGATGTTATACTCCCAAGGACGAGATATGAGTGGGAGAACCTGAGACTGCAGGACTTCAAGTCCATTGCTGACTACAACTCAGCACTCTTTAGCATCACCTCACGCCTGAAGTTGTGTGGTGAGAAAGTCTCAGAAGATCACATGCTGGAAAAGACGTATACGTCTTTCCATGAAAAAGATGTGATACTCATGCAGCAATACCCTGAACGTAAGTTCACCAAGTATTCTGAGCTGCTGTCATGTTTACTCATGGCCGAACAAAACAGAGAGCTTCTTCTCGTCACTCACAATATGCGCCCTCCCGGTACTACCCCTCTACCAGAAGCTCACCACAGAAAGGGGGACAACAGAAAAAAGCCAAGGGTCATATACAGCAGCAGTAGAAGAATGAAGGGAAGCGCAAGTTCACTTGGCGCAAGAATGACAACAAGAAAAATGATGCACCCCCACCCAAGAGGGATTGGGAAGACCAGTGCCACAGCTGTGGCATGAAAGGCCACTGGTCCAGAGTGTGCAGGACCCCAGTGCATCTCCAGGAGCTTTATAAACAAAGCAAGAAAAAGAATGCTGAATCAAACCTGGTGGCTGCGAACAATGCAGTCAAGTTCACAGCAAAAGACTTCGAATCAGATGATATGCTTTATTAGCCTGCTACATTTATCTTAGCATTTTTCAGAACAATTTATCTTATGAGAGCTTGTTAATGTAATTTGATTTCTGTTGAATAAAATTTAGTTTTTCTAATTGCAAATGTTTACTCATCTTTTAGATGGGATGCTCTCATGACTGCTTGGTGGACAGTGCTTCGACACATGCGATCCTTCAGCACAAATGCTATTTCCATAGCATTACTCCGTATAAGAGCCCTGTAAATAAAATTTCAGGGCCATCGGACAAAATTGAAGGTTCTGGGAATGCAACCTTGTTGCTCCCTAAAGGAACAGAAATAAATATTAAAGATGCACTTTACTCTCCGAATTCCAAGCGAAACTTACTAAGTTTCAAAGATATCCGTCTTAACGGATTCCACTTAGAAACAGCAAATGTAAAAGAAAATGAATTACTGTATGTAACGTCTCAAGAAAATGGAGTTAAAACCATACTTGAACGTTTTGAGAGCCTTTCATCGAGCCTCTACCAAACAAAAATTCGTAGAGAGGAAGCAAACCTGACGGAACACCTGAAGTGTCCGACATCAGCCAAACTCTTACTTTGGCACGATAGACTTGGCCACCCCGAATCTGTGATGATGCATCGCATCTTATCACAATCCCATGGGCATAACCTGAAGAACCAGAAGATTCTTCAGAAGGGAGAATTTCCTTGTGTACCCTGCTTCAAGGGTAAATTAATTACAAGGCCATCACCACTTAAAGTGGATATCGAGTCTCCTAGCTTCCTCGAAAGAATACACGGAGACATATGTGGACCTATCCACCCCCTAGTGGGCCTTTTCGTTACTTCATGGTACTAATCGATGCATCTTTGAAATGCGCGTATGTGTGTCTACTTTCGACCCGCAACTTAGCTTTTCCAAAGCTCTTGGCACAAATAATAAAGTTGCGGGCGCATTTTCCAGACAACCAAATAAAGAAAATACGTCTGGATAATGCGGGGGAATTTACCTCTCAGTCATTTCAAGAATATTACCAGGCAACGGGAATATAAATTGAACATCTGGTGCCACATGTTCACACCCAGAACGGGTTAGCTGAGTCGCTAATTAAAAGACTCCAATGGATTGCACGTCCATTGCTTATGAATCTCAGTTGCGGGTGGATGCATGGGGACATGCAATTCTGCATGCTGCATCACTAATAAGAATAAGACCTTCGGGAGGTCAGAGTCTATCTCCAATGCAACTTGCATATGGAACGCCGCCGAACATCTCTAACTTGAGAATCTTCGGCTGCGCAGTTTATATCCCCATCGCACTACCCCAGAGGACCAAGATGGGCCCTCAACGTCGACTAGGTATTTATGTAGGGTTTGACTCACCCTCCATTATAAGATACCTAGAACCCCAAACGGGGGATGCTTTTAAGGTACGTCTTGAAGACTGTGACTTTGATGAGACTTATTTCCCCAAAATGGGCCTAGATATTGAAAATTCTAGCGCGAAGCAAATGTTAACGTGGGATACAAAAAGTCTGACCCACTACAATCCGGTAACAAAACAATGTGATGATGAGATCCTGAAGATCTTACAAATCCAGAACACAGTTTATAGATTACCGGATTCGTTTACTGACAACCAGAAGATTATCAGATCATACATCCCTACTGCAAATACTCCAGCTAGGATTGACATCCCAAATGATGGATGCAATCCACCAGCAGCAGAAGTGGCTACACCTCAACAGAAAAGAGGCAGACCACCAGGCTCCAAGGATAAAAATCCAAGAAAAAGAAAAATATCCGGAGACCTTGGGACGATACCCCCACAGAGAAACGAGCTCGTGTCCATACCCTCTCCCCTCCCGGAATCCACTACAGAGGAACTGCCGGGAGAAACTGAAATATCATTAAATTATGTACGTACATGGGAGGTATTGGACAGAAAGAGTACAGTCGTCGACGATGACTTCGTATTTCACATTGCCATTCACGTCGCCGGAAGCAACGATGATTATGATCCACATTCCGTTGCTGAATGCAAACATAGGAATGACTGGCCAAAGTGGAATCAGGCAATAGAAGCTGAGCTGGACTCGCTTCAGAAACGCAAAGTCTTTGGGCAAATAGTCCAGACACTTACCGGTGTCAAACCTGTGGGATACAAATGGGTATTCGTAATAAAAAGAAATGAAAATAATGAGATCGCACGCTACAAAGCTAGACTTGTAGCACAAGGATTTTCCCAAAGACCGGGTATTGACTATGACGAAACATACTCCCCGGTCATAGATGCGATCACTTTCAGATTCCTGATAAGCTTAACAGCAAAGGAAGGCCTAGATATGCAGCTAATGGATGTTGTGACTACATATCTATACGGCAATCTCGATAAGGAGATATACATGAAACTTCCTGATGGCTTTTATATACCTGCTGAACTAAAAGATAGACCTCGGGACGTCTACTCTGTTAAGCTACAAAGATCATTGTATGGTCTCAAACAATCAGGAAGAATGTGGTATAACAGACTCAGTGAATTCCTTGTTCAACAAGTATTCACAAACAATGAAGTCTACCCTTGTATCTTCATAAGAACAAAGGGAAAAGGATTCGTAATAATTGCTGTCTACGTAGACGATCTAAATCTCATAGGATCTCCTGAAGAGATCACTGAGATATCTGTAAGCCTAACAAAAGAATTTGAAATGAAAGACCTAGGCAAAACGAAATTCTGCATTGGCTTACAGATTGAAAATTTAAAAGATGGAATCATATTACATCAAACCACATACACGAAGAAAATGTTGCAAAGATTCTATATGGACCAATGGCATCCACTAAATACACCTATGGTGGTACGATCTCTGGATGCACATAAAGACCCCTTCCGGCCGCTGGAAGAGGGGGAGGATATACTTAGTCCAGAAGTTCCTTATCTGAGTGCCATTGGAGCACTACTATATCTGGCAAACTGCACGCGTCCCGACATAGCGTTCGAAGTAAATTTGCTAGCCAGATACAGTGCAGCGCCCACACAGCGCCACTGGACCGGGTTAAGCACCTTCTGCGCTACCTCCAAGGGTATACAGATTTGGGACTCTTCTACAAAAATGGAATATCCCCTACACTTGCTGGTTATGCTGATGCAGGTTACCTGTCTGATCCCCACAAAGCGAAGTCACAGTCTGGGTACGTGTTTACCTACGGAGGGACAGTCATTTCCTGGAGATCCATCAAGCAAACCTTGACGAAAACCTCATCCAATCACTCAGAGATCATTTCCATCCATGAAGCAAGCAGAGAATGCGTATGGCTACGATCAGTTGTCCACCACATCATGTCTACGACCGGACTGAAGACTGGAGATTTCGAACCTACTATAATGTTCGAGGACAATGCTGCTTGCATAGCTCAGTTACGAGGTGGCTTCATCAAAGGCGACAGAACAAAACACATTTCACCAAAGTTCTTCTGGACGCACGAGCTACAGAGAGATGACAAGATCGACATCAGACAAGTGCAATCATGTGACAATTTGGCAGATTTGTTCACTAAAGCCCTTCCTACCATTACTTTTAGGAAGCTTGTATATAGGATTGGAATGAGACGCCTAAGAGATCTGAAAGCCTGAGAGCTTGTACAGATCAGGGGAGGTTAGGTAGAGTTTGTACTCTTTTTCCTTAACTATGGGTTTTCCCACTGGGTTTTCCATAGATAAAGGTTTTAATGAGGCAAATCTCACCAACTCGGGATCCTGAAGTATCCATCCCATGTGAGACTCTTCTATGCTCGGGATCCTGAAGCATCCACGAGCAGAGTCCACACCTATGGCTGGATAAGGGGGAGTGTTGTGAACGGTTATTTAACCGTAGTTGGTTGAGATTCTGGGCTATCCTAGAGAAAGGCCCATATCATTGTAAGCCCAATCTGTATTCTCCCCAATTGCCTATAAATAAAGAGCTGTGGGCTCCTCCCCCAGTAGTTGATTCATAATAGATAACAATTTATTAACGTTCATTGCTAGTTGGCTTCCTCCCATTTCACGTCTACACTGGTTTGGAACACCATTTGTTTGTAGCTTTGATCCCCTTATGATGGTCTACATAAGCCAAAAAAAACTATATGATATATGACATAGGTCTCAATTATGAAGTAGTAGTGTACATGAGTTAAATAAATGTTAGTGAATGAATCATAGGTCTCGCCTACTTCTGAATCAGTAAACTCAAGAACATGCAACCCTATGATAATAATAGCATCACATGCATAGACAAAAATGGTGTCAATGCCTTCACTTTACTACCAAAATATCACCTTCTATGGTTAGAAGCAAACATGATATCACTTATTAAGAGGCATACAGGGATTAAAAGGCATACAAAGCCCATTTTAGGATAGTTTAGAGCCGACCTAACTTTGAAAATAAGCTAGGGTTTCGCATGCAGACAAACATACCATTTAATTGCCTTGTATATATAGTTACATTCCTCCAAAGTAGGCATATACAACTTACCCGAATAATTACTACTATTATGGCCAATGCTAATTTTGGTGTTGGAGAGATTTTGATCAAGAGCTACCATGATCCCCTCTAGTCTCTTCTTTAGTCTATAAAAGTTCTCAATAAGGAGCAACCAAAACTCCTTCCCCTTCATCTTGTGATTAATTACATGTTATTGTATACAAGCAAGGTAGGTTTCCTATCATTATATGAATTCATTATTTTTTTGTATGCTAAAAATGAATTGCATCGATTGTAATTTTCCAAAATCAAACATCTTGCTCCTCAGAAGAATGCATTTGTCATTCTGTTTCACTTATTTTTCATGTTTTGCTTTTTCAAAAAGGTTATAACCTCTGTTATTTGTAAAATAATTTCGATCAATGTAGTGAGTACGAGTCTAATCGAAAACTCAAGCCCAATGGACTAGCCCAGAACTTGAACCGGCTGAATGTACCTTTCTTCTTCCACTTCTTTTTTAGATGTACAATAAAAGGATCCAAACTGGAACTTCTTAACTTGCTGCAATCCAATATATTCTAATCAAGTACAATAACTCCCTTGACAAACTAATCTGAGTAAATTTTTTGGTGTAAATCTTTTTATTGATCATTGCTTATAATGGCATAGTGGCAGATGGACCTCTACAGGCCTAAAGAGGCTTGTGTTCCTTGCCCTATGCCTTGAGTATCATGTCATGTGCATAGCACAATCAACAATAGAATTAGCAAGCTGAACTTCTAGATAGGGCCACTAGTTCAACTCTACTGAAGCTCAAGTTAGAATCTTTAAGAGAAAAATATAAATTATAGAGAAAGAAATATGAGAATAGAATGAGTAACCTCTGTTAGGAAATAAATGCCATTAAGTCAATTATTATAATTGAGACATTTTATTTGAAATGATAGTATGATATTTGGTATTCTGTATCATTGTCATTGTGATTGACTTGTGATTTATTACATTAAATATAATGTTTGCATGGATAAATTTCTTTGGTTGTGTGAGATTATTAAGTTCATAATAAGAATATAATAATGAAGCCCAATCGATCATTTAAGAACAATACAAAATCTTCCTAGTTATAAGAATATCAACACGAAACATCCATATTCCGAAAAGATCAGTGTATGCATACATGATCTTTACCATTGTGATGATAGTAGTTGTTGGTCTTATAATTATTAAATGTGGACACATCATGAGATAGCACACATGTGCTTAAGAACGACTCGCCGAGAAGCTTCTAAATGGTAACATACTCGGAATGTCAATAGAAGCTCTCTGATAACGGATGGTATAGGTTAGTCTTTATACATGTGATATGTTAAAGAACCTTGCATGTGGATGGCTATACTTTAGCCTTTACCGATCAACAATATTTGATCGTAGCTAGGTGTTTGATGTGTATGTTTGAAACATGTGAAGTGAGGTGGTAGTTAAGAAGGGATTTGTTTTCTACATTATGAGATGTTAGTGTTATGAGTAGTTCATAAGCAATCATAATAAATCATTGGACATGGTGTGATGGATAAACTTTTATAGAGAGATAAGTTTGATCCATATTAACTGCATTGTATAGTTCCAGGATTGAGATTAGAGGAAAACTTTGAATTGTAAACAATGTAGAAAATCCAAGCAATGGAAATTCTAATGATATGATTGTATGTGTTGCTTGACACAGCTAACGGAACAATACATCAACCACAGCCAACCGAAAGCATCGGGCAAGTAGCACCCGAGCTTTCATTTTGTCCCACAGAATCGCTTTGCCCATCTCTATCCGACGACAAAAAGTCGCAGAAATTTTTAGCTGGCCGCAAGCGAAAGCACACGAGATCTTTAAGATTGAGGCAGTGAGGTAGCAAAACGTGAATCAACACAAAAGTCAATTGTGATCCGTGATGCTGCTTGTTTTTGGACGCGACGCTGCCCATCTATAAATGGATGTGCTTGTTGATCTTCACTACCCAGTTGTGCTGCGTTTCAGATGTTAATGTAGGGAGCCATGGATCGCAGTGGTTGCTTGCTTGAAATGGAGCCCAGGACCCTCAACCATATGGAGGTCCACAATGCTCGGGTACATGAATTTTGCAAATAGTTTACACTTGGGAAAAAAAACTAGAAGCTGGTAGAATTTTTCATGATGGTTAATTGGCTTTGCAGGAAGCAGCAATGGTGATAGTCCAGAACAAGGAGCCAGTGGATGCCTCAAATGTCAGTGTTTCTTGGGAGTTTCAGGTATAAAATGTGTGTTTTCTTGAGATTAATGACAGTAGCTATTGATCATGAATTTTAATTGAGAGGAGGTTCGAGTTCTGCAGGACACGAAATCAATCATCCCTGAAGATCGAAGGTTGGACGAGAAGGGAGTAGTTGGCATCAAGGAACCAACGAGTTGCGACGAATTCTCTCAAAATCTGCGGCCAAAAATAAAAGAACCTCTCTCCTCTCCCTTCTAATTATGTTGCATCGAATAGCTACGTTTAATTTAGTGTCATATTATGATTTTAACAATAATAAATCGAATGCCATATGAAGCCCAAACTTGAAACAAAGGTTACGTAGCATGCACCCTTTCATTCCCTCGTCTCCCCGCCATTCTTACCCATTCCTTTACATCACTCAAAGCATATCTTGCTCCTCTACAAAGCAAATGGGATGCATATATTCGTCCGCTCACGAAAAAAAATACCGATCGATCAATGGAGTCGGTAGGGTCGAATTCGCCGGCGGCCTCATCCCCGGCCGAGTACGACCCGGCCCAACACATCAGCGACCGCATCGTCCGCGCACTGACGCACCGCCTCGCCCTCCTCCACCGCGCCGACCAGGGAAAGTTCTACGTCCTCGGTGCAACCGGCAACGTGTACGCCGTCACCCTCTCCGGCTCCCCCTCGTGCACGTGCCCGGACCGGGTGTCCCCGTGCAAGCACCTCCTATTCGTCCTCCTCCGCGTCCTCGGCCTCCCCCTCGACGACCCCTGCATCTTCCGGCGCCCCCTGCGGCCGTGCCAGCTGGAGCGGGCGCTGTCTGTGCCGACCGCGGAGGGCGTCATGGCCGGGCCGAGGGCGGTGGGGAGATTTCACCAGGTGTATGTTGATGGTGGGACGACGACGTCGACGACGGAGAGGGGGAGTACAAGGAGGGATGAGACGGAGGGAAGGACGTGTCCGGTGTGTTTGGAGGAGATGGTGGTGGCGGGAGGAGGAGATGTGGCAACGTGCTCGACGTGCGGGAACTCGGTGCACGGTGAGTGTCTGAGGAGATGGAAGAGGAGCCGGGGGCGCCGAGCGGCGAGCTGCGTGGTGTGCAGGGCCAGGTGGAGGGAGAGGAGGGAGGTGGAGAGGTACGTCAACTTGGGAGAGTATGTTGAGGAAGGAGAGCGGGAGGAGAGCGGGTGGGGATTGTGTGCAAGATAAGGGTGGGTGGGTGGGTGTTGGGGGTGTGCTATTTGTACATACTATGACTTGTATTTGTATTTACAAGGGGCGGGAAAGAAATTGAGCTTTGAAATAATATTATCAATGTATCTGTTAACACAATGATGTGTTATCTGCTTGATTTTGTTTAGATACAGTGATTATTACATCAGGGATGTGGGCGGTTACATACAGTGCAGCAACTCTTTCATAACGAGAACAAATAACAAAAATAAATGATAGAAGACAATTACCATATCAAGATCACAGGCTTAACAGACTTCTAACACCTAGGAAAATTACATACGAAAACTAAACGAAATCCTGAATAAAAATAGGAAATAAACCAATAAACCAAAACAAAGCGACCAATAATCAGAAATCTGATATAACAAACATCATATTATCAGTCAAAAGATAACAAACACCAAATCCCCACGGCCATCGCGGTCCAATGCGACGGGATCGCCCACGGGGCGGCCGTGCTGGGCTGCGGCGAAGGTCCAGGAACCAGTGGCGGGAGCGGGGCACCGGCGACGTCGACCACCAGCCTCTGGCCCTTCCTGCAGTGCTCCTCATCACCGCTCACAAAGTAATAGACGCCTGGCTTATCAAGCAAAAACACAGTGCTCCCATCCTTCAATGAGCCTCTGCTGGTCTCGTTGCAGTGGTAGTACCCTCTCTTGCTCACCTTTACAACTGAGTTGTTCTGATACTCAAACACTGGATGAAAAACATGGTTAATTTATCACAACATCAACATGTCATCGAGGCAAAAAGGCAAATCATAAATGATCACTCACCGATGGAATCCCCAACGAGGAACTTGATCTTGCTCGCCCACGTCTCGTAGAATCCCGGGTCGTTCTCGGCGGGCACTCGCCAGCCGTCATTGTCGCCGACCTTGTACTCGTTTGCGGCTCCGGCGACGATGCTCAAGGTTGCAACAAGGAGAAGGCATAGAGCAGTGGGAGACGCCATCCCCATTCCCCTCAGCACGATCTTTTGGTGTATGTGCAGAAGTTGGATGACGTTGGAGCAATGAAAAGCCCAAAGCACAGAGTTGAAGAGACGAAGGAAATTGGTCTCAGGTTTGCAAAAGCCAAGAGGGAAGCTGGGTTATAATGAGGGGAAGAGGGAAAGGGCGGTTACGGTTAGTTTACTGAGTGGAGAGAATGGAGAACGTGGTGTTAGTTCTTTCAGTTATTAGTGGGACACAACATAGCAGTTTGAGTTGTGACCAAAGGCACAGATAAAGGATTTTTTTTTCAAATTTGGATATCAACCTCAAGGACACAAACTAGCCCCATAAACGTTCAAAATCATCACCATCAATTTGGTTCACATTTACTTTTACAATGGATATTCTGTATGCAAGATGATCAGTTCTTCTGTCATTATTATACATGTATAAACACAATCAGAAGTGACAAACCTGATGAAAGGATCAAATTCATGATACGAATTGTTTAACGAGAAAATTAGCTCCTGCTATATTATTCAACAAGGTTCTCCTTTAAACACACAAAGAAAAGGATTTTGCCAGCAGCATGAAAGAATATTTTAAGAGGAGGAACAGGAGAACTGGTCCTCCTTCGACCATGGCACTGCAGGGTTAAGTTTCACGGAGAAAAATGACTTGCGGCAGAAATATGCGTCAGATGTCGTCTTTAAGCATCACCGTAAACTTCTAGTGAACCAAAAGGATAAATGATTGGTGATGTTTGTACTTCATATCCGTCACATAAGTATATCGGAATCAATTTGCTGGAGGTTCGGAAAGATCTTCTTCAAAGTAGCAGAATAATTTGGAGAGCTTGCCTGCCAAAAGAAAAGTTGTGAATGTGAAATTGATCTTAGAAAAATACCCCAAAACAATGAAGTCGGATTATATTCAGGAAAAAAACATTCTTTACCTTTCAAAATATAACTAATCCTTCAATTAGTCCAGATAATTGCTATATGTACAGTCCAGATTTGACCTGACCTACCGATGCCTATAATTTTCCTAATTTTGTTAGGTAATCGTTGAAGGTGTGAGGAACCTTCTCGCATCTCAGATGCATTATTATTTAAAGTGTTGTTAAGATGTAGGCCCCTAACAAATCCTTCATTTAAAATTAGTCCCTCAAAAATCTCTATTTAGACGATTTTCCCAACAATATGGATTCCAATTCATTCGAGTCAACATAGTTAATAACTCGCTTCTAAATAAAGATTAATATGTTAATTCCTAACTTTTTTTGCAGTTTTACTTTAATATCCAATGTCTTCTTCCTCATGTCTTCATGCTATCCCCCATCTGCATACCTTCCAAATTATCCAAGATTTATATCTCTTGTCGAATGCCCTTTCAGAAGTGTAGCTCTCTTTCTCCGTGCCATCGTTTCCAGGAAGTATGATAGCTGGAGTCAACGGTATAGGGAAAAGACGCATTAGATATGCATATTTCTCTCTTAAGTAACTTTGATTTATAGACTTAACTGTACAAAATAAAGAACTTTTCTTCTATAGTTTTTTGGCAAATTATAATTAAATCAATAATTTTCTTTAGAACACAATAAAATGTGCTCGCCATGGAACACAAACTATAATGATCTCTCTGGAAAAATGACCAGCACAATGACTTAAGATGGCCCTCTACAACTTTGACATGTGTATGTGTTGACGGGTTAATCTTTAAACAGTGAGATGGAGCTGGCGATGACGCCTCCGGTGACGTGGCGCTTCGTCGGTTGAGGAGTGGGACCCGAGGGTGGCTGAATCCTGGTCAAGGAGAGCTAAGTCCGAGCTATTGGGGGGAGCTCGACCTAACTCCGAGCTATCCAAGCTATCTGCTGAGCTATCTGCAGCACAGACAAATCGTCTAGGGAGTTGGATCTGGGTTCGGACCCAAGCCCCCTCCGATACTTAAGTCAGTAAAAGACTTAAAGATTGATCGGGACAGTTAGGTCCGACCTATTGGGAGATCGTCCTCTCACTGTCACATCGAGCTATGGAGGAAGAAATATAAGTGGAAAATAAGAGAATGGGTTGTCTGAGTACATAATACTTAGTATATCTGAAGCTCGTTCCCAGTCCCATCGTCGTTTTGACTATTTATAGATAAGGGTGTCTCCTTCATACCGTTTGTAGATAACGACTCTGCTGTAATGGTGGCATGATTGTCCCTAAAAATAGGCGTAACTGCTATTCCCTTACCCCGTCATTAATATCAAGTCCACCATTAACATCCCTTGAGACTCAGAAGCTCAACGAGCCGAACGAGGCTTGGTTTTCACTGGGTAAGTGGTTTACCTTCTATGTGGGCTTTAAGCAAGGCTATGCGCTCTTGGTGGGCTTCTTCACTCTACTTCATGGGCCGGCCCAATATAGTAACAATGGCCCTCATCACTTAAGCTCAGACGAGGTGTCGGTTGAGGTCAAGTGATGTGATGCCTTATTAAATGGGCACGACAGTCGAAGCGGGAATTTTTTATTTTGACCGCCAAAATCCTTGCACCTCTGATTCGTACGTTGCATCGGTATGTATGCCCGTGGATGATTGACACGTGCCCCCTAATTAGAGGGTTGGGCCCGATCACGGAGAGACAGTTTACATTATAAATAAGGAAAAGACGAGAATGAGGTGAACTTTCTCGTTTGTTCATTCAAAAAGAAACTCTTTGCATCTTTGTTATTCGTCTTTCTTCCTCGAAGTTCTCTGTCATGGCTTCTTCGTCATCTGAAACTGCTGAGCGATGGGAAGAGATGGAGAGGGCAAAACTGGCTGTTCAGATCCCCTGTCCAGAAGGTTTTTCGAATGTGGATAAAGCATCGACAGATGGGAATCCCTCAGAATGGGTCACACAAAAAGAGAAAAGCTTGGCCCTCGTTACTGTCGATCAAGGGGCCCCAATCTCGCGGGATAGCAAAAGGAAGGCTCGTTGTACCAGAGGTAGTTGTAGTCAATCAGGCCTCCACAGTGTCGATCAATCAGGCCTCCACAGTGTCGACTGATCACCTTCATGCGCTTCAGGAGGATTACGTTCCACCTCCCTACTTGGTTCGGATTCCTCTGCCTGACAAAAGGGTGTGTTTCCCAGGAGACTACAAGGTGGGGGTATATACAAAAGCTTTTCGTCATGGGCTTTGCTTCCCCATGCACCCTTTCATTCCTCAAGTGATGAAAGTTCTAAAGCTCTCCCTCTATGAACTGATGCCCAACTCTGTGGGCTGTCTGGTTGGCTTCGTTGTACTTTACATGATGACGGGAGTGGAGTCGACCGTGGTATTGCATAAACGACAAAAGAAATATGCAGCTGATTAGCGATCTCCCCAGCTCCAATCGAGGATGGAAGGAACGGTTTGTGTTTGTGGTCTTCCCCGATGTGGCGGCCTTCCATACTTATTGGGAGCATCTGAGCCTCGCTGCAAATGAGGAAACGCCCCTCTCTAGAGATGAGCTAAAGGCAGCTGAGCGCTTATTGCCATGCAAGAACGCCTTAGGTCAGCACCGAAGCGGTTCGACGCAAAAACTGTTACAGTCCGTTTGGGCGAAGGGTAAGATACTTTCTCAGGCCTCGTATTTGCCTTCGCTTTTCCTTAACCCTCTTTGTTTTGCTTACAGATGTGATGGGTCAGGAGTATCAGTCGGAGTCGGATCCTGATCTTCGTGATGCTTCCGAGCTTCTCTACAAGCAATTGAAGGAGGTTCGCCTTCTCAACAAGTAGCCCGTCCTGGACAAAGCTTAGACAAGACCGTTGGGAGCTCATCTCACACAGCCCAGTATGTTCCTCAGGAAGGTCAGGGCATAAAAAAGAAAAGGTTGTGTACACTGGCCAAAGTTGAAAGATCTAAAGCCAAGGAGAAGGAGTGAATTGCCATCACGAGCCCGAGCTCTCCAGTCACGGACATAGCCGAGGCTTTGATCGTGGCCCCTGAACAAGTTCGGGCCCCCGCTCGGGAGGAGTCTTCAGTGAGACTGAATCCGCCTCAAGAACCATGCCTTTATGAGGACACTTGGCCATGGGGATCTCCTCCCCCCGGTACCATTGGCCGACGAGATCCATCTCGAGCTAAGGTCGATCTTATTGGAAGACAGGTCACCTCAAGTTTCGTCGGAATGTCCTGAGGATAAGCTTCATCAGTTCACTTATCCAGTAGGAAAGGATGAGTCAGCCTTCTTGAACTGTGGGGTTGACTTTCGACTTGTGGAGAATTCAATTCTCCCTAAGAATAGGGCCATCCTGGAGAAGGTCGACCATCAGAGGTTGGCCACTTTTATAGATCGACAAAGTCTTCTAGTGTGTAACTCACTCCTTTCTCACCCATATCAAGTACCAAATTTAACCCATTCTTCCTTTGTGGTATGCAGATAGCCACAGCAGCTGCCGAGTTGCGACGACGCTCATTAACAGTGGCTAATTACGAGACACATTTAGCTTGCAAACAAAAATGAATAGCCACTGCCCAGAAAGCCGTTGACAAGGCGAAGGAGAGACTGGACAAGCCGATGCTTCATCAGGACAAGCTCAAGTCTCGGATAGAGGAGATGAAGGAGATGTTTATAATAAGAACGGGAGTTAAGGATAAGGCTACCCCTCAAAGGCCGGCCAAGCAACAACTGCTCGAAGAGGCTACTCTCAGAAAGCAGGCTGAGGAATGACTGCTTGATGGGAAGAGGCGGTTGAAATCGAAGGAGGCCGAACTTCGGACTCAGCTGCTTGAGGTGGAGAAAAGGTGGGAGGAGGAAGCTAATCTCCAAGCTTAATTGGTTGCGTCGGAGGGGCTCGACCCTTCGAAGATTGCAGAAGAGGAGGTAGAGAAGTACAAGGACAGCATTGGCTCCATCGATGAACTATTCAATGCAGAAGAGGTGGTAGAGAAGTACAATGAAAGCCTTGGCTCCATCGATGAACTATTCAATTCCGGCATCTCACAATGTCGGCTGGAAATCGAGCACAAATTCCCCTCTTCGGGAATTAACTTTGATCAACTGACATTGATGTCAAATGACGAGTTCAAAGAGGAGAACGACGATGCTCCAGCCGAAGGGGATAACCACGCCTTTGTTGAGAAAGCTGCATCCTCTGATGGTCATCCTCATAACTCCGCCGCCTCATGGGTTTACTCATTTTTAGATGCTGGGGTCAACTTTTGTACTTTATAAGCATATTTTGTATCTTATAAACAGAGAACAGATTATAATAAGAATAATGCCCGACTTGTTATGAAATACCTTGCTGGTTATCTCATCCACGAGGTATCGTATTGTTTACTTGCCCCTTCAACAGTGCAAATTTGTTGATGTAGGACATGAACAATTTCAGGTATTTTGCGGAATTTGGGAAAAGAACAAGATAATTAGGGTTCCTTGGCTTCGCACCAAGGATTCCAAGGCTTCACACCAAGGGGGGCCTTTCACAGGTTTGGGGGATTTTAATCTCAAAGTTTTCATTGCCTCAAAACATCCGAGTACATAGCTTTAAATAGCCTTACAATCCATCAACTTTCAAGTTTTACCCGATGTGGGATTAAATAGAAGAAACAAATAAAAGTACAAAATTCAGATCTACTCAAGTACCAAGTGGACTCGGGCCCATCCATAGAGAAATAGGCTGGGGATCACGTCGTTGCCTGCGCGTATAGACCCTGATGTCCCCATCAACTCTATCCCCGTGTGAGAAGAACTCGGCTCCGACGAGTGTAGGGTCTACTGGCTATCATAATACTCAAGAAAATCTGGGTCTAACCTCTGGAGTTCTGTTCGGATAATACAAGTACAGTCTGATTCTGGCCGGCCTTTCCAACTCACAAAGTTACGTTGGTAACCATCCTGCCTAGTTGATATAACCTGCTCATCTAATATGTGATCAATCTGCTCTCTATGTGGATGTAAGCGTGGTAAAGGGATAGGAGGTGGAATAGCAGGGACACTCAACTCATCCTAGGAAGGCTCAAAGAATGGGCCTGTGGGTATAACTGCTGGACCCTTATAAGCCACTAGATCTTCAATATTAAAAATAGAGCTAATCCCATAATCTGCAAGGAGAACTATCACATATGCATTAGAACCAATTTTCTTGAAGATTTTGAATAGACCAGCACTACGAGCCTGTAGTTTCTTTAAGGTTCCAGGATGAAACCTCTCAGATCTGAGTCACACATAAATAAGCACCCTCATTAAATTCTTTGAATCGCTTGTGAGCATCTCCCATATCCTTATATTTTTCATTGCTAGAGTGAATTCTCCTGATGATCTCCTTATGCAAATCATGAATGTGTTGTGCAAATGACTTGGCTGATTCAGACACTATGATGATGCAACATGGGAATGAGGTCTATAGACTTTCTAGGTTTATAACCATGAACTACCTCAAATGGACTCAATACCGATGGACCATTTATTGACCCATTATATGCAAACTCGACAGTAGACAACATCAGATCCCAATTCCTAGGATTTTCACCCTCTAAGCATCTGAGAAGATTTCCTAAACTACGGTTCATTACCTCAGTTTGGCCATCAGCCTAGGGTGGCAAGCAGTGGAGAATTTGAGCTTAGTGCACATCATATGCCATAAGGTTTTCCAGAAATAACTCATGAATTTTATATCCCTATCAGACGATATACTCTTGGGCAGACCATGGAGGCGAACAACCCCCATCAACATATAGCTTGGCAATGTGTGAAGCATCTGATGTTTTGGAAAAAGGGATGAAGTGTGACATCTTAGAGAATCGGTCCACATTGACAAAACAGAATCGTGCTTCTTAGGTGTGTGTGGAAGTCCTAGCACGAAATCCATACTAATGTCTTGCCATGGACAATCTGGCACATGTAATGGTGTAGAGACTGGTATTCTGCTTTCTATGTTTGGTCATCTAACAGACTCGACATTGCCCCACCAGTGTGGCAACATCTCTCTTTAGGCTCAGCCAATCGAACTGATTCTCTACAGACTCAATCGTCTTATCTCTCCCGAAGTGTCCTGATAAGCCCCCACATGTATTTTCCAGATAATAAAATCTCTCACGGAAGTACGTGCAATACATAGCTGGGTGGCCCTAAAAGATACCCATCCTGAAGGAAATAACTATCTCGCTCTCGTACTAAACCATCTTGAGGGACAACAAAAACCTCACCAAAGTCTGGGCACGACATGTAATCCTCATTAATCCTCTCGAATCTTATAACTTGAACACTCATAGCAAATAGTAGAGCAACTCTGCGACTGAGTGCGTCAGCGGCCTTATTCTCAACACATATCTTATGATTGAGGACAAATGTATACTCCTAAAGAAATCCAACCCAACGAGCGTGTCTAAAATTTAGTTTCTTCTACGAGTTGAGATATTTCAAGGCCTCATGATCTAAGTTCAGTACGAACTCTTGCAATAAAAGATAATGTCTCCATTATCTAAGACATGTACTACCGTATAGAATTCTTTATAGTATGTGGAGTAGCAGAGTTTGGCATCACTAAGCTTCTCACTAAAGTATACCACAGGATACCCTTATTGACTTAAAAATCCACCTATGCCTATACCCGAAGCATCACGTGCGACCTCAAATACTTTCATGAAATCCGGGAGGTGCATAACAAGCACATTAATCATACTTCTATTTAATCCTCAAACGCCTTGGTAGCAGATTTTGTCCATATAAAGTCTCCCTTTTTCATACAGTCAGTGATTGGGAACATGATAGTGCTGAACTCCGCTATGAATCAACGGTAGAATGTGGCTAACCCATGAAAACTCCTAACCTCGTGTAGGTTGCGGGGTTCGGGCCAATCTACTATCGCTTGGATCTTTTGGGGATACGCACGCACTCCCTCTGAGGAAACAACAAAACCTAAGAAGATAACGCTATCAGTCAAAAAAGAACACTTCTTTATGTTTGCATAAAGGCTCTCTCCTCAAGGGTAATGCATACATGTCTCGGTGGTCTATGGGTTGCTCCCTAGATCGGCTGTATATAAAGATGTCATCAAAGTATACGACTAAAAATTTTCACATGAACGGTCGTAGTACTTGAATCATCACTCTCATGAATGTGCTAAGAGCATTGGATAGGCCAAAGGGCATGACCATCCACTCAAATAAACCATCCTTCATTTTGAAGGTCATTTTCCATTCGTCCCCTGGGCGGACTTTAATCTGATGGTAGCCACTCTTAATATCAATCTTTGAAAATATTGTGGTCTCAGTCATCATATCAAGCATGTCAGCTAGCCTAGGGATAGTAAAACGATACTTGACCATGATCTTGTTAATGGCACGGCTATCCACACACGGTTTCCATGATCTATCCTTTTTAGGTGTGAGGAGAGCCGGCACTGCACATAGGCTCAAACTTTCCCTGATAAAACCTTTGGCTAACAATTCGTCAACTTGCCTCTTCAACTCAGCATGCTTAGTAGGGTTCGTCCGGTAATGAGGCAAGTTGGAAAGTGTAGCTCCTGAGACTAAGTCTATGGCATGCTGAATATCACGCATGGGTGGAGGACAGTTTGGGAGGTTTTCAGGGAAAATGTCATGGAATTCCTTCATTATCGACGTTATCTCTTCCGGGATCTCCTCCGGACTAATCTCGCAAATCTCCCTCGCAACTAGGACATACATGACTGAGTCCTTTCTTACTTCTCTCTTCAGCTCCTTCGGACTAATAATATGCAAGCTTTTGCCCTTGGTTGCTTCCCTCTTTTCAAGAGCGATCACCTTGGGTTGTATGGAATTCAGCTTGATTTTCTTGCCCTCATGAGTGAGGGTACACGAGTTCGAGCGACCAAAAATCGTGACATCAATATCAAAAAGCCAAGGTCTCCCCAAGATGATATGACCGACATCCATATGTAACACATCGCACCAAATCTTGTCCTTATATGACCCAAACTGAATAGGAACAAGACATCTCTCCTTGATGCCAATGGATGAAGCATCCACCATGATACCTTATAAGGGCTAGGATGGGGGACTGGCTGTAGACATATGCGGTAACAAGCATATAGATGATACAGCATTTATGCAACTCCCGCTATCAATGATCACCTTACTATGCTTGTCACCATACGTCACAAATGTGTGAAAAATCACAGTCATATGCCAGTCATCGCTCGCTTTGGCCTGAGCCAAGGCACAACGTACAATACCAAGTTTAGGGTTTTCAGAGCATGTATTAATAAGCTCTACTCGTGTGGGTGTGCTCTGAATACAAGCTAGTCTAGCCAATTCTTCATCGGTCTCATAACATGCCTCACCTAGCTCATAAACTTCTTCTTCCTCATCTATTTGGTCATCTTCCTCGGGATCGTGCACTAGTAGGGCCTTGGAAGGACAGCTTCCTGCGAAGTGACCAAAATCTTGACACTTGTAGCATTGGGTACGTAGACCGGCTCTAGAAGACTCACACATAATTCTTTTTCCTTTGTCACTCATATGGGTGGTGGGCTTCGGATCTGATCTAGACTGAGATTGACCCTGGTATAGTCTGCTACCAGCTGGTGCTGGGCGATGCGACAACTCTCGTGGATCGTAAAGCCTAGCAACTGGGTCTTGTTGAAAGCTATCAATATCCAGCACGATCTGATAAGCATGCTCAAGTGTGTGAACCTCACGAAGGATGAGCTCCTTTCGTAGGTCAGATCTAAGGCTAGCCCTAAACCTAGACAAGGTCACACTCACATCTTCCCTCACGTTGCATCTCATCATGCACTCGTCAAACTTATTGACGTACGAACGACCCATTATCGAGGGTAAGATTCTACCACTGGTTAAGGAGTCGGTGATATGATGTGGGTAAATACTTCTCCTTCAGCTTCTCTTTCATCTCATCCCACATACCTATGGGCTCTTGCCTATCTTAGGCTAACATGCACTCAGCATTCTACCAATACAACTTGACAGGTCCAATAAGCTTCATCCTTGCAAACCTCCCTTTTCGCTCCTTAGACATATCATATCATCCAAAGTAATGGTCAATATCGGCCATCCAATCAATAAAAGTCTGGGGATTCATCGGGCCATCAAAAGTGGGGGTGTCTACCTTAATGCCCTAGATCACACTCTCGTCACTGTCACGTCGGTTGTGATGGGACCTCTCTAGATTGCCTAGGTGGGCTAAGCGTGTGTGTGTCATGGCGGGGTCTCTCTTTAGATCGCCTGGGTGGACTAGGCATTGATATGCTCATATTTTACACTTTATTTCTGCATTTTTCCATGCCATAACGATTGATCATATCGTGATGTTAATGTTAAAACGACGATTTTACGATACATTTCACTATTTCTTTGCTTTGTCTGATTTAAGGAAATATGGAGCAATCGGGAGAAATTTAGATCTATAAGTGCATACACGCATGCCAGAGCATCAATCACAACGATATCAGAGAGGTAACGATGCTGGATGATAATGAGAAGATGAAGAAAAGCGAGTGAATCGAGAAGGAAGTGAGGAGTTTTGAGAAAAGAAACAGGCTACTCGGCCGAGTGACACACACTCGACCGAGTGAAGCTGACACGTCCCATTCCAGCCTGAAGAAGAGCAGCAATGTACACAGCCGAGTGGAATTTTCACTCGACCGAGTGAGAATCCCACTCGACCGAGTGGAGATAGGAAATTCAAAGAAATTTATTGACATATCTCTGTTTTTTGGGAAAATCTATAGTCAGTCCCACTCGACCGAGTAAGCAGAGCACTCGACCGAGTGGTCTGAACGTTCCAGAATGCCAAAAATCTCAGTTTTTCGACAGAGCTGTCACTCGACCGAGTGAGAAGTTCAATTGGCCGAGTGCGCCGCCGGCCCAGTTTTGAAACTAGGGTTTTGTAGCGATTCAGGGGCAAATCTGTCAGGATTTTTTTGGACTTTTTGGGTGGCTATAAATACCATGTTTTGTGGACAGCCCAAAGGAGAGACTCTTGATTAATTTTCTTAGGAACAAATTTAGTTTTAGTTTTCTTTTGGCGAAAGGATTGGAGAGCAAGATCTTAATTTTCTTATTCTTTGGAGCTTGAACTCAATTGGTTTGTCTAAACTTTTGCAAGTTCATATTTTTATGATATATTTCTACTTGGATCTAAGTTTTGTGATGAATTCTCTTGCACATCTTATTTCAATTGATTTTTCTATGATGATTTGTGGGTAGTCTCTTTACTCTGACAAAGGGATGAACCCTATGAATTTAAAGTATGATATGTGAGATCTATTGAATTGCCATGTTGCTAAGCTTGTTAAGGGTTAGGTTGTGATTGATTTACTATGGATAGCTAGGGATTTCTATTGGATCTTAAGAGCTTGAGAGAGGATCTTGATCTATGGAAAGCCCTAAATATTCGATTTAGATCTATAATCGAGATTCCCTAGAATTGGTGCACGAGAGCGACCAAAGCTAGCATCTTTATTATATTTCTATAATTATATTCGTTTGTACGACGGTAAAATGGATACAAACTATCACGATCTAGATTCGAATTTAAGTTGTGCGAGAGCGAGCTTGAATTAGAATGGGCTAATATTATTGATCTTAATGCTAGTAGTTTGAACTAGGCTTGTGTAAAAGCGAGGCTCTAGTTTAGATTACTATATACTTGTGTAGCGCGAGAGCGTGCGTTGGTTCATAACATGGTTACGACAAGTTCACCCTAAACCAAGAATAGTAATATGGAGATTCATGTTTTACATTGATGCTTCAGATCTATAGTGGGGATTCCCAAGCCCTAGACATTCTTATTAATTGAATTTACAAACAACACCTTACATGATTGTGACACCGACATTTCTTGACTATTATTTCATCTCTGCCTAATAATCCATATAGATACCAATAGTTCCTCCACGTGATTCGATACCCGCTCACCACTTACCGTGCGCTTGCAGTAAAACTACATTGTTTTGGGAGTGCATTCCGACGCGATCAGGTGTCCGTCTCTCATGACAGCGTCCCTCTCTAATTCTCCTAAGTGGGCTAGGTGTATTATGTGCATGTGAACCCTCATCTGATGCCCTCTGCCTGGTGTTCTCTAGGCGTTGCACTTGGTCTAGACACTCGTGAGACTCAGACCTACCTGTACGGGCTTGTGTTTCTAACGCAGATAACCGGTTAAAGACATCTCTCAGTGTGGGTGGGTCAGCATCCATGGTATCTGAAATCTGATAAACTCTACCACTACATGTGGTCATACAATGTACTAGTCCTAAATGATGTCACTTAGCTAATTCGTTTCTTTTTCTTTTTTTCTTTTTTAATGAATATAGATGAGATGTTAACAATGCACCTTTCTATATGATGTAGGTAAATGATGAGGAGATCAGCTAGCAGAAGTCAATAAGCAAGTCAAATTCAAGTCATATGCAATTTCAAATATTTTAATTTGGAGAATGTACTGATGATTAGTGAGCTGTAACGTGACTATTCAATTTTCTTAATGAAAATAATTCGTGTACCACTGTGATAGCAAAATTGAAGCTCTCCTATTAATATCAAATCTTTATAGCTTTAGGCAAAAAATGTAGTCATATGGTTGTTTGTTTGCAAAGGAAGGCTAGCAGCAGTTTGATAACAGGTGGCTAAGGAAAACTCACAGCAAATCTTCCTACAAGGAAGATGAACAGGTCCAAGTAGGGTGGTGATGCGTCCGCAGCTGAGTCCTCTAAGTACTGACGAGAACCGTTCTGAATTTGGACTCCAATTAACTCTAAAATCGCCAAAGTTCTGAACCTGTGCAAAATCCTCCGAAATTAGGCGAAAATCTGCAGAAAATGGGAGGGGGTTACTATAGCAGTGGTACTATAGCAGATGTGAAGTCAACGGGCATGTTTCACAGCCCAATCTATGCGGTAAGGTCGCCTGAGGGAGGCGGATCGGCTGGGAGAGTCGAGGGGCCCAACTAACGCCTCAGCGGGGAGGTGATGCTGCTGAAGCTGTCACCGAAGTTAATAGGGGTGTTAGGGACCATCGGGTGTGACCGGCGACGCTGTTAGGTGTATCGGCTTGAGATCTCCTAGGCTAGACTGGAGATCTGAGGAGATCTGAAGGATTCAGGAAGAGAAATGGGCGGACTTGTGAACTCCTTGGCCGAATCTGGAAGATGGCGTCGGAAAGTTGTCACACAAGCGGAGTTGGTAGTTGCTCGTCGTCGGATCGAAGCCACGGGCTTGCCTGGTCGTGGCAAGCGATCTGAGAGGTTTGGGAGGCGGCGAGAGCGATCTGAACGAGCGATGGAAGCAGCGATCTGAGCGATCGATGGAGGCAGCGATCTGATCGATGGAGGCTGTGTGCGGCTTCGTCGGGAGGCTGCATGCGGCTTCGTCGGGAGGCGACATGCAGGCTTAGGGAAGGGGCTTCACAGTGAAGGGAGGTGACGTGCGGGCTTCACAGATAAAACACATTGTCTCTTTGATTTCACGTCATGTGACGGTAAGATATCTCATTATTTGGTGACTCCACATTATTTATTATTTTATCAAATAATAACATAGTTTGAGTATTTATAATACGACTCCTAACAACTACCTTGATGGAAGGAGTTTTATTTGGGGGTCCTTGCCTACACATAATCGGTGTGGGATTATATTCGTTCTATATCAAAAGTTGCATAAAGATATGGAATAGGCAAGAGAAAAGGAAGGAATCGCATTTAATAGTTTGTTTGAATTCATGGCTGAAGCTATGTTTAATTTATGTTTTATATTATGTTTGGTATGGACATAATTTGGTTAATTAATTTCAATCGTACTATCAAGATTAGAATTCTATAACGTTTGGTATCAAAGCCATGTTTCTCAATCCATATCTAAGAGTTGTAGAATTCGTTGTAATCATCTACAGATATATGGATATGATAGGATCTTTAATTAAACTCAAGATCTAATTTTATAAGAGTTTGTATATTTTTCTATGTAAGTATCCCTTGATAATTAGAGATAAAGTTTGTTTATCCTCTATGAAAGTTTACCGCAAATCAAATTGCTATCCATCTTAGTCAAGGCCAGACGTGAGCTTGAAATCCATTTGTGTTTTATTTGATAATTATACCAAATGTTGTTGGGGCTGGCCGTAAGATCTGTCACAGCCATATATTTAATTTAAATTTTCTTGAGAGAAATTTTGTGCACAATCCAAAATTTGTTTTCTTCAATTTTTGATAATCCTTTTTATATTGCAACTGTCAATGAGATAATGTTCTGAACAAAACTTCAATTGAAGTTTGCACTCAATTCTTTCAATTTCATAATTATTGGTGAAACTTCATTTATCATGCATGTGCGAGAGATAAACAAGGAGATACACATATGAGATGGGACAAGAAGATACACATATGAGATGGGACACAATGATAAAAGGATTTTTAAAATAAAGTATGATAGAATAATATTATACTTGGGTTTGGATTATTTTTATGAGATGTGCGATGTGGACCCCAACCAGAAAAGAAGAATGATGATGATGATGATGATGATAGAGGTCTTATCGAGTTTGGCATCCATGTTTTAAAACGTGAAATTGCTCAGCAAAGCTCTTGACCCATTAGCATAGTGAAGCGTAAGATTCAAAACGTGCAAGCATTTTTTTAAAAAAAATTAATTTTATAAAATTGCCTAATTCAAATATGATAAATATTTTTAAAGTTAAAAATTATAAATTTACATCATCTATTATTAAAAATATACAAGCTATAAAACATCTAACATACTATATTAAGTATTAAACGACCCAAAGAGAAAGAACCTGATGAATGACATCCATAAAGAGATCAAGTATATCAACATCAATTACAAGCCAGAAATATAGAAAAAGAGGCACAACAGATCGACATCAATAGCAAAATTGTATATCTAGATCAACATCAACAGCAAAATTGTATATCTAAATTTGTACCAATATTGCAACAAAACAAAACAATAAAAAACTTTAATAATCATTTCTACAAATCAACCCCAACTCCATTGAAACAAAGAAAGATTAGCTTTAAAAATTAGATAAAACATCAAATAACATTCAATTTCATATCAATAATAGAGAAAAGTATAGATAGGACGAGAAATGAAGTAGAGAAAAAAAGAACGAAATAGATATGTCGCCAAGTTTGGATTGCCATCAAGAACAATTGAAAGTCTTCGTCAACATTGCAGAACTGTCAGAAGACTTCGTCGCCATCGAGAAGTCGAAAGCCTAATTTGCCGCTCTTTTCCCCTTCTTTCAATTTTAGCTTTGCAAACTGGGCAATAAGGTAGCAAGACTCATTGCATTTTTGTTTTATTTTTAAATGAGTGTATTACAAAGGGTATGCTTTTTTGCAAAGCACGCTTGCTTTTGAATCCTTAAGCTTTCAGAAGACGTTACAAAGCATAACCCATGAGCTTTGCTAAAAAGCAAAAGCTACAAAGCATGCTTTTTAAAACATTTCTGGATTCCTTGTTTCATATGTCTGAGAAATTTCAGCTAAAAATAAAGGACATTGTTTTTGTTCTATTGAAAACTACATTTGGGCCACCATGCACAAGCCAACTGCTCTTTACACTGGATTGAAATCATAAAATTATCTTGTGGAGATAAGTCAATTTTGAAAAGATTGATGTGAGCTATTCTAGAGGTAAAAAACCGGTCGGTTCGGGTCGAGTACGGGGACATGTCTGATTAATTAACAATAATATTATGATATTTTTGCATAAATATGATTGCTAAACTTATGTTTTTGTCCTATTCAAAACTGTTATAATATTTTTGCATAAATATGATTGCATAAAGAAATGGATATGCATCATGAAACTTACGAAATAGCAACAGCATCTACAAACTTAATAATTAATTAACAACAATATTATGATTGTAATTAATTTACACAAATTTTACTTTCTCCACGTGAAAGCAATTATTTGTGTGGATTAAATAGAATAAGATAATGTGTTAAATATTGAGAAATTCTTATGCTCACGTGCGTTGAATTTTTCAATGTTTAAATCTAACATTATTAGTCTTAAATAGAGTTTTGTAAGGTGAATTTATGCATGCTACACTTGTACCCACAAGGTCTAAATTCACTTTTAGAATATCCATAGATTTCAAAGCAATTATTTTCATGATATTGATTTCTTCTTCAATTTTATTATTATGCAGTCACACATGTTCTTGTTATTCATGATATCATAATATTATGTGTGGATAATTTTCTTGACTAGAACTATAAAATCCTTCTCAAATTAGGTTGCCGGAATTTACACATAGGTTTCCGCGAGGAAACTACTCCTGTTCATGAAAAATTCAGAATCAAGCGAAAAAGTTGCTTATTCTAAATAGGAGCATCCCAGTTGCCTTAACCTAATGATCATAAAGACCTGCTTAAATAGGAGTATTAAGTGTTGATTTCTAATTATGATCAAGGCAAATGGACTTTATAAAGGCTATTAAGAAGCAATTCGTTACTTGTGACAAGGCTCTAGTAACAATCTTGCTACAGAAACTCACAAGTATGAATATGATCCCTTTAGGAGTATGTGAGTGAATATAATGCAACTCAGGGATATTGCATCTCAACTCGGGGAATTTTCCCCACATAAAATAAGTATGGCACGAATCTCGATGATGGTGAGAGTAGAAAAATACAAAACATATGAACGCCTCTTGTCTCTACTCTTCCCTTATAGCTCTCTCACCATATCCTTGTAATCTTTTACCTTCCTAAAATACAAAAAATGCCATATTCTCCTTTTCCTAAAATGAGCCACGACTGTGTATAACTATGTATAATCTCATCGGACTCTTCCATTTGGTTATTACATAGAACTGATGATTCTACTGTATAGAATGTAAAATAGAAGGACAACTGTCAGGATCTCGTGCAAAGTAATTTCAATTTGGACTCTTCACAAGTTACTGGTTGCCTTATTAAAGTTACACGTCACCAAGGATCAGTTATAAAATAGTACTCACGTCAATAAAATAACAAAATTATATAAGATCCAACTGCTCAAAAGATAGTGTCTTAGTGGATAGCAACAAAAATAATGTTATCCAAAAGATGAATTTGTTTAAGCTAAGGAAAATTACATCCTATCTGTACCTAATCATATTGGCATTTTCTATGAGTATTGAGTTCATCCAAGATACGAAATCTTATTAATATATTTATAGCTTCTCGTGACAAACTAAACTCTCCAATATAACCTAACATATAATAGCATAAACATAATGACACTGGGGGTGAGGGTGGCGGGACAACAACATGTATGACGATTTTCCAGCAGCAATCATAGTTTAAAACAAATTCAGTAAGAATCATAAAGCAAGACTAAGATAAGCATAGAAATCCATACACATGGGTTTCGCTCCAGATATATGGTTGTAAGTTTCTCCCTTGAACCAGACATAGCTAGATCAATGCCTTCCAATGAACCTATCTGGTTGTCATTGAGCCACAAGTCTTCCAGCCTGTAGATTAAAATGTAAAATGCATTCATATTTCTCTGTGTAAGTTAAGGGGATTAAAACCCATTCAAATTTTCAAACCTTGTCAGGTTCTCAATATCATTAATCGAAGTAAGTTTATTCGAAGAAATATCCAAGACACGAAGATTTACTAATGTGGATAAACCTTCCATCCGAGTAATACCATTATGGCTAAGATACAGTTCTTCTAATGCAACACATTCCTGGGAAGAAAGAAAGAAAATGTCAATGTCAATATGGACTTTAAATAGTCATCATGAGTTAGGAGAAAAAGAAACAAATTACTTGTAATCCTGCCATGGAAGTCAGACGATTGCTCTGCAAACTTAGTTTCCTTATACATGTCAGACCACACAAGTTCACAGCTTTAATGCGGTTTCTCCCCAACCACAACTCCTGTAAATTTGTCAAGGTCTGCAAGTTCTCCATCACCTGAAATTGGGAAGATTAGGAAAATTCAAAAAACTCAAGAAGATGAAGCACCTCACGCTGACGGTTTATTGTTTCCCATAAATAACAATTGATTGTGGTAGTCAGCAGAAACATGATTACATTAGGTTGTTTGACTTATTCATAGCTTTGCAATCATCATACATTTTTCTTTTGGTCCTTTAAAATCTAGGGTATTCCCAGATTTTACTAGTTTTGCCATGTGAGATAAAATTACAACCAGCAAGGTAGGCATACCTGCCTGCCAACTGACAATCATGGTTTTATGGTAAGAAAGCATCATGTTTGTGTTTTCTTAGACAGGATTTAACCAACATGGAGGAATTAGTGCCAATTTGAACTGTTTGCAGTTCCTTGACTTTCAGAGCTATGCTGATGGGAAGAACGTTTGGATGAGGACGAGGATGATTCAAATACCATGGCACGTTACAGGATCAGACTTATCTCATAAAGTGTAAGAATATGTATATCTGCGTATGCAATCCTTCAAATTTGAAAATATACTAAATCAAATGCTTGTATAGACAATGGTGCAAAACAGGTTAACGTCTCACCCTTAATCTATTTGAACCAAGTTCAAGTATATGTAGTGATTGCAAGTGCTCAAGTTCTTCCATCTTGGTCACCTCGTTTTTTGAAACATAGAGCTCCTTGAGCGTAGCTGAAACCTTTGACAAGCCACTCAGTGAGGGAATCTCATTGAAAGACACATCGAACACCAAAAGGCTTTTGAAAATGCTAACATCGGGAATTTTAGTGAGCTTGTTGTCCCTGAGTACTAGCTCCTGCACAAAAGGCAATTTTCAATGTAAAACTGACATACTGAACAGTTGATATGTCGAAATATAAAATTGATATTAAATCGAGTCGTACATTCAATAAACAAAATAGATAATAACTCCGTCAGAATGGAACCGCTCTTCACAACAGAATAGATTATGTTCATCAATTTGCCAGTATTAGCTAAATCTGGTGAAATTGAAAGTACAATAAAAAATTCTGACGGATTGCTCTATATCGGTTTCTACTTGAGCTGTGTATCATAAAGGGTAAACCTACATACATCAACTACTCTTTTAGAAACTATCCTAAGTCATAGTCACTGTGCCATGTGCCAACATTTTGGCACTAAATTAGAGAGTTGACCCGAAGTGATAGATATCCATGAAATTAGATTCGGTTCAAATTTGATTAAGTCTTGTACCAGGAACGGGTCCTATCGTGAGGTAAAAAGACTTAAGATGGTGATAGTGATGGAACATTGCACTCCATAACTGATACCATATTGATATGTGGGCTTTATTTTAATTAAAAAAACTCAAATGATGAGCTTGATGATGCGAAAAAACAAATTAAGAAATACACAACTTCAAGCTTATACAGTTCACAAATGTTGTCATTCGATGTCCTCCTGATAGCATGTGGCCTAGCGTTGCATAGAAATGGCAATATTAACCTTTTCAAAACTTGGCCAAACTCTGCACGAAGTTAACAGATTTAGGTTGGCTTCAAGCATGTACATACCATAAATGGGTTTGACTGCACCATTTCATAAAATGATCAGGTTGCCTATTGCCCTTCCCCTTGCCTAACAACTCAACATATCCAAATAAAATATGTTGTCGATATTGTCTAATGTCTGCCAGATGCATTTATGATTTTTTATTTATTTATGTTCAAACTCTAGCTCATGCAGGTTCTTTTCAGGAGAAAACTATTTTTTAATTCCTAATAAATGTCAAGATACATATATGAAAAATACATATCTCGTCATTTCTCTCTTTGTACTTTCCTATTTGATCTTACATAAAAACAATTAAATTTTCCATGTGCTACTTACTGTTGAACCGCCTTGCAATATGAAAGTGACGTCCTCACTTTCAACCCAGCCACATCTATCCAAACCATCCCATTAGTTCCAAGCTTAAATCCAGTCCTTGTACTTGTATTTAAGCCATTAAGAATGCACTAAAGAACCCAACCCACTAGTCGATTATCAAACTTGACCTTTTTAAGAGAAACAAATTTGACTTGTTGTTAAACATATTAAAATTTTCAAGTTGGGATAAGCAGTGAAGGGTATGAATAAGCCTCATTGACCCGTTTAAGAAATTGATTGTGTTTGGGTTGCCTTGTATGGACTATGGGCCGGGCAGAACAGTGAGCCGAATGATCCATTATCACCCCACTCATGTGCAAACCAATCTCTCTCCCTCTCAACTTAAATAGTTCTCAATCATGACCCACCTCTTAGTAATACTTTCACTAAAGCATTATATGAAGCCATGCTTTTTAGCAACTAATGACTAATACGTATGCACTATGGCTGTTGCATTGACGCATTTGCTTACACTTCCACACGTTTCCATCAAAAAAGTAGGATAGCTTAGCCATCTACATATATGCACTACGCATAAAAACGCATGCCTTTTGAAATCTCTTATAATGATTACAAGCCACTCGACCTACACATTCCTTAGTTCTGAAAACCCATAAGAAATGAAACTATGTAATCAGCTAGAGTAAAATGTGCCAATAAGAGTTGTGCAACTCTAGTGACACTAGAGCAATGGCTGATCCAATGATTTAACTTTTACCATGAAAATGAAACGGCTGGCTTAAGCCATCTTTTGCATTACTTATGTTATTTCTAAATTTAGGTTTTTATTATTGGAATTTACATTCTGGCTTATATTTCGGATGATTATAAATAAGTTAGCTACTAAAGTTAATTTTAGGGATGGAAGTAATTACTAACATGCGCTAAAAAATGTGAACCAAACAACCAATATGAAACTGATAATCGAGATTAAAAGTATTAGACCATAAAAATGCACAATGTAAGGGCACAATAAAGTTTCGCATAATGTGAACAAAATTCATATGGAAAAAAATAAGGTAATATATTCACCCAACATGAATTTAGCATATCTGAACCCTGATTTACAAAGTCAGCAAATTAATCAGAATAACACATAGAATTGAAACTGTAAGTAGTCAAAAGTCTAAATAATTCAAAAGTATAACTAAATATTGGGACATGAATGCACATGAATATCATGAAATAATTAGCCATTTTATTATAACATATCAAAATCGCAATCCAAAAAAGGAATCGCATGAAAGAGAAAACAATGTCAAAGTAACTATATGCCTTAATTGCCGCTAAAAAGATAATAAAATACATAAACTTAACATACTTGTAATCCCGAAATCGTGTCCCATTTGGTGATCGCTTCAATCCCTGCGTCATCATAGAGGTTCTGTCGCAGCGAGAGCTTCCTGAGCTGTGAGAGCGTGCCGATCCTTGGATCCAACCTCGAGAGCCTGTTGGCCGTGAGATCCAATTCGACCAGGCTCCCGGGGAGCTCGATGTCGCCGAGATCGTGGAGCTGGTAGCTGGTGAGATCGAGGCAGCGGCCGGATTGATCTTCTTCGACCATCGCCGCGTCTTGGTCGGAATCCCGATTGTGCTTCTCCTCCATCGATCAAAGAAACCCCTAGGAGAGAGAAGACAAAAAGTATGCGGGTTGCGAATTTTTCTCCGATGTTTTGCTGCTTACGGATGCTGCTAGTTGCACTTCAACCTTTCCTAAACACACCTCACTTTTATTACAGGGTTGCCATTATTTGTTAATATCTATGCTTTCTTTTTTCTCTCCACACTCAACTAGATTATCATCTCCTCCTCCTCCTCCTCCTCGCCTCCTCCAACCACCAGCTCATCATCATCCGTTTTGATTACATCGCCTCTCCTCATCCATGCCCTTATCCTTCTCCTCTTCCTTCTCATTGTTATCCTTCGCACTTGAATTGTCAACCGAGTTCTTAAACCGAGTTCTTAAAGCTGAGCAACTAAATTGGAAATCGAACACATAAGGCCCAAGCGCCCATATGATTGCTCGAGCTTGAGGATTTGAACGACATTTTTTTAAAAACTTTATTTGTGTCGCTCGGGCCCCATGTACTCAAGCATCATATTTGGTATTAGAGATATAGGTGTTGAGAGATGTGTATGCACTCGATGCAATTTATCTCTATGTATATGTACAAACGTCTTATTCGAAATAACAGCAAGCTGTTTGGTAAGAATTTACCTAAGTAAATAATAATGTAGCATTTATTAGAACTTAGGAAAGTCCTGAGACTTAATGCGATGTCAAACAAATATTGAGATGAAGATCTCGATCATCGAGAATTGCTTGACCGTTTTGCAGCATAAGTCTAAAATCGTTCGTGGTCGTAGATGTTTCGATAAAAGGATATCGACACATTGGATAGAACATTGTGTCTTTGTCTTCATCATGGAGTGGTGACGATGATCTCATGGTCGTTCGACTTGGCAAAGTCGGAGACGAGACACATATGCTCATTAGATAATGAGTTCACTTTTCGACCCAACAAGAGTTACCATATGGTTAACATTAGCTAATCTGTTAGTGATAACTTTCAATGATGATATGTAAGTGTATGATCCATGTGGATGGCAGATAACACAAGAAGAGGTAGTTGAATAGGGATGTCAACAAATAATAAACTTTTTCGCTTAATAGAAGTCCTGGATTTTTGCCTAACTCTCAGATGAGAGTTATCTCAAATGTAAGTAATAAGCTTGTGAGAAAAATAGCGGAAATAAATAACACAAGCAATAATAATAAGAGAAATGATCACAGCGCAAACACGGTGTAACGCCCCGCACCCCAGAATACCCGGGAAGTACGAATCCGTCCCAGATTCTCCCAGAGCAGCGAGTGTTACGAAGGAAAAAAGGATACAAAAGAAACTGGCATGCCACTGCGCGCTGCTGGGAATAGTACATGTAGTGTTCAACGAAACAGCCAATCAATAAACACAGAACGAAACCAAGCCACAGAGAAATACTAAAAACCAAACACTGAACAATTTCATATACATCTCAAGCATTCCAATGCATCAATTCATATAGTACAAGCACCTCTCACCCCAAAAGAAAACCCAAAGTACACATAGCTCTCTGCTCTTCCCTCACCACCGCCACGCTCTAGTCTCACCCAAAGATCTCTACAGCTCCATCTGCTTCACACACCAAGAACCACACCTGAAAAGTCAACGGGGGCACGTCAACGCGTGACCCAGTAGGAATCCCATACTCCAACCTAAACACACCACACACTAATGCCACTAGTGGGTGCACAGTGCTACACGTGGAAGCGCTACAAATAAACATAGCATGCGTGATAAAAGAAAGCAACAATAGTATCACACGTAGGAAAAGAGAACAGAATCATAGAAGGGGGTGTAAGGCCTCCGATAGTACAGCAATTAACAACAAGTACGCCTAAAGCACAAAAGAGAGTCAGCCAAACAATTACATACAATGTTAGCTTTTGGAACCCTAATATAGAATACGACGTATGGGAATGGACCTCCCCCAACTGTGTAGAAAAGCAAAGAGGACTCCCCGCCGCGCTTGCCTGTTAGGAGCCTCGGGTACCACTCTACACTCCCCGCCGCGCTAGCCCGTCAGGAGTGCAAGTGTACTCACCACACAAAATTACAAGTCACCACAACCAAACCATCCCATAGGCCTACCAGATACTTCAGAGTTCCCCCAACCCGTGTCACCCTCCAATAGGAGGACTGATACGCTATCTCACTCTCACATGTTCAAGAAATATTATTGTTTCCATTTCTACATATGGAACTAACCATTTCAACCTCATCACGCCATCCTCTCAACACATGTAATATTACAACCACAACAATTCACTCGTATTCAAATTATGCAAAGCATCTCCCTCATTTCATACTTAACTACATGTAGACATTATCACAAACACATGGATGGCTTAAGGACAAAGTCCTCGATTCAATTGAAAACAACATAATACTACTAGCAAGATGTCATCCTCTTCTAGCAACATGAAGCTAATAGGATGAAACTAATAGCAACATGAGACTAATAGTAACATGAACATATTAATAAACAGTTCACCTCAACATAAGACTACTAACCATTTCACCTCAACATTTCTACAAACACCTGAGGGGCATTATTAATATGGTTATTAACACACTGCAATGCTATTAACAAATAGCATCATGAAGCTTCATTTTAGTTAATGATAACATTCATTGATGATAGTAACAAAACTAGCTATAACACATCATTTGAAACACTAGAAAACACTTCAGCATGCTGGAAATTGCACAACAGTCAGGTTGAATGGTATTTTACTCCATATTTTTGTATGGAACATAACAATACAATGTAAATGAAAGTTGTAGATATTGCAGTTTTACGTATGCCCACCAAATTTCAAAAAATAATCACGTGCGTGAGATTTATGGTGCTTGATCTAACAACAGAGAGCAAATATGCAGAAAAACAGCACATCTGCATCAACTAAATCAGTGTATTACGCATAGCTACAGTCAAAACTTGGTAAAATGTATAAAACGAGAGTTGTAGATTAGGACTTTCTGATTTCCGTAGTATCCCAAATCATCAAATTTCATTAAGTATTGTGGCCGTTATCACCATTTTAGTACAGGGTGTCGAAACAGGCCGAATTCTGTCAGGTTGCAAACAAAACCATTTTTCTCCAAATACTTAAACTGAACACATGTCAAATTATATATGAACCTGTGGTAGAATTCCATGAACTACATGAATATAATTTTTCAGATTTTTATTTGATTTAAAAATAACAAATATCATCAGTTAAACAGGGGACAGATTTCTGAAATTTGAAACAGATTTGCATCAATGAAATCCACCATGCACTAATCACACTAAAGGGAGTATGAATTCCTACCTGAAAGCTAGGATGATATGAATTCCTACCTGAAAGCTAGGATGAAGCAATCTCCCCCCATCAATTCCATGAAACTCCACTTGGATCTCCACCATCAAGCTCCAAGAACCCTAATCCTATTCTTCCCCCAACTTCTCTCTTCTTTGGTATTTCCCTTCCTCTTCTTTCTTCTCTTTCTTTCCTTTCTTCTTTCTTTCTTTCTTTCTTTTTCTCCTCCCTTTTTTTGCTTTGACCTGGGAATTTCGGCAGCCATGGCAAGAGAAAATGGGAAAAAGAAAACAAATAAAAGAAGTTTGAAGATGATTAAAGAAGTTTGTAGAAAGTAGGAGAAACGAAATAATTAAATGGGAACCCCTTATTTACCAGTTTGCCATTCCACTTAATAAAAATATCTCTTCTAAACATATCCACAAACAAGTCATCTCTATTTACTCAACCACATACTTAATTACTAGTTTGCCCTTCTACTATGCACACCCCCCACTAATTACAATAATACCATTATCCAAATTTACTAATAATAATACGAATAATTTGCACCAATGAATCTCATTAAATAATCATAATAATAATCTCTTATCATAATCTTCACAAGATAATTCTTAAAATAATCCACATTAAAATAATATTAAAAGTATGTTTTTACTATACACACTCATCAACTCAAATCTCACTACAAATGCATAAATCCGACAATGCCACTTATTTTACTACCTCATATACACCTATTAGCATCCAATAGGTCATCCAATACATCATTACTATATACACTACATAATTACTATATGCACCGCACCATTCCTATATACACTACGGAGACACACATGCACAATATGTACTTATTTAAGTTTACGTATACTACATTCATCAATCAAATAGACATACCCTAGCGTACATGACACTAGGGCCATTACATTCTGCCCACCTTAAAATAAAGTCCGTCATCGGACTTTCCAACTGAGGACACAGCTAAGGATGAACAAATATATACATACAATAGGATCAATCTACCCCAAGCATACACGAAGGCAAAGCACCCCGATAAACAAATACTCATTCAAATATTTCAACCATATGTACTGACTTACATCCATACGTATACTCACGCTATTATACATTATCTCGTATTTATACACCCTCAGACACTTACTACATGAATACATCACATGGTCACATGCATTACCCATACACACAAATATACACAACATGATACCTCATATACATGGCTGATAGAGCACTGTATACGCACATCTGTACTAATTCACGGGCATACATCCTGTATGACTCATGGGGTACATCCAACTCACACACACATATATAGGTCACTACTTACAGTCATAGCATACAATACATTATACAATACAACATCTTTACCATCTCACACCATGCAAACAGAGACACATAATGAAGCACAAGTCTACTCATGCATGGGCTCACACCCACACATGCGAATATATCACGGTACACCACACGTCACATACAACTCCTGCCAACACACATGTATGCATAAACATAAGCAGGTCATGTCGAATGTGATGATATGAATCATAACATGAAGCACACCCATGCCACAACCAGGGTTATGACATGAAACATAACGTGAAACACTGTCATGTCATAACTGTCAGTTATGACATGGCGGACCAATTCAAGCACAACCAGTACCTCACATAGACATCAATATCACCACACACACACACACACACACACACACACACACATCCATGCAACAACATAGGTACCCTTAAACATGTACACACGTACATGTTCACAACCATACACTAGATATAATAACCTCATATACATACACATGCATCTCTATCTATAGGTATAGACATACGACCATGTATGTCTCCTAGTCTATATCCCAGCACACACATACACATCATCACATAAAGTCTCATTCAACAATACCATACACACAGATATTTACATAATGATATATCTATCCAAACACCGGGTGTAAGCGTATCCGCTTACAGCCAGACATGCAACCATATACATCTTCCATATATGTATCAAACACACAACTCTAATACACCTAGGACATGTCCACTCATACCTGAGTGGAACGCAAAGATCCTCACCTGGAGCTACACATTCAGCATATACATGTATACCACTTACTGCAAATACAGACAACATACCATATCTATACATCACCTAGAGTTCAATCAACTATATAGTTCTATGATACACACTACTCATAGGCTACCATATATTAACATATAAACGTATGCACCTCTATACTCAGACATACAATCATGTATGTCTCCTAATATCCATCCACCTCTATACTCAGACATACAATCATGTATGTCTTCTAATATCCATCCAGCATTCGCACATGTATCAGCACACAAAGTCTTACACATCAATAACAATACATATAGATAGCCATACAATTAATATCCATCTATCCACAGGTGTAAGCATACCGGATTACAGCCATACATGTATCATATGCTCATCACATGCATCAACACATAATACTGATACTCTTAATATTCTCAAGGCATATCCACACATACATGGGTGGAACTCAAGAATCCACACTTGCATCTGTACACTCAACATGTGCATATATCACATATTGTATATAGCCACTACACAGTACACATATACGCTACTCATACCTCTATCAAATATACAACTCAATTTCACACACTACTCATAAGTTAACCACATACTAACACATATACTTCAAATACAATCACAGAGATATATAATCATTCGCACGTATATCATAGTCGCATGCACATGAATATATCATCTCAATATACTCGACAAGCCATATTCATCGCGTATAGAACTATAGATGTATATGTAAATATACCTACACACATAAACATGCACATACATTCATATTGAATCAACACTCGAATCTCAACCCTCAAGGTTCTATACTTCAAGCTTCTGATATCGGTCCCATCCTAAGGCTGGACTCTACCCACCTTAGGACTCAACTACTCGCACACGAACACTACACGTACTATTTCGTACACAACCGCAGTGGGGTAACCTGCATGGGCCACCAAATGTAACGCCCCGCTCCCCAGAATACCTGGAAAGTACGAATCCGTCCCAGGTTCTCCCAGAGCAGCGAGTGTTACGAAGGAAAAAAAAAGGATACAAAAGAAACTGGCAGGCCACTGCGCGCTGCTAGGAATAGTATATGTAGTGTTCAACGAAACATCCAATCAATAAACACAGAACGAGACCATGCCACAGAGAAATACTAAAAACCAAACACTGAACAATTTCATATACATCTCAAGCATTCCAATGCATCAATTCATATAGTACAAGTATCTCTCACCCCAAAAGAAAACCCAATGTACACATAGCTCTCTCCTCTTCCCTCACCACCCCACGCTCTAGTCTCACCCAGAGATCTCCACAGCTCCATCTGCTTCACACACCAAGAACCACACCTGAAAAGTCAACGGGGGCACGTCAACGCGTGACCCAGTAGGAATCCCATACTCCAACTTAAACACACCACACACTAATGCCACTAGTGGGTGCACAGTGCTACACGTGGAAGCGCTACAAATAAACATCGCATGTGTGATAAAAGAAAGCAACAATAGTATCACACGTAGGAAATGAGAACAGAATCATAGAAGGGGGTGTAAGGCCTCCGATAGTACAGCAATTAACAAGTACGCCTAAATCACAAAAGAGAGTCAGTCAAACAATTACATACAATGTTAGCTTTTGGAACCCTAATATAGATTACGACGTATGGGAATGGACCTCTCCCAACTGTGTAGAAAAGCAAAGAGGACTCCCCGCCGCGCTAGCCTGTTAGGAGCCTCGGGTACCACTCTACACTCCCCGCCATGCTAGCCCGTCAGGAGTGCAAGTGTACTCACCACACAAAATTACAAGACACCACAACCAGACCATCCCATAGGCCTACCCGATACTTCAAAGTTCCCCCAACCCGTGTCACCCTCCAATAGGAGGACTGATACGCTATCTCACTCTCACATGTTCAAGAAATATTATTGTTTCCATTTCTACATATGGAACTAACCATTTCAACCTCATCACGCCATCCTCTCAACACATGTAATATTACAACCACAACAATTCACTCGTATTCAAATTATGCAAAGCATCTCCCTCATTTCATACTTAACTACATGTAGACATTATCACAAACACATGGATGGCTTAAGGACAAAGTCCTCGATTCAATTGAAAACAACATAATACTACTAGCAAGATGTCATCCTCTTCTAGCAACATGAAGCTAATAGGATGAAACTAATAGCAACATGAGACTAATAGTAACATGAACATATTAATAAACAGTTCACCTCAACATAAGACTACTAACCATTTCACCTCAACATTTCTACAAACACCTGAGGGGCATTATTAATATGGTTATTAACACACTGCAATGTCATTAACAAATAGCATCATGAAGCTTCCTTTTAGTTAATGATAACATTCATTGATGATAGTAACAAAACTAGCCATAACACATCATTTGAAACACTAGAAAACACTTCAGCATGCTGGAAATTGCACAACAGTCAGGTTGAATGGTATTTTACTCCATATTTTTGTATGGAACATAACAATACAATGTAAATGAAAGTTGTAGATATGGCAGTTTTATGTATGCCCACCAAATTTAAAAAAATAATCACGTGCGTGAGATTTATGGTGCTTCATCTAACAACAGAGAGCAAATATGCAGAAAAAACAGCACATCTGCATCAACTAAATCAGTGGCATAGCTACAGTCAAAACTGGGTAAAATGTATAAAACGAGAGTTGTAGATTAGGACTTTCTGATTTCTGTAGTATCCCAAATCATCAAATTTCATTAAGTATCGTGGCCGTTATCACCATTTTAGTACAGGGTGTCGAAACAGGCCGAATTCTGCCAGGTTGCAAATAAAACCATTTTTCTCCAAATAATTGAACTGAACACATGTCAAATTATATATGAATCTGTGGTAGAATTCCATGAACTACATAAATATAATTTTTTCAGATTTTTATTTGATTTAAAAATAACAAATATCATTAGTTAAACAGGGGACAGATTTCTGAAATTTGAAACAGATTTGCATCAATGAAATCCACCATGCAATTATCACACTAAAGGGAGTATGAATTCCTACCTCAAAGCTAGGATGAAGCAATATCCCCCATCAATTCCATGAAACTCCACTTGGATCTCCACCATCAAGCTCCAAGAACCCTAATCTTATTCTTCCCCCAATTCCTCTCTTCTTTGGGATTTCCCTTCCTCTTCTTTCTTCTCTTTCTTTCCTTTCTTCTTTCTTTCTTTCTTTCTTTTTCTCCTCCCTTTTTTTACTTTGACCTGGGAATTTCGGCAGCCATGGCAAGGGAAAATGGGGAAAAGAAAATAAATAAAAGAAGTTTGAAGATGATTAAAGAAGTTTGTAGAAAGTAGGAGAAAAGAAATAATTAAATGGGAACCCCCTTATTTACAAGTTTGCCATTCCACTTAATAAAAATATCTCTTCTAAACATATCCACACACAAGTCATCTCTATTTACTCAACCACAACTTAATTACAAGTTTGCCCTTCTACTATGCACACCCCCACTAATTACAATAATACCATTATCCAAATTTACTAATAATAATATGAATAATTTGCACCAATGAATCTCATTAAATAAGCATAGTAATAATCTCTTATCATAATCTTCACAAGATAATTCTTAAAATAATCCACATTAAAATAATATTAAAAGTATGTTTTTACTATACACACCCATCAACTCAAATCTTACTACAAATGCATAAATCCGACAATGCCAATCATTTTATTACCTCATATACACATATTAGCATCCAATAGGTCATCCAACACATTCTCACTATATACACTACATAATTACTATATGCACCACACCATTCCTATTTACACTATGGAGGCACACATGCACAATATGTACTCATTCAAGTTTACGTATACTACATTCATCAATCAAATAGACATACCCTAGCGTACATGGCACTAGGGCCATTACACATGGAGATTTTATCCTGGTTCGGCCTAAACTTGGCCCACGTCAAGTCCCCGACTCCCTTCGGAATTTAATCCACTATTGCAACAAGCAATACAGGTACCTAGCTTCCCTCGCTAGTAATTTCCAACCCACACACCTAGTTACTGCCAAATAGGATTTCCAGCATCAATTTCCCTTATAACACGGGAATTACAAAACCTAACTCTTCTCCAAAAACTTTACAAAAGATATGAAAAACTGAGTACAAGATTTCCTATAAGCCAATAATATATAAGTGTGAAACGTGGCTTGAGAAAATCTGAAACTTTTGATCAAATAAATGGTATAAATGAATCATAATTTGCTCAAATAGTTGTCTTGAATATTAATCTTCAAAAATGATGCACTTGGGTTTTTAGAGATCAAACATTCAAGATTTTAATCTTTGAAAAATATATGAATTTAAAACACAAAGATTAAAATAAAAGACTTGCAATTTGAATTTCAAAGAAAGAAAGCTTTAAGCTTGGAGATCAAATAAAACAAATATTATTGAAAGGCTAAAATGAAACTGAAAAATGATCTTAAAAATTAGCACAGGAGAACTAAAATTAGTAGCCTTTAAAACAATGAAGAACAAACATCAAGCTCTGAGCACTTTTGAGCAATAGAAAGATTTCTTTTCAATTAGAATTGTTGTTTATAAAAACCTGAAATCATAGCAATTTATAGAGAATTATTAGCACAAAATCAGCTTGAAATCTACTCAAAAAGTCTCATATAACGACTAGTTTAAATTCAAATAAAACTGCCAAATCTATTATAGTTGACCCAGATAGTCTGCTATTTTTGAAAATAAGCGGCTAATATTTTGACAGAGAGTTTTGAATAAAATCTTCCTGCCAGTAGGTGAGGATTGTAACGACTGCTTTTCATGTATCTGGATTTATTATAATATAATATATGTTTTGGTGGATTTTCCTCCTCATGTGTGGTTTTCGTCTCCGTAGCTTTCATTTTCGATCGATTCGTCATATTTTCTCGTTTCTTCCTTAGGATCGTCGATTTTGAAGTATGTCATTCGTGACGGGCTTCATAACGGTCGTATCTAACTATTAGATCAAGCCTAGGAGTCTTAGGAATCGATCCCGGGGCCCCGCGCTCCATATCGGAACTTTTTGTGCTCATTAGCCGGTATAATAAGGGGAATCGACCGACTAGATGACGATCCAGTCGGTTGGAAATCCTTCTTGGACCGACTAGTTAGCTTTCTAAATTTCTCAGGAGTTACTGTTTATCGTTAGTCGGTCTAAGAACGTTGGTTGACCGACTAGGTTGCAAACTAGTCGGTCGGCAATGCTTCTTTAACCGACTAACACATCATCTTAATTTTAGTTGAGTTACTGTTTACTCTTAGTCGGTCTAAGAACGTTCATCGACCGACTAGATGCTAAACTAGTCGGTCAGTATTTGCTCATGGACCGACTAACTCTAAATCATATTTTCGTTCAGGAGTTACTGTTTGCACTTAGTCGGTCTGCGTTGGTCGACCGACCGACTAGTTGCCAAACTAGTCGGTCAGTGGTTGCTCTTTGACCGACTAACCTGTGTTAAAACCCTAATTTCTGGGCAGCCGCCAGCCCATCCTATTTAAACCCAACCCAAACGTTTTCTTCTTCCTCAACACGACCCAAAACCCTAAAATCTTCCCCTTTGAGCCCCCATCTTCCTCCAAGCTTCATTTCTTCATTCCAAGCCCTAGAATCATCATCCAAACCCTCCATCCACTCTATCTACCTCTCATCTTCCCCAAAATCTCACCAAATCCATCAAAATCCCCAAATCCCCCAAAACCCTAGTTTCCCCAAACTTCTCCAATCTTTTCCAGATCTGATCCTAGGGTTCTCCGGAGTGTTTCTTCCGCCTCCTCTCGGTAAGAAATCGATCTACCGTTGTTTTCATAACCTATTTATATTTTTATGAAACCCTAATAAAATTTCATGGTTGTTTGTTGATTGTTCCCCCAAAACAGCGATTTCCCCGTAGATTGGCATCCGTGTGACGAAGTGGTCGTCATCCCCGGTGCTAGGCAAGTGAAACTTGCCACTTAGGGTTTAGGCCATGTTTTAGGCCATTTTGCTTGTTGTAGGCGTAAAAGAGGCTAGGCGACGAAATGATACTCGCCTAGGCGCAAATTGGGGAACTAGCTTGACAACGAAGCTAGTTCCGACATTTAGCATGTTGCACAATTACCATGTCATGTTTACTTTTCATTAACGGTATGCAAATTAATTGTCATGTCATTGCATTCTTTAAAGTGATCCCGTGATTGCGTAGCATCGCTACAATACTTGTGTTCCTGGCTCGTGACCAGACGCGAGCATAATGAGTTGCTAACCCCAACGCTCGATATATTGAATTGTGAACTAAGAAACAAGCTCCCGTGCGGGGCAACCCTGGCTCACTTGCTGGGCTCATGTGCAGGGACCCTGGCTTGTTTACGTGTGGGATGGGGTAAGGGTTAAGCGGCCAGGCAACTGGGGTCTGTTTGATCAACAACTGCAGTTGTAAGGCGTAAACTCTGGGGTGGGGTAGTGTTTAGTGCCGATCGGTGTGAATGATGTACCATTCAGCTGAAGGGCGTAAACATCTACAAAACAACGTGAAACGTGAATAGTGTTTAGTGCCGATCGGTGTGAATGATGTACCATTCAGCTGAAGGGCGTAAACATCTACAAAACAACGTGAAACGTGAATTGTGTTTAGTGCCGATCGGTGTGAATGATGTACCATTCAGCTGAAGGGCGTAAACACCTACAACAATGTGAATTGATTGAGATTGATAGTAGCTTGGCTACTCTTGTCTTGTCCCGATGATTGTTCTCTTGTACAAATTGTCTTGCCATGTTTTAATTGTGCACTCATGTTATAACTGCCATGTCATGCATACTAAACTGCTAGGTTGCTAGAGCCTTACTTTCAGTTTCCTTGCTCAAGTCTTTTAGACTTGCTGACATGTGCCCCTTTACTCTTTTGGGTGACACATGTTAGATCCTGAGCGTGAGTACCTTGTTGAGGACGAGGTGTTTGCTGACGCCGAGCCCGAGCTTGTGTTTGACGGGGAGTACGTGGACACTGGGGACCAGTCCTAGTGTCTTCGTTGTGTTTTACTTTTGTTAGACAGTTGTTTTGTTATCGGTACGTAGCACCCATACCTTGTTATGTCGTTGCTTTTGTTGGCCTTGTTCTGGGCCTTTAGACTCTTTCTTTTAGCCTGGTGGCTTTTCTGGATGTTGAACTTATTTTCTTGTTGGACAATGTATGAGATGTGAGATTTTATTTCAGTCTCTCCTTATGTTATTATTGTTATTCTGTTGTGGTTACAGGGACCTGCTTATGTATTATTGACGCTTATCGGGTTTGGGGCTTCACAGCTCCACTCCCGTGCGGACCTTTTCACGTCTCGCCTCCATTTTAGGGAAGCGGGTCGTGACAAGGATAGTCGGTTACTTCTTGATACAAGAGTTTGTTTACTCAAAAACACTTGAAAATATTTTATTAAAAATACTTTAAAGTACTATATGGTTTAACATATTTAAAACCCATTTTTAAGAATTAGTGTGTGTGTGTGTGACAAATATATATTGGCTTGAACATTTGTAGACTATAACTTACACAAACATACTTCACTAGCACTTGTTCTTCATTCTTCGTCTTGAACCGTTTCCCTTTAATCTCAAGTCTTCGTAAGCTTTCTAAGTCAGAGCCTTCATATTCTTTAATTCATGGCTCAATATTAGACTTTTGATCTTGGCTCTAAGTTCTTCGATTTACTGAAATGCGCTCAAAATCTTCTTGGCGATAAAATAATTCTATACACACTTGAAACAATTAAGTTAGTACTCATATCACTTGTGCACATCATCAAAATCCACTGGGCTGGGTCTCAATTTTCCAACACTATCCCCTTTTGATGATGACAACAAATGATATAAAACGTAAAAATAATATGAAATTAAAAATTGCTTACACTCCCCTGCGGAGATGCATGATTGCTATAGAGAGGCTACTCCCCCTACATCAAAACTAGTTAGCAATAAGATATGCACAAGTTACATATTATTTTCCATTTCAAGTGTCATTTTATATAGCATGCATTGTGAGCTTTTCTCCCCCTTTATCACATCAAAAAGAAAATTAATATGAACATGTATTAATAGGCGTGACAAGAGTAAAGAATATGACACCAAGTGTTGTAAATATATATGTAATTAAAGTACCAAGTGTAGATAAACACAATGTGAAAAATATAACATTAAAAAGAATATGATTTCTTAATACCAAGTGTAAAAAAGAATACCATTTAATAATTTAATACCAAGTGTAAATATAAAAAAAATTGAGCAATTTTACTTTAATTCCTTTTCACTTATAATCTCTAAATCTCGACGAAGTTTTGAAAACGATTCTATCTTCAAATCTTGGGTGAGAATGTCTGCAACTTGATGTCCAGTAGGGACATACTTAAGTTCAACATCCTTTTTAACACAATGATCATTTATGAATCTGTGTCTAATATCTATATGTTTTGTTCTAGGATGAAGAACAGAATTCTTGGATAAGTAAATAACGCTTTTATTATCACAATAAATTGCACATGTAGATGGTTTAATACAATAATCTACTAAAATTTGTTTCATCCATAGAACTTATGCATATGCAAGTCCGGCAGCTATGTACTCTGCCTCAATAGTTGATAGTGAGACTGAGCTTTGCTTTTTCCTAAACCACGAGACAATGGAATGTCCAAGGAAGTGACATATCCACTTGTACATTTCCTAGTGGCTTTGCAACCGGCATAGTCTGAGCCACTATACGAGATTAGATCAAAAGTGTTGTCTTTAGGATAAAACAATCCAAAGTCAGATGTGGTTTTGGGTATTTAAATATGTATTTTACTGCTTTAAGATATGATTCCTTTGGGTCACATTAGAATCGTGCACAAGTGCATACATTAAACATTATATCAGGTCTACTAGCAGTAAGGTATAATAAAGAGCCAACCATACCTTTATATGTTTTCTGATCAATGCTTTTACCTGCTTCATCTTTGTCCAAAGAGGTGGATGCGGCCATAGGAGTATTCTTTCCCGATAAATTCTCCATCCCGAAACTTTTGAGTAGATCTTTAGCATATTTAGTTTGATGAATAAAGGTTCCCTCTTTCGTTTGCTTGATTTGCAATCCTAGGAAGTACGTGAGCTCGTGCCTATGGCTCATTTCAAACTCTTCCTGCATTAACTTAGCACACTCTTGACATAAAGTTTCATTAATAGATCCAAAAATAATATCATCTACATAAATTTGAATAAGAATAATGTCATCATGAATTTTCTTGACAAATAATGTAGTGTCTATTTTTCCTACATTATATCCCAAGTTTATTAAGAATTTTCTTAATCTCTCGTTCCAAGATCGTGGAGCTTGTTTCATGCCATACAAGGCTTTATTCAATTTATAAATATGGTTTAATTTCTTATCATGTTCAAAGCCAAGAGGTAGTTCAACATAGACTTCCTCTTTAATATAACCATTCAAGAATGCACTCTTTACATCCATCTGGTATAAATTAAAAATTTTAAAATATGCAAATGCAAGTAACATTCTAATAGATTCTAGTTTAGTAACAGGTGTAAAAGTTTCATCGAAGTCAATACCTTCTTCTTGTGAATATCCATGTGCTACTAATCTAGCTTTGTTTCTTACCACATTTCCATCCTTATCTAACTTGTTCCTGTACACCCATTTCAGACGATTGTCTGGTCTAGGCATTAACTCCCACACATGATTCCTTTCAAATTGAAGGAGTTCTTCTTGCATAGTGTCACATCATGCTCTCTCAAATACGAAAGATACATGGTGGACTAGGCCACCGTAGTATTCTGACACTGGGCTTCGAGACCTTAACGTCCAAATATTACTAGGCTTTAGTTGTTGTTAGAAAGAAATTATCTAAGCAGGCCACTGCGATACACTGGAAAGGTACAAGAGTAAGAAATACAATGCTCCAATAGAAATTAAAACCATAATTGGTGAAAAGTAAAATTGCACTAAAAATCATTTATAAAATACATCACATGTCTCTGTACAAGTACTAAAAGGTACCAAAAGTACTGCAGAAAGGAGGAAGACAAAAAGTGGAAACCCTCCCTGAAAGAAACCCAAAATGTGTCCACACCCAAAACCACACTCCCTAGTCTACCCCAGGGAAGTCCAGGCAGACCAACTTTCCATCTGAAGTCTCTAGCTGTACATAAGGAAAAGAAGAAGTAGGAGTCTGCACACGTCCTGACCCTGATGTCACAACATCAGGACCTGAAAGTGTAAATGGGACACGTCAATGTGTGACCCAGTAGATTCCTAACTAAGCTAGGTAGGACTCAGTTTAAAACTGGACTACCTATCTAAGGGTGGTCTAAAAGTAAGTGGTCAATAGAGCATACATAATGTTCATATCAAAGCAAACAAGTATTGAAAAGAAATTGAGGACATGTCAACATAATGGCAACTTTTGTGAATTAACATCAATTGTAACAGATTAGTAGTTCACATGTTTGGGAATACATGTAATTAGTAGGACACTTTTAAGGAGCTAGACTTTACCTAAGGTGGGTGAACAAGTGGTACCTCAACCAGCGACACGAGCACTGAAGGGACCTCTCGTAACTCCCCTGTCGGGAGTGAGAAATCTCGGGTTTTCTGTGGAAAATGGAGCAAACCATCATTTACCGTCATGGTGCATCACGAGTACACCACCGGCCTTTCTAACCCTGTCTACTCCCCCTGCCGGCTGCCGAGAGCGTGGGTGAGAAATCATTAAAGTGTACACTCCTTAAAAGTCTACTATTCACACGTTTCCCCCCAACCCATATCTGGAGCTTCACCCATTTTAGGATGGATTCAAGACTCTAGACATATATTCTCATCTCACTCTGATTTCAGTTATTTGATAACCTTTTCACTTTGGTACATCATACTCATATTCATCATCATTCTTACTTTCATTTACTCATTTTTCTTCTCTAACTTCCTTTGGAAACTTGCATGACATTAACATACTTGGAAAATACAATAGCATGTGATTCTTTAATAGATATAACATGAAATATGGTCACAATTAATGTGCCAACATATCAAGTGAACTGATGCATAACTGTCGAGTAATGACATGCAAGGAGCAACTTTTAGTATTGTACATTAGCAATATTGATAACTCAGTTACTTGACAATCATATGGGTATGAAGTGTGTCAGCAAAATCACATATTCAACTCAATATTGAAGTGTTCATCTAATGCCTACTTACTGGAAAACATGGGATTGCCAGGAATTAGGAAGAATGGGTAATTTAATAGCATAAGTACTAAGTGTTCAACAACAGCTAACACAAGCTAACCATATGTAATTACACTCATGGACTGGGAAGTCCATAATGAGCATGCTGGAATGGTCCACCCCTTTTTGTTTAATAATCCTAGGTTATCTTCAGTTGAGTTTTAACTCCATTAATTCCCTGATTAAGGTGACCGCCATATATTTTGAATCATTAACCCAAGCTAGCACCAAAGAGCCCCCCTCTCACACAAAGATCTAAAATAAGCATTGATGTCCTGTCAAATTTGAAGCAAGTTGATCAAAACAGTTTCAATTTGTCATCCACACGACCGTATGGTGAAATCCATATGGACGTATGGATTTAATAAGGGAGGCTGGAAAATCCATACAGTCGTATGGTGAAATCCATACGGCCGTGTGGATTTTAGTTGGCTGAAGGAATGCACACGGTTGTATGGGTCGTATGGGCTGTAGGCCACACGGCCATATGGAAAATTCCATACGACCGTATGGATTAAATTACTCAACGATAATGCCGTGATGATACTAAAAACTCAAACGACCGTATGGTGAAATCCATATGGCCGTATGGACTAAAAAATTAAATACAGTCGTGTCTCGACCGCACGACTCCTCTACTGATCAAAATAACGACCATACGGTCGTACGTGGTAGGCCATACAGCCGTATGATTCATGCTGTCAAATTCGACAGTGATGAAAACTAAAACACGATTAAACTAAACCCTAACTAGCTTGTTTATGATTCTATCTGACACAGTCCACCACAGAATCTGGGGCCCTTCTTAGTCCTGGAAGACCTTTTGAAAGATTAGCCTCCCCTCTTCCTTCTTCTCCAAATGGATTAAAGGCTAGGGTTTGGAGTTTTTGGCCTTGGTTTAGCTTGAAGGTAAATGTCAACAAGGGGAAGACTTAGGTGCGTGAGAGGGAGAAGCTGAGAGTTTGCTTCTTCTTTATTTTTCCCTATTTTCTTTCCTTTTTCCTCAGATTTTTCCTTGAATGTTCTTACTTTTAATCACCCTTTTAATCCACCTCATGATTCCTTAATCCCCTCTAAGTTTGACACCTAATCTAGAGTTAGGTGAAAGTTAACATGAAGAAGACACCTAACAAGGTGGAGGTGGATTAAGGGAAGAATTTTGGGATTTAATTTTTTTAAGTTAAATAGGAATACCCCATTATACCATGTATACCTCACTTAATACAAGTATATTACCCTTTATACCTCATTTAATAATTCCAAAAGGTGCTATAAAATTCATTAAGCATAATTTTAATATCACAAAAAATTAAAGAAAATCATACCAAGCCACCCAAAATTTATACGCATATTTATACGCCCAGAAAAAGTATTAATACATGTATATGAATTTTAGGGTTATTACACATAGCTTCAATCCACGCTTCATCTGATAAAGCTTCATCTACCTTTCTCAGCTTAATGTTAGAAACAAAAGCAACATGAGCCATATATTGAAGTTATGATCTAGTTTTAACTCCTTCATCAATGTTTCCAATGACTTGGGTGTGTGGGTGATGTGTCACTTCAGTGAATGATTTGGGTACTGGAGAAACATTATTCATATCACTTGAAGAAATAAATACATCATCATCAATATCATTGTTTAAACTAGCATAAGAAATATTTGTAATAGATTCATCAAAAGTAACATGTAATGTCTTAATGACACAAGGAATTCTCTTGTGAATATGATATGCTTTGCTTCTAAAAGAATAACCTATAAATTTTCCTTCATCCGCTTTGGAGTCAAATTTATCTAAGTTATCTTTTGTGTTCAAAACATAACATTTACAACCAAAAACTCTAAAATAGGATATGTTTGAAACTCATTGGTACAATAGCTCATAAGGTGTCTTTTGAAAAGGATTTCTAATCAATACTCTATTTTGAACATAGCACGCGGTTGCTATGGCTTCCTCCCAAAAATATTTTGGAAGGTTGCATTCAGACAACATTGTTCGTGCACGCTCTTGGAGTGTTCTATTTTTCCTCTCAACTACTCCATTTTGTGGAGCAGCTCTAGGAAATGCAAAAGTATTTGATATACCACACTTTTCACATTTTTTTTGAAAATATTCATTTTCGAATTCTCCACCATGATCGCTTCTTAAGGAAATAATTGTTGAATATTGGACTCCCCGGATTTGGTTTTGGATGATGAGCAAACATAAATAATTCATGAACTAACAATTTGTGAGCGCAGTATTGGAGATCGTCGCCAATTTCACGAGAATATTCAAAGCGACATCTCAACACTTCCAAAAGCTCGTATTCAAGCCTAAAGCTTCGTTGAAGCTCTTACAATGCTTTGGAAGTAATGAAGATTCAATCGAAGCTCTCAAAGACCGTTTATTAAGGTTTTATTTATAGTCTTTTAGTTTCGATTGATAGAATGTTAAGCCTTGAGTATATCTTACGTTTCTATCTTCATTTCGCTCATTTCGTAGCTCTAGGATTCTTGCACAAGTTCACTCTAACTTCCTCGAAGCGTCGCGCTTCGTTTCGGACTTTGTTGTGCATGTTAGTTGGTACAAGAACAAGTACTGACCGACTAGATGGTGATCTAGTCGGTCGGCCACTGTTCTTGGACCGACTAGTTTCAGTCAGTTAAATATTTGTTCTTTACTGTTTACAGTTAGTCGGTCTACGTTGACTCACCGACCGACTAGTTTATGAACTAGTCGGTCAGTGATGCTTCTTTGACCGACTAGTTGTGATTTACTGCACATGCCAAATTTCTCCTAAGCTACTGTTTACCGTTAGTCGGTCTAAGAACGTTTGATGACCGACTAGTTGACAATCTAGTCGGTCAACTTTTGTTCTTGGACCGACTAAGTCAACTTGCCTTCAGACTATGTTGTTTTGCCTCTTAGTCGGTCTACGCTCATTGGATGACCGACTAGTTTTCTAGGTCTGAAATTCTATCTCTTCTCAGATCTGCTCTTAGTCGGTCCATGCTTTGTGACTGACCGACTAGTTGATGAACTAGTCGGTCAGTGAGTGTTCTTTGACCGACTAATTCTCTCAGATTTCTTTCCGTTGGAGATTGACCTAACTTATGTTTTTGGGTTCCTATAAATACGAACCTAGGTCATTTCTATCTTCAATAGAGCTGCCATTAAGAGATTCATTGAGTTCAAAAGAGATAGCTATTCTCCCTCAAATCTAAAGCTCTCTTCCTCACAAGAAACCCATTCTCTCTCATTTCTAGATCTAAAGAGAAGCTTGTTCTTGGTGAGCTCTTCAAGCTATTGCTTGATTCAAGTTTCCAAATCATCCCTAGGCACCCATTGCTGCTCATTTCCTTGGTGCTAGGGTTTGGTAACTTCATCTTCCCCAAATCCTTCATTCCACCTATTGGGAAGAAAAACTCAAGGTATAGGATTTTGTGGTAAGAGTATTTATTTCATTTAAACTCTTTATATTGCTTATTGGCTCTCTCGGTTGTGAGAGAAGTTTGTGATCCCGGGTTGTGGGATTCACTTTGCCATTGCTTGTATGATTTGATCTTGTGAAGGTTTTTCACAAGATATTCATAGTGGAAATCTTGAGTTAGGGTTTCTAACTCAAGTATCCGGAGGGGATCCGGGTGGTTGGGACGTAGGATCACCGGGAACAAGTCGGGGAGACTTGGGTGGATCCGAACCCATTAACTTCGTTTGTTTGCATTGTTAATTTCATTGTTGTCATTCAATTTAAGCTTCCGCAAATTGATTTGGTAGTTGTGTGCAATTTAATTTGGAATTATACGCCTTATTATTTTAAAGTACTATTCACCCCCCCCTCTAGTACTTGTGCAGTAGCTGGTAGGGCATTACATTTGGTATCAGAGCCAGATACTCAGCTATGTCTGCCAACGACAACAAGACCGTGCGTCCACCTTCCAACTATGACACCTTCAGGAACCGTGAAGGAGCATCTTCCGTGATGGAAGGACATTCCTCTACGAGGCCTCCATTCTTCAACGGTACCAACTACGGGTACTGGAAGTGTCGGATGGAAACCTTCCTCCGAAGTGCATCTTTATGGAGAACTACAATGAAGGAGTATATTGAACCCGAAGAAGAAGATTTTGAGAAATGGACTACCGCGGAAGTCGCCGCGGAGGTAAGCAATGCCAAGGCAATGAACGCCTTGCAATGCGCATTGGAGCCCGAGGATTTCAATAAGATATGCACATGTAAGAGTGCATATCAAATTTGGAACTCTCTCCTCATACTACATGAAGGGACGAGTAGGGTAAGAGACTCTAAACTCGTTGTCGTAACCAAAGATTACGAAATGTTTCACATGCTCAAGGGCGAGAAGATGAAAGAATATTACGCTCGTTTCGTTGACATAATAAACGAGTTAGAGGCCCTCGGCAAGATCTACACTCAAAAGGAGAAGTGCTTAAAGCTTATTGAAGGACTTCCCTCTTCTTGGGAAAAACGTACCTTCGCCATCGAGGAAGGTAATGACATGGACAAATATACCGTAGTTCAACTAATGGGTACCTTGATGTCATACGAGGTACGCAAAGATAGCAAGGTGAAGCTACAAGAAAAGATGAAGTCATATTTGAACCTAGATGCGCATAAGAAAAAGGCGATTGCATTCAAGGCGGCTTCATCCACATCTTCCGATGATGAAGACTCGGAAAACGAGTTGGACTTGGAGTCCATGGCACTCATGGCCAAGAAGTTCAACCGTTTCTTTCGGAAAGGTAACTTCAAGACCAAAGGTAAATTTGGTTCTTCTAACGCCTCTTCCTCTCCTTTGTGTTTCAAGTGCAATAAGCCAGGACACATGAAAGCGGAGTGTCCTCTCAACAAACAAAAGGAGAAGTGGAAGGCGCCAAAATTCGATAAGTCCAAGAAATACAAGAAGGGGTACAAGAAAGGACTTGTCGGAGCAACATTCACCGACTCCGAGGATTCCTCAAGCGGAGAGTCGGATGATGAGAAAGTGGAGCAAGCACATATGTGCTTCATGGCAAGAGAGGAGCACGATCAAGGATCCTCCTCTTCCGATGATAGTGATGAAGAAAGCGATGAGGTAACGATGGATGATCTTAGGGATTCTAACACTCAACTTTGGTCAAAATATACTAAGTTAGTAAATAGATATACTAAGGTAAAAGATGACCTAGCTAGCATTCAAACATCGCCTAAGACTATCATCACCAACAACGACACCGTTGTTGAAGAGTTAAGAAATGAGATTGTGAATCTCAAATCTAAACTTGAACATGCTAGAATTGAGGATACGGAAGAACATGAGATAGCGGATTTAACTTCTCAAAACTCGACTTTGAGTATTGAGAACGAGAATCTTAAATCTCGTGTTTATGTGCTCACTTCGCAAATATCCACTTTGGATACTTCTTTGCGTTCTCTCAAAGAGAAATATGAGAACACATTGGGCCGAATCAACGAATTCAACAAAGGTAAGGGCCATTTGGATAATATCCTAAAAGACTTACTTCCGGCCAAACACCACATTGGCTTGGGGTATATGATGGGAAATTCATCCAAGTCGGTCACTACTTTTGTTAGGCCAACTTCCGAAGCCTCAACGAGTGGGAGCAAACACTCTATTGGAAGTTCATCTTCCAATGGTGCTTCCACCTCGTCCACACCCTCTTTCGGAAAGAAACCCACTTTGGGTGGACCTCCAAAGAAGGGGCATGCTTACATGTACACCAATACCATGCCACGTAGGAACACACGTCCTACTCCACCGTCTCACACTTATGATGATTTTTATGCAACACATTCCCGGGCACGTGCACACCAAGTGAGACACCCTCACGCACGTGTTCCCACACATGCATATGTACACCCACCTCATCATATGAATAATTCTCGTCATGCACCATTCCATCATGTCCCGTATGCCTATCCACAACATGCATCACGTAGAAATCAACGTAGCATGCATGCACCCAATAGGATGATGGCTCCCAAAATTTTCACTATTTGGAGCCCAAAGGACACAAGCATGGACGAAAAACAAATATATATGAATGCTTATTTTTCGGATGTTGTGCATAGTAAGAATTATGTGGGGAAGTCTAAGTCCACTTGGACTTGGCTTCCAAAGGTCTAATCCCTTGGACCCAATGACCTTGGGTACCATGATATGAAATTGTCTATCTTTAGGTACTTAAGGAAAAGAAAAAGGGAAGGAGCAACAAATTTAAATTTAGCTCCAAAGGGAATTGGATACTCGATAGCGGGTGCTCCAAACACATGACGGGTGACGCTCGTTTGCTCTCCGGAGTGGTTCCCATTGCGAATGGAAACCGCGTCGTATTTGGGGGCAACGAGAGCGAAACCATCATAGGTGTTGGTAATGTCGGTAACCCTTCTAAACCATTAATTAGTGATGTGTATCTTGTTAGTGGTTTAAATCATAATCTTATTTCAATAAGTCAACTTTGTGACAAAGATTACAAAGTTAGCTTTGCGAAAGGATTGTGTCATATTTTAAGAAAGGATAATGAAAAATTATTATTTTCCGGAACTCGTCGTAAAGACATCTATATTTTGGATCTTCCTAAGTCATATGAACAATGTCTCGTTGCCAACACAAGTGAACAACACTTATGGCATCGACGCTTTGGACATGTGAACTTTGGAACACTATATAAGCTTTCAAAATTGAATTCTATTAAAGGTTTTCCGAAGCTTGTTTTTGAAAAGAAAAGTTTTTGTGATTGTTGTCAACGCGGCAAGCTTCCTAAATCTTCATTTAAACCTAAGAAAAGCATCTCTACTAAACGGCCACTAGAGCTATTACATCTAGACTTATTTGGGCCAACTAGAGTTGCTTCCTTAGGAAATGCAAGGTATGGACTTGTCATCGTAGATGACTATTCAAGATTTACTTGGGTATTTTCATTGTGCAATAAAAATGAAGCTTTTGAAAACTTCACAATTTTTGTTAAGAAAGTACAAAATCTCTTAGGAACCACCATTGTCACTATTCGTAGTGATCATGGAGGTGAATTTGAGAATGAGTCTTTTGAGACATTTTGTGATGAAGTTGGTATTACTCACACCTTCTCTTTCCCTCGTGCACCTCCTCAAAATGGTGTAGTTGAGAGAAAGAACAGGACGCTAGTGGAGTGTGCTCGCACTATGCTTGATGATAGCCAACTTGGCCATCAATTTTGGGCGGAAGCGGTACACACCGCTTGCTATGTGTTTAATAGAATACTTTTGAGGCCCGGCACTAAACAAACTTGTTATGAATTGTTGTTTGGTAGGTTGCCTCAAGTTAAACATTTCCGTGTTTTTGGTTCGAAATGTTTTATTAAGAACACATATGGTAGTTTGGACAAATTCGATCCGAGATCCGATGAGGGGATTTTTGTTGGATATTCTACGCGTAGCAAAGCCTACCGAATATTCAACAAACGAACCTCAACGATCGAGGAATCGCTTCATGTCTCATTTAATGAAGGATTTGTTCCAACTAGAATTTCAAATGATAATGATTCTATGGATGTTTTATGTGATTCGTTTGATAATTCTAAGTCTAATGATTCTATTGATTCTATTGAGACTAACCCAACTAATGAAGTTGTTGAGAATGTTCCAAGTGATCAAGGTATTCCCAAACGGCTTCATTCGGTTCGTGACCATCCCCATGAGCAAGTCATTGGCAATATCTATGATAGTGTCAAGACAAGATCCCAAGTTCACCGCTTCGCAAATTGTGCCTTTGCCTCATCGATAGAGCCAAAGAATATTAATGAAGCATGCGAAGATAGCGCTTGGATCTTAGCCATGGAGGAGGAGCTCATTCAATTCGAGAGGAATGAAGTGTGGGAGCTTGTTCCATTGCCATCGAAGAACCACACCGTCATAGGGACAAAGTGGATCTTCAAGAACAAAACCGACGAAAACCAAGTCGTCGTCCGGAACAAAGCTCGGTTAGTAGCTCAAGGCTATCGACAAGAGGAAGGTATTGATTTCGAAGAATCCTTCGCTCCGGTAGCTAGATTAGAATCAATTAGATTACTTTTGTCTTTTGCATGCCATAAGAATTTTAAATTATTTCAAATGGATGTTAAAAGTGCATTTTTAAACGGAGATGTCGTTGAGGAAGTTTACGTTTCTCAACCTCCGGGCTTCGTAAATGAAAAATTTCCAAATCACGTTTTTAAACTAAAGAAAGCTCTTTATGGTTTGAGACAAGCTCCTCGAGCTTGGTATGATCGCCTAAAGAATTTTCTTTTGGATTTGAATTTTAAAATGGGCGAAGCCGATTCAACACTTTTTATTAAGCATGCGAATAATGATATTTTATTAGTTCAAATTTATGTTGATGATATCATTTTCGGTGCTACTAACTTCGCTCTTTGCGAAGAGTTTTCTAATGTTATGAAGGAACAATTTGAGATGAGCCACATGGGCGAACTCAAATATTTCTTAGGTCTCCAAATTCGCCAAATGAACGATGCAATCTTCATCCACCAAACGAAGTACACGGTGGAGTTGCTAAAGCGATTTGGAATGGAGAATGCCTCCGGGAAAAAGACTCCAATGAGCACGACTACGCATCTTGACAAGGATACGGGCGGTAAGGATGTAGACATTCGTTTATATCGAGGTATGATAGGTAGTTTGCTTTATCTTACCGCAAGTAGGCCCGATATTATGTTTGCCGTATGTATATGTGCTCGTTATCAGTCTCAACTTAAGGAGTCTCACTTAGTAGCGGTAAAGCGTATTTTTCGCTATCTAAGTTACACTTTAGATTTTGGATTACTTTATCCGAAATCTAACACATATGAGTTAATCTCATATAGTGATGCAGATTATGCGGGATGCAAATCCGACAGGAAAAGTACTAGTGGCACTTGCCATTTTATAGGAAATTCTCTTGTCTCTTGGTTTTCCAAGAAGCAAAATTCCGTATCACTTTCAACCACCGAGGCGGAATATATTGCCGCCGGTGCCGCGTGTGCTCAAGTTCTTTGGATGAGACACACACTTAAAGACTTTGGTATAAATTGTGATACTTGCCCTATCATGGTTGACAACCAAAGTGCAATATGTCTTTCCAAGAACCCGGTACATCATTCCCGTTCGAAACACATAGATGTCCGACACCACTTTTTAGATGACCATGTTGCTAAAAAGGACATCATTCTAGTGTACGTTGAAACCCAAAAGCAAATCGCCGATATTTTCACGAAACCCCTAAAGGAGGACTCCTTTGTGCGGTTGCGTCGAGAATTGGGGATTATGGGTGAATCCGAGATATAGGATTCATGTTTCATTCAATAATTTTGCATGCTATTATTCTTGACAATATCTCATTCATACTAGAATTATTGGATTTTTCGGGAATTTTATGTGATATCTTAATTTTTCGTTCGATTTGTGCGTAATCGTCAAATTTCTGTTTTTCGATGATTAATGGGGTAGTTTAGATGTTTATTGAGAGTTTTGAGATTTATCGTCCAAGCGTATTATGGAGAGAACTTGATTTTCAAGTTTTTGACTCTTTAGTCGGTTCATGTTCAGTGACCGACCGACTAGATCGTGATCTAGTCGGTCAGTACTTGAACGCAGACCGACTAAATCTTGTCAGTAATTCTTGGATTCAGCCACTGTTTGCACCTAGTCGGTTCAAGCTCATTGACCGACCGACTAGATCGTGATCTAGTCGGTCAGTGCTTGAACTGTGACCGACTAGTTGTGCCAGGGGCTGTTTGGTCATTTGGGAAATCGACCGACTTAAACTCAGTTTAGTCGATCGATTTTCATTCTAATCGATCGATATTTCTTCTCTCTCCGCTCAAAACCCCGACCTCCCTCGAAACCCTTCGACTTCCGATCGTTCTCCGGCCATTTTTCCGGCCATTTCCGTCGATCTCCTCCGTCGGCCCCTCGTTCTAGGTGATCTCCTCTCCTCCTAGGGTTAGATTTCATTTCCTAGAGCTAAGGGCTTGCTCGGTTTCTAGGGTTCTTAGGGTTTATCTTCTGTTTCGGCTAGGGCTTCTTCGTCTGATCTCTTTGTCCCGTGTCTTGCTTCGACTATGGCAAGAACACGCATTCCGATCACTCCCTCTAGCCCCTCTCCGATGACCGTTGATCCAATCTCTTCGGATCCCGAGCATCCAACCCCTCCGAAGCGTAGAGCCAAGACCACCCATCCTTCGTCGTCTTCGCCTCCTCTCAAGAAGAAGAGGACGACGACCGCTAAACCTAGAGGTCAACCGAAACCCAAATCCAAGCCTAAGCCAAAGGCCAAAATTCTTGCTTCTCAATCTTCGTTCCATACTCCTACCGATTCCGATACGGAGTATAACCCCGAGACCGAGACTCATAGGGAACCCACTCCTCCTATTCATCCCGAGTCTAGCACCCACCCTCGTACGTCTACTCGAAAACCTAAGGGAAAGGGTCCGATGCCGGTGGGCGGTGTCGATATTTCCTTATGCCGCGATGACCCTTTGTGTCTCGCAGCATATAACCGTATCGAACATTGCCCGCTGCTTCTGGAACATTTCGTCCAGTTTAGCGACTTCATAGGGTTAGCTGATCTTCTGTCGTCGTCGGGTCTTCTCGATTACCTTCGATATGACCCGAAGGCGAATCCTCACCCCTACCCTAGATTAGTGAAGCTTTTCTATGCTAATAGGATCCGGGGTCAGTACGATCAGACCCACTCTGTTGAGACGACCGTTTTGGGGACTCCTATAGTCCTCACTGCGGAAATCTTAGGAGAGATTTTGGGTATCTCTTCGTCTGGCCTTCTTCCTTCTGATATCTCGGTAGATGATATTTCTTCTCTTGATCAGACCATCCTTTCAGAGATTTTCCATCAGATTCCTCCTGCCATGATTGGCGTGCCATCTAAATCTTTCAAGCCAAATGCATGGGTCCTTAATCTGATTCTGAAGTCGTGCTTGCTTCCCAAGTACGGCTCCTCATCTTTACCATCCCAGCCATTTTTGAAGCTTATCTATGCGATCTTCATGGGGAGCTCGATTAATTGGGCTCGAATTATACTCGATAAGATTGACTCTTTCGAGTGTATTCGAAAGTCCAATAAATCGGCTCATATCCCATTTCCTTGCATGTTGACCCTCGTGTTTCATCATTTTCGTGTCACATTGCCTCGTGACGATGAGCGTCCCCTTGGTCCTCCCCTGAATGCGACAGCCGTCAAGAAATCTCTTGCGGCGCTTCGTCACGTTCAGAGGACGACACCTTCAGCGTCTGTCCCTGCCTCTGCCGGTGCATCTGCTACTCCCGTTGCCACCCTTGATGACGTCGTCCGGATACTTCTTCGTCACGAGTCCCGCTTGGCTCGTACCGAGGAGGTGGTCTGCCGTATGGCCCGTCAGATGGGTGTTGAGCTTCCTCCTTCAGTGTCTGAGGGAGAGGAGTTGGATGAGATGGATGAGGAGGACGTTGAGGAGATCTGTCGTGCTTCGACTCGTGCCCCCAAGGGCACTTCTGCTGCTGCTGGTACTTCCTCTTCTGCTCCTGGAGTTGCCACCTCTTCCGGTGTTCCAGAGCCATCTGCTGCAGCTCTTCAGCCTTCTGAGCCTGCTGCTGACCCAGTTTCCGAGCCTGCTCATGTATCTTCTGCTGCTGCTTTTGTCGAGACTCATGCTGCTGTTGAGCCTGTTGCTGAGATCTCGACTCCTGCCCCGACGATTCCATCTGTTGAGACACCTCTACTCCCTGCAGATCCTGAGTCCACTCCGTCGACTGGACCCACGGACGCTGCAGATCCGGCCTCCTCCTCGTGATCGTTGTTCCGAGGACTCTCCATATACACTTTGGATGATATATTCTAGTGAGAGTGTCTTGGGTTAGGATGGGGTTGAGAGATACTTTGTTGTATTTCTTTTGTGCTTTCTGGTTGTCGGTGTTGGATTTTATGATGTATTTTTTTTGTAGTAGTATTGATTTTGATGATGATGATGATGTATTTCTTTTTGATAATATGTAGCGCTTGATATGATGTATCTCATATATTCGATGTGATATCGTTTGGATGTACTCATGTTGTCTATATATATATATATGTTCATCATCGTTCACTTTATCTTTTATTCGTCGTGCAAATTTAATATTCGTTGAATATGTTTGAAATGTGATATCGAATCGACGCATAAAAAGTTGGTTAAATGGATTTAAATTCTGTAATTTTATAGAATTGTTTTCCATGCACAAAATTAACCAAGAATATTGAATATTGAAGAGTATGTTTCTTTATTCAAGAAATGAATAAACATTTGGTATTTTTGATGATTTTGATTATCGTTGATTTTTATTGATAATGGAAAATTTGACACACCTTGTTTTGATTTCCACATTTTTCCCTTGGTGTCAAGTTGGTCCATTGTCTTTGTCTACGACTCCCGATGTTGGATTTTACATTTCCTAATTATTGTCGTTGTATGCCCCCCATTTTTGGGATAATGACAAAGGGGGAGAGATAATGATAATAAATAGGCGCAAATGAAAAATTTAACTCAATTTCCAAGAATCTAGTTTGATATGTTAGATTCAGGGGGAGTTAAGATACAAATAAGGATTTTCAAAATCCGATATTTCAAAAATCAATTCACTTTATTTATCTTACTCGTCTGCTTGATGCAATTCATTTATATTCATTTTGGAATTAACGTGTCATCAATGCAGGGGGAGTAAGTATTTTACATTTGAATTATTATCTTTGATTATTATTTATGTTGGTTTGTCATCACCAAAAAGGGGGAGAATGTTGAATATTGGACTCCCCGGATTTGGTTTTGGATGATGAGCAAACATAAATAATTCATGAACTAACAATTTGTGAGCGCAGTATTGGAGATCGTCGCCAATTTCACGAGAATATTCAAAGCGACATCTCAACACTTCCAAAAGCTCGTATTCAAGCCTAAAGCTTCGTTGAAGCTCTTACAATGCTTTGGAAGTAATGAAGATTCAATCGAAGCTCTCAAAGACCGTTTATTAAGGTTTTATTTATAGTCTTTTAGTTTCGATTGATAGAATGTTAAGCCTTGAGTATATCTTACGTTTCTATCTTCATTTCGCTCATTTCGTAGCTCTAGGATTCTTGCACAAGTTCACTCTAACTTCCTCGAAGCGTCGCGCTTCGTTTCGGACTTTGTTGTGCATGTTAGTTGGTACAAGAACAAGTACTGACCGACTAGATGGTGATCTAGTCGGTCGGCCACTGTTCTTGGACCGACTAGTTTCAGTCAGTTAAATCTTTGTTCTTTACTGTTTACAGTTAGTCGGTCTACGTTGACTCACCGACCGACTAGTTTGTGAACTAGTCGGTCAGTGATGCTTCTTTGACCGACTAGTTGTGATTTACTGTACATGCCAAATTTCTCCTAAGCTACTGTTTACCGTTAGTCGGTCTAAGAACGTTTGATGACCGACTAGTTGACAATCTAGTCGGTCAACTTTTGTTCTTGGACCGACTAAGTCAACTTGCCTTCAGACTATGTTGTTTTGCCTCTTAGTCGGTCTACGCTCATTGGATGACCGACTAGTTTTCTAGGTCTGAAATTCTATCTCTTCTCAGATCTACTCTTAGTCGGTCCATGCTTTGTGACTGACCGACTAGTTGATGAACTAGTCGGTCAGTGAGTGTTCTTTGACCGACTAATTCTCTCAGATTTCTTTCCGTTGGAGATTGACCTAACTTATGTTTTTGGGTTCCTATAAATACGAACCTAGGTCATTTCTATCTTCAATAGAGCTGCCATTAAGAGATTCATTGAGTTCAAAAGAGATAGCTATTCTCCCTCAAATCTAAAGCTCTCTTCCTCACAAGAAACCCATTCTCTCTCATTTCTAGATCTAGAGAGAAGCTTGTTCTTGGTGAGCTCTTCAAGCTATTGCTTGATTCAAGTTTCCAAATCATCCCTAGGCACCCATTGCTGCTCATTTCCTTGGTGCTAGGGTTTGGTAACTTCATCTTCCCCAAATCCTTCATTCCACCTATTGGGTAAGAAAAACTCAAGGTATAGGATTTTGTGGTAAGAGTATTTATTTCATTTAAACTCTTTATATTGCTTATTGGCTCTCTCGGTTGTGAGAGAAGTTTGTGATCCCGGGTTGTGGGATTCACTTTGCCATTGCTTGTATGATTTGATCTTGTGAAGGTTTTTCACAAGATATTCATAGTGGAAATCTTGAGTTAGGGTTTCTAACTCAAGTATCCGGAGGGGATCCGGGTGGTTGGGACGTAGGATCACCGGGAACAAGTCGGGGAGACTTGGGTGGATCCGAACCCATTAACTTCGTTTGTTTGCATTGTTAATTTCATTGTTGTCATTCAATTTAAGCTTCCGCAAATTGATTTGGTAGTTGTGTGCAATTTAATTTGGAATTATACGCCTTATTATTTTAAAGTACTATTCACCCCCCCTCTAGTACTTGTGCAGTAGCTGGTAGGGCATTACAATAATTTTTGAAGAATGAAGTCTTTCAATTCTTTTGAAAAAGATTTTAAATTCACGAAAAGCATCATTTTTATTTGTCAAATATAAAACCCAAGTAAATCTTGTGTAGTCTTCCACAATGACAAAAACATATTTGCTACCATAAAGAGAAGAGTTCTAGCGGAACCAAATAAATCCGTATGTAATAATTCAAGTGGTCTTGTTGAGCTAAGAGCTCCTATGCTCTTAAAGGTGCTCTTATGTAATTTACCACGTTGGCAAGACTCACAAATTTTATCTAATTTGAAATTCCTTTTGGGGGGTACTTGTACCAATTCATTCCTTGATATCTTATTTATGTTTTTGATATTGACATGACCAAAACGTGTATTCTACAATAATGAGCCATTACATGAAATCATTAAGTATATTTTGAATCATTATCTTTGCAAGAAAAAGTATAGATATTTTCTAACCGATTATCTTGCACTAAAATGTTTTTCATAGCAGTGCCATAAACTAAGCATGCTTCATGAGTGAAAAGAACTTTGTAGCCTTTATCACATAATTGACTAATGCTTATCAAGTTATGCTTGAGTCCTTTAACTAAACTAACATTCTCAATAATGGGGTTTAAAGGATTACCGACATTGCCAATTTCAATTAGCTTTCCCTTTTTGTTGTCTCCGAAGGTTACATTTCCTCCGTCAATCATCTTTAGGTAGCTTAGAAATTTAGCGTTCCAAGTCATATATGTTGGGTTTTAATGGAACCTTATGGCATAAAATCTATGCACATCCTATGTCGGACGGACGATAGAAGCATAAAAGGCAGCGGAATAAAATACATTCAATTATTTAATATCAGCACTAAAAGTTTCATGAACCAAAGCCAGAAAATCTACTGTCTTTGGGATGGGTCTGACCGACCCCAAAGAAAGATCTAAACTACTGCAACTAAAATGAAAGCGTAGTAAAAGAAAACATACTCGAAACTTCGTTTCCGCATAATACGAAGCGTCATTTTCAGCAACCATTCTTTGACTTTCCGAAGTGAGCCGACACTCCAGAGCCGAACCACGTCCCTAGCTGAACCGCGTCTCAAGGCGAGCCAACATCGCGCCTCCGAACCAACCACTTGCCGAAGAAATTTTCACTTGAGCAGGACCCGCATTAAAAACTCTGGATCCGATCCAAACCTCCTCGTCTTGCTAGGACTCGAACGTAGGAACACGAGAATTTTAGGAGGAATGAATAATTTTTAAGTCTTAATTCGAGCGTGCTCAAACGTTTTGGAGCTACTCGAAGCTGAGACTTGGTGCGCCTTTTCCAAGGGGGGTTAGCCCATATCTATATAGGGAGCTGGCCCCCCTTCCTCATTTCACGAGCAATGTGGGACTAAAGGTTTTGTCACGACCCGATCCCCAAGATACCCGATAAGTACGAATCTGTATCAGGTATTCCCAGAGCTACGGGTGTGAAGAAAGACGAAGAAGAGAGAATAGAAGTACATCAGACAATTCTGCATGCCACTGCACACATGCTGGGAAGTACAGACAATACTCCAACCCAAACACCTCAAACATCACAGCAGTAAAAGATGAACAAGAGACAAAAACATAATTATATTTATACAGCAAAGATTTATATCATCTCATTCTTACAATATTCTCATATACAACATCATATACAGCACCTCCCAACTCTTACCAAACAAAACCCAAAAGGTACAACACACTCTTGCCTCTTCTCACTCACCAACCCAAAACTTCTCTTACACCATCCTCACATGAGCTCTACTGTTCCGGCCCTCTGACATAGCTTATAAAAGTACTAACAACATGCAATGCAAGCATTACGAAGAACTTATAAAACATGCATAAGTAACAATATTAGAACATGCAAGTGCAGAAAATAAACATAGGAACATGTCGACATGAGGTGGTAGCATTAAAGTAAACAGATGTGCAAGTTAGTACGAGATAACCACATTTAAGTAAACAGGTGAACAAATGAACATGAGATAATAACATTTACATTTGAAAGAAAATTGCTTTAGATTATCAATTTACATGTTTGGGAACCCGTGTAAATAATATGACACTTAAGGAGCAGGACTTCACACAAGGTGGGTGAAAAGTGGTACTGCAACCAGCGACACGAGCACTGGAGGGGCATCTCGTAACTCCGTACCCGACTGGACAAGGTACCAGAGCGAGACTCATCTCGATTTTTCTGTCGAACAAACGGAGAAAACCATCAATTACCATCATGGTGCATCAAGAGTACACTAGTGGCCTCTCCAACCCTATCAACTCCCCCTTCCGGGAGTGACACATCGGGTGAGAATTTATATCATATGTATGCTCCTTAAAAGCCTACTTTTTACACGTTTTCCCCCTAACCCCATGTCACCCTCCTTTAAGAGGACTTAATCTTTTGTTTACTGATATAAGATACATGCATGAATATGAAAGAAATCAAGTTGGCATGGGCATATTGTAGGGGTTTTGGCGGACCCCTCAGAGCTCGGATCTGTGTCCGTCCTAAGTCGGACGGACTACAGGGGCATAAAAGCGCAGCAGAAAATCAAATAAACAAAAACTACTAGCTAAACATTTTTAGCTAGGCTCTGAGAGAGCCAGAATCTAGCCCGATCTATGCCAACTTGGGGTGGATCTGACCACCCCAAGAGGGATCTATTCTACAGCGACAAAATTAAATCTACACTAAACTTGCTTAACCACATACCCGGAATCTTGACCCTGAGACGGGCAAGATGTACCGCACCGTCTTCTGATGCTCCTCATAGCCGAACCGCCTTGACTCGATCCACCCGAACCGCCTGGCACCCTCAAACCGATCTGCCCGGGCCGACTCCCACCTCCGAGCCGATCACACGCGGTAGAAAGTTTCACTTGAATAGACCCGCGTCTTAGACGTCTGGATCCGAATCCAACCCCCCTTCGTAGTCTTGCTAGGACTAGTTCGGAGAAAAGGAAGAAGAGAGAGAGAGAATAGTGTAGTCGTTGATCGAGCTAGCTCAAATATCCGGAGCTACACGATCAAGGACTTGGTGCATTTTTCAACGAAGAGAGTGTACCCCTATTTATATAGGGAGTCGGCACCTCTCCTTTCGTTGTGAGCAATGTGGGACAATAGTTAATTTGAAGAGAATTTAATTAAGCTAATTAAGCTTAATTTAAGTTTAGTAAGCTTTTCATAAAAGCAAACTTTAACGAATTAATTCACTTCACTCATTAAACTTTAGACACCAAACAAGCTATCAATTCGAAGGGCTTCGAATAGTGAACACGTAGGAACCAACAGCGACGTATTTCGACTTCGTTTGACCCCTCAAACAATTGCCTAAAGATGTGCAAAAAATCAATTTTCGTAGCCGCCTTTTGGGGTTTCAAAAACCCCTAAAATCACTTAAGTTGCGGGCGCACCCGCCCAAGGCAAGGGGGCGTGCCGCCCGCCCGATGGGCAGCGGGCGTGCGCCTGCTGCAAGCAATGGGCCGTGCCCGCTGCAGCTAGCGGGCTATGCCCGTTTGCCCATGCGGATGGGCTTGTAAGCCCAGTGGGTCTAACCCACTTTGCCTTGGATTGTTATCGTGTTTCTGGGCTCGTTTGAGCTCCGATTTGGACGCGGTTTGAACATGTGTTTAGACCGAGATGATCCCGTCATCCAGGTAACCCTTTCCAATGTATTTGTTCCTACAAATATTGTCATAACCAATTTACGACACGTTTAATCTTTGTTTGCATCAAATGCAATATTGTCCCTATTGCATCTACGACTTATTTTCACAACTAGCTTTGTGAATATCAACTATCATCAAATGAATCTCTCTCTGAATTAATCTTCCTATTACTAAGACACGAACGCTATTCGGTGTGAGACCCTACAACCTGACCTTACCACAGGTTGGGGCTCGAAACCCCTAGACGACGGTCACCACGAGCAGTAGTTGTCGCCCCTGTTTCAGAATCATCATAACGTGATCGACCCATTGACAAAAGCATCGTTGGGTTTACATTGGCTGTGTCAGTGATGAATGCCGTTAGGTATAGTCCCTTCGTCAAGACTGTGTCTCTGTTGGCCTAGGTTATGGTTTACTGTCAACCTTATTAGACAACATTGGTCAGTATACGGCGGTCTCAGTTGTAATTATGTTGTACTTGTTACGACGTACCACAGCCGAGGATTAACTCAAAGACCGTACTGAGCCTGTGAGACTAACCTTCCTTTAACGGAAGTGACGAATTCCATCTTAGTCATCTACTCGCCTTGAGAGCTTCGGGTGCAACCCAACCTAAGATCTTTCAGCATGCCTAACCTCAAAACTAGATCATAGGTCTAAGCTACACTGTTCACTCACAGGTTCATACAGATGACTTCAGGTCTTAAGGACCAGCTTATCTATCATCACCCTAGAGTTATTATAGACAGTTTAGTTAAAATTAACCATTTAATAACCATTTAATAACTCTAATTTGGTCGTTCAGTGAACTCATTCTCCAATGAGCACCTGTGTCTCGTCTCCGACTTCACAAAGTCGAATGACTATGAGATCATCACTAACCTAAGGTAAGACTAAGACACAATGGTTTATCCGATGTGTTGATATCCAGTTCTTAACACATCTATGACCACGAACCGTTTAAGACTCACGTTTTTATTCGGTCGCTTACTACTCATAATCGAGATCTTATCTGGATACGTAAGGACCTAACTATAAGTCTATGGACATTATCTAAGTATATGATATAATCGATTTCATACTTAGAATAATGTACACCATATGTTATATGAACAAGACGTACACTTAGGATAAATCGCCTTATGGGCATATATCCTCCTACATCTCCCACTTGCACTTAGGCTATTTATCTCGGTATCTCATACCGTTATAGCATATCAGTCACTTTGACATTTATATGACAAACCTAAGAGTGGATTTACTAACGAGTATCAAAAATGCATTTTAATGTATTATTAATCAATACTTCTCTTGATCACATAGGGTTGATCCTTTGAAAAATGATTTGGATCAATTTTTCCTTTCTTTGTATAGCTAACAATTAGTTTATACAATCTAGATGCAGAGTCTAACATTTCTATAAGTCAGTCTTAGCTTATTCCAATTTTCTTGTGTCAACATGTCAAGTACATGCTGACACCCTAAGTCTCTATATAGTCGATTAAATCAAAACGATTTTGATTCAATGTCTTACATAGATGATTCAAATAAGTTGGAAATCCTTTTTACTTAGTCCGAGAAACCGAAACTCGAGCTAGCTCCTACTGACTTTAAGAACTATTTGGGTAAGTACTTCAATATTATATCTAAATCATATTTAGACTATATATATGAAGACATAACCATTTGATATGTACTTTAGATGGAATGTACTAGTGTCAGGTTGGGTTTGACGAATGAGTCAAATCAAGATCGGTTTAAGGAATCTTGACATTGACTCATTCAATCAAACGTCCTACACTGTACTTTTCCCTTTACTACATTTAATATTAACTCTTTAAGAATCAAATGTAGTATATTAAGTATTAATCTTAATATGCATATAATTGTGCTTACACATAATTTATACGCTCCTGGAACTTATACTTAACTACCGATTGACTACAACATTAAGTCGGCTCCAAAACAAAATTTTCTGAAGCTTCACATCATAGTTCGAGAATTTTCGCAACCAACTCAGAAACTCACAATCACAGAAATTTAAGCCAATCTCAATCAAATCTCAATTTCAACAGAAACCACATTTCCAAGACATTCATTCAAACAATGGATTCATAAAAGATGAACCATAATATGTTTATCAAATAAACTTTGAGTGTTGAACACTCAATCATTATTTTCACTTTAAGGAATGATACATTTTATTCAACTAAAATTGAGTATTAGCTCCTTCTTCATGTCTCTCGAAGTCTTCGCACGGTCCCAGCAGCAACGATTGCTCAGATGCCGACCGTCCTCCGAACTTCTTCCAATCTTCGCTTCATATCAGCCACATGTATACATTACACAGATGTCTCAGTATCTCATACTATGTGATTGGAAATAATTATACTTTATTGAATTTAATTTGCTGTACCTGAGGTAGAGGCATCAGTATGCCCCTTCTTCTTCTCTGTAAGATAAATCTTGCAGTTCCTCTTCCAATGGCCAATCTTATGGCAATGGAAGCACTCAGATTTTGACGGGGCCCCTTTCGTCTTTTTCTTCCCTTTCTTTGCCTTGGCAGGTTGCGGGACCTGCCTCTTCTTACCCTTGCCTTTCGGCTGGTCTGAAGAAGCAGAGCCAACAACCAATGCAGTCGGTTTCTTCTCAATCTCCTCAAACTACCTAAGTATATTGAGGAGATCAGGAAGATCCGTTTCAAGACTGTTCATTATGAAACCAGTGATGAAAGGCTTGAAGGCCGGGGTTAAAGACTTAAGGATAATGTCTACGGACATCTCATTGTCCAGGACAAATCCCAACTGGACGACGTCTTCTACGCACCTGATCATCTTAATAACATGATCTTGTACGGGCCCTGTCTCCATCTTTATGCCCCAGAGGTTGCTGGTGGCTTCAAACTTGGCAGCTCTAGACCGCTTGCCGTATAAATCTTGTGCATTCAGAAGCATACTTTGAACATCCAAATGTTCATGATTCCTATGCAGTTCGTTATTCATCGAAGCCAGAGTAAGGCACATGGCCTTCTCTGCATCCCTCTGGTATAGCTTATAGGCTTCTTTTTCCTCGAAGGTCGAATCGTCATCGGTCTTCTCCGGAGCATCCTCGAACAGCACGTATCCAATCCCGGCTAGAGAAAGGACTAACTTAATGTTCCTAAGCCAGTCTTTATAGTTCGTTCCATCGAGCACGTTCTTCTCTACCATATATCTTAGACCTGAATCCATTCTGCAATTTTGTTGATACTTTAGTCAGTATATGTTTGTTGTATAATTTCAATGGTTTTTAATAAAACTATATTCTCCCACTAAATTTATTAAAGCCATAATAATAAACAGTTTATTATAAAAATAACATTTGTGAGAGAGGGATCTGACTACCCTGAGTCTGACAACCTTGAGTGTGTCTCAACAAGTTGTTCGACTCTGCAGTCGGTAGACGAACTTGTCGTCAATCATATTAAATATGATTCCCTATCAATTTTACCCCTAGTCATTTGTGATCATGAGTGTGCTCATCCGGATCACAATGGCTAGCCTAGTCGGACCCTTGTTTTTGTGTCTAGCCTGACTTGCCCCGCCGCTCAGTGTATGCACGACACGTCGGTTTGGATCAGGACTTAGACTACATCTTTGGTTAGACTTACGCCGGTGCTCGGTATAGGGACGAGACGACGATTTGGGTCAAGTCAAGATGTTAATCAAGAAATCGGTTTCTATAAGATTGTCATGTCACAGCTTGAGTGTAGCTCAACAACCGTAACACGGGTCTTACAGTTGCCAACTCCTAAAACAAGGAGGGCTATGATATATCTTGAATAAGATTATTATCGTATTTGACTTAGGTATAGTCGATGGACTTACACAGTCATGATTCGACTCCTTGCGGTCCAGCGGACGCGGCCAGGGAATTGACTAAGCCAGGACCACTCGGCCCCTAGACTAGCTGGGGTGGTCCAACAAACTTAGCTAAGCACATTGACCGACATCATGATCCATTGAAGGAGTTTCATCAATTTTATGTTCGTCCAACAACTAAATGGCTTTTAATTAAAACTAGTTAATCATTATCAACTAGTGGATCCTAAAATTCGAAATTTTATAGATTGGTTGAACAATTTTTATTGAGTCCTTATCAACTATAAGGTTCATACGTTCAACTATGCTACCCAAATCTTATTAGGATTTTAATAAGACAATAACAACATTTTTCAAAATTAGTCTTTTATGATAATCATCATTTAAACAATTTATTGCAATGATTGTCAATCAAAAGGGACTACCCTAATCTGGTATTAGGTTTTGATGTTGTTTTGTTTATAAAAAAACATAGCATGTCACTAATCATTAAAATTTCATCTCATAAAATTTTAATCCGTTAATGGCTAACCTAAAGGGTTCAAGAATACATTATTCAACATGTCCATTAAAACATAAACCAACTAATTTAACCACATAAATTAAAGGTTAATTTAGTGACAAATACTTAAAGCTTGCAAGTTAAAATTATCTATAACATAATCGAACAACTTGCAACTCTAAAATTTAACATTTAAATATAAAGATTTAAAATTTTAAGCTTAAAGCATTTTTATCACATAAAACTAGGTTCCATAAAATTATCAAATAATTTTAAAACCTAGGCTTTAAAATTTTAACGATACACTTTTAAGATTAAAGTATCGCATAGAATAATCTTAAAACCAATATGTAATTTAAAAGAAACAAATTTATTATTTCATCTTATGAGAATAAAATTTTCTTTATATCACATATTCTTAAAAACAATTCTAAAACCCTTTTAAAATCATTTGAAATTAATTTAATAAGCTTTCGGATAAAGCCTTTTTAAAAAAAATTCAATCTTTTTGTAACCAAAAGTATGAATTTTTCTATATCATCATATGAAATAAAATATTCCTTTTATGTTACATAAACTTTAAAATAATTTTAAATGTATGCTAAAATTATTTTATCTTATAAAATAAAATTTTAAAACATTTAAACATAAGAGACCTATTTAAATTTATCGCATAAAATTTAAATCGTCTCAAAAAAATATTCATGTTGTAAAACAATTTTAAAACATAAAACATTATTTTAACATAAAGTTAAATTTATCCATATGTTTAAAACAAGCAATTAAAAGATTTAAAAAATGTCGCTAAAATAGATCTACAAGCATAACCGTGGCTCTGATACCACTGTAGGGGTTTTGGCGTACCCTCAGAGCTCGGATCTGTGTCCATCCTAAGTAGGACGGACCACAGGGGCTTAAGCGTAGCAGAAAATCAAATTAAAAAATTAAGGCTAGCTAAACATTTTAGCTAGGCTCTGAGGGAGCCAGAACCTAGCCCGATCTATGCCAACTTGGGGTGGATCTGACCACCCCAATAGGGATCTATTCTACAACGACAAAATTAAATCTACACTAAACTTGCTTAAACATATACCCGGAATCTTGACCCTGGGGCGGGCAAGATGTACCGCACCGTCTTCTGATGCTCCTCATAGCCGAACCACCTTGACTCGATCCACCAGAGCCGCCTCGCACCCTCGAACCGATCTGCCCGAGCCGACTCCCGCCTCCGAGCCGATCACACGCGGTAGAAAGTTTCACTTGAATTGACCCGCATCTTAGACGTCTGGATCCGAATCCAAACCCCCTTCGTAGTCTTGCTAGGACTAGTCCGGAGAATAGAAAGAAGAGAGAGAGAGAGAGAGAGAGAGAGAGAGAGAGAGAGAGAGAGAGAATAGTTTAGTCGTTGATCGAGCTAGCTCAAATATCCGGAGCTACTCGATCGAGGACTTGGTGCATTTTTCAACGAAGAGAGTGCACCCCTATTTATATAGGGAGTTGGCACCTCTCCTTTCGTTGTGAGCAATGTGGGACAATAGTTAATTTGAAGAGAGTTTAATTAAGCTAATTTAGCTTAATTTAAGTTTAGTAAGCTTTTCATAAAAGCAAACTTTAAGGAATTAATTCTCTTCACTCATTAAACTTTAGACACCAAACAAGCTATCAATTCAAAGGGCTTCGAATGGTAAATGCGTAGGAACCAACGACGACATATTTCGACTTCGTTTGACCCCTCAAACAATTGCCCAAAGATGGGCAAAAAATCAATTTTCGTAGCCGTCTTTTGGGGTTTCAAAAAACCCTAAAATCACTTAAGTTGCGGGCGCGCCCGCTAGGCTTAGCGGGCTCGCCCGCCCAAGGCAAGGGGGTGGGCCGCCTGCCCGCTGCTGTAGCGGGCCGCGCCCGTTTGCCCTTGCGGATGGGCTTGTAAGCCCAATGGGTCTAACCCACTTTGCCTTGGACTGTTATCGCGTTTCTGGGCTCGTTTGAGCTCTGATTTGGACGCGGTTTGAACCTGTGTTTAGACCGGGACGATCCCGTCATCCAGGTAACCCTTTCCAATGTATTTGTTCCTACAAATATTGTCGTAACCAATTTACGATACGTTTAATCTTTGTTTGCATCAAATGCAACATTGTCCCTATTGCATCTACGACTTATTTTCACAATTAGCTTTGTGAATATCAACTATCATCAAATGAATCTCTCTCTGAATTAATCTTCCTATTACTAAGACACGAACGCTACTCGGTGTGAGACCCTACAGCCTGACCTTACTACAGGTTGGGGCTCGAAACCCCTAGACGACGGTTACCACGAGCAGTAGTTGTCGCCCATATTTCAGAATCATCATAACGTGATCGACCCATTGACAAAAGCATCGTTGGGTTTACATTGGCTGTGTCAGTGATGAATGCCGTTAGCTATGGTCCCTTCGTCAAGACTGTGTCTCTGTTGGCCTAGGGTATGGTTTACTGTCAACCCTATTAGACAACATTGGTCAGTATACGACGGTCTCAGTTGTAATTACGTTGTACTTGTTACGACTTACCCCGGCCGAGGATTAACTCAAATACCGTACTGAGCCTGTGACACTAACTTCCCTTTAACGGAAGTGACAGATCCCATCTTAGTCATCTACTCACCTCGAGAGCTTCGGGTGCAACCCAACCTAAGATCTTTCAGCAGGCCTAGCCTCGAAGCTAGACCGTAGGTCTAAGCTACACTGTTCACTCATAGGTTCGTATAGATGACTTCAGGTCTTAAAGACCATCTTACCTATCATCACCCTAGAGTTATTATAGACAGTTTAGTTAAACTTAACCATTTAATAACTTTAAGTTGGTCATTCAGTGAACTCATTCTCTAATGAGCACCTGTGTCTCGTCTCCGACTTCACAAAGTAGAATGACTATGAGATCATTATTACCCTAAGGTAAGACTAAGACATAGTGGTCTATCCGATGTGTTGATATCCAGCTCTCAACACATCTATGACCACGAACCGTTTAAGACTTACGTTTCTATTCGGTCGCTTACTACTCATAATCGAGATCTTATCTGGATACGTAAGGACCTAACTATAAGTCTATGGACATTATCTAAGTATATGATATAATCGATTTCATACTTAATATAATAGACACCATATGTTATATGAACAAGACGTACACTTAGGATAAATCGCCTTATGGGCATATATCCTCATACACATATCACTTTCTTTTCAATTTCTTTTCATTCTTTCCTTTCCACATTTCACAATATACTTGGGACATGCATATCCTTATGTATTCCCTTTCCAATTCCATATATCACAGCAAAAGGCCATGTCTCAACCAAGTCAACCTCACACCATCACATAAGCATCCATAGTTTGAGCATAATTAATATCATCATGAACATAAGCAACATCATAACTTATGCATGCACAACATTACTACTAATCATGATATAACACGGGAAATATTAAAAGTCTAGTCTCCTCTGAAATTGGGTAAAAATCGTACCTAAATACAAGGGGTGGGGATCCCCCAAAATCTGGGAAAGTCTGGGCACTTGGGGCCACCAACTTGGCTAGTCGCATTGCACTACTCGGTCGAGTAGCGGCGCCTACTCGGTCGAGTTGACATAGGCTCCACTTTGCTACTTCTGCTGCTCTGGCTGATATGGGCTACTCGGTCGAGTAGACGATCTGCTCGGTCGAGTAGCTTTACTGCTCGGTCGAGCTAGGGCACTCGGGGAGAAGTCCAAAATAGGCGTTCTTTTTGAATACAGCTCGATCGAGCTGGATGTTCTGCTCGGTCGAGTAGGTGAGTTCATTTCCTCTACATCATCGGCGTGTTAGCTCGGTCGAGTAGCGTCAGCACTCGAACGAGTGGCCTGGGAAACTGAACTTGGGCTGGAGCTAGGATCTTCATCTCTCGCTCTCTTCTCCTCATCTCCTCCAATCTTCTTCCTTGCCTCGGAAAACTCTCGTGGAACCTTGTCAATGACGTCCCAGACTTACCAAATGTGTCCATGTCCCTAAATAGCTCCAATTCGCTCCAAACTCCTGAAAATCCAAAAAGCTATACAAAACTCGAATATGGCATTAGAAGTTAGATAATATATGAAAATGTGGGTCTTGGAGGCGAATATGATATGGAATGATGCAATAAAAATATGTAAAATATGGACACATCAATACACAGTGATAAATTTGCCTCAAGGGCATACCCATCTCTCAACATCTCCCACTTGCACTCAGGCCCATTTATCCTGGTATCTTATACCGTATTTACACATAAGTCTCTCTAGACTCTATGTGATAGAGTCTTTGTGAGTGTATCTGCTAAACCGTCTTCAGTATAGACTTAAGAGGTTCTATTATTCTGCTTGATCACGAATTTGAATCTCATCCAAATCATTCCTTAGTACTCTAAGAATCCATAAAATTTGTCTTGCCTAGATCTCATCCTGATTCTCATCCTCTACGAGCATAATCCAAAATAGTCAAGGTTATTAGGATGGTTAATAATTGAACACTTTGACCACTTTGTCAAAATATATGTTCCAGCTTCTTGATGCCTCGCATGCCTTTTATTTGCTCCCACTAACCTTGAAAACTCTATAAGTTTGTTCTTCTAAATCATATTTAGAAAACACACGCACGCATGCACGCAGCACGCACGCACACACACACACACACATTCTAGTTTTCGTGGTCATCATGAGCATTTACATCGAGTTTGATCCGAATAGATTTGTATATAGCTGTTGGTGAGAAAATTTCATCACAATCCATTTATAGGAGTTCTGATGATAACCGTTCTCAACCCGCACAACTTGTACTTCACTATTTTCCATCTGCATTAATCTTTTGTCTTGAAGATTCACTTGCAACCAAAGGAAACACTTTCCTTGGGCACGTAAACTAAATTCCATACTTTATTTATATGCATGGACCTTTTTCGGATTGTATCAAGCCATTTCTTAGAGTCACTACTCCGATGGCATCTTGGAAGCTGTCTAGGCCATCATCAACTATGATGTCTTACTCGACTTTTCGTCTCATGAGACTCGAGTAATCCTTTAACTTCCTCACCATTAATTTGAGAAATATCATATTGATAAGGTCCTCACAGAACCTTATCACGAACCTAGGCATTACTATATGGGACTTAACCCAAAGGGAATATTGCAACTCAGAGTCACTTGCCATGCATCGCACCATGTCTAACAAAGTGCGATTCATGCTCTCCAATACACCGATGTGTTAAGAGACTTGACCTGAGAGAAAATTGATTTTTCTTTTAATTACACAAGAATTATATAGCTAAGTACTTGACTTTTCGATCTGATCGAAGCAGTTCAAATACTTCTGTTACTATGTACTCTATTTTATCATACTTGTGTTTCATCAAGAATACGTGTCGTAATAAAATAAGTATAATATATGTAGGCTAATTTAGACTTGGGTCTGGATACATCCGTATGTATAAGACCGTGAGTTCTTCAACAATTCTTCCACTGTCTTACAAAAGGAGTTTGGCCATCATACCTTTGAGACAAGACTTACAAGTGTCTTTCGACTTATAATACGAGAGATCAAAAACACTCTTTATGTGACTTATCAAGTCTGTTCTCATCGGTACGGCCTAGCCTATTTTTACCATAGATAAGTTTTCTATAGCTTGCGCATTCATGTATTACCACTTAATACAATATCGTTAGACAAATTACTCACACAAAAACATTGTTTCAGAAGCAAGATGACGACATTCGCCAAAATGTGTTAGATGCTATCCATGCTCCTTTTTCCAACACTAGACAATCTATTCCTTTTGTATAACGATTATCCTGAAACAGTGACATCAAATATGTCACATTTTCAGTTCATTCTACTTTTTGCCTTTACAAATGATGGAAAAATCTTTCTTTCTCAAGTGACTTTCCTTAATGCCTTCTTCCTTTCTAAATCTCATTTAGATATTACACGTCTCAATACAAATAATAGCCATGCAAACATCTCATGTATCCAAACACTTGAGCTTTGCAACCTTGAGTGTTCTCAACAAGTTGCTCGTCTCAAGATTCGATTGGGATACGTAGTCTTGTACCGCTTATGCACTCATCTTCGATTCAAACAATTTGATTGAAGCTTCAAACTTTGCGGATCGAAACCGTTTTCCATACAACATTGAGTTGACTCAACAAATTGTATGGAGAAACATGCTTTGAACATCAATATGTTCAAGCTGTCCCTCATAGAGGCGAGTGACAGATAGCGTGCATTTATTTTGTTGGACCCAGAGCTCAAGGAAATCTTTGTCCTTAAGCTTGTGCTAAGGACGACATTTTTAATGTCAGTGAGAACATAGTTTAGTTTATCAATTAGAATTTGAGTTGATATTCCTTTAACCAACCATTTTGACAAATTAACTTATTCTCTTATGATGTTATGTTTTGGATTTTATTGGTAAACATAGTACTAACATAGTTTAGCATAAGTTCAATTTTAACTATAGATAGAATGGCTTTAATCTAACTATATCATCCCACTATTTTTGCGATCATTTTTAGCCATAATAATGAACGATTTAAATAAATTAAATTTAATGGGGACAAGATCCAACCATCATGAGCTTCACAACCTTGAGTGTGCTCAACAAATTGATTGACTCTGCGATTGATAGATGAATCTTCATCAATCATATCAAATATGATTCCCTTATTGGTTTTTACCCCTAGCCACTTATGATCATGAGTGTGCTCATCCAAATCACAATGACTAGTCTAGTCGAACTCTTATTTTCATGTCTAGCCTAACTTATGCCGGTGCTCGGTGTATGGGCACGACACGACGGTTTGGGTTAAGTCTAGACTACATCTTATGTAATGAGAAGTTGGTTTCCATAAAGTAGCTATGACATTGCTTGAGCATGCTCAACAACTATAACATAAAACCTATAGATGCCAACCTCTAAAACAAGGAGAGTTACGGCTAATATTGAAGAAGATTTTAAATGTAATTGACTAGATGTAATCGATGGTTTCACATAATCATAACTCGCATCCTTTCGGTTTAGTGGAACATGGTCATGGACTTGGCTAAGCTAGGATCATTATCCCCAATCGAGCTAGGGTGATCCACATCACTAGTCAAAAAAAGCTAGACTAGATCATGATCCATTGAAGGAAACTAATTATTCATGTGTGTCATCGACTAGAAATGGCTTCATTAAAACTAGTTAATCCTATCAACTAGTTGAATCCTAAAATTTGAAATTATTAGGATTGATTAATAACTTTTATTAATGTCCTTATCAACTATAATGATTTTTATGGTGCTATCCTAATCATGTATTAGGCATTTAAAATTCAAGTTGCAACAATTTAAATCATAGCCTTTTTTATTCCAAATTATTATTAGAACAATTAAAATAATAATGGTATGAGGGGGCTATCCTATTCAAGTATTAGGAGTTTAATATATTGCAACAATTTTAAATCGTACCATGTCCTTAAAAAACTATCACATAATTTTCTTAAAGCTTTTAATGGCTATCCTAAAAGTCTTTCTTGTATTATCACATAATAAGCAAGAACAATTTAACCATTAAAAATATCAATTAAACAATTTAGCATGATAACTGTAAGGACCGTCTACCTTCCAATACTAACAACAAATACTCTAGAGGGGGTTGAATAGAGTAATGGCAATAAATTGTTCAATTAAAAATTAACTTGCAAATGCGAAGTAATAAATGCAAAAGGAATTAATCAACTCAATCAATCCAAACACAGACATAATATTTTACGCTGGTTCCCCAAACTTGGGTACATCCAGCCACACCAATATCCACTATAATTCTCACAAAGAGAAGTAAATACAATCTCATACAGAGATACCTCACACAAAGAATTTTGTTATACACATGAATCAAACCAACCCTACACAAGGGTCAAACTCCCACACAGAGAATTGCTAACTCATACACAGAAAATTAGGGTTAGTCCTACACAAGGACATCAAACTCCCACAAAGAGAGTGACCAACTCCCACAAAGAGAGTATCTAATTCCCACAAAGAGAATTTGGGTTTCAAGAAAACAATTAAAACAAAATACTCTTACATATGCCTTGAGATGAACTTACTCATATGAAGATGAAGGCATGGAAGAGGAAAACCAAGTGCTTGAGATTTAGCTTGATTGCACTTGGATGATTTCCCTTGAGCTTAAGCTTCAATGCATGAAGAGAGAAATGCTCATGAGAGGGAAAATGAGAGAGTTTGAGAGTTTCTTAATGATTCTCAAATGATCTTCAATAGTTCCATGAAGTTCTAATGAACTCAACTCTCTCATATATATAGGAAGCCTAAAGGAACCCTCAAACCCAAAGAAAAATCCCAAAATAATAAATCTGCAACGACTCTATTTTGGCAGTTTACTGCACAACAGTCGATTGATGAACAACTGATAGTCGAATGGTCAACATCAATAAAATTCCCAACGGGTATAATCTGAGCTAGGACAGGCGACTGTAGAAGTCTACATAGGTGCCTGTACAATGGGCAGGCGACTGTATATCTTTCAGCAGACGACTGTTACATTGGATTGAAACAGAGCTGGAAGATGTAACTTTCACACTAGTGCCTTCAGACGATAGATGACCATTTCACAGGCGACTGTAAATAGACATGCGACTGTAAATACTTCATCGGTCGACTGACTTGCAAATTGGGATGAAGCCTAAAAAATGCAAGTTACACACAGATGACTGTAGAACAATTCCCATGTGCCTGTTGGAAGGCAGGCGACTGTAAAATGATCTTCAGTCGGCTGATGTGAAAGCTCATGTAGAAGTCAATAAAAGTTTGACTTGAGATGTGCATTCCAGTTGGATGTAGAAGGCTGGGCAGGCGCCTGGAATCAACCAGTCGCCTGTCATGCCTTCATCAGTCGACTGTAGGAGAGCCAAAAGCTCCAGTTTCAGTTTAAGGCATGGTGAACCTATTGGGATGATTTCTATGATAATTCTAAGGCTCACTAAGATGGAAAATACATATGCATCAATGAGTTAATCCATTTATCAAGGCATTACATTAATCCTAGACTCAAAAAGAGAAAGCAATAAATGAACTGTTACATGGATTACATTGGTTCCCTTAGAGTCTATGGGTTCAACCTTGATGCTCTCCATCATCTCCAAGCTTTGGCACCCCTTGAGTCCAAGCTTTGGCATTGCTCCTCTTGATGTCCACCTTGCACCAAGTGTACAGTCTCCAAAAATGATATTCTTGAAATGTTAACTATGAGACTAAAACAAGAGGGTCATTAGTAACAACATAATGTTGTGATCATCATCAAAATAACTTTGGTATGAAACACCAATACTCAACAATAACATATTAACTAAAAATTATCACATAAAATTTAGCTAAACATGCAACTTAAAATTTATCTCACAAGTTTAAGTTACACAAAATTAATTATCATCATATACCAATTAAGATCTAATTTTAAAATTATCAAATGATTTTAAAATTAAATCTAATTTTCAAAAACAATTTTCGAAAATAAAAACATTACTTTGGAACGACTATTTTAATAGTTTAAATCACAACCTACATCTCATGGAGAAACATGTTGTATCACATAAATTTTATAATTGCAAAACATATATCATGTAGACTAGCTCTGATACCACTAAATGGTTTTCTAGGTCCTTAAAGCTATAAAATCGACGTCTGGCCAAAGTCAGATGGACGACGAGATCAAACAAGCAGTGACAAAACAAATTTAAAACTATTTTAATTCAAGCCATAAAGAAACAACCCTAGCCAGAATCTCTACTATCCCGGGGTTGGGTCCGACCAACCCCTAAGGATAGATCTATCAACCTATTTGCAATTATAAACACATGAATATTTAAACTACACATCTTTCACTCCGTTTCCACAGAATACGAAGCGCCGTTTTCTGCAACGTTTCTTTGGCCACGTGCCGCTTCTCCCAAGCCGAACTGCATCCCGAGCTGCACCTCGTCCCGAGCTGAACCGCTTTCCGAACCGCACCGCGTCCTGAGGTAAGCAACACCATTGTCACAGTGTCAACCATGCGTCGAAGAAAGTTTCACCTTGAGTGGATCCTCCATCAAGACTTCGGATTTGATCTGAACTCCTTCGTAGCTTTGCCAGAGTCTAACCAGGAACAAGGAAGAATTTAGGGAGAAAAAGGGAATATTTACTTTAAGCTTAGATCTGGGCTTGCTCACGTTTAATGGAGCTACTCAGATATGGAGCTTGGGACGAGTTTCAAGGAGGGGAGTAGACTCCTATTTATATAGGCGGCTAAACCCTCCACTCTTCTCAATTTCTGATGTGGGACTAAAAATTGGAGTGAAAAAATCAATTAAAGTTGGCTTTTCACAAATGACAATCTTTAGTGAATTTTTTCTCCCTCACCGTTGAGCTCCAAGAACGATATCACACATCGTTGGGAAGAGGGATGACCGGTGAACGTGTAGAAAAAATGGTACTCCATTCCGAGTTCGTTTGACCCCTCAAACAGAGCTCCAAACTGAGCCAAAACACCTTTGCGCACAGCCCAGCCACCGGCTGAATTAATGTTTCAAAACGCGCTTGTGGGCCCCACCGAGTGGGGCCCACCGCCAGCCACAGGTGCGCCACGTGTCACGCCCACCTGGGTGATCTAGGCGCCCCGCCTGTAGCCGGTGGGCAGGTCCCACCCGCCCGCCTGGTCGGCCTAGGTGCCCGCGAGTGCGACCCCCCGCCCGCCCAGCGGGCGGGCATGGTCTAGCTCACCTTTCCGGTGCGGGCGCTTGCCCCTCCTAGCAGGCGTAGGCGGGCACCCGACCCGTGATGCCCAAAAGGGCCCCTTTGCAGTGTTTGTGCTCTATTTAGGTCATCCGGAGTCCGTTTTCGACGCCTTTCGAACCTGGATTTAGACCGAGGCGATTCCGTCATCCAAGTAAACTTTTTCTCGCATTTATGATATTAAATATAGTCGTAAACATTTTAAGCCACATTTAATTTGCTTTGCATCATATGCAAAATTCCCACATCTAATATTAAAATCCATTTGCATCAAATACAAATAAACTGAGGGCATACATCCCTAAACAAAAACATCCGTAAATAACTGGCGTTGTCTATGGAAAACGAGTCGACATCCAATTCTTCAGTCAAACTGATGATGACTCGACCCACCAATCATGGGCCTGAAAGGTCCTTTACCGTATGTGCAGCAGATGTTATGATGCATCCAATGGATCCCAACTCTTCTACTCATGGACTGCCCGAGCCAAAACTATTGACTTTGGAGCAGTTCCATGCATTCTTATGGGAGGTGAACGTCCATATTCAAGCACTGGCTGTCGTGATAGAATGATTAGTAGGTTCGTAGCAGCCAACCACGAGCTTACCAGTCATCCCAACTCCATCCCAGTAGCAACAACAACATCGCCCCATCTCCTCTCGTCTTGAAGAAGCTCATGCTGGCGAGACTGGGGGCCACGTCTTAACTACATCCGGTTTCATGGACCCGCGACCCTCACTCGGTGGAGCTGAGGACTACCGCCCTACAGTAACAGATGATCGAAATATAGAGAACCATTGTGGGCAAAGTCGCAGACCTCGTCATAGATCGCATGCAGGCCTCAAGAGGAAAGCTCAGGGAGACAGTCTCCGTCATCCGAGCTCTCCCAACGGCTGGGATGTGGAGCAAACCCCCTTGAAGAAGAGAATCACGTCGGGCCAGATGCCACACATATTCAATATGCCCGACTTAGACAAGTATGATGGCTAGGGTGATTCACATAAGCACGTCCAGAACTATATAGGAATGATAAAGATATATGGGGCCGATGACTCCTTCCTCGGTCGGGCTTTCCAAATAACTCTGCGGAAGGCCACGAATGAGTGGTACACCGGACTTCCCAATCGGTCTATTGGGTCATTCAAGAGTTTTGCCCAAGCCTTCTGCCAACAATTCATGGCAGAAAGAAGAAGGAAGCAGAGCTTGGACAACATATTCACCTTGGTACAGAGAGACGGAGAGACATTATGAAGCTTCCTAAGGCGTTTCAATTCAGAGAGGCTAACTGTGAGGAGCTGCAGTGGCGAGGTGACCATCGCTACACTCAAGAAGGGGTCCAGTGGAAGACTTGATGAAGTCGTATATCATAAACTGCCTCACAGCTTAAAATGACTCCATAACGGAGCAAAGTGATATATGACAGCAGAGGAGCCTCTGCATATGTAACTTAATCCTATGGAAGGCAACATTCTTTTTAGAGATCATACGTCAAGGAAAGCTCGCTGGCAAGTGGGAATGCCCATAAATAATTGGTGCTGTACAAGATTGCTTGGTCCTGCAGCATATAAGACTTACAACGACAGATGATAAAGAGCTCGTCCATCCTTGGAATGCAGAGCATCTTCAGAAGTATTATCGGTAAAGAACAATTGAATCGGGCAAAACCCCTGAGCCATTTTTTGTTTTCTCTGTTTTTTTCTGATGAAGATTATATCCTGTCGAGCTAATATCACCAAAAGAGCATTAACGGTAAGACCATGAACGGATTCTCCCACTTTACTTTCTCTAAAGTGTGTCTACAGATCAGCGTGGACCACTATCAGAAGACCTCGCAAACTGATCGGCTATACGATCGGGGGCCATTTCCTCGTGGGTGATCTAGCTATACGATCATGGATGTCAGAAGACCTCAAAGGATGGTCATCTATACGATCGGAGAGCACTCCCTCGTGGACCAATCTAGCTATATGATCTCAGACGTCAGAAGACCTCGCGGGATGGTCGGCTATACGATCGGGGTCCACTCCCTCGTGGGATGATCTAACTATATGATTAGAGATGTCACAAGACCACGTGGGCTGATTGGTTATACGATCTGGGGCCACTCCCTTGCATGCCAAAAATCTGTATACGATCAGGGATAACTCAGAAAACCTCGCGGGATGATTCGACTATATGATCGGTGCCACTCCCTCATGGGTGGATCTAGCCATACGATTGGGAATAACTCTCAAGACCTTGCAGGCTGATCCAGCTATACGATCGGGGGCCACTTCTTCGTGGGCCAATCTAGCTATACGATTGGGGATAACTCTCAAGACATCGCTGGTTAGTCAGCTTTACGATCAGGGGATACTCCATCGTGGGCCAATCTAGCTATATGATCGGGTAAGTGAAAAGACCTCGTGGGCTAGTCGGCTATACGATCGGGGGCCACTCCCTCGCAGAATGATCCATCTATACGACCGGGGATAACTTTGAAGACCACGTGGGCTGATCCGGCTATACGATCGGGGCCACTCCCTTACAGGCTGATCTAGGTATACGATGGGGGATAACTCAGAAGACCTTGTGGGCTGGTTGGCTATACGATCGGGGGCCACTCCCTCGTGGGCCGATCTAGCTATACGATCGGGGATGTCAGAATACCTCATGTGCTGGTCAGCTATGATCGGAGGCAACTCCCTCACGGGCTTATCCAGCTATACGATTAGGTATAACTTTAAAAAAAACCTCGCAGGTGGATCCGGCTATACAATCGGGGGCCACTCCCTCACGGGCTGATCTAGCTATACGATGGGGGATAACTCAGAAGACCTCGCGGGCTGATCGGCTATATAATCGGGGGCCACTCCGTCATGATCCGATCTAGCTATGTGATCAGGGGCCACTCCCTCGCTGGCAGATGTACCTATACGATCGGGGATCACTTTTAGGTATGTCCAGTTAATGCATACCACATCACCCGACCTTAACTGTTGCGGTGGTTGAGCTCGGGAAATGGGGGCCATTGATACATGACAGGGCCAGGCCAATAATCAATCAATGAACATGCCCAGAAAAGTCCACAATTTTGGCCCAGCAGCACCATAGGCCAGCCATTTCCTCATTAAAGGACGATAGCTTGACTGGCTGTTGGGTTCCTTCATTGAAAGAATCGAGTGAATAAAGGCATTCAATGACCAGTCGTTAAGATCGTTATTAATGGAGACAGCTCAGACCAAAGCAAATAAGCGGCTTAAATGCTCGGACGTTACCTTCTAACGTCCCTCAAAAGTCATCGCCTATATGTAGTCTCTTAGACAATGCGAGAAGGACCAACTTTGGAGGGACATACAATCTCCATAGAACCATGAAATCCTTGTATCCATATTCCTAAATTTGTTCCACAGAAACCCTACAGTTTCTCCATAGCTCGGCACGATAACTTTTAGTTGAGCTTCTAACAGATCGGCCATAGTTACCCTGAGACTCCTTGAGTCACTATCTGACTTAAGCATCGGAGGGGATTAGGTTGGACCCCCAGATCCGACTCCTTGACGAGCTCTTCATGTTGTAGGAAGCGAAAGGAGCCTGATGAAGACTCGAAAATAGCTCAGTCTTGGCGGAGACAACTCGGGCTTGGCAGATCAGCTCGGATTTGGTGGGGATCATTTGGACCTGATATAGATAGCCCAGACCCTGCCTCAACAGCTTGGATCGAGATTTGTTCAGTCCGAGATCAGCTCGCCCAGCATCCAGTCAGCTACTGATAGCCCAGAGAAAGCTCGGACCTAGCTCCAATAGCTCAGACTGAGGCCTATTCAACCCAGGGTAGCTTGCCCTGGCCCCGATCAGCTGCCGACGTCATCCAACGCCAGATACTATTACCATACTGTAATCTAAATATATACATGGTGAGAGAACTCTAGTAAACAAGTGAGGTGTTTACTAGAGTGTGCTTAGAAAATTATTGTAGTGTGTTTTAAAGTGAGATGTGTTTAGGAAAAGAAACATGCAAATAGAATCACCCGCTGTTTACGTTTTAAACCCAAATTCATGTTTTAACCTTTTTTCCTCCAACTCCTCTACCTTCTCATCACACTGCTGCCGCATCTCCTCCTCTTCGTCACCACCTTGTCCTCCTCCACCATTACGTCCTCCCGTTATCTCTTCATCAAAACAAAGGGAATCTAAAAATATATTGAGAGAAAAAGTTATCGCACGGGTCCATGTACTCGAGTATTCATTGTGGTTGCCCGAGCCTGTAGGCCAGGGCAACAATTCATCTGCTCACACTTGAGAACCTGATTACCTGAGCAGCGTGCCCAAACACTACAATTGGCACCCAGTCTTGAAACTCCAAGTAGATCTAGTTTTATTGTTCAAATTTTGATTTTAATTGATTTTTGGGTTTAATGTTTATTAGGTTTAGTTGTTTTTATGTTGATTTTTTGGGTGTTTAATTGATGAATCAGCTTTTTTTATTTTGTTTTTATTATGAATCAACTACTGGGGGAGGAGCCCCAGCCCTTTATTTATAGGCAAAAGGGAGAGTACAAATATGGGCTACATTGGTATGGGCCTATCTCTAAGATAGCCCAATATCTTAACCAACTCGGTTCATATCCATTCACAACACTCCCCCTTATCCAGCCATAGGTGTGGACTCTGCTCGTGAATACTTCAAGATTCTAAGCATAGAAGAGTCTCACATGGGGTGGATGCTTCAGGATCCTGAGTTGGTGAGATTTTCCTCGTTAAAACCTTTAGGTATGAAAAACCCTGTGGGAAAAACCATAGTTAAGGGAAAAGAGTACAAACTCTCCCTAACTCCCCCTGAACTGTACAAGCTCTCAAGCTTTCAGATCTCTTATGCATCTCATCCCAATCTTTTGTACAAGCTTCCTAAAAGTAGTAGTAGGAATGGCTTTAGTGAACAAGTCTACCAAATTGTCACATGATTGCACTTGTCTGATGTCGATCTTGCCATCTCTCTATAGCTTGTGCGTCCAGAAGAACTTTGGTGAAATGTGCTTTGTTCTGTCGCCTTTGATGAAGCAACCTCGTAGCTGACCTATGCAAGCAGCATTGTCCTCGAACATTGAAGTAGGTTCGAGGTCTCCAGTCTTCAATCCGGTAGTCAACAGGATGTGATGAACAACTGAGCGTAGCCATACACATTCTCTGCTTGCTTCATGGATGGCGATGATCTCTGAGTGATTGGATGAGGTCACCGTCAAGATTTGCTTGATGGATGTCCATGAAATGGTTGTCCCACTACAGGTAAACACGTACCCTGTTTGTGACTTCACATTGTGGGGATCAGACAAGTAATATGCATCAGCATAACCAACAAGTGTAGAGGATATTCCATTTTTGTAGAAGAGTCCCAAATCTGTAGACCCTTGGAGGTAGTGATGCGTTTGGAATGTAACCCTAGATCGACCTAGTAATGGCATGAATTACACGGAGATAACTCCCCGGCAACGGCGCCATAAACTTGATCGACCCGGAACTAACTCTGAAACGATGTCGTTTACCGTAAGCACACGGTATAGTGGCAAGCGGGTATCGAACACAGGGAAGCGGTGCTATACTATCTATCTACTCCTAGGTTGAGTTAGAATTGCGGGTTTATTGGTGGATGTAGAGTATGGAGTGTTGTAATCATGATGGATGCGAAGTTCGTGTCACTCGATATCGCAAACAAGTGATTCCACACAATATAAAAGAGTAAAATATAAAAAGATTAGGGCTTTAGGGCTCGCCACTAGGACCGTCAGATGTCGACGCTAGGCTAGGACTCTTACGTTGCATTGGTTTAATTGGGGATTTGTAGCATCTAGGAAGTGAATTCATGCGTCTAGGCATCATGAATCTAATGTATCGCATTAACCCTGCTCTCGCGATAGGCGCATACGATACATGCATTAAGGATCTACAAAGTTCTCACCACTCTCTTCGAAAGCTCTCAACTCGTACCACTCTCGTGGGCTAGAGCTTCGAGGTATTTTGGTGGTTCTTATTGAGCAATGGCGGTAGCCGTCAATTAGTAATATAGTTCATCGGTGGATCCCCTCAAGGCACGAGCTGGGCATGGTCACGTACCTCGGTTGAATCCACTAACTCTCTAATTAAATCCGTAGGATACTCCTTAAGCTAATCGATTCCACCGACCGTGGGCACGATCTCGGTACGAGTTCTCCTAGGGATCTGATCGGCCCCGAATATACACCCGGAAAACGACTGTAGTTTAACTGCAAGCGCCCGACGTTGTGGCGAGCGGGTATCGAATATAGGGAGGATAATTGACAGTATCTTACTTTGATCACCTAGATATTGATGGAATAAGAATAGTTTGATGGTAATGTCACTATCGTTCAAATAGCAAATAGATATCAATATAATGAAAATGTCTAGAGATAGGAAATCCCAACTACGGACCGTTTCTCATCCTTGTGAGTCATGAATATCTATGTTGCAAGGCTTGAATGTAGGTGAACTAGTCGTAACTTAATGTAGAACCAAGCTCACGCTCTCGCGCTATTTCCGGTCTATAGCAACCTAGATTAGGGCCCACTCTCGTGCAAACCCTAACCTAAGCCACTAGCGTGAAGATCGACATCATCGTCCAATCACAACTCGAACCCGCTCTCGTGCAAACTCGAGCTACGATCTAGGTTATGATAGTTTGTATTCGTCCAATCTCTTGCAAACGAATATTAGTATAGATTTATAATAAGAATCCTAGCTTTGGTCCAATCTTTTGCAAACCAAATCTAGAGAATTTCGATTATAAACCTAAGTCAAATATCTAGGCCTTCCCATCAGTTGAGATCCAATCTCTTGCAAATCCCAATTGAAGGAAATTCCTAGCCACTTGCAATAAATCAATCAAAACCTAACCTTTCTTCAATCCTAGCAACAATTCTATTCATTCATCACAATCCAAAAGATCGGGTCCATAGGGTTCATCCCCATGCCCTAGAACGAATAAACTACTCACAAATCATCATGTAAATCTCAGAAATAAAGCAATAGATCATAGCACAATTCATTGCAAAGAAGAGACAATTCATAAAAATAAGATTTTTAGCAAGAAAGAACAAACCAAAATTGTCGCCTATGATCTCCAGCTGAGATTTCACAAAAGAATATCCGTCAAATAAATAATATAAGTCTCTCCTTAAACTAGCGAAAAAACTAGGTTTAAATACAAGCCAAAATCGTCCAAAAACCCCTGACAGAATTGCCCTTGCGCAGCCCAGAATTCGCAATCTGTGTAGCAGTCGGAATGCGTCACTCGGCCGAATACAATGTCACTCGGCCGAGTGACAAACCCAATAATAAAACAGAGAATCTGGGGGTTTCGGGGGTCTGTCTCTCTGACTGACTCGGGCAAGTAGGCTTCTTTACTCGGCCGAGTAAGCAATCATGCTCAACCGAGTAGGCTTCTCAAAATTTCCAGTAACTTGGCCCTTTCTCGGTTGAAAATCCCTGTTCTACTCGGGCAAGTGAGCTTTCTCACTCGGCCAAGTAGACTTCCTTGTTCGGCCGAGAAAACTTTGAAATTTTGCTGTGCGTATCCGTTTCACTCGGCCGAATGCAGCTTCTGACTCGGTCGAGTAGACTCTCTGTTCGGCTGAGTGAGCTGTATCTGTCTTCTTTTCTTCTCCTCCTCGCATCCTCGTCGATTCTATCGAATTTCTTCCTCTTCTGCTCATCCTCTAGCGCTGCTAACTCCTCAAATAAGCCGTGAGAGATGCTTCGGTATGTGCGAAAGTCCCTTGATCTCATTTTTGCTCCCGATCGCTCCATATCTCCTAAAATACGACAAAAAACAAGAAATAGTGAAAAGCAATGTAATATCGTCGAATAATCGTGGACAATGAAATATGGACGATCGAAATGACATGAAAATATGCAGAAAAAAGGTGTAAAATAAGGAGCGATCAAAATCCCCCCAAGCTTACCTCTTACTCGTCCTCGAGGAAGATAAGTAAAAGGCGAACCCGACGGGTAAAAATAAGGAAAAAGGAAAAAGAAGATAGAAAAGAAAACAAAGAGAGAGGTGCTAGATCATTTTCTCAGGACGTGGATTTACTTACTCCAATAGCATACTGCGAAGAAAAACATGCCAAAGATTTTTATCTCGATATCATGATCATATAAGGATGCATTCAATAAAGAAACCCAAGAATATCAAAACGATATGAAATATGAAATCATTCTAGGATTAACAACGTCTGAAGCATCTAAAGTAATATACATAATCATAGACCACACACTTTTCAATTGATCGATTTTTGTTTGGAGTATAAGAAGTATCACACAATATGAAGCAATAAGAATAGAAAGGAGTGGTTTTCATGAAATGCAGGCCAAGTTTCAATTCCTGGACTTCGTAAAACTTTTAGTAATCTCACCAAGTATAGAAAATTACCTAGCTTAAGTTATCATGCACAGTCAGGTAGCCACTCTCTCACACATCATCGGATCATCTCCCTCAAGCTTATCTATACGTGTGGTGGCATCAAATTTAGCAATAAGACCATTCCCCAATTTTGAAGATCCAAGAAATGAAGAATAAAAGAGGGAAGAAAGAAAGGAAAATGAAATGGGATCATATATGAACTTATTTTCTCTTTTCTTTCCTTTCTCTCTCTTTTTCATAAAAATATATACAACTGTGATCCCAAATCAAAAGATAGAGAGATATACATGAATATTTTTCTTTTTGATTTTAGGGGTAGGAGCATGGATTTTTTTATAGCAAGGGGGATATGCCAATATAAGATTCGCTAAAGGGAGATTCACCAATGATTTTAAGTATAGAAATAATGCTCAAGATATGTGGAGAAAGAAAAACATGTAACACTCGGTTCTCTCTATAGAATGTGCACGACAACTTTCAGCAGAGTAATGTAATCTACTCAGTTTGATTTCAGAAAGTGAACTAATCCAGTTATATCAACATAACATACATTCAATCACCCTGAAAGCGAAGCGTACAATTTTCATGCAATAAGAAGTGATATAAGACAACAAAGCAGTACTCCAAATATAGTCAATCAATGCGTGAAGCTTGGTGTGTTTTCTATGAAGAGTATACAATATAAATCATCAGACTCAGCTAATAGAAGAATTTCATTCACATTCATATAACAAATGTGTGGGTTACTATCTCGAATGCATAGCAAGCATGGCATATGATATCTGAAATAAAAACGATGGCATGACAAAATAACATGCATATAGAGATAAGCTAATACCACGTCATCATCATCACAGAAAATTCATCTCTAGCAAAAAAGGCTAAAGGAAATAAGGATAAAAGAAAATTAAAACTACTATACATATGCAGCACACAAAAAGTAAGAAAACGTGATGCATGTAAAAAAATGAAAAAGTGGGTGAAAAATAAGTGTAAAATAAAGAAAGGTGGAAAAATAAAAGAAAAAAATGAAGAAAATGAAAAGTGCATGAGACACTCACTCCCCAAGCTAAACTGCACAGTGTCCTCAATGTGCAAAGTGTGGCACACCGAGAAAAAAAAGATATGTGTGGGGTGGGTGAGGATGCATGCATGTTAAGGATGCAAATAAAAGAAAATGATATGGGTATGCAAATTATTTATGCAGAGATGCAAGTGGTGTATGTAGAGATCAAAAAGGCGCAATATAAGTGTCCCCAAAAGTACATCCTCTCTCCCAAAATGATATAGACAAGTATGAGCAAAATGTGACCAAAACGTGTGTTGAGGAGGGGTGCAAAATCAGCAGGCAGAAAATATCCAGAATAGCAACATCAGAAGTGTGAGAGGCATACAATGTGTGCCTAAGTGGGTGGTGGAGCACCAGCACCGTCCAGTGGTGGAGGTGGTGGTGGCGGGGGCTACTGGGTAGAGGTGCGGGTGGTGGCAGGTGGTGGCTGTGATAGACGCGTAAGAATCTGGTTCAGGCTAGCCTGAATACCAAGAAGTAAAGCGACGTGCCTCTGTACAGTGGAGACGGTAGCAGAGAGAGCCCGAAAATCCCCTCTGAGCCCACTAACTGCCCCCTCTAGAGCACAGACGTGCTGAACTAGGGTGTCGGGGGGAGGTAGGGCAGAGTGTCGTACTGGTGAGGAACGGGGCTGCCTCGCACAACTACTGTAAACAACGGGTGCGACTACCTGGTGGGGCTGAGGTGATGTGCTCACAAAAAGACGCTCAGCCTCTGTGGGAGGCTGAGACGCAGGAATAGTCGAAGAAGAAGGAACATCAGCAGAGGCTGAAATGGTGACAGAGGACGAGGAGGTTAGAGAGGTCGGTGACACAGAAATGTGGACAGAAGTCACGACACTCTCAGAGAAGACAACTGCAGTGGAGACGGTAAGGTCGACGACTGGGGAGGTCGTGAAGTGCGAAGGAAATGACTCTCCAGGGGTCGAAAATAAGAAAGAGGAAAGGGTCTCTACTGCGGAGGCAAAAGAGGGCTCGTCGCTCTCAATAATGGTGGCAGGATGCTCAGGGCTCACAGCAGAAATGGGGTGGATGGATAACGGCACAGAGGTGGAAGTGGTGGTGGTGGACTCAGCAAGGGTACTTCCGACACTGACAGAAGTGTGGACAGAAGTGTCGGGAGGTGAAGACGAAGCAGGTGCAGGCTGAGGTATCATGGGGTCCAGGGGTGGAAGGAGGGGCTCCTGCTGAGCACCCTCAGGCTCAAGCACGTACGCAGCAGGGATGAGGATGTCCATCGCTGGAATCCACTCCCTTCCTGCGGGTCCAATATGGGTCTGAGCGGGGCTCGGGAGAATCTTGTAATCAGCTCTGAAAGGACCGTGCAGCCACACCCAGTGGTGCTGACCATGAGGACGAAGCATCCTCATCCGGGCCATAACATGTATGGAAAGAGAGGTGGCGCCCGGGGATCTAAGCAAGCCAGCAGGGAGGTCAACTCTGCATAAGGGAGCCAGTAGGGTAATCAGACCGCCGCAACAGATAGGCGTCCTAGCGCCAACAGAAATAACGATGCGGTCCAAGTACCAACTGGCTATGTCAATCTCGATGGCGGGGACCAAAACGTCCCCACCCCTCTCGAAGGCCCTCGATCGTGTCATCAAATAGAGCATGTAGAGCTCTGATGTCGACAACGTCCCCGGCTCATACCTCGCTAAGAAAGTGGTTGCCATAAGGCGCTGTGCAATGCAGAGGCATGGGTGGAGGATAGCGGAGGCCTTGGCCCGGCTCGGATCAAAGACGAGAGGAGAACCCGTGATACGTGTCCAGAATGCGTGTGTGTCGAATGACGGCGGTGGGATGTGCGTGTTGTTGGATATGGAAGACATTTGTACACCCTTGTGGGGGATGTACGAGGGAATACGGACCTCGAACGTCGCGTACACGAAGTCGTGTACAAAGGGAATCTGTTCCCTTGCGGAGAGGATCTCTGGATGAGTGGGAAAGTCGCATTACATATGCATAAGTGCATGCGACATATGGCTAATAAAGGGGGAATATCTTAAGTTTATGTTGTACCATACATATGGTACAACTTAAGCTTATAATGTGCCATGTATCATGGTACACCTTAATTAAGTTGTTCCAAAGGAACAACTTACCCTAAAATAACTACCTTGGGGGCTATAAATAAGACCCAATGGTAAGCCATTTCTTACACCTTTTGCATGAAATTCATGCATGCATCTTCTTCCTAGCGAAGCTCTGCAGAAATCCTTTCTCTTCCTCTTTCCAAGTTCTTAATCTAAAATAGAGATTTAGATTATGGATTAGTAGCCTTACTCCATTCGTGAGAAGACTCGATCCGTCGTGGCGAATCCGAAGGCAAAGTTCCGAGACTACCGTTCCGCATACGCAAGCGTAAGTCTCAACTTTAATTATCGATCCTAACTCTGTTTTGGCAGGATCCTACATTGGTATCAGAGCCATATGGGTTCGCCCCGGTCAAACCGCCACCCCGTCGAAACTATGAACGAGTCGTTGTCTTTTTCACGAATGGGTCTCCTACTATTACGGATATAGTAGGAACGCTTCGTGACGGAGAGAACGCAGCGGTTGTTCTTTTCACGTTAGGGTCTCCTATCATTACGGATATGGTAGGAACTCTCCGTGACGGGAAGAACCGACCGTTCACGTAATATGTTATTTTTCATTTTTTGGCACACGGCCATTAGGAAATAACTAATTTCTCGACGAACGGGTGCTTCATCGACGAACGGGTGCTTCATCGAGGAAGATGATGGTAGTTATTTCCATCGGGTAAGAGGAAATTTGGTGCATGTGCACCATGGCCAAATGGGCTATGAAGGCCATGCACCCCCCCTCCCCAAGCGGAAGGGGTTGGCTACGGCCAATAACCACCGGCGACCACCCCATCAAGGGGGAGGAATGAGTGCGGCAACCCCATTTAAAGGGGGTGGCCGGCCATGGCCAAAGGGGCCATGGCCGGCCAACGCCGAATGGCCTTGGCCATGACCGGCCATGGCCAAGCCATGGCCGGCCAAGGCCAGGCCGGCAGTGGCCGGCCAAGGCCAGGCCGGCAGTGGCCGGCCTTGGCCAAGCCCTGCCAGCCAGGCCGGCCCTGGCAGTGGCCAGGGCCGGCCCTTGGCCGGCCTGCCGGCCCTGGCAGAGGCCAGGGACGGTGCCCTGGCCTCAGGCCAGGGCCTGGCCGAGGCCAGGGCAGGAGCCCTGGCCCCGGCCAGCGGCCAGGCCGCCCTGGCAGAGGCCAGGGCAGCGCCCTGGCCTCAGGCCAGGGCAGGAGCCCTGGCCCCGGCCAGTGGCCTGGCCGGCCGGCCCTGGCAGAGGCCAGGGCCCCTGGCCGGCCAGGGCAGAGGCCCTGGCCGGCCCTTGGCCAAGCCCCGGCCAGGGCAGAGGCCCTGGCCGGGAGAATTTGCATTTCGAAAATTGGTCGACCAATTTTGTGTTTTTGGTCGACCAATCTGGCAGAAGGTCTGGGTCGACTGCAAACTTGCCTACTGACCCATACGGGGTGACAAAAGGCATTGGCCAAACTCGAATGTGTCAATTAGCCCATACGGGGCTAACCACCGTGCCGACTAGTTCATACGGGACTAACGTTTTAATGAAGTTTTTTGGGCTCTACTCCTTGAAGATTAGCCATAGTGCTCTACTTCATGCGAGATTAGCCATGTCATTGTGCTCTACTCTACGGAGATTAGCCAATGTACTTGTGACGTTGTGCTCTACTCTACGGAGATTAGCCAACGTGCTTTCAATTTTTTTTTGAAAAAGATGTTTTTCAAATAGGTTATGTCCCGTCCTTAAATCGGGATAGCGCAATTTAGAATTCCAAGTCCTACCACGATCCGGCCATGGTTATCTAACCCATGGGTGTGTAGAACAGGTCTCGTGGCTTGGCAATTGTTGCGCTAAAATTCTTTGCGCAAACTCTCACCTATCCTATTTTGAAAGATATGTTTTTCAAAGTAATTTTCCGCTGCTAATACCATACGGGTATTATTTCTGATTTCTTTTTACTTAAGATAAGTAAGAGGGATACTTTGAAAGTTACTTCTAGATGGTAGTTGGGAACGTAGTGAACTTCTCGATTCTAGAGTAACATTTCAACGCATCCAAGGAACTTATCAAGTGTTTAAAGAATCGAAACTTTATGCATTGAATTTTGATCGTGTTTTTCATTTTCTTTGCAGTTTTTTGAATCGAATATGTCTACCGCTTCTAAGAATATTGTCGCAGAGCTTAACAAAGGTGAAAAGCTCAACGGCGACAATTATAAACTTTGGTCAATTAAAATCCAATATGTTTTGGAGGAGCAAGATGTGCTCGAAACACTCCAAAACATAATGGAAGAACCTGAGTTGGGCAATACGGCCCAACACAAGAGGGACCGGGAAGCTTATGATACTTGGACTCGAAAGAACAAAATAGCACGTATTACGTTACTGTTCGCCATGGACAATGACATAATGCGTCTATTTCGGGAATTCGACCTAGCCAAAGACATATGGTCTGAGCTAGAGATAAAGTTTGGTGGAACTTCGGTTACCAAACTCCGCTCCTTAAATATTCAATTTGATTCGTACAAAATGCGGCGAGATCATTCTATGAAAAAGCATCTCCGCCACATGGCGAATCTTATATCTGAATTAAAGGATGCGGGTGTTACGCTGTCTGACGAACAGCAGATCCAAGCAGTCATTCGTTCACTCCCAGATAGCTGGGATAACATGAAAATGCATCTCACTCATAATGAGTGCATTAAAACTTTAAGCGATGTATCGAAACACCTCGAACTCGAGGAAGAGCGGATTCAAGCCGCAAAACCAAGTGTAGAAGTGCACGTGGCCGCTAGTTCCTCACATGGAGGAAATAAGCGGAAGAATAAACGCTTAAGGTTTGTGAACGAACGAAAGCAAGAACCGGAAACCTCAAAGAAGACTAAGAACAAAAAGTGGCAAAAGAATGTGCACTCAAAGAAGAAAAACTTGAAGAAGATCAAGTGCTTTAAGTGCAACAAGTACGGTCACTTCGCCCGTACATGTACGGATGGAAGTGATAAGGTAACTTGTAGGGCTAGTTACATATGTGTTTCTAGTTCCATGTTTCTTGCTGAATCTAACTATTTTTGGTTGATTGATTCAGGGGCCACAGACCACGTAGCGAAGGACAGAAGGTTCTTCGTAGAGTATCGAAGGATAACTCAAGGAACAAAGTGGATATACGTCGGCAACAACACTCGTGTTGAAGTCAAAGGCGTCGGAACATGCAAGCTAGTTCTCGACAACGGCCGGACTTTATTATTGCATGACGTCCTCTTTGCTCCAGATATTAGAAGGAATATCGTTTCCGTGGTCATGTTAATGTCTTTAAATTATGAGTGGAGGTTCTATAAACAATATGTTGACCTTGTTTGTAATAATTCTTTGATTGGTTCTGGTAATGTTTGTAATGGATTAATTGTTTTAAATACAATGTATGATGATTCTTCTTCCATTAATGAAAGTTTCCATTTGACAAATGCTTCTAACTCTGAGTCTGAGATCATTTGTTGGCATGCAAGACTTGGTCATATTGGACCAACTAGAATGGATAGACTTGCCAAAAGTGGCTTGCTATCTAATGTTTCAAAAGTTGAAATGTCAACTTGCGAACATTGTCTTGTAGGGAAAACTTGTCGCAAGCCGTTTGGAACTGGCACAAGGGCCGAAGTTCCATTACAGCTTATCCATTCGGACATTTGCGGTCCAATGAATGTTAAGACAAGACGCGGGAAGTCCTATTTCATCACATTTATTGATGACTTCACCCGTTTCGGTCACATTTATTTGATTTCCCACAAACATGAAGCTTTAACTTGCTTCAAAAACTATATGAGTTTAGTGGAAAATCAACTAGATCGCAAGATAAAGGTCTTGCGAACCGATCGGGGTGGAGAATATCAATCAACGAGTTTTAAGGAACTCTGTGATGAAAAAGGCATAGTTCATCAAATAACTATGCCTTATACTCCACAACAAAATGGTGTTGCGGAAAGAAGAAATAGGACATTGATGGAAATGGTCCGATCAATGATGTCACAGGCAAATTTGCCTATCACCTTTTGGGGTGATGCATTATTGACGGCAGCGTTCATCTTAAACCGTGTACCCTCGAAGTCGGTAAGTTCTACTCCTTATGAGTTGTGGAACAATAGAACTCCAGACTTAAGCATTCTAAAACCTTGGGGTTGTGCCTCTTATGCACATTTATCCTCTCACAAATATGGCAAACTTGGGCCACGTGGGAGGAAATGTATCTTCATCCGATACGCTGAAAACTCCAAAGGATATGCTTTCGTCGGTCAAGAGGACAATGGAGGTCTTATAGAATTCGAATCGAGGGATGTTGTCTTCTTGGAAAATGAGTTTCCAAGACAGGGTGAGATAAGTCAAGACTTATCCTTGTTTGAGACTTGGGATCAAGAAGGATCGGAACGTTCGAGTGGGAGAATTCTTGGTGAAGAAGAAAATACGTTTCAAACTTCACCAATGGATGATACGAACGATACCAATCCTATTCCGAGTGGGAGTGATGTTATTCCAAGTGGGAGTGATGTCATTCCAAGTGGGAGTGATCAAACTCAAACAAGACGTAGTAATCGAACGAGGCTAACACCTCTGAGATTTGAGGATGAATTTCCTCAATCATTCATGACATTACTACAAGATGATGACGAACCTGCAAATTTCAAACAGGCCGTCACATGCCCTGCTAAAGATAAATGGATAGCGGCAATGGAAGAAGAACTTCAATCCATGAAAACAAACCAAGTCTGGGACTTGGTTGATTTACCTAAGGGACGTAGAGCCATTGGGAACAAGTGGGTTCTCAAAATCAAGCATAAGGCTGATGGCTCCATCGAGAAATATAAAGCTCGCCTTGTTGCGAAAGGTTTCACGCAACAGGAAGGAATAGACTACGAAGAGACTTTCTCTCCTGTCGTGCGTTTTACCTCCATTCGCTTAATTCTGGCAATGGTGGCTTGTTTGGACCTCGATTTACATCAGATGGATGTAAAGACTGCTTTTCTTAACGGAGAACTAGATGAGGAGATCTACATGGAACAACCAAACGGGTTTGTACAAGAAGAAAACAAACATAAGGTTTGTAAACTTCGTAAATCCATATATGGTCTTAAACAATCCTCAAGGCAGTGGTATATGCGCTTTCAAGAAGTCGTTTTGTCGTATGGTTTCTCCATGCTCGACGAAGACAACTGCGTATATATTAAGAGGATTAAAAACAAGTATGTAATTATGTCTCTTTATGTAGATGACATACTTATAGCCGGAAATGATAAGCGTCTTATATTGGATATCAAAGCTTGGCTTTCATCCGTCTTTGAGATGAAAGACATGGGTGAAGCTGCATATATCCTTGGGGTTAAGATCTCAAGGAACCGTTCCAAGAAACTTCTTTCTCTCTCTCAAGAGACATATATAAAGAAAGTTTTAGAACGGTTTAATATGCAAGACTGCAAGCCAATTGATACTCCAATAAGCAAAGGCGAGGGTCTATGTTTGGAGATGTGTCCCAAAGATCCAAAAGAAAAGAAAGCTATAGAAAAAGTTCCATACTCCAGTGCTGTCGGGAGTCTGATGTACGCCATGATGTGTACCAGACCAGACATTTGCTATGCTGTTGGTATGGTAAGCCGTTACCAATCCAACCCAGGACAAGCACACTGGAAAGCGGTTAAGAGGATATTAAGATACCTCAAAGGGACTGCGGACTATGCGTTATGCTATCAAGGCAATACCTTGAGACTCGAAGGCTATACCGATGCTGATTGGGCGGGTGATCTCGACGAGCGAAGATCTACCTCAGGCTTTGTTTACTTGCTCGGGAATGGTGCAATATCCTGGAGCAGCAAGAAGCAAACCTGCATCGCCTTATCAACCATGGAAGCCGAATTCGTAGCATTCAGCATGGCGGTCCAAGAAGCTGTTTGGCTTAGGAAATTCTTAGACAGGCTGACGAATGCCTCTGACTCGAGCACTGTTCCCATATACAGTGATAGTCAAGCTTCGATTGCTTGTGTCAAAGATCCTAAATTTCATTGTAAGACCAAACATATTGACATTCGATTCAAGTTTGCGAAGGACTATGACAAACGAAAGGAAGTAGACATAGGATACATATCCACGCATGAGATGATAGCGGATCCCCTTACCAAGGCGATCCCCAGAGATGTGTTTTTCAAACACTTATCATCTATGGGAATGCGTAGGTGCTGAGCTGTATCATGTAATATTTCCCATGTCTATAGAAGATCAAAATTTGATTTGCATATAAGTTTCCTACAAATGATTTTATGTACATTTGTGTTTAAGTCTCAGCTATTTTTTGTGTGTATGTCGGACAGATTAAGGTTGGCTCTCTCACATGAGCAACCGCCTTATCTTATCAGATGGATAAGATAGAGATGAGACTAGTTTAAAGTCAAAATCATTAGACAAATGATTTAGAGTCGTGACTTAAACAAGATAGTCGAATAAAAGATCTGCATCATACGGATGCTTACAAAAGATCTGAGATCTGTATCACAAGGATATAAAGATCTCATTGGATTTTTTAAATCCTATCTGTCTTATGCAGGATGAGAGTCCGTGAATATTTCACAAGTAGTAAGAGGACTCAAAAAGATAGGCACTGTGGTGTCTGATCTTTCATCCGTACAACATCATTAAGACATACTCTCCCTGGGAAAGGAGTGATGTTGTAGTACGTGTTCATACCACGTATGCATTTCGACCACTGAGTTAGTAGCAATAGTGTTTGCTATTATGTGAGACTCAAAGGCCATATGGGTCTTAACTCTTACCCTCAAGGACTCCAATTGGTTCCTTTAGATTTGACGAGATGATCGCTATCTTAGCGTGTTACTAATGGGCTATGGTAATTC